>CM050516.1:112248130-112848130 GCA_027563665.1 Antrozous pallidus
TGTGTCTTAATCCTCACCCTACCATAAGTATTTATTGCTTTTTGGAGAGAAGGGAAATGAGAGACAGAGAGAGCTAGAGAGTAGTGGGGAGGGAGGAGAGAGAGAGAAAGAAACAATGATTTGAGAGAGAAACATTGTTCTATTGAGTCCCACACACCCTGCACCAGGGACCCAACCCTGAACCAGACCTGGAACCAAACCTAAACCTTTCTGTGTGGGGGGACACTTCAATCAACAAGCCAGGGCCCAGACAGGTTTATTTAAATATAAACAGTCACCCAAGTAAGAATAAATGAACATGGAAATTATGGAATATCTATGGTAATAAACGCATGATTCAAAGATGAAACAGAAGGAGCAGAGAGAGAGAGAGAGAGAGAGAGAGAGAGAGAGAGAGAGAGAGAGAGCATGGTACCAGGACACAAACTTTATTGAGGAGACCCTTCCCAAGGGAGAAAGAGCTCACATGCAGGGTGAAGGCAGAGAAACCAGGGGAAGGGAAAAGAGGGGACCCAGCCGGACCGCCTCCCAGACTGTCTGGGAGAACAGTCTGGGAGAAAAGGTGCCACATGGCGCACTGAGACACCCTTTAGGGGCCAGAACAGGCAAGGGTTGGGCCCAGGGCAGAATGGGAAGGGGTGGGACACAGGGCACTTTGGTATGTGATTGATTGGTGGCTCAATGTCTCTGTGGCAGATGTCAATTACATCATAACTCTGCCCACCAGTTGGGGGGGGGGTACCTATCAATGATATGCTAATTAGACCATACCTCCTTCTGGACTATGAATTTCATTCATCAGGCCTCTAGTAAATGAATAACATAAAAGACAGCTTGACAGATAAAGACAGGGTAAAGGGTTGGTGTAGTTACTGCATTAATGTGGTTTTGGAAAAAAAGCACATAAATACAAAATGAAAAACATTTCCTAAGCGTGGGCACAAGCAGAGCATACAGGATGTGCCGGTCCATTTCTCTGCAGTCGCAGCCATGGCACCCTTGGCCATGCTGGACAACAGGCGCCTGAGTACATGGGGCTGGGGTGGGTCACACCAGGAGCTCAAACATTCTCGCCTTTGTGGACTGACTCTGTGGGTCCTGTGGCTGGGCCCTGGTGCTGCTAGGTGCTCCACAAATGAACAACATCTGTGTGGAGCGGGACCTATATTTAGTTAACTTTACTAAAGTTCAGGTAATGTAAATGCATTAACTCAATGCTTAATAGTGCATTTACCTCAGCTTTCTGAAATATGGGCCAACAAAAAAGTTTGGGTTTTTTTGGGGGTTGGGGGGATGTTTAACCACTGACAACACAAAATGGCTTTTAAAAATACGGCAGGCGTCACTCAGTGGTTGAGTGTTGCCTATGAACCAGAAAGTCAGGTTCCATTCTGATCAGGACATATGCCCAGGTTTTGGGCTCAATCCCCAGTAGGGGGCATGCAGGAGGCAGCCAATCAATGATCCCCTCTCATTATGATGCTTCTACATCTCTCTTCCTCTCCCTTTCTCTCTGAAATCAATAAAAGTATATTTTATTTTTAATGTTTTGTTTTATTTTTTATATATTTTATTGATTTTAATAGGTAGGAAAGGAGAGGGATAGAGAGTTAGAAACATTGGTGAGAGAGAAACATCAATCAGCTGTCTCCTGCACACTCCCTACTTGGGCTATGTGCCTGCAACCAACATACATGCCTTTGACTGGAATTGAACATGGGACCCTTTACTCCACAGGCTGACGCTCTATCCACTGAGCCAAACTGGTTAGGGAAATCAGTATATTTTAAAAAATATATAGCAGGCAGTGTGGGGCTGACTCTATTATTACTTGTAAATTTGCTGTAGACAATGCAATCCTTCATTCCTGCCCCAGATAAGCCATGCTCATTACCCACACTGGCGCCATGGAGGGAAGATGAGTAAGCACTTGCACAGAACATATGGGGCCTGGCTTGTAAGTTTCACCTTTAAAGGCCATTGATGTTTAGGTAAGCAGCTCCCTTTAAATTGCGATGGGCAGAAAGTCAATCCAATATACTAGGAGGAAAAATGTGTTATCACTGTCCCATAGTAGCTCAGAGAATTAGAATAAAACTTCCAGAATCAAGAGTGTTTCAGGTCAGCCAGGAACAAGAAACGGGGCTATTTCTGCTGCTTTTGTCTCCTCCCAATTCACATGGGAGATGGGGGCCTGTAGCATGGCGTGTGGTGTGTCTGACACTGACATTCTCTGTTAGCATGTTGATGTTTTATCGTAAACATTGCTGCATTTGGGTTATATTCATAACTGTTTGCCAGAAGGAGAAGGGGCTATTCCTGACTGTCTCCCCTAAGAAACACCCAGGAGAGAAAGCTCATTGGCCTGGTTTGTTTTTCAAATGCCTTTCCATTACTATTAGTGAGTAGATTTTAGAAAAATCGAATTGAAGATTTTGCTCAACTATATAGTTTTAAAATATATTTTTATTAATTTCAGAGAGGAAGAAGGGAGACAGAAACATCAATGATGAGAAAGAATCATTAATCAGCTTGCCCCACACTGGGGATGGAGCCTGCAACCTGGGCATATGCCCTGATTAGTAACTGAACCGTGAACTCCTGGTACATAGGTCAATACTCAACCAATGAGTCACATTAGCGAGTATTTATTTACTCTGATTCCTACATAATAAAAGCCTAATATGCTAAGTGTCTGGTCTGATGTTCAACCAATCAAAGTGTAATATGCTAATGATATGCTAAGGCAGCTCAACCACTCACTATGATGTGCACTGACCACCAGGGGGAAGACGCTCCAACTGGTAGGTTAGCTTGTTGCTGGGGTCCAGCTGATTGGGACTGAGAGAGATGGGCTGGACATACATTGGAGCCCTCCAAGGTTCCCTCCTAGATGGCCAAGCTCCCATATCTCTCCCTGCCCTGATTGTGCACTGGTGGGATCTCTCAGCCTGGCCTGTGCCCTCTCGCAATCTGGTACCCCTCGAGGGATATTGGAGATTTCTGCTGTTACTAAGTGAGAAAGGAAACATGGTCACACCGATACAGCAAAGCACTATCACATCCCTGTAAAAATATTACCGGTCATCTCTGTTTTCAATGATAGGAAACTGAATTTTAAGTGTGTGGGGTTTTTTTTCCTGAAAAAGATAGCAAACTCTGGCACTGAAAAGAAATTGAGTTTCCAATGTGTAGTTAAGGGCCCATCTAACAATTCTGACAGTATTTGAAATATCCTCCATAATATTGAAAAAAAAGTTTACCAAGCATATGTATCACACAATCTCTCTCTTGCATCACCTATGTCATGAGAAAGTCAGTGAGCAGGAGATCACACGATGATTTGTATTTGGAGTAAGTACAGGTGATGTAAACTGAAGAGGCATGTGTTAGCCTATGTCAGGACCGAGCCCTGCATGGTGAAATGTTTAGAGAAGAAGCAAATGGGATGGGCATGGGAGAGTTTTTCAGTTATGTCAGCTCAAGTGGAAGTCCTCAGGTTGAGAAAGGCTGTGGGGGGAGCTGTTCAGAAAGGAATGAGTTTTCTCCTCCTTGTACTAGTAAATACAATAGATTGTTATGCCACTTTTTAAAATGTGAGTAAATTCAAATAGCTATGGTTGTATTTTTGTTGTTGTTAACCCAGGGATCCCATTTCTATTGATTTTTAGAGAGAGTAGAAGGGAAGAGAAGAAAGAGAGAGAGAGAGAGAAAGAGAGAGAGAGAGAGAGAGAGAGAGAGAGAGAGAGAGAGAGAGAGAGAGAAGGAAGGAGAGAGAGAAGCATCAGTGTGAAAGAGAGACACATGGATTGGTTGCTTTTTGCAAGCATCTCAGCTGGTAGGGGATCAAACCGGCAACCCAGGCACGTGTCTTTTACTGGGAATTAAACCTGTGACCCTCTGTTTGTGGGCTGATGCTCTAACCATTTAGCATGCTGGCCAAAGCACTCTGATTGCATTCTTTATAAGAGCGCGGGACACATGTAATGGGGACATGTGGTGAGGTGCTTGTAGGCAGCTATTGCCTTTAAGTTAAGGCTAAGCACAGACGTAAGTATCTTCGTTGGGGGAATAAGTGTTGGCTGTGGCCCATGTAAGTCCTTGTCCATATCTGTGTTCCTGTTGATGGCCCAGTGGTCACTGAGCACCCATCATTATGGAGTGACATCACTGTGTTCTGAGGTGCTGACATCAGAGGCAGAGGGGGCACTCTCATGGCACAGACTTGTAAGTGGGCGCAGCGAGTGGGACCAGGAGGATGGCAAACATCAACAGAAATGGCCATAGCCTATTTTAAAATATATACATACTAGGGGCTCAATGCAGGAAATTCATGCAAGAGTAAGCCTTTCTTCCCCCAGCTGTTGGCACCGGCTTCCTGTGGCACCCAAGACCTGGGCTTTCCTCATAGCCCTGGCTTTTGTCCGGAAGGTCATCTGGAAGGATGTCTGATCTAATTAGCATATTATGCTTTTATTATTATACTAGAGGCCTGGTGCACCAAATTTGTGCATGGGGGTCCCTCAACCCAACCTGTACCCTCTACAATCCAGGAGCTCTCAGGGGATATCCTACTGATGGCTTAGGCCCACTCCCGTGGTTCTCTGCTCTCTGTGGGCCCTGGGGATTTTTCTGTATCCATGGATATGAAGCCTCCATGCCCTGCTGTCTGCTCTCTGCCTGCTGCCACCATGCGCCATGCAAAGGAAGCCCCAATCACCTGCAGTGTGTTCTGTCTGCCAAGCCTGGGGGCTTTGCCAACACCGACACACTGAGGAAGCCCCCCTGCCCTGTTGTCCAGGTTCTATATGTGGGACCTGGAGGTGTTCCTGTTGCCACCTTGTAAGGAAGTCCCCAAGCACTGCTGTCCAGGCTCTGTCTGCTGTGTCTGGGGTTAGTTCCAGCCTCGCCACTTGGTCCCCATGAACCCCAGTGGGGCTGACAGACCCAGACATTGCAGCAACGGTGGAGCAGGAGGCTGGATCTGGCCCCTCTGGCTCCAGACGACCCATTCTCTCCTCCCTCTGCACAACCGGGCAGGCCAGCTGTGGGCACAGATGCTGCACTTGCGGCCCTGGCCAGCCCATTCTCTCAGTGGCCACAACCATTTTGGTTGGGGTTTATTTGCTCCTTATTGGCTGGTGGGCATGGCTTGTGAGTGTGGCTTGTTCGGAGGTACAATCAATTTGCATATTACTCTTTTATTATATAGGACTAAAGGTCCAGCACACAAAATTTGTGCACTGGGGGAGTTCCCTCAGCCCAACCTGCACCCTCTCCAATCTGGGACCCCTCAGGGGATGTCTGATTGTCTATCCCTTTTACAATCTAGAACTGCTAGCTCCTAACTGCTCGCCTGGCTGCTTCATTGCCCCTAACCACTTCTGCCTGCCAGCCTAATCATCCCCTAGCCATTCCCCTGCCAGCCTGACTGACACCTAAATGCTCCCCTGCCAGCCTGCTCATCCCCAACTGCCCTCCCCTGACAACCTGGTCACCCCCAAATGCCCTCCCCTGCATATTCCCTCTTTATTAGATAGGTTATTTTCTTTAGCATATTGGACAGCCCTGTTTGGCTCAGTGAATGGAGCATTGGCCTGCAGACTCAAGGATCCCAGGTTCGATTCCGGTCAAGGGCATATATCTTAGTTGGGGCACACACCCAGAGGGGAGTGTGCAGGAGACACCTGATTGATGTTTCTCTCTCATAGATGTTTCTAGCTCTCTATCCCTTTCCCTTACTTTCTGTAAAAATTCAATAATCTATATATTTAATAAAAAGGAACATTTAAGATTCCTCCATATCTGCCTGGCTGGTGTGACTCAGTGGTTGAGACCCCAGGCTGCCACCACTGGAAAGTATCACACCTCAGCCAGGCTGATACTCAGCTTGGTCTGCAGCCTCAACCTGGCCAGGCTGAGACCCCAACCCAGGCTGCCATCTCAGCCTGGTCAGAGATCGCTTGGTGGAGGTGCACACCCCAGCCAGGCTGAGACCTGAGCCCAGGCTGACATCGCTGGCCAGGGATGGTGCTGAGGAAGGTGCCCTCCCAGGCCAGGCTGAGACCCACCCCGGACTCCTCTCAGCCTGGCCAGGGATTGTGCCACAGGGGTGTGGGCCCCAGCCATGATGAGATGCCAGCCCCGAGGCCGTCTCAGCCTGGACAGAGAGCATGCTGCCATGGGGGCATGCATACCCACCCCCGGGCCAGGCTGAGACCCCAGCCTGGCTGAGGATTGTGCTGTGGGGGTGTGCAGCCCTGCCAGCATGAGACACACGCTCAAGGGGCTGCCCCTGGCCAGCTGATCATGTGGTTGGGTGCGCGGCCCCAGCCCAAGCTGCCACCACTGGCCAGAAGATTGTGTGGCAGGGGTGCTTAGCCCTGCAGGCCTGAGACCACAGCCCAGGCTCCAGCCGCTGGCCAGGGATCATGCTGGGGGCTGGTGCTGCCCAACCGGACACCCCAGGCTGCCTCCGCTGGGCAGACTGGGGGATTTCGGTGGGGCTAGGAGGACAGGGTGCCACCATTTTTGTAGCAAAGTGATGGTTAATTTTTATCTTACTCTTTTATTAGATAGGGTAATGGACACTTTGTAGCATTTAGTGGAGGCCTAGACCAGCAAGGGCAGGCGGAAAACTTGGCTTCCTCCATTGCCAGCGAAACCCAAGCCTCCCTCCTGCTTTCAGTGGCCACAGCCATCTTGGTTTGGGTTTATTTGCTCCTGATTGGTTGGTGGGTGTGGCTTGTGGGTGTCACTTTATCGGAGGTACAGTTGATTTGCATATTATTCTTTTATTAGATAGGTCTAGAGGCCAGGTGCAGGACATCCATGCAAGAGTGGACCTTCCACATTGTCAAATTACAAGGGGAAGGCAGGGGAGGGTGGGGGGCAGGGGCTATAAGAGATCAACCGAAGGACTTCTATGCATGCATATAAGGATAACCAATGGTTACAAAACACTGGGGTCGGGGGAGGGCAGGAGAGGGCATGTGCTGGGCGGTAGGGGAGGCTGTGGGGAGGACAATGGAGGGGAAAAAAAGGAAAACATATGTACTACTATTTGTAATACTTTAAAGAATAAAAAATAAATTTAAAAAAAGAGTGGGCCTTCCAGCTTCCCTCTGGCACCCAGGACCTGGGCTTCGCTCACAGCCCCTGCTTGTCTGGAAGGTCGTCCAGAAGGATATCCAGTCTAATTAGCATATTACACTTTTATATCTATCCATCTGTCCATTTAGATAGATAGGTAGGTAGGTAGGTAGGTAGATAGATAGATAGATAGATAGATAGATAGATAGATAGATAGATAGACAGATGATAGATATAAATAAATAAATTTGTTAAATTTTGGAGAGGAAGGGAGAGGGAAAGCGAGATAGAAACATTGATGATGAGAGAATCGTGGGTAATCTGCTCCTGCACCCTGGCATTGGGGACACACTTGAACATGTGTCCTGACCTGGAATTGAACCGTAGGTTGACAACCAACCACTGAGCCATGCCGGCCAGACAAAAGCCATTTTTTAGTCCTAACTGAGAACTTTCAAAAGAAATAAGGGCAATATATCTTTTCAGACAGCTGACTAAAACTGAATTTAAAAAAAGCGAACAATGGGAAATAAAATAATGCTTTACTTGTGAAATTAAATGAATGGACTTGAATCTCTAGTCCCTTCCTCAGAAGTCTTACTTCATAGCCACCCAGGAGGCAGTGATGACTGAGTTTAAAAGTAAATGCACTGCCTCTTGAGCCCCACAGTGCCACAGGGACACTGCACAGTGGCATTACCTCCAGGATGGAATAAGGACCCCTGTCCTTTATCATGTTCACTTCTGTTGTCAGAAATGGACAGGCTGGATTTGTCACTTCCATTCCCATCAGGGAAGATGAGTTTCTATTGTCTCTTTTTGGCCACGTTCACTTGCAGTAAAAGGAACCTGGGAAACTAGGCCTCGTTGCTCAGAAGTCACCTGTTCATTGAGAGTCCGCTCGTCCCCACAGACCACAAACCAATATTTCCGAGGATGTCTCTGTGCCCACTGTCACACAGCCCGGATGCTCCAGGAGCCCCTAAATGGAAAAGCAGGGGCTAGACATGAATACAAACTTCAACCTGAAGGTGTCACAGGAGCCAGAGTCAAATTAAAGTGTGACATATGGGTAGGCACATTCATGTGTTATAGAGACTGGCATCTGTGTGTTATTAATGTGTGTTGAAGTCTATATTACACATGTATATATCATACATTTTTCTACAGCCAACTAGATGTATAGACAGAATGCGGTACAAATATTTATGAATCCATCAAAATCTCATCTCACAGGAAATTCTAAACATCTTACCAACTGAATCATTTCTGGTTATCCACACATATTTATTTGTGAAGTTATTAATATTCAGTAAACTTACCAATTATGTGTGTCTCGTTTTCTGTTTGCACGGTGTTCTGCTGTCAGCTCACCACAGCAGTACTACTGCCCAATGCACCTTTTCTGGGACCCTCAGCCCAGGGCTTTCTTGGGTTTGTGGTTGAAAACACAGCTCCCCATTCCCATTGGGAACACATAAGGGAAGAGAGGAGTATATTCTAACCTGGGTCTGAGGTCATACTTAAGTATGGAGTCGGGCAATGTCTTGTATGAAGACAGTTCATCCAACAGTACAATTTCTTCTCAGTTCCTCTGTGACCTCCAGATGTGGCCCTAGAAGGTCAATGCAAGACCATGTAATATTCGTCTAAGTGGTCTCACTGGCTTCCTTTGAGTGACAGAAGTTAGAATAATTTCTCTCTCTCTGGAGGATCTGGGAGATGACTCATGAGTAGGTCAACCTCCCTCCCCAGTTATAAAAAGATGCGTGTGATAATTGCAGCCAACGTCACCTCATACAATTCAGAGAAGGGGAGCACCTTGAGACATGACTAGCTCAACCATGTGATGTAAGGATGAGACAATGCAAACCAGGTGCTCTGAACTGATTGGGCCAAATCCACTCAGAGAGATGATTGCAGAGTTGGGATCAGAATCTTCTCTCTGGACTTCTGCTCTGACATTTGGGTGCTTTTTTTCTTTTCCTTTTTTCTCTTCCTGTGCTGCCTTCATAGGCCCCATGCCATTTGCCAACCACTCTTTCATAGGTGGCAGATCAAAGCCCCTTTTCGCAACCCAGGTCTCCCACGATCTGTGTACTTTCGCACCCTCACCTGGTTCTCCTCGCTGTTTGAACATGTAATGTGAATGTCTGCGCTTGTCTAGTCACATGGAAAACCCACCAGGTTATTCTAACTGAAGTGATGGCTATAAAATAAAATGAAAAGCTACAGCTATACTAGCTTTGGAGTTGGATGCAAGAAATAGGCATGAAACAGAGAATGCTCATGGTGTAAAACTAGGGGATAAAATACAGAGTGGCATTATGTTCAATAATCAAACATCATAATTATGCTTCCAGTGGGACTGGTCCCCTTTGCCCCCCTCAATTGTACTGAAACACAAATTTCCTAACTTTTCCCAGTATTTGGCCTCCTAAGAAAGAAAATGAATCTCTAGAAGTTCCTGTCGGATGAGAGGAGGAGTGTCACCATTCCAGCTGGTGTGGCTGGCTGTTGGGCATCGACCTATGAACCAGGAGCAAACTGTTCGGTTCCCACTCTTTGGAAACAGTCTTAAGGGCACACAACAAATGAAGAAACATGATTTAAGAAAATGTACTAAAATGTTTAAAGGACAGAAAGTCTTTGGCGTATGAAACACAACCCACTCCTTCCTTTCTCCCTGAGATGAGTCTGATGTAAGCTCTACTCCAATCTATGCACCAAGAACCTGGGGCTCCTTGTCCCTGGCTCCAGGCTGGAGGCTAGGAGGTCTGCCCAGTGTTGCTGGACTCACCTGCATGCATTAAAGCCCAATAAGACAGGACAGAGTTTGCAGCAAATAAAGTGAGGATTTACTTCAGAGAGAGGCTTGGGGTGGGACACACAGGTGAGCAAGTATGAAAAGACCTGGCTCCCAGCTGGCTCCTAGCTGGTGGTTAAATAGAGAAAAGTCACGAATCAGGGTGACTAGAGAGTTAGGATCCTGGTCAGTGAAGCTTTAGAGTTGGTGTGGTCAAGAAGGGCCAGTCAGTTCTGGCTAGTTTGGCTCAGTGGATAGAGCATCGGCCTGTGGACTGAAGGGTCCTAGGTTAGATTCCAGTCAAGGACACCTGCCTGGGTTGCCAGCTCAATCCCCAGTAGGGGGCGTGCAGGAGGCAGCTGATCCATGATTTTCTCTCATCATTGATGTTTCGGTCTCTCTCTCCCGCTCTTTTCCTCTCTGAAATCAACAAAAATATATTTTAAAAAGAAAAAAGAAAAAGAAGGGCCAGTTATAGAGCCTTTTCTCAGGATGATTGTCCACACCCAAGGCACCTGCTAAGGAGCCATGTCTGGGTTTCACACCACCGGATAGAAGAGTAAGCAAACAGAGCTAAATCAACCAGCCATTCACATGGCCAATACCCTATTTAGTAGAAGGCTAATGTGCAAATTGTCCCCATGGGTGGAGTTGGACTGACCAGGAATTAGACATGCACTGGGAAGGCACAGAAAATGGTGAGCTTTGGTGATGTGGTGCTGGCAGCAGGTGGCAGTGGAGGCCCTGCCAGCCTTGATGGGGAACGGGATCATGGCTGGATGGTGGAGCAAGTGAGTGAGAAGCGCCAGGCCCAGGTAGGTGTGAGCGCGAGACCCCAATCACCCCACTGGACAGTTCAGAGATCGGCTCTGACCATTGACCAAGCCTAGGAACTCTACCTGTTCATGAATTTCATGCACTGGGCCTCTAGTATAATTATAATAAGACACTCAAGGAGGAGTTGTTACCCTGAGCTGCCATATTTCAACAAAATGACCAGGTTTCAACAAAATTATGACATGCAAAGAAAGAGAACCATCTGAGGATCCACAGGAGAAGAGCAGGCCCCAGAAGCTGCCAGTGAGAGCCACATGATGTGGGGCTTAAAAGACAGAGACTTTGGAGTAGTCTTTATGAATAAAGGAAGGAGTGATCAAAATGTTGCATCAAGCCCAGCCAGTGTGGCTCAGTGGTTGGGGGTCGACCCATGAACCAAGAGGTCACGTTCAATTCCCCGTCAGGCACACATGCCTGAGTTGCAGGCTTGATCCCCAGTGTGGGCCATGCAGGAGGCAGCCAGTCCATGATTCTCTCTCATCATGATGTTTCTCACTCTCTCTCCCTCTCTCTTCTTCTCACTGACATCAGTAAAAACATATATTTTTTAAAATGTTGCATCAAATAGAGAATATTGACACAGCGATAGAAACTTTAAAATAAAATAAATAACTAAAATGGAACTTTACCAGATGAGCTCAACAGATTTTCAATAGCAGGAAGGTCGCTGGCTTGCTGAGAGACCCGCAGAGGTGGTGCACTTTGAAGGGAAGAAAGAATGAAATGAACACAGACACAGGAAAGTGCTGGGAACTGCTAGGCTAGGCAAGTACTCATAACACAAGTGTCAGGAGAGGAGAGAAAATATTCCGAGAAGTAATGTCTGAAAACCTCCAAAGTGACGAAAAAATGTTCATCTGCACCCAACACACTCACCCAAATCCAGGCAGGATACACACAGTACGCTCCACAAACACACTTACAGTAGGCATGCTGGCAGCCAGGACAAGAAGCAATTGGAACAGCAAGAGAAGAAGGACAAGGCGAGCTGTACATCAGCCACCAATGTCGCCAGTACATCGGACAGATGGTCTAGTGCATTATTTACCATTACTATCCAGGAAGTTTTTTGAACTAAGAATTATTACAAATTATCATAAAATGAAACTGTTACGAAATGTGTCGGTGATGATGAAGTGGAGGTGATCAGTACATGATACATACATATATGTGTTTCACATTAATTATACATATAGCTTGTAATATGTAAGGTGTAGTCAGCACAAACACCTCTGAAACCAAGTCAGGATTCTCAACAGGAACGCTTGACAAGAACTCAGCACAAGCAGCATGCCTGTTTATGAATTAATCTTCATGCTTCAAACTTCCTTCCAGACAATGAAGCATAATGAGATGGAGAACATGCTCCCAAAAAGCCTCCAAGCCATCAAAAGAAACAAAATGGAGTGGACTGGTACTGGTGAAAGGCCGCAGAAGCCGAGTGGATGCGCCTGGAACATTGTCAAGTTAGGAGAGAAAGGAGAAAGCCGTGGCAGGCAATTTCCAGAGCTGATTAAGAGGACAGGAATTGGATGGTGCTGATGGCCGGCAGGCGCAGAGCTATGAAACTGTGGCAAATGTCTCCACCACACCAGCCGGAAACGCTGCCAGGCCCATGAATCCAACAGAGGCAGCCCGGGCACAGGGAGCGGCTCACGTTAGGATAACCAGCCTTGGAAATCAGTTTTGAAAAATATGTGGATGTGCCCCGTCAGTTATACAGTCTTTGCCAGAAAATCACACATCATCTCCTGCCCAGAAAAGTAATTGTTAATAGGAAGCACTAAATATTACCATAAATTATCATGGACTGTTTAAGAAATGTGCAGGTGAAGATGCAGGGGAGCCGATCAGTACATAGTATAGGCATGCATAGATTTTACATTAGTTATGTACATAACATGACATAGCAGGTGTTGTCCTGTAAACATGGCCTTCAACAGTGATGGGATGTTTCAAACCATTGTCTGACTTTCCCTAGAATCACAGCCCCTCTCTCCCCCATCTCCCTCCTCCCAGTGTGAGGTCCCCCATGGAGACCCCTACCTCTCCTCACTTTTCCCTCCTCCCAGTGTGAAGCCCCTGATGGAGACACTCCCACCTGTCCCCACTCTTCCCTCCTCCCAGCGGGAAGTCCAGAGAGACCTCAGGAAGGTGGCATTTCTCCTATTTGGTTTTGTAGGACACCAATGTGAAAGGCATTGCAGATGAATCACGAGAATTCTCACTTCATATCACAGTGTTTTACAAAGTATCATACTTTAAAAAGATATTAGCTTGTAAGAACATGTAATGTATAACTTCAAAATGCAATGGCTATTTAATTTTAAAATGTGCCTGTGCCTTTAACATTTATGTAAAACATCTTTTGTTTTCGTTCAATAGAAACTTATCTGGCCACTGAGCAAAGCTGGCAATAAAACTACTGGTCCGCAAAGTGTTAACAGACAACAGTGATGGTGGTTCCCAACAATGCAATCAACAAATATCCAAATGTTAGTTTCTCAACATTTTAGTCTTCAACCTTCATTGAGTACAATAACCCAAACTTACAGTAAGAGAAGAGATCTTTTAAAAACACACCTTTATTGTTCAAAATAATACAGGGGTCCCCCTTTCCCCTTTGTAGACCCCTCCACACTTCACCACACTAATGACTATTTCCCACTTTCTGAATGTTTAAAAAAATGGAATTCTCTTACATCTAATCATTTAAAAGTCACTTTACAATTATATTAAATCGGTGCTTATCCTAAAAGTGTATCTCAGTTTGTACCCACTGCTTGTTAGCATTTTTAATGTTAACAGTAGTTGTCACTCTAGTTACTGGCATTGGCAGCCCAGGAGCTTGCAGAGAGGGTTGGATATTCTTAAGGGAATCCTAGCTTTGGAAGTAGCTACAATTACTTTTTTTCAAACAGGATTTGTCATGCCATGAGTTGTGACTCATACCACAGAAAAAGGATTACTCTCCCTCACATCCTCCCTTCTGGAGGATGATTAGAAAAGAGCGATAGCCTAATAGAAAAACTATGCAAATATATGTATGTTGCCTCCAAAATATATTGAAAGTATGACATACTAAGAAGACAGCTTGATAGTGTATGTTACAATGGCAAATGCTCCCACACACATTGTGACCCAGTAGCTATACATCTAAGATTAACCCCCATGATTATGTGACCTCATGTGACACAGGTTATTGTCAATATTTTCTCTGAGGTGCCATTTACAATTCCAAGTAATTCAGAACAACTAGGATGGTTGCCTTTCAGGAGCTGAATAAAATGTGGTTCACCTATCCAATGGATTGTTATGCGGCAGGCAAAACACTAGTAATGAAGATTTTTGTGTGTTGAGATGGCCGTTTTTTAAAATATATTTTAAAGACAAGTGAGGTGCACATGTTGTGGATATGTGCACTTTAGTGTAAACAAAGGGTGCAGTGGGCAACCTAAGCACAGCAGGTCTTGGTGCAGCCAGAGGAAACTCAATGGAGTCGGGAGAATGGATGAGGGTTTGTGACCCAGACATGCCACTGGTCACATCCCAGTGCTTGTTTTGCTCCCACTAAATAAAGGTCAGACCAATCCAAAAAAAAAAAAAAATCAAAGGAAAACTTAGGTGTCATCTGACCAATGAAAGTATAATATTTATTTTTTAAAACATATTTTTATTGATTTCAGAGAGGAAGGGAGTGGGGAGACATCAGAGAGACATCAATGATGAGATCGAATCATGGATCGGCTGCCTCCTGCATGCCCCCTACTGAGGGTTGAGCGGGCATGTGCCCTAACCCTAAATCAAACCGTGACCTCCTGGTTCATAGGTTTGATGCTCAACCACTGAGCAACATCGTCTGGGCAAAGGTATAATATTTCAACGAATCAGACACTATTCTTTGGGACATATTTACAGAATGCTGGCAGGATTATTTGAAATCTTTACACAGTTGAACTGTATTAGGATGACAATAAGTTAAATGCCCTGTACTTTTCACGAACTAGAGGTGGACTAACGCCCAAATTGATGGTTTTCTAGTCTCTCTTAATTTGTGTGTGCCCTTCTCCAGATCCTGAACCCTGACATGGGAACCCTGGACCCGTGGGATGTGAAATGGATTCCCACATCTGGTGCCTGAACAGGGACATCTGGAGGAAATGATATTTTTCACCTAAAAGAGCGAAGGAGGAAATACATCGAGAAAAGGTATAGAAATTTAACCGTATGCAAAGCCCATGGACTAACTACAGAGCCACAGTCTGTTAGTAGGGTGGAAACATCTTTTTTAAACCAGGCTAATGGGGAAGAATTAGATTATAAAATAATGTGGTTTCTTGTTCAAATTAAATTCTTAGTTTGTATTTGGAGTTTAAAAATTGTAAAGAGAACTGAAACTCCACTGCTGAAACCACCTCTGGTGTGGAGAAATTCAATGGTGCCAGGAGAGGACAGAGCTATCTGCTCTCCCACAATGAGATTGCTTAAGGTATTTAAGAATTATAAAAGAACTTGCAGGAAAATGCAAATCTTGGCCAAATTGGGTGTTAGTTATTACTCTGGAAAACGAAAAAGAAAGAAAAAAATTTAAGATCTGTCTTTATCTTTTAACCATGAAAAGAAATTCGCCAGATCTGTTGCTGATGCTTCCCCCAAAGTAAGCAGCGTATGGGGGAAGGGAAACATGTGGAGATCTAATATGAATGCCAACTTTCCCAGTGTGATATGTTAAAATTTTGTTTATCGCCATGAAAAAGCCTTACATGTAGAAATGTGTCTGGAATTTCTGTGTTCATGGGGAGAGAACTTAGCTGTAAGGCAGAAATGTGCACATAGTCCGATTTTGGACATTTAGATAGTCTTCAGCTGAAATCTCTCTGCAAATACTACAGAAAATAAAATAAAAACACTATTTTTTCCTAAGAAAAATGGTGAAAAAATCTTCTGGAAAGAAATTAAAGCTAATTCCAGCAACAAGATTCACATTTCTATAATAAAGAGTGGTTTTTAAAATGCTAATGATGGGTGTTAAAAAGCTAACTTTTAAGCCTTCAAGAAAATCAGTAAATTGTGTTAACAAAAAATTTTATCCAAAGTAAATGCCTTGAAATAGTTGGAAGTGGATTTGAAACTCAGAAATTGTTGAAATATAGATAAATAATGTATTAATTATAAATATCTAACTAGCCCAGGTCACTGGCTATGCCCTTTGTTAATGGAGGAAGAAGGGTAGTTTCCCTTCACCCAGAAAGGTAAACCAGCCTCCTGCCATCAGCCATCTTAAAGAAAGAATGTGGTAATTTGCATTTGAATAGCTCCAGGTTTGCCACTCAAATTTCCACAGGCAAAGAGAAAAAAAACTGATCACTTTAAAGTCCAAGAAACCTATTTTGCCATCAAGAAATATGGGTTATGGCAGCTTAAAATTTTGGAAGTTTGCTTCCTCATGAGAAAAACCTAGAGGACAGAATTGAAGCTATTAATTGATTATGTCTTCTATTTTTCTTAGAAATGTGAAGTATTATTAATCTAGAAACTGCTGAATGTTTGACTTTCCAGCATTAAAAGTTCAAAGTTCAAATTAAATTGGGAGAAATTATATAAATGTGGTAATTAAATGCCTAAAGTATAACTTTTTTGAGAAAAAAAGTTGTGTTTTCTCTGACGATTAGGAATTGAAAATATGATTCTTTTACTTATTGGTATAATTTCAAAAATAGGATTAATTCTATGAACCAGTTTAAATTTAATTGATATTCTTTAAGATAATTTAAGTATATAATCTTTAAATCATATATGTAAATATATATATATTTGATCTTTCCAAGTATATTTCAAGACATTGGGAGTAACTTTTAGACATTTCAGGGCCCAGAAATGTTTTCAAAGGTCTGTTCTCTCTTAAAAGAAATATATTTTAATTAAACTAATTGAGCCCGGAGCACCGGCGACCAGGTGGCGCGCAGAGCCCAGGGAGCTCTAAACTCCAGCAAGGAAAGGTCAGATTTCCCTGGGGGTACTTTGGGCGCGAAACTGAGTGGGCTGGCAGTCTGGGAGATCTGCACCTTGGAACTCAAAACCTGGAGATCTGCACCTGAAATAGAATCTGTGGCTGTTGAAGCTGGTGAACGTGGGAGAGGGCCCTTGGAGCTGGTGGCAGAGTTGATCCCTGGAGCGCAATCAGTTTGGACCTGACAGAGGGGGGAAGCCTGGAAGATTTTGGGAGGGTTCTGGCTGCTAAAACAGCAGTCACCATTAGAGAGGCAGTATTGTTTAGTTCAGGATAAAGAGGACCAATAGACCCAGAAGTCAATCTAGAAACACTGCCACCCAGGGGCCAAATCACAAATTGACTCTTATGTGACAGGGAATTGATTATATCTTCTCTTCGACCTTGGGAATACAGTCTATTTTCATCTACACTTTAGTATCTTTTACTCTACCTCAACTTCACCTTTATACCACCACTCTCTGGCTAACCTTTCCCTATTTAGTGCCTTGTTTCCCTTACACTTTTCCCGCTTTAGATTTACCTAATTCTTTCCCCTTACCCCCTGTTAAAATTTCACCCCACTGATATATCTAATCTCTAACCACCTAATCCAAGTGCATATATACCTCTAGCTTCTCTGACTTCACTATCTTAAAGTGTTTTTAGCCCTGTCCTGTTGTTGTTGTTTACTTGACTGTTGATTATATTGATTTTTTAAGCAGGTTTATGAGATTGATTTGCTTATTCTGTTATTTTGGTTTGTCTTGTAGGGGGGGTTATTTTTATTTTTGGTGTTGTTTCTTGTTTTGTTGCCCTCATCTGCATTGTTTTTGAGATAGATTTTTGCTTCTGTGTTCCCTCACCTCTCTTGATATTAGTAGTTGTATGTAATTTGTATCAATCTCCAAGTACTTGTTGCAGGTTTTGGTTCGGATTAGGGGCTATCCTATAGGAGTTTTCAACCCACATTTATAATTTACTCCTTTTATTTCTTTTTTTCTTCTCCCCCTTTTCCCATTATCATTTTGGCATTCCTGTCTTTCTTTTTTGTGAGTGTATGTGTTTGGGGGGGTCTCTTTCTTTTTTGTGTGAGTGTGGGTGTGTGAGTGTCTGTGTGGGTCTGGGGGAGGTTCTCTTTCTTTTTTCCCACCTATCACCAAATTTGCCTTTCTCTGGCGGTCACCTTTATTTGGAATTACAATTACTTTGACTACATTCCGGTTCAGTGCCTGGTGCGTTGCACCTGGTTGTGTTGTATTTTGTGCCTTTAAATCAACACAGGAGAGTGAGAACTACATAACCACATACACAGAGAAGAGAGACCATGGGAAGACAAAGAAATAGCCCACATATGAAAGAAAAGCAAGGCTCGCCAGAAAAGGAGGTAAACGAAATGGAAGTTAACAACCTGTCAGAGAAAGAATTCAGAGAAATGGTCATAAGGTGGCTGAAAAGAATGGAAGACAAATTTGATAATATGAGTAAGACCCAAGAGGAAATGAGGAAGACCCAGGAAGAAATGATGAAGAGCCATGAAGAAATGAAAAGTGACATTGCTGAAGTAAAGAACTCAATAGAAAGTATTAAGAGTAGACTAGAAGAAGCAGAGGATCGCATCAGTGAGCTAGAAGACCAGGTAGGAAAAAATAACCAAGTAGAGCAGATACTAGAAAAAAAAATTAAAAAGCAGGAGGAGAGCCTAAGAGAACTTTGGGACAACATGAAACAAAACAACATCCGTATAATTGGGCTTCCAGAAGGACAGGAAACTGAGCAAGGAATAGAAAACCTGTTGGAAGAAATAATGACAGAAAACTTTCCTGGTATAGGAAAGGAAAAACCCACACAAATCCAAGAAGCTCACAGAGTCCCAAGCAAAATAAACCCCAAAAGACCTACGCCAAGGCACATTATAATTAAACTGGCAAACACCAATGACAAAGTAAGAATCTTAAAAGCTGCCAGAGAGAGACAAAAAGTCACCTACAAAGGAACACCCATCAGACTAACAAGTGATCTCTCAACAGAAACCTATCAGGCCAGAAGGCAGTGGAATGAAATCTACAAAGTCATGCAAAGGAAGGGTCTGAATCCTAGAATACTGTACCCAGCAAGGCTCTCAATCAAAATTGAAGGTCAAATCAGGAGCTTCACAGATAAAAAAGGACTAAGGGAATTCGTCACCACCAAACCAGCAATGCAAGAAATGCTAAAGGATCTGCTGTAAAAAGAAATAGGAAGCGAAGAAGGATCACAGGGGCAAAGAACAAAAATGGCAACATATAAGCACCTATCAATAATAACTTTAAATGTAAACGGGTTAAATGCTCCAATCAAAAGACATAGGGTAATAGACTGGATAAGAAAACACAACCCATGTATCTGCTGTCTACAAGAAACCCACCTCCGAAAAAAAGACGCACACAGACTGAGGATGAAAGGTTGGAAAAAAGTTATTCAGGCGAATGGAAATGAAAAAAAAGCTGGGGTAGCCATACTTATATCTGACAAATTAGATCTCAAAGTGAAGGACATAACAAGAGATAAAGAAGGCCACTTCATAATACTAAAGGGAGCAATTCAACAAGAAGAAATAACTCTTGTAAACATATACGCACCCAATACAGGAGCACCCAAATATATACAAAAACTCCTAGAGGACATCAAGGGAGAGATAGACAGCAATACAATCATAGTAGGAGACTTTAATACCCCATTATCACCATTGGACAGATCCTCTAAACAAAAAATCAGTAAAGAAACATCAATTCTCAATGACTCACTGGACCAGATGGAATTAATTGACATCTTCAGATCATTTCACCCCAAAGCCACAGAATATACATTCTTTTCAAGTGCCCATGGGTCATTCTCAAAGATAGACCATGTATTAGGTCATAGGCAAAGTCTCTCCAAATTCAAGAAGATAGAAATCATATCAAGTATATTCTCAGATCACAGTGGCATAAAGCTGGAAATCAACTACAATAGAAACAATCCAAAGAAATCGAACACATGGAGACTAAACAGCATGCTATTAAACTATGACTGGGTTACTAGAGAGATTAAGGAAGAGATAGAAAACATCATGGAAACAAATGACAATGATAGCACAACAATCCAAAATCTATGGGACACAGTGAAAGCAGTTCTGAGAGGGAAGTTCATAGCTCTACAATCCTACTGCAAAAAACTAGGAACAGCGGCAATAAATTATCTAACCCAACAACTCAAAGAGTTAGAAAGAAAGCAACAAGAAAAGCCCAGTGTAAGCAGAAGGAAGGAAATAGTAAAGATCAGAGCAGAAATAAATGACATAGAGACCAAAGAAACAATACAGAAAATCAACGAAACCAAGAGCTGGTTCTTTGAAAGGATAAACAAGATTGATGAACCTCTAGCCAGACTCACCAAGAAGCAAAGAGAGAGGACCCTAATAAATAAAATCAGAAATGAAAGAGGTGAAATAACAACAGACCCCATTGAAATACAAAGGATTGTTAAAAAATACTATGAACAACTCTACTCCAACAAACTGGACAACCTGGAGGAAATGGATATGTTTCTAGAAAAATATAACCTCCCAAAACTCAATCAAGAAGAATCTAAACAACTCAATAGACCAATAACTGTGGAAGAAATTGAAGCAGTCATCATAAAGCTCCCAGCAAACAAAAGCCCAGGGCCAGACGGCTTCACAGGGGAGTTTTACCGAACATTCAAGGAAGAACTAAAACCTATACTCCTCAGACTATTCCAGAAAATTCAAGAGGATGGAAAACTTCCAAACTCCTTCTATGAAGCTAGCATCACCCTAATACCAAAACCAGATAAAGACGACACAATGAAAGAGAATTACAGGCCAATATCCCTCATGAATATAGATGCCAAAATCCTCAATAAAATTCTAGCAAATCGGATCCAGCAGTACATCAGAAAGATCATACACCACGACCAAGTAGGATTTATCCCAGGAATGCAAGGATGGTACAATATCCGCAAATCAATAAATGTGATACATCACATAAACAAATTGAGAGATAAAAATCACATAGTCATATCAATTGATGCAGAAAAAGCATTTGACAAAATCCAACATCCTTTCTTAATAAAAACTCTCAATAAGGTAGGAATAGAAGGATCATACCTCAACATAATAAAAGCCATATACGATAAACCCACAGCATACATCATACTCAATGGGCAAAAACTACAACCATTTCCCCTAAGAACAGGAACAAGACAGGGTTGCCCACTTTCACCACTCCTGTTCAACATAGTACTGGAAGTATTAGCCATTGCAATTAGACAAGAAGAAGAAATAAAAGGCATCCAAATTGGAAAAGAAGAAGTTAAGCTATCCTTATTTGCAGATGACATGATATTGTACATAAAAAACCCGAAAGACTCCATAAAAAAGTTAGTAGACTTAATAAATGAGTTCAGCAATGTAGCAGGCTACAAAATTAATGCCAAGAAATCTATGGCATTTCTATACACTAATAGTGAACTTACAGAAAGAGAGACTAAAAAAGCAATCCCATTTACCATCACACCAAAAAAATTAAGATACCTAGGAATAAACTTAACTAAGGAGGTAAAAGATCTATTTGTGGAAAACTACAGGACACTGAAAAAAGAGATAGAGGAAGATGTAAACAGGTGGAAGAACATTCCATGTTCATGGATTGGGAGAATCAACATAATTAAAATGTCCATACTACCCAAAGCAATCTATAAATTTAATGCACTCCCCATTAAAATACCAATGGCATATTTCACAGACCTAGAAAGAACTCTCCAAAAATTCATCTGGAACAAAAAAAGGCCCCGAATAGCCACAGCAATCCTGAGAAAGAAGCACAAAGTCGGTGGGATTTCCATACCAGATTTCAAGCTGTATTACAAGGCTACTGTTCTTAAAACAGCCTGGTACTGGCACAAGAACAGACATATAGATCAATGGAATAGAATAGAGAATCCGGATATCAACCCAATCCACTATGCTCAATTAATATTTGACAAAGGAGGCAGGAACATAAAATGGAGTCAAGACAGTCTCTTCAATAAATGGTGTTGGGAAAATTGGACAGATACATGCAAAAAAATGAAACTAGAGCACCAACTTACACCATACACAAAAATAAACTCAAAATGGATACAGGACTTAAACGTAAGACAGGAAACCATAAAAATATTAGAGGAATCTACAGGAAGAAAAATCTCAGACATATGCCAAAAGAACTTCTTTGATGATACCGCTCCGAGGGCAATGGAAGCTAAAGAGAAAATAAACAAATGGGACTACATCAAAATCAAAAGCTTTTGCACAGCTAAAGAAACCATCAACAAAACAACAAGAAAACCCACTGTATGGGAGAACATATTTGCAAATGTTATTAGTGATAAAGGTTTAATCTCAAGCATCTACAGGCAACTCACCCAACTCAATAAAAGGAGGACAAATGATCCAATAAAAAAATGGGCAACAGACCTAAATAGAATCTTCACGAAAGAAGACAAAAGGAAAGCCCAGAGACACATGAAAACTTGCTCAAAGTCACTAATTATCCGAGAGATGCAAATCAAAACGACTATGCGGTACCATCTCACACCTATCAGAATGGCTTACATCAACAAATCAACAAACGACAAGTGCTGGCGAGGATGCGGAGAAAAAGGAACTCTTGTGCACTGCTGGTGGGATTGTAGACTAGTACAGCCACTGTGGAGAACAGTATGGAGATTCCTCAAAAAACTAAAAATGGAGCTCCCATTCGACCCAGTGATCCCACTTCTAGGAATATACCCCAAGAAATTAGAAAGGCGAATTAGAAAGGATATATGTACCCCTATGTTCATAGCAGCACAATTTACCATAGCTAAGATTTGGAAACAGCCGAAGTGCCCATCAGCAGATGAGTGGATCAAAAAACTATGGTACATTTACACAATGGAATACTACGCCGCGGAAAAAAAGAAGGAGCTCCTACCATTTGTAACAACATGGATGGATTTGGAGAGCATTATGCTAAGTGAAATTAGCCAGGCAGAGAAAAACAAATATCACATGATCTCACTCATTTGAGGAATACAATCAATGACATAGACTGATGAACAAGAATAGATTCAGAGACTGAGAAAAGTCCATCAGAATGTCAAACCTCAGGGTAAGTGGCAGGTGGTGAGAGTAAGTGGAAAAGTCAATATACTTGAACTCTTGAACTGAGGTAAGTGATTTGTGTTTTTACATCCCTGACAAAATTTATATAAAATTATTAAAAAATGGCAGCTAGTCTGACATTGAATTGATATGGCCTAGAGCTTGTCATATCCTATGGAGACCAGTCCTTAGGCTAGGCCCTGCTTAACCTCCCATGACACCATAATACCCTTACATGATATTATTCTACAATGTCATTATAATATTTGATATTTGACAACAGCATATTATACAATTATCCCAAATAAACTTACAAACTAATTCTTTGAATGTTGGGCAGCAACTTAAAAAAGAATAGGAAAGAAATTAATCCCTTTCAGAAGGAATTAAGGCACTGGGAAGGCATCCGAGCATTCTATATTGGCCCTTCTTGTCCTTTCTGCCAAGAGGGACCTTCTTGTTACTATCCAAATACACACAGCTGATGCCAGAGTTTTCAGTTCGAGCTGTGGCTGAAGCCTTTGGGCAGCTGGCACCATGGATCTGTGTCTCGACCAATGGTGTGAGCTGGGCCCTCTCTGGAGAAGAAACCTGGGTCCCCCGAGATATGTGATCAGTACCGGGACCCCGCCAGCAGGCGAGGGGACCCCAAGGCAGGTACTGGACGTGGAGGCCACAGGGGGGCATAGACTACAAAGGAGACAGAACTGAACCTCACATCACCCTGTTTGGCCCCGGAGGATGGCTGGTTAGCCAGAGACGGGTAAGATTCCTCAGGGAAGGAACAACCTAAGACAGGCACAGTCGCAGAGGGGCCAACAGGAGAGAACTAAAAGGTCAACAGAGGAGGGGCACAGACCCTCATCCACAAACCTTGCAGGGGTTTGAATTCTCAACCCTCCTAAGGGAAGTCTCCTACCCCCACGGCTGCTTCGCCTCCCACACACAACTCATACGGGGACCCAGGTGGCAGACAGAGACTCGGCCAGCAATAGCTGCTCTATATCTAAATTCAGTCTATTACCAGGAAGGCTCGGGACCTACTCAAAATTGCAAATATTCCTTTCCACTAGTATTCACAGGGTAAACTAAGATTTCTGCTTGAGTATTAAAATTGACAGGAAAATAGTAATCAAGTTTTCAGATTAATTTAAATTGGCCAAGTGAAATACGAGAATACTCAAGAAAATTATAGTGTACTGGACAAAAAGCTTTTCCTAAAACATTAACTGAAAAATCTATCAGTAGTTCATCTCTCTGTAAAATTGCCTAACATCCAAAGAACCTAAAGCAGTCACTTTGTGTACAAAAATTAAAATTTAAAATTATCAAGACTGCAATATAAAATTTCCAAAAGTCCCCATTAATCAAAAAAGGGGAGGGGACAGCGGGGTAATATCATGAAAGGGACAAAAAAAAATATTGAGTAAGTAAAATACATCTAGAAAATTCTTACTCCAGTAAAGTAAATTCCATTTGTAAAAACAATAGCAGGACACCCATGAAAAAACACACATGGTGTCAAAATAAGCCAAAGGAAAATCATTTAGGCAAAAATTAAAAAGAATCCCAAGTCTATTTTGCATAGAGGATCCCTTTGTTAACTTTTGGTCGAGAATGTGTTTGTGTGTTTTCAGAGAACAACTCCAAGACCATGTGGGTTCCTGCGACTGTGAGGAACTGATGGATCTGTTCCAGCCATGAGGACGGTCCAGAGATGTGGGACACTGACGACACCTTGCCATACTAGCAGTCAGCAGCTGTGCATGTCTGCAGGCAGCCCAGGACCAAACCAGAGAGGATGGATCATGCATTGACACGATATGTCCACCATCTGGATACCATTGCTGACTTATACACATAATGAATTATTTGACACTGAAACTGGGACTCAGAAAAGTTGGACATTGAAACCGAGAAAGAAACACTTTTTGTTCTTATACATTTGTTTCTAGTATGCAGAGGCAAGATATTTTTGAAGAAAAGAAACAGGGGAGAGTGATTGATATAGAGGCAGGATGGCCTTGAACAGGCTGTCAAGCTACAGGGGGAGGCTTGGGTGGATGGGAGGCAGATGCGGGGGGAGATCAACGGAAGGACTTGTATGCATGCATATGAACATAACCAATGAATGAAAGACACTGGGACGGGGAGGGGGGAAGCTGGGGATATGTGCTGGGGGGTGGGGGAGGCTGGGGGGAGGATAAGGGGGAGGGGGAAAGGAAAACATGTACTACTATTATACTGCAAAAAATCAATAAAAAATAATTAAAAAAAAAATTAAACTAATTGACACTTGAAGTTGCATGGAAAGTGTTATCAAATAAAATTAATCAATATATTTTACTTATACATATATTAAATGTTATGAAAATTTTGCCTCTAAGGACAAAATAAAGTAATTATATTTCTTAAATATAGCCAAATTTTCAACAGCAGAATCTTAAATAAGAACCAATAAGTAATGTACCCAAACTTTACTAAATAAGTTTGTTTTTTTTAATTAAAGATATGTACTCAAGTTACTTTATAAATTAACTTTTTAAAATATAATCAATGTCTCATAAATTACATTGAGAAGCAAATGTTTTTATAAGTAATTGAATTTAAGTAAAATCTAAGAAACAGATTAGAAGCCACCATTTACTGCCTGAATTTGGTAGCCTGCTGCATTGTTAAGCTAGAGGCAGGGCAACATTTGCACCTTGTGAATCAGATGTCTACATTTACTAAATTCGCTTTTCTTTTTAAATGAAGATGCTTACTTTAATTACTTAAATTAAAATTTAAAATTAATTTTAAGGTTTTCAGCTAAATGAAAAGCCAATGTATTAATAAGCAATTTGATTAGGTATTCTAAGTTATTAAGACCTTCCATGGTCCCTCTGTGGGTGAAAATAAGCCTAAGGGGATTCTATTTAAAAAATAAAATTCTAGCTTAATAAAAAGGAGAAATTTGAAAAAAATTTGAAATCTCTTTCACTGGTATTTACAGGATAAACTGAGGATTGTTATTAAAATATTAAATCAAATCCATACTAGTGGTCACCATAACCTTAAGAGAAATTGTTTCATGTGACAAGATTTTTAAATGAAACTCTATGAAGCCTGAAAAATATTTTGGAAGAAAATAAAGAGAGGTTTCCTTCAAGTGTCTTAAGGATTGTAATTGAAAACCAATGCATTATGCCTCAGAAGGTGGGGATAAGAAAAGATTGCCTTAACACTTTAAATGACTTTCAGAAATTATTAGGGGTCATTAACTGGTTAAGACCTTATCTGAAGATCTTTATAGGAGAAATGACAAATTTATTTAATTTACTTGGAGGTGACTCTAATCTTTCCTCTACCTGAACTGTAACAGATGAAGCTAGGAAGGAGTTGCTAAGAGTTGAGCAAGCAATCTCCTCAGCCCAAGTAGTATGTGTCCAGCCCGAATTGCCTTTGTTGGGACAAATTAACCCTACTGCATATAGTCCCACTGGGGTCATCCTTCAAAATAAAAATTCTCCTGCCATTATTGAATGGGTCCAACTATGGCATCAATCCTCTAAAACTGCAGTTACAAATGTAGAACTAATGGCCCAATTATTATTTCAAATTAGAAAATGCTGTAAACAGCTTAGAGAGGAAGAGCCCCAGTGTCTCTACCTCTGCTTCACTGGGAAGCAATTAGAAATGTCATTCAGACTGATATGAATTGGCAAATTCGTTAAGTGGATATTCAGGGGAATTTAGCTGTCACCTATTAAAAGATAAATTACTGCAATTTTTATATAATACCTCCATCATTATACTAAAAAATACTGAGCAGGAAACTATTCCTAGAGCTTTAACTGCTTTTACTGATGGATCATCTAATGGGAAAGCTGCCTATTTATCTAATAAAAGAGTAATATGTAAATTGACCATACCTCTAATCAAGCCACAAACACAGCCATGTTCAACAGCCAATCAGGAGCAAATTATGCAAATAAACCCCAACCAAGATGGCTGCGGCCACTGAGAGCAGGAGGTAGGGTTGGGTTTACTCAGCAATGGAGGAAGCCAAGCTTTCCTCCTGCCATTGCCAGGCTAGGCCTCCACTCAATGCTACAAAGTTTCCATTATAGAAGAAACATAATCCTAACAGAAATGACAGCAGCCATGGAGCTGGAGAGAGAAGAGGCTAGGGTTCCCAGGGCGATTGAGGAAGCCAAACTTCTGCAGCCCTAGCCTAGGCCTCCTCTCTAGGCTACAAATTTTCAAACAGAAATGGCTGTCACCACAGAGCCAGCAGAAGGCTTGGCTCTGCTAGAGGTTACAAAGTTTCAATTGTAGAACATAAATTAATCCTAGATCCAAGAGCCCCTGCTTGGGTCGCTGAGGGGAATGGCCAGCCTGCAAACCAGCATAGGTCCTTCATCCAGTCAGCCTCACACCCCAAGGGAATCCCTACCCTGATCCAGGACACACTTCAGGGCAAACCAGCTGATCCCCACCATGCACCAGGCCTCTATCCTATCTAATAAAAGAGTAATATGCAGATTGACCATCATTCCAACACACAAAAAGGCTGTCCCCATGTGGTCAAAGATCCTGCCCCCATGTGGACACAATATGGCCACCACAAGATGGCCAGCAGGGGAGGACAGTGCGAGGTTCAGGCCTGCAAGGGAGGGCAGTTGTGGGCAATCAGGCCAGCAGGGGAGGATAGTTGGGAGGGACCAGGCCTGCAAGGGTGGGCAGTTGGGGGTGACCAGGCCAGCCGAGGAGGAAAGTTGGAGGCAAACAGGCTGGCAGGGGAGCAGTTAGACATCAATTAGGCTGGCAAGGGAGTGGTTAGGGGATGTTCAGGATGGCAGGCAGAAGCGGTTAGGAGCAATCAGGGAGGCAGGCAGGAGACCACTTTAGAGCTAGCAGTCCTGGATTGTGAGAAGGATGTCTGACTGCCCATTTAGGCCTGATCCTACTGGCAAGATCAGGCCTAAATGGGCAGTCAGACATCCCTCGAGGTGTCTCAGATTGGAGAGGGTGCAGGCTAGGCTGAGGGACACCCCCCCACACACACTCCTCACACCTGTGCATGAATTTCATGCACCAGGCCGCTAGTCATACAATAAATTCAGACCGAGTCATACTGACCAGTCATACTTCTCTACAAAGTATTAAAGTAGAAGCTATTAAGGGTGCATTGCAGGACTTCCAAGCGCCTCTTAATATTGTCTCTGATTCCTTTTACAGTGCAAACTTAGTGAATAGAAGTGAAACTGCCCAGTTGAAATGGCTTAGAGACCAAAGTTTATTTTTATTATTTAAACAAGTTCAGCAGATTGTACAACAGAGACAATATCCTTTTTATATCAGTCATATCAGGGCTCATAGTGTCCTGGGTGGTCCTTTAAAATAAAGGAAATGCACATACTAATCAATTGGTTCCTTTATTAAAAGAAGCCTCAGAATCTCATCAGCTTTTACATCAGCCTACCAAAATGCTGTCTAAACAATTTTCAATCACTCGACAGCAGGCAAAACTGATTATTAAGGAATGTCCCACTTGCATGTTACATCTATCTCAAGGGCCTAACACGGGAGTCAATCCTGGAGGTTTGCTAAGAGGACAAATCTGGTAAATGGATATAATACATTATACTCCCTTTGGACAGCTTGGAGCATTACATGTCTCTGTAGACACCATTTCAAAAGTCTGCTGGGCTACTGCATCTACAGGAGAAACCGCAAAACAGGTTATTAATCATTGTCTAGCTGCTTTTCCCATCATGGGAGTTCCAAAAATTATTAAAACTGATAATGGGCCTGCTTATACAAGCTGTCAATTCCAGGAATTTTGTAAAAAGTGGAAAATTCAGCACATTACAGGGATACTTTATAATTCCCAAGGAGAGGTCATTATTGGATGACAACTTTAATGGTTAAAATCCCAACTTGACAAACAAAAAGGGGGTATGATGAAGAAATCACCTGTGGGTAGGCTGCACAAAGCCTTAATTACTTTAAAGTTTTTCACTTGTGATGAAAATGGGACGACACCTATGGAGACCCATTGGCACCAGAATATAAAAAAAGAAAATGGTCTAGTTAAATGGAAGGATCCCTAATCCAGTTTATGGAAGAGATCCTATCCATTATTAACCTTTCGCAGAGGGTATGCTTGCATATTTCCAGAGAATTTTTCCGAACCCTTGTGGGTCCCTGCTAGAAATATTTATTAAACTGCATCAGGGATCCAAAATGAAAATTAGCCAGAATTATGAGGACCTTGCACCTGGAGCCACACCATGCAGCTGCAGACAATCAGCTACCTCAGACACAGAGAGCAGCAACTCCAAGCAATCCACTGAAGATGAAGAGCAAGCAGGAAGACAAGCTGGACAACAAACAGCCCAGAGACTACTCGGGGCATGGTAAAGAAGCCTGAGAACATCTTTCTGGCCATAATAGCAGTAATCAGCTGTACGGTAATATTACCTGGGGCAAAATGGGAAAGTATTTTAGACTTATGTTCCTGACCCTTCATGGGTAAGAACCCTTATGTGGGTTGATCACCCATATACCAAACACCTTGGTTCATCCAGGAGCAACAGGGATGGGGCAAGAAAGTATAATTACATAGGTGTCACCACCCAGCTTCCCTTTTGTATGACATAAATTCAAGCCACTGCTCCTTTGTGTGAAAAATTAAAGAAAGGCTTCCGGCTTGCATAGACACTAAAGGAGGGGAGGCAAAAGCTAAACCAAGTCTACTATCACTACTTGCTCCTATGAGAGTTGCAAAAACATGCAATTAGACCTTGTCTATACAAAAAGAAATTGACAGCCAGTCTGAAAATGAATTGCCTTGACTTAAAGCAAAGAATATCCATACATGATATTATTTCACAATATCATTATAATTTTGATATTTTGCAACAACATATTGTACAATTATTTCAAACAAACTTATAAACTAAATATTTGAATGATTGGCAGAAATTTAAAAAAGGACATGAAAGGATTTAATCCCTTCCACTCTGTGGAAGGCTCCTTGGGTAGGCACATGAGCATTCCATGTTGGCCCTTTTGCCAAGAAGGGACCCTCTTCTTACAATCCAATTGCCCACAGTTATTGCCTGATTTTTCTGTACATGCTGAGGTTGAAGCCTTGTGGTGGCTGGTACCATGGATCTGTCTCTCACCCAATGGTGTGAACTGGGCCCTCCCTGGAAGAAAAACCTGGGTTCCCCAAGATATGTGATCAGTGCTGTGGTCCCGCCAGCAGGCAAGGGAATCCCAAGGCAGGCACTGTGCATGGAGGCCACAGAAGCATAAGCTACCAAGGAGACAGAACTGAACCTCACATCACCCTGCTTGGCCCCGGAGGATGGCTGGTTAGCCAGAGATGGGTAAGATTCCTAGGGGAGGAACAAGCTAAGACAGGCACAGTCGCAGAGGAGCCAACAAGACAGAGCTTGGGGGCCAACAGAGGTGGAGCATAGAACCTCACCCTCCCAACATTGCAGGGGCCTGATCACTCGCCCCTTCTGAGGAAGGTCTCCTGCCCCATGGCTGCTTCCCTTCCTACACCCAGCTCAGATTGGGACCCAGGTAACAGACAAAGACTTGGCCCAGCCCAGATCAGGACCAAGGCAACAAACAGAAACTTGACTAACAGCAGCTACCTTATATCTAGCACCAGGAATGCTCAGGGCCTAGCCAAGAATGCAAACAATCCTTTCCACTAATATTTACAGGGTAAACTAAGATTGTTGTTAGAGTATTAAATTTGACAGTAAAATAGCAGTCAAGTTTTCAGATTAATTTAAATTGGTTAAATGAAATAAGTGAATATTCTAGGAAATGTAATTGTACTGGATAAAAAGCTGTTCCTAAAGTATTAACTATAATTTCTATTGGTAGTTCATCTCACGGTAAAATTGGTTAACATGCGATGAACCTATTGTGCATAAATAAATAAATAAATAAATAAAATTTTAAGTTATCAAATTTCCAAAAGCCTCCATTAATTCACAAAAAAGGGGGATAGTGGAGCAACATTATGTAAGAAAATATTATTCCTATAAGTACATTAAAATTTTTACTTTAGAAATTATTTTCATTTGTAATCCTAACAGTTAGACCCCATGAAAAACACACATGATGTCAAAGTAAGCCAAAAGAGAATCATTTGGGAAAAAATAAATAGGATCCCAAGTCAAAAGATTTCTTTATTAACTTTTGGTTGAGACTATGTTTGTGTGTTTTCAGAAAACAACTTCTAACCATGTGGATTCCTGCAACATAGAGGAATTGACACGTCTGATACAACCATGAAGACAGAAGGAGAAACAGTCCAGAGATGAAGGACACTGACAATGCCTTGCCATGCTAGCAGCTGTGCATCACTGCAGGTTGCCCAAGACCAAACCAGAGGGTCGGACCTGCATTGCCACCATTTGTCCACCATCCAGATACCATTGCAGACATGTACACATAAAACTGTTGAACATCGATATTGAGACTTACAACTGTTGAACATCGAAATTGGGACTTAAAACTGTTGGACATTGAAACTAAGACTCTGGTCTGCAAATGCAAGATTTTTTAAGAGTGAATGATGGGAAATTCAGGAAACCAGTCATTGCCTCACCAATAGAGATGTAAATAGAACAAACAGGAAACCTGGTCAACCTTAATAGCTCTGTAAGTCAGAACTATTCACTCACTGCTTAGGTGAGACATTGGTAGTTGAAGCTCTGCCACTTTCAGTCTTATGCTAATTCTTGCTGGTTGACGCATTGTTGGAACTTCCTGACCTAAAGGACATGGTTGTATCACAGAGTCCTAATAAAAGGGGATAGCAAGACCAGAGCTGGTGGTGTCCTCCTCCTAGAGGTGGACTCATGCCTGGTCCCCAATATTCCCAAATTGATGGTTTTCTAGTCTCTCTTCATTTGTGTGTGCCCTTCTCCAGATCCTGAGCCCTGACATGGGAACCCTGGACACGCGTGATGTGAAAAGGATTCCCACATCCAGGTACAAAATTGACTGTTTTTATTGCTGTTAAAATGCCTCCACTTGACATCATGTCACTCATGAAGATGGACAGAAAGTGCAATTGCATTGCCAATCAACTAACGAGAAATAAAGAATACTTGAGAAAAATCACTAGATGTTTATAGCTCATGTACATGGAAGACAACCATAGAACCACCCAGACATATGTATACTTTGAAGCATTTAAATAATACTTGCATTTTTTAAAGTATACATTATGCCAATGGTAGGTGATAATCTGGAGCAATCATGTAATATGAAGTGTATTAGTTCATATTGTGTTCTGCTTTATCCTTAACACTTTGTGCATATTAATTATTTTACATCTCATGACCACTTATGAAGTTGTTCCATTTTATTCCTGAGGCCCAGAAACGGTAAGTAACTTGAACAGTGTCACACAGCACGTGAGGAGCAGGGTCGGTATTCCAGCCATGGCAGTCTTGTTCCATAGACTGAGCCTCAAAGCTGTGCTGTGGGGGAAGGAAAGGAAGAAGGACATGCTATGCCATTGGAGGGAGGATGCCAAGGGGACACAGAAAGCTACCTCAAAACACAGGCACTGCAAGACACAAACCAGAACCTCTGTAAGCAAGCTCGCATCACAGTCCACATCCCAGACAAGAAGACGCAAAATGGGAGCCACAGGGACTGAGTCAGGACCAGGCAGGACAAACAGCATGCCCCACATTTTACTGCCTGTGTAAAGGTTTACATTTGTGTGGATCAGGTGCAGAAGTAAATAAATAAACGCATACCCAAGGGATTATAGAAAGGGAACACATTATGAGGAAGGAGGTTCCATCAATGCTGAGAACATTGTATGGTCAGGTTTTATTTTATTGTGTCTGAAAACAATGAAAAGGAATGAAGAAAAGATGGAACTAATAGAAAGAAAGAACTGAAGGTAAGAGAGAGAGAGAGAAGAGAAGAGGGGAAGAGAGAAGGGAGTGAAGGGGAAAGGGAGAGCAGAAAAGAGGAGGGGAAAGGGAGAAAAACAAGAGAGAAAGAAAGGACCAGCTGGAGGAGCACCCTTGCACATGATGTCCTCTCGCAGTCCCAGGGTCATTCCAGCCATCTCAGCACAGACACCATCTCTTACACGGGTTAGAATCTTTACTCTGCACATTTTACTTGTGTCTGTTTCTTTTTATAGGATATCACTCTAATCAGAATTATTTTTTTAGCACCAACCTAAACAGGACATGTACTTGAGGCCCAGTCTATTTGCTCTCCCATGAAGCCTTTGTCTGCTCCAGACGTTGGGCAGCAATGTGCGCAGCCCTTACACCCCCCATTCAGATGGTGTGGTGACTTCCACGATCCAGGAAGTGTGACAGGGTTCACAAATACAAGTCAAGATGCAATTCCTATGCCCCAGATGTAATCAGCACACTCTTGATTCAAACTGTAAAATAATCAAGGAGGCCAATTCTGCCACAGAGTAAATGTGAATGCTACAGATACCTTGGCTGCAAAAGGAAGCCTGGCAGAATTTCCCTAACTCACCAGCAACCACGGACTCAGAGACTGGAGCACAGTGAAGTCGGAATAGGAAAGGGACTCCCAGACTTCTTGAGAGAAGATGATGGCTCTGTGTCCCCAGGGCCACCAACTCTGCCTGTCCCAGATCAGTCTCTCAGGTGATCTGAGAAGGATCGAATGACCCAGCATGCAGGCGTAAGGGCTGGTACCTGCAGTCTGTCTATAGTGTGTGAGGTTTCACATAATGTTGTTTGTAAGTAGAAAACTAGTCAAGAAAGAAAACGAGACTAAGCGCTGTGCACTAAGCCATTTGAACCTTATCGTGAGAGCTTTGGGAAGGCACACCAGCTTTGGAGCTGGGCCGCATCAGGCCCCCATTTGGTCTTTAGAAAGGTCATCCCGGCATCGCTGTGGGGTGAGATCACACAGGTGCTGCCTGGGGTGCGACCGGAGTTCTGAGTTCCTCCTGCGGAGTCCACAGGAGAAATGGTGAGCGCACGCCGGCTGTGGGGATGGGAGGGGTTTGTGATACAGTGAGTGGCAGGGCCTACAGCATTGATTGGCAGGAGAGGACATGCCAATCAAGTGAGATGACGCTAACTGTAAGAGTTTAACCTAACAGCACAAAGGAAAGGTGGGTTGGTCACTGAGATGGAGAGCACTAGAGAAACACATATTTTGGAGGACATGGCAAGGGGCTGATTTGGGGCATAGTGAAGTAAAACTATCCCTGGGGCACCAGGATTTCTGAGAGAAGGTGCATGGATTTAAGGCCGCAGAGCCCCCACCTCTGCCTGCCACACAACAGTATCTCTATAAAAACCTATTGCAAGGATGATCGTTAAATGAGATTATTTGGAAGGACTACAGATACAAGGGTCATTAGGGAAGGCCAGGAAAACAGGTGTTGTTAACCAGAAATTGGTTATCAAGTGGTAGAGATATCAGGCCAAGGATGAAACTTCAAGAATGATCGAATAAAGTTAAATAACAAAGAAGTAAATGGAAGGAAGGTCCCCGGAAATAGGAGAAAATCCAGCAGACATGCCATCCCAGAGGCTGAGGAGGAAGAGACTCAAGAAGCAGGGAAATTGCAGTGGCAACAGTTTCAAAATAGTGATTTAATCTCAGGACAAAAGGACAGAGCAAGGCAAAGGGACTTTTTCACTTGCTGATCAGGTTCTGGGATTTTGATGGTTCTTCTTAGTTAGTGTTATACAATCCAACACCATGCTTTATAATGCATGCTGCTTAAAATATATACTTGGTCTTAAAAATAACACCATATGGTCCAGTGGTGGAGACACAATCCTGGAACCTGGTATCTGATTTGGTGTGTGTGTGTGAGTGTGTGTGTGTGTGTGTGTGTGTGTGTGTGTGTGTTGTGTTAGCAGAAACAGCTTTGGAGTTAGAGAAACCTCAATTCAATGTGCACTCCAGCTATGTAAACTTGGAGAGCTCTTAGCAACTTTCCTATTTAATCAAATTGGCAAATGAATACCTTCCAGGGAAATTTTAAGCATTGAATGAAACACACACACACACACACACACACACACACACACACACACACAACACACACACACACAGCATTCAGAATAGTATTTTAAATTTAGAGGATGCTGAATGAGGGACAGCTGGTTTTTTCCCCAGTGTTTAGAATCTTCTCGTTTAAATATACTCATACTGGAGAAAATAGATGGCACAACCTGATTTACATGGAGAAATGTCCTCTACCATCCCCTTCCCAGTGGGAAAGGGAGGACATAAGATGGGATGATGATGCTGGAGACTAAGCTAAGATTTAGGTATTGGGAAGGAAGGACTGATGAAAAAACCAGGGCAGAGAAACTCCCACCTGCCCATTCACCCCTGAATCTGATACTACCAATATGTTCAAAACCACTCAGCACAGAGCCTGCCCTCTTTCTGGCAATGGCATCTTACTCCTGTGATGGGCAGGATCCAGCTAAGGATGCTGGCAGTGCTCTGCATTACAGAATCCATGGCACAAACCGGTGCCTCTCTTGTTCCTCCTTCCCATGCTCTTTCTCAGGATACTAAATCAGCTCCTCAGATATGCAAAGGACAGGTTTGTACTCAGATTTAATTCCCACTGAATATATTTAAGTGAGAAGATTCTAAACACTGGTAAAAAATCAGCTGCCCCTCATTCACCATCCACTAAGTTTAAAACACTATTCTGAATGCTGCATGTGTGTGTGTGTGTGTTTGTGTGGGTGTGTATGTTTAATTCAATGCTTAAAATTTCTCTGGAAGGTATTCCTTTGCCAATTTGATTAAATAGGAAAGTTGCTCAGAGCTCTCCAAGTTTACACAGCTGGAGTGGAGATTGAATTGAGGTTTCTCTAACTCCAAAGCTGTTTTTGCTAACACAACACACACACACACACACACACACACACACACACTTACACAACATAGAAAAAACATCTTACAAATAAGGCAGAAAAGTTAATTTAGAATTTTTCAGTCCTTACTAATAAAAAATAAAAATGAGTAAACCATGTTATACAGTTCACTGACAATTTTACAACAAAGTAGAATTGTCTTCTGCTTATTCTTACCAGAAAATTAAACTTTGACTATGAAATCAGAATCCTTATTTCTTTTTGAAAAACCAACCTGGCTATATGTTCTGTGATCAATCAAAGTTCATTTGAAGTAGACTCTTTCAGTCACCTTTCTGAAACATGTTGTTTCTTCTTATCCCCAATTGCTAGACAGGCCGAGGGACCCCACCCATGCATGAATTCATGCACCAGACCTCTAGTATATACATAACTCTTATTGGGAGATAGGATACAAATGAAATTTGCATTTGGGTAGTATATGGGACAGAACCCATCAAGTGGTGTTTCAGCAGGTTCTCTAGGTTCCATGTGGAAAACAATGGAGAAGTTATTTTTAACACAGGTGATTCCAGAACTACTTTAAGATGGATAAAGCATGAAAAATAACCTAAAAACTGATATTTTAGGTGTTTTATGATTTAAAAAGTGAGATTTTTTTCCTGCTGGCTTAAAAGATGTTTCAAAACTGACTTCTAACCTAAGTTATCATATAATGCAAAATGTATCATTTAACTTTCTTAAAATACCCCACAAAATGCACTTCATGCCAATGAATCCCCCCAAGAGATAGATGTGACCTGCAGCAAAACCACAGATTCCTGGCATGAGGGTCTGAGGTCCCAGTGTGACATTTGCACATGAACTTGGAGGAGTCTCCATTCCACACCTCCACTTTTTGCTTTGGTGATGGTACTTATTCCCTCTGTTTACATAGCTGTCTTGAAGATTTTAATTTTGTCCTTGGTCTCTTTCACAATTTACAAGTTATTTAATTGAGATAAAATCCAACTTCATCTATAATGAAGCTACTAAAAATAAATGTTTTGAGGTGACTTAAATAAATAAAATGACAACACTAGTTCAAATAAGATACAAACATACACGTGGAGGGCATAATAAAATCCCAGTTTTATTTAAAAACTAGAAGCCTGTTGAACGAAGAATCATGCAAGAATAGGCCTTCCTTTCCCTGGCTTCACTCCCAGCTGCCCAGGAGCCTGTAATCTTTGCTCCTGGCTGGAGCACTACTTCTATAGCTCCCCCCACTCCTGGCCCTCCCCCTCATAGCAGGCATCCCACCACACCGGCCTTTCTGCACTTGTGTATGAATATTAACTCACCATCTTTGTTGGGTTAATTTGCATACTCACTCCTGATTGGCTGGTGGGCAACACGAAGGTATGGTCCATTTGCATCTTTGTCTTTTATTAGTGTAGATTGCTATTCTCTCTAAGTGTAGGGTCTACCAATGGTATCATACTACAATACTGAAATACACTGAGAGAAATCAAAGATTAAATATATGCTTGAAAAAAACAATGTAGCAATTGATAGACCAGTTTTATAAAATTTATTTTTATTTATTTTTTTGCTATTTTACAAATTTGGATTCTAAGAGTTTGAGAGTTTTAAGGAGAAAGTTCGCAAAAACAAAACATGCCCTTCAAATATAATTTCATTTTATAGAACAAAAACCCAGAAGATATCTGCTTAATAATATAACCACTCAATAAAATATGCTTCAATAAATACAATTTTCAGTCAAGCAATTGTAGAAACAGGACAACAATGAGACGATGCATGGAACGCACCAAAGCCAAGATGCTTCCATAGCCTCTAAACTGTGATGTGTCTTGTTGACATGCAGCTTATGTACTCACTTCTCCACAAAAGTCCAAAACTGACTTGTAGAAACTGCTCACTAGAGATTAGAATGAAATAAGTTTTCCTCAGAGCAAGACCACTGAACAGCTAGTTTGGCTCAGTGGATAGAGCATCAGCCTGTGGACTGATGGGTCCCAAGTTCAATTCTGGTCAAGGGCACATGCCTGGGTTGTGGACCTGATTCTGAGAAGGGAGCATGCAGGCGGCAGCCAATCAATGATTCTCTCTCATCATTGATATTTCTATCTCTCCCTCTCTCTTTCCTCTGAAATCAATAAAAATATCCTATCTAATAAAAGAGTAATATGCAAATTTGACAGTACCTTCGCTACACCCACAAGCCATGCCGACAGCCATGCCCACCAGCCAATCAGAAGCAGATTATACAAATAAATCCCAACCAAGATGGCTGCCACTACTGAGAGCAGGAGGGAGGCTTGGGTTTCCCCAGCAACAGAGGAAACCAAGCATTCTGCCTGCCGTTGCTGGCCTAGGCCTCCACTCAATGCTACAAAGTTTCAATTATAAAAGATACAGAAATGGCGGCAGCCACTGAGCTGGAGAGAACAGAGGCTTGGGTTTCCCTGGAAATGGAGGAAGCCAAGCTTTCCACCTGCCATTGCTGGCCTAGGCCTCCACTCTAGGATACAAAGTTTCAAACAGAAATGGCTGCTGCCACGGAGTGACAGGCTCAGCTCCAGGAGCTTGGCTCCTCTCCATGCTACAAAGCTTCATTTGTAAACATAAATTAATCCCAGACTCCAGGGCCTCCACTTGGGTCACTGGATGGTGTGGCTGGCCTGCAAACTTCCACAGGCCCCTTGCCCAGGCCACCCCTCTCCCCAGAGCCCCCACCCTGATCTGGGACACTCCTCAGGGCAAACCAGCTGGCCCCCACCCATGCACCAGGCCTCTATCTTATCTAATAAAAGAGTAATTTGCAGATTGACCATCACTCCAACACACAAGAGGGCTGCCTCCATGTGGTCAAAGATCCTGCCCCCATGTGGACACAAGATGGCCACCACAAGATGGCCAGCAGGGAAGGGCAGTTGGGAGGGACCAGGCCTGCAAGGAAGGGGAGTTGGGAGCAAACAGGCAGTCAGGGGAGCAGTTAGACATCAATTAGGCTGGCAGGGTAGTGGTTAGCAGGTGATCAGGCTGGCAGGCAGAAGCAGTTAGGGGCAATCAGGTAGGCAGGCTGGTAGGCAATCTCCCCACCATCTGCCAGGTCGGGGAAGTCCTGGATTGTGAGAAGGATGTCTGACTGCCTGTTTAGGCCCGATCTCAGTAGGATCACGGTAGGATCGGGCCTAAATGGGCAGTTGGACATCCCTCAAGGAGTCCCAGATTGGAGAGGGTGCAGGCTGGGCTAAGGGACATCCCCCACACTCTATGCATGAATTTCGTGCACCTTGCCTTTAGTATTTGAATAAAAAAAGAAACCCTTCAAGAAAGGCTAACTTTTGCCTCTTCCCCATTAGGAGTTAGATAAGTCACTTAATGTTTACCATATCATTTTCTTCTGTCAAATATAGGTAAAGAAAATTTTCAGAAATATTATGTTCATTAACATTCAATCTAAATGGATACTAATTACCTACTGAAGCTGACAGCTCTTATCGGTATGCTAGTCATCTATTTAATAATAGAGAAATATGCAAATTGTCCAGCTCACTGTAACATCACAACCACTCAGCAGGCTGCATGTGCAGTATGCCCCAGTAAGGCTGCTGAGGCTTTCTTCTATCCCTTTCTACACTGAAGACAACAGGGTTCAAGGAGGAAAAGCTCCAGTTTTATTGTTCTCAATGCCAGCTAGGAGGCCTCCCTGGGGCAGCTCTCCCCTCTGAGCCCTGTGCAGATTGGGCGATCTGGCCTAGGAGCTCTGATGAGAGTCAGAACAAAGTGCTTTCCATTTGGCACCCCCACTCTCCCTGGGACTCAGGTGCAGAGGGCACTCTCCCTGGGAACCCAGAAATCTGCCTCCCAGGGCGACTATGCAGCAGCTGGGCCAGGCAAGCCATGGAAAGGTCAAACTACCCATGCGGATGTGTATGCTGACACTGTCCATGCAGCTGCCATAGTTGAAGTTGTCCTCGATGGAGGAGCTGGGGTAGTGGGGATCAGAGTTGGCCATGTTGGCAATATAATCCCAGCTCCCCGCCGAATGACCTAGAGCACCCAGACCTCAGCAATCCTCAGTCACTTTCTAAGCAGCAATCAGTCCCAACCAGGGATCAAAACCAAAACCTAAGTAGGTGCCCTTGAAAAAACAAAGCGGACTGACTGTCCTCCACCTTGCAGAGCTGGTCCTCATCCTGACCTCCCTCCCACCAGCTGAGCGGACCAATGAAGCTCCAAGAACACAGCTAAGGTCTAAATTAGGCTCCACCACAGAACACTCCCTATGCACCAGTCTTGACCAATCAGGAAGTGGTAGAGGATGGCACAAACCTTGGAATGTGTTGGTCACTTCCTGACCATGATGCCGTAAAACCCTAGAATAAAACCCTGACCCAAGTGACCAATCTCTGTAACTTATGTCACTCACCTAGGCCCACCAGCTGAATAGCCCTATATAATCTTTGTTCTCTTGGGGCTCGCTCTCTCTCTCGTTCTGCTGCTGTGATTGTAGGGAGGCTGGAGGAGCCAAGCCCAGGCTTGAATAAAGACTCTTTGCTTTTGCATCAGACGTGGCTCCCTGGTGGTCTCTGGGGATCTTGAGATCTGGGCATAACATTTGGGGTCTCATCCAGGATCCCCAAAACCTATGAAGGACCGGATCCGGAGAGTCTGACTGACCGCGGTAGGTGTCTGTGTTGTGCGTTCTGCCCTGTGTGAGCTCATTTCTGAAATCCTGTAGTGCCTGAAATGGACGCACTGGAGGGCCATGGGCGGGAGGAGTCGGAAGACATTCCGATGCTCTTCCAGGAGGGACATGGAATCCCCTCGCGAGGGTAGTGGGTTCCCCTCGAGGATCTGAGATGAGGTGGGTTGCTCCCCCCCGGCTGGTACAGGGCCATCGTCTAGCTTTCAGTTTTGTTTCTGCAGAGATGGAAAGCTGTTTTTTGGATTCTTTTGTGTGTCTGTTTCTGTGTTTTTTTGTTTTATTTTGTGGACTCACTGGACGGACGTTATGGGACAAACTCAGACTACTCCTTTAAGTATTATAATTGATCATTTTAAAGAGGTTAAGGGAAGGGCTAACAATGTCAGTGTGGAGGTATGAAGGAACCGATGGCAGACTTTCTGTTCCAGTGAGTGGCCGGCTTTCAACGCTGGGTGGCCGACAGTGGGGACTCTCAATCTCCCCACCATCTGCCGGGTCAGGGAAGTCGTCTCCTGGCCAAAGGGGAGTCATCCTGACGAACTCCCTTACATTATTACTTGGCAGGATCTCGTGGAGGACCCACCCTCTTGCCTCCAGCCCTTCCTACCCCCGAACCCTCCAGAGACAAAACCTATTCTTGCCTTGCAGGAAACGGAGAAGAAAAAGAAGAAGAAAAAAGTCACCTTGCCATCAGCTCCCCTCTACCCAGGCTTGCAGGGGGGAAGTGAAGAAGAACTAATTTTTCCTCCCCTGTATCAGCTCCCTAGGATGTTAGAGAGACCCGACCTTCCCCCATCGCAGGAAGCTGATGCAGCTCTGGCAGGAGTTGGGGAAGGAGTTCCAGCAGGGGTTGGGGGAGGAGTCCCGGCAGGGGTTGGGGGAGGAGTTCCGGCAGGGGTTGGGGGAGGAGTCCCGGCAGGGGTTGGGGGAGGAGTCCCGGCAGGGGTTGGGGGAGGAGTCCCGGCAGGGGTTGGAGGAGGAGTTCTGGCAGGGGTTGGGGGAGGAGTCCCGGCAGGGGTTGGGGGAGGAGTTCTGGCAGGGGTTGGGGGAGGAGTCCCGGCAGGGGTTGGGGGAGGAGTTCTGGCAGGGGTTGGAGGAGGAGTCCCGGCAGGGGTTGGGGGAGGAGTTCTGGCAGGGGTTGGGGGAGGAGTCCCGGCAGGGCTTGGGGGAGGAGTCCCGGCAGGGCTTGGGGGAGGAGTCCCGGCAGGGGTTGGGGGAGGATTTCCAGCAGGGCTTGGGGGTAGAGTTCCAGTAGTGGTTGGGGGTAGAGTTCCAGTAGGTGTTGGGGGAGGAGTTCCATTGGGGAGCCCGCCTTTGAGTAGACAAAGAGCACAGAGGGAGCAGTCTGCCCCAGCTGCCCACTCTACTATTAAGACTCTGCCTTTGCGAGCTCCAGGCCCTCCAGATGCGGATGGCAATCAGCCCCATTACTATTGGCCTTTCACTACTAGTGACCTCTACAACTGGAAGGCTCAGAATCCTAAATTCTCTGAGAAGTTGGCAGGACTTATTGATTTATTAGATTCTGTTCTTTTCACCCATCAGCCTACTTGGGATGATTGTCAGCAGCTTTTTCAGGTCATTTTCAACACCGAGGAGAGAGAGGATCCTAAGTGAGGCCTGGAAGCTAGTTCCAGGCGTGGACAGGAATCCTACCACCAACCAGGCTCAGATAGACACCTCTTTTCCTCTAACCAGGCCTGAATGGGATTTCAACATGGCAGAAGGTAAGGAGAGGTTTCGAGTCTATCGCCAGACTCTAATGGGAGGTCTCCGAATGACTGCTAGAAAGCCCACTAATTTGGCCAAGATAGGAAATGTTCAGCAAGAGAGGGATAAATATCCGGCTACTTTTTTAGAACGGATCACAGAGGCATACCGCACTTATACCCCCATAGATCCAGAAGCTCCTGAGAATAAAGCAACCGTAATCATGAATTTCATAAACCAATCGTCTGCGGACATTAAAAAGAAGCTACAGAAAGTAGATAAATTAGAAGAAAAAAGTCTACAGGACTTGCTAGAGGTAGCTGAGAAGATGTACAACAACCAAGAGCCTCCTGAAGATAGGCAGGAGGCTCATGCCATGGTGGCTGCCAGCAGTAAGCAAACCCGAGACCTGGCCAGAATTCTGCTGGCCACCACCGCGGACTCTTCCAGGGAAAGGAACTGGTGCCTCCGGCAGCTGGCAGAACAGGAAGAAAATAAGAAGGCTGCCAGGGGATGGAGGCGGAGACTGCAGAAGGATCAGTGTGCTTACTACAAGGAGATAGGGCATTGGGCCCGAGGATGTCCAAGGAAGGCCAGTGGGAAGGGAAGCAAGACTGACCGAGCGAAAGTCTTAGAGCTGGAAGAACTGAATGATTAAAGAAGTTTGGGTTTGGAGCCCCTCCCCGAGCCCAGGGTAACTCTTAGAGTGGAGGGGACCCCTGAGTACTTCCTTGTTGACACTGGAGCACAACATTCGGTCCTCCGCACACCTTACGGGAAACTAGCCAACAAGAAATCCTGGGTACAAGGGGCAACTGGTATGAGCCAATATTCATAGATTACCCAAAGAACAGTAGATCTAGAAACAGGCCGGGTATCCCACTCCTTTATGATGATACCAGTATGCTCCTACCCATTGTTAGGACAAGACTTATTGACCAAGATTGGAGCCCAGATAACTTTCATACAAGGGGGGCCTCGAGTCACCAATGGCAAGGGCCACCTCATTCAGATTTTGACTGAGATTAAAGGACGAGTACCACCTCCACCAATGGGGCGTGCCCAATGGAAAGCAATATGGACAGATGGCTCCAAGAATCCCCCACAGCCTGGGCAGAGACGGGGAGGGGCAGGACTAGCCACTCACAGGGCCCCACCCTGGTGGAGCTAAAGCCAAGAGAGGCCCAATAAGAGTCAAGCAGTGCCCTATGTCTCAGAAGGTCTGGAGGGGAATCCAGCCTCACATCCGGAGACCGTGAAGCTTAGGGGTGCTAGTTCCCTGCCAATCTGCTTGGAACACCCCCCTCCTGCCAATCAGGAAGCCTCACACGAATGACTAATGACCAATACAAAACCTCTGGGAAGTAAATAAAAAAAGTCATAGATATACACCCAACTATTCCCAACCCATATACTATTCTAAGCTCCTTAACGCCCTCTAAATACCATATTGGACTTAAAGGATGCCTTCTTCAGTCTGCCACTGGCACCTCGAAGCCAACCCTTCTTTGCCTTCGAGTGGCATGACCCAGAGGAGGGCTACAGTGGACAATTAACCTAGACACGATTGCTCCAGGGATTTAAGAATTCACCCACCATCTTCGATGAGGCGCTACACAAGGATCCGGATGAATACAGGAAGTAGCACCCCTGCCTCACTCTCCTCCAGTATGTAGATGACATGGCCGAGGACTGTGAGCAGGGGACCCGAGATCTGCTGGCCACCTTGGGGACTTTAGGGTACTGGGCATCTGCGAAGAAGGCTCAAATATGCAGAGAGAAGATAAGTTACCTGGGATACATCCTAGAGAGTGGGCAGCGGCAGTTGCCCGATGCCAGAAAAAAGACTGTCCTAAAAATCCCTACCCCCTCCTCCCAGAGGGAAGTAACAGAATTCCTAGGGTCAGCCGGCTACTGCCGCCTCTGGATACTGAGTTTTGCTGATATCGCCAGGTCCCTATATGAAGCTACCAAGGAGGGGAAGGCGTTTAAATGGACTGAGGAAGAAGAGACTGCTTTTAACCAGATAAAAAAAGCTCTTTTATCTGCTCCAGCCATGGGCCTGCCAGACATTACAAAGCCCTTCTGCCTCTTTATAGACAAATGCAAGGGAATAACGAAGGAGGTTTTAACTCAGGCCTTAGGCCCCTGAAACTGCCCGGTAGCGTATTTGTCAAAGAGGTTGGATCCGATAGCTGCTGGCTGGCCACCATGCCTAAGAATTATTGCTGCAACCGCACTCTTAGTCAAGGACGCCGACTAACTGACCCTAGGGCAAGAAATCTGGATCACAACCCCACATGCCATTGAGGAAATCCTGAAACAGCCCCCTGATAGATGGAAGAGCAAAGCTCATATGACCTACTATCAAAGTCTCCTATTCAACCCTCCTAGAGTGCAGTTCCACCCTAGTGCAGCTCTTAACCCTGCTACTTTGCTTCCCAACCCTGACCTAGATGCCCCGCTACATGACTGTGCGGGAATCCTAGAGCAAGTACATGGACTCTGAAGTGACCTGACTGACCGGCCCCTCCCCAATGCCGAGGCCACTTGGTTCACAGATGGGAGCAGCTTCATATGGGATGGGCACAGGTATGTGGGGGCAGCGGTGGTCACTGAAATGGACACTATATGGGCAGAGGCTCTGCCCCCTGGACGTCAGCCCAGCGAGCAGAGCTCATCACCCTCACAAAGATGCTGATGCTGGGTGCCAGAAAATGGCTCAATGCCTACACAGACAGCCATTATGCATTTGCCACAGCTCATATTCATGAGGCGATCTATCAAGAGAAAAGACTACTGACGGCAGAAAGGCAGACTATAAAATATAAGCAGGAAATTCTCGACCTGCTTGCAGCCTTGTGGCTCCCTGCCAAGCTAGCCATTATCCACTGCCAAGGGCACCAGAAAGCAGATGACCTGATGGCAAGAGGTGACCAAAAGGCTGATCAAGTAGCCAAGGTGGCAGCCTTCATTTCAGTCCCCACCATGGCCCTACAGCTACCAGACCCTGGGGACCCAGTTTTACCAGATGAGCCCAAGTACTCTCAGGAAAAGCTGCAGCAGATCAGGAAGCTTCCCCTCACCCAGGAGGTAGAGGGATGGTGGTACACACCAGAAAAGGAACTCATACTACCAGACTAACTCGGAGTCACAGGTACACCGGTCTACCCATCTGGAGGCCCAGAAATTAAAGGACTTAATCCAGCATGCCAGGATCAAGATTCACCAACAAGACTCCAAAATAAATCAAATTATAAACATCTGTAAGACCTGCCAACTCACAAACACAAGAGCCCGGACAGGTAGGAAAGAAACCAGGCTCAAAGGTACCAAACCAGAAACACAATAGGTCGACTTTACCAAAATTAAGCCAAAAAATATAATTATAAATACATTTTACTATTTATAGACACCTTCTCTGGCTAGATAGAGACATACCCAACCAACATGAAACAGCTCAGATGACGGCCAAGAAGCTGCTAGAAGACATCTTATCCAGATATGATTTTCCTGCTATGATAGAATCTGACAATGGACCAGCCTTTATCTCACAGATAACACAGGCAATAGCCAAGGCTATAGGGGTAGATTGGAAATTACATTATTCATATAGGCCCCAGAATTCAAGACAAATAAAATAAATAAATAAAACTCTAAAAGAAACCCTTACCAAATTAACCATAGAGACTGACGGGGATTGGGTGGCCCTCCTTTCATATGCCCTTTACAGGGTGAGAAACTCCCCTTACACCCTAGGTCTTACTCCCTACAAGATCATGTTTGGCAGGCCACCCCCTTATCGTTCCTAACCTCAAAACTAAGCTCCTTGCTAAATTTAAAAATCAAAAAAATATCTTTTCTCTTAAAAGGACTACAGAGAGCTCACGAAAACATTTGGCCGCGCCTCCGTGCCATTTATGAGGCTGGCCCAACCCTGACGCCTCATCAGTACAGACCAGGAGATGGATGTTCATCAAGAGGCACCACCAGAAGACCCTTGAGCTACATTGGAAGGGCCCCTACATCGTCGTGCTGACTACACCCACCGCTCTCAAGATAGATGGCGTCGCAACCTGGGTCCATCACACCCATGTCCGCCCAGCTGACACCTCTACAATTCAGGAAAACTTCCTCACACAATGGAACATCAACCAAGACCAACGCAACCCGCTCAAGCTCAAGCTACTGCATGTTCGACCTGCCTGATATTGGTAACTCTATTGACTCTGGTTGCCGTCTCCCCCTCTTCCCAGAGTCCCCACACTCCCTACAATCTTACCTGGCAAATCATAGACACCAACTCGAGGACGCTACTTAATCAGACTTCTCAGATCCACCCTAAGAACATCTGGTACCCAGACCTCTACATAGACCTCCTTACCCTTTTCCCCGACAACAGTCATGGCCAACCTCTGGTCATGAGGCCTAAGAACCTCAAATTATTCCATTTCTATGTTTTCCCTGGGCACTCAAGGGCCCCATGCGGAGGAACAAAGGACTACTTCTATGCCTCCTGGTCATATGTCTCGACTGGACACATCTGGTGGACTCCCCCCAAAACTGATAACCTAATAACCATAACTTAGACAGAGGTGTCATCTTATTTGAGAACTATTGGATACCTCCTGCCCTTCTTGAGTGCTGCAGCCCTGTATGGATATCCTTCACAGATCAGAGGGAAAAATGACAGGATAAGACACTGGTAAAATCTGAAGGATCAGAATATAAGATAAGATACGGATGGAGGTCTGAGACTTGGGGATACTACTTACCCTTCAAGTACAGGCAGCACCCCTTCACCAACAGACCCAAGAGACTCTGGCAGGAGTAGGGCTAACTGAATGCTGCCCCCCCCTACCTGTCTCTACCCAGGCATCCCCACCCGAGAGCACCCCGGCCCTGGCCTCACAACCCTCTGCATCCCCTATCTGGTTCCATACCTCAACACCTAACACAGACCCCTTGTGGAACATGGTCATAGAAGCATACCATATTTTAAACACTTCCTGACCCAACCTGACCTAGTCCTGTTGGCTCTGTCTCAATGTCTGGCCACCATGAAGATATTGCTATTAGAGGCAGTTATACAATGGCCTCCAATTCCAGCTCCTGCAGGTGGCAGCAAGCCACTGCTAGACTAACCCTCCAAGCAATAATAGGGCAAGGTACTTACATAGGTCGAATACCCCCTGAACAATCACATCTTTGTAATAACACTCTATCAGTCCCTAGTGGGACAGCTTACCTGCTTCCCCCCAAAATGCATAGTAGGCTTGTTCCAGCAGCCTTGCTCTCTTTGTTCACTTTCAGATCCTCAACTCCACAAAAGATTTTTGCATACTCATCCAGCTCATCCCCAAGCTAGAATAACATTCGGGGGAGGAAATATTTAACAGATTAGGTTATGCTAACTCCCAAAATAGAAGGGAACCTGTTACAGCCCTAACTCTGGATGCACTCTTGGGACTAGGACTAGCCAGGGCAGGAACCAAAATATCTTCACTTGTCATACAAGACAAGGACTATGAAGCCCTAAAAGCGGCCATTAACCTAGACATAAAAAGGATCGAGCAATCTATAACCCACCTACAAGAACCCTTTACCTCCTTATCTGAAGTAATACTCCAGAACAGAAGAGGATTAAACTTACTATTCTTACAGCAAGGAGGCCTATGTGCAGCCCTAGAAGAAAAATATTACTTTTATATTGACCATTCAAAAATTATTTAAAAAATCCATGGCCCTTATAAAAGAAGGACTGCAGAAATGAAAGATAAAAAAGAAGCAATCTCAGTCTTGATATAAATCTTTGTTTAACCAGTCCCTGTAATTAACTACTCTTATTTCTGCCCTCACCGGACACCTTATAATCCTCCTAATGCTGTTGACTTTCGGCCCTTGCACTATTAACATACTAGTCCAATTTGTCAAAGAGCACATAGGGACAATTCCGTTAATGGTTTTACAAGCCCAATACAGGCCTCTAGCCACAGAAGATAAAATAGAAATGCAGCCCGTCTCATAATTGAGCCATAAATTTCAAGACAAAAGAAAAATGAAAGGACAAAGTGGGACTGACTATCCTCCACCTTGTAGAGTTAGGTCCTCATCCTGACCTCCCTCCACCAGCTGAGCGGACCAAGCTTCAAGAACACAGCTAAGGTCCAAATTGGGCTATACCACAGAACACTCCCTACGCGCCAGTCTTGACCAATCAGAAAATGATAAAGGATGGCACAAACCTTAGAATATATTGGTCACTTCCTGACCATTATGCCATAAAACCCTAGAATAAAACCCTGACCCAAGTCACCCAAGTGACTTACATCACTCACATAAGCCCATCATATGAATAGCCCTATATAATCTTTATTCTCTTGGGGCTCGCTCTCTCTCTCGTCCTGCCGCAGTGACGATGGAGAAGCTGAAGAAGCCAAGCCCGGGCTTGAATAAAGACTCTTTGCTTTTGCATCGGACGTGACTCCCTGGCGGTCTCTAGGAATCTTGAAATCTAGGCATAACACCCTGACAGAATGCAACCCAAACCTTTGCTGTGGCAGAGGAGCTCCAGCCCACAGCGGGGCCAGGGCACCCAGAGGGGCTTTGTTGAGGGGCCCTGACAGGCAGCCCACAGTGCAGTGGGTTCGAACCTCCTTCTAATACAGCAAGGTTGGGGGTTGAATCCCTGATTAGGGCACAGACAAGAAGCAACCAAATAGTGCATAATAAGTGGGACAACACCCTGGTGTTTCACTCCCTTCCTCTCTCTAAAATAATCAATAAAAAGTAAAATAAAAAATAAACCCTCTGGCTTGCACAGTTGCTAAAACAGTTAGAAAGCAAAGTCCCAACCTTTTCTATTCATTCAACAAATACTTCATATGCTCCTTCAGTAATCACACCGGGGATGGGTGTTCCTTTGTCTGTTTGTTTGTTTTGGTTAATCCTCGCCTGAGAACACTGTTTTTTGTTTATTTGTTTTATGGGTTTTTTTTTTTTATTGAGAGAGAGACTGTGGAAGGGAGGGAGAAAGACAGAAACTAATGTGAGAAACAGCAATTGGTTGCCTCTTGCTAAATCCCAGAACAGAGCCCCAAATTGAACCTGCAACCCAGGTATGTGCCCTCAATTAGAATCCAACCTGGTACTTTTCGGTCTGACTACAGAAGCACTACCCAATGAAGCAAACCAGCATTTTGTTTTAAGTCCTCCTCTAAGGATCTGTTTTTCCATTGATTCTAGAGAGAGGAAGGGGGAGAGAAAGAGAAAGGGAAACACTGGTCAACTGCCCAAGCAGTCTGACAGGGATGAAACCCACCGCTGTCTGCGTGCTCTCACCTGGAATGGAGCCTATGACTCTTTGGTGAGCGGGAGGGACTCTAACTACTGATTCACACCGACAAGGGCCTGGAGGTACATTAAAATTTTTTCAGATCTGCTCTGGCCAGGTGGCTCAATTGGTTGGAGTCTCAGCCTGCACACCAAAGGACTTCCTGCTGGATTCTGGGTTAGGGCACACACTTAGGTTTAGGTCAGATCCTGGTGGGTCAGCAGGTGTAGAGGCAGCCTACCGGTATTTCTCTGTCACACGGATGTTTCTCTCTCTAAAAACCAATTTTAACAACATCCTCAGGTGAGAATTTATATATATATATATATATATAATTCAGATGTAAAATTGTATTTGGTTCTATTTTAAATTTTATTTTTCATTTACAGTTCACATTCAATATTCTATCTTCTTATATAATAAAACCCTAATATGCACATCGACCAAATTGTGGAATGTCTGGTTGCTATGAACTGACCACCGCGGGGGGAGGCAGACACTCAATGTAGGAGCTTCCCCCTGGTGGTCAGGGGCTCCCACAGGAGGGCGGGGGGAGGCCACCACTCAGCCAGAAGCCCGACTCATGGCTGGCAAGTGCAGCAGTGGTGGCAGAAGCCTCCATGGCAGCACTAAAGAGCAGCGAGCTCAGTGGTAGGGAACAGCAAGCAGGTGGGCAGTAAGGAGTGAAGGGTTCTGGACTGCAAGAAGGATGTCTGCCTGCTCGCTTAGACCTGCTCCCCACAGTGCCTCACCCCCACCACCATGGCTTTGTCTGGAGAGAGGTCCAGAGGTCTCCTAGAAGATCTCCCAGAAAGTCTCCAGTCTAATTAGCATATTACCCCTTTATTAGTATAGATTATTAGTATAGATTACTCTTTTTTCTCCTTTGTATCCTCTATCCTTTGGCTTAATTTCAATGAGTTTCTATTTTTTTTTAATGATTCACATATTTTCTTTCACCTGACCTAAATGATAAGCCTTAAATTTTTATTTACAGGAGATATTTCAGAACAGCATGAAGATACATATAATCAACATTCTCATTTTTAAATAATAACCTATTGTTAAGGGAGAGCGTAGGCACAGATAAGATATTGCAGGTGGATCTAATATATCCAGATTCCAGCTACAAGTTTTGGGGGAAGAGGGGTATCCCCACCACCAGTAAGCATTTATCAAACACCAGCAAGGATCCCAGACTCCCCTCAATTCTGACACATCCACCTGCAGCATCAGATACACAGGTTGGGGCTCAGTCCTGCAAAACTGCTCTCTGCACTCCCCTCTGAGGCTGTCCCAGCCCCAGATGGTCACCTGAGCTTTTGACCTTGACCCACTGGCTATAATGAGATGTTATCACCACCCTTCCTGTGTTCAGTTAATTTTCTAGAGCAGCTCCCAGAACTCAGAAAAACACATTAGTTACTGGATTGCAAGTTTGTTTGCTTTTAAATCTTTATTGTTGATAGTATTGCATATGTCCCCTTTCCCTCCCCTCTTAGAGATCCCTTCCAGCCCACTCTCACCTCCCATCCCAGGCCTTCACCACCCTATTGTCTGTGTCCTTGGGCTATGCATATAGGCATACAAGATCCTTGGTTGATTACCTCCCAACCACCCATCCTTCCCCACCTTCCCTCTCAGATTCCACACTCTGATCCTTGCTTCCATGTCTCTGGATCTACTCCTTTCATCCATTTATTTTGTTCATTCGACTCCACATATGAGAGAGATCATGTGATACTTGTCTTCCTCTGATTGGCTTATTTTGCTTCACATGATGCTCTCCAGGTCCCTCCTTGCTGTTGGGTTGCAGGTTTATGACCAAAGGAGACAACCCAGGAACAGGCAGATGGAAGAGGCGTGTGGGGCCTCTCACCACTTGGAGGCTGTGCATCCTGCCTGGTCCTCTTTCTCCCACCTCCAACACACAACACTCGTGCAAATCAAACATTGTTAACAATGCAACTGCTGATGGGCGTGATTCCCCCAAGTGCACTGCCAAATATCCTCACCTATGTCTTCATTCTTTCATTTATAGATGGTGATTCTCAAAATTACCAGACTGAGTTTTCTTTCCATGGGATACTCCCAAGCAAATCAAAATCAATGAGGTAAAGTCAACAAAATCCCTGTACAAATACAATTTAGAGGATGAAAATGTTACTTCTGACCATATCACTATAATAACACTCAAAATCAGGTGTAAAGGTAGAGAGAGTGATTGGTGTTCAATATAATTATGTAAAAGAAATTATGAAAATGGTAACATTAGTTAGTCACTGGATTTCCACAGCATAAAGTGATATGGACATTTTAATTATGTTTTTTATAAAATACATTATGATGTTAGACAATACCCATGAGGTAACATCATAAAAAAAGTGTGATAAAATTTACCTGTGCTTGTGTGTGTGTGTGTGTGTGTGTGTGTGTGTGTGTGTGTGTATGTTTACATGAGCTAAGTCTGCACCTAGCAGAGTAGGAATTCTAATGTGGATAAATCATACACAAATCCCCCATGCAAGTAGTAATATATAATTACATTTTACCCTACAGTGAAATATTCATTATTTCTTAAAATTAGTATTTGGTTTTTTGTTTTTTTTTAATTTTATTTACAATATAACTTATATTTAATAGTAGTACATATGTTTTACTCCCCCCCAATATCCTCCCCCCAGCCTCCCCTAGCCCCCAGCACATGTCCCCACCTGCCTCCCTCCCCACCCCAGAGTCTTTCATTCATTGGTTATGCTCATATGTATGCTTACAGGTCTTTCGGTTGATCTCCCCCAGCATCTGTCTCCCCTCCACTCCAGCCTTCCCCCTGTAGCTTGACAGTCTGTTCGAGGCCACCCTGCCTCTATATTAATCACTCTCCCCTGTTTCTTTTCTTCAAAAATACCTTGCCTCTGCATACTGAAAACAAACGTATAAGAGCAAAAAAAGTTTGAGTGTCAGTTTCGATGTCCAACTATTCTGAGTCCCAGTTTCAATGTCAAATAGTTCTTCATGTGTACATGTCAGCAATGGTATCCAGATGGTGGACACATCGTGGCAATGCAAGATCCATCCTCTCTGGTATGTTCCTGGGCCGCCTGCAGCCCCACACAGCTGCCGACTGCTAGCATGGCAAGGTGTCGTCAGCATCCGCCATCTCTGGACCGTCCTCGTGGATGGAACAGGCCCGTCAGTTCCTCATTGTCGCAGGAACCCACATGGTCTTGGAGTTGTTCTCTGCAAACACACAAACACATTCTCGACCAAAGGTTAACAAAGGAATCCTCTCTGCAAAATAGACTTGGGATTCTTTTTAATTTTTTGCCTAAATGATATTCCTTTGGCTTATTTTGACACCATGTGTGTTTTTTGGGGGGGTGTCCTGCAGCTGGTTTTACAAATGGAATTTTCTTTTCTGGGGTAAGAATTTTCTACATGTATTTTACTTATAGGATATTTTTCCTTACATGATATTACCTCATTGTCCCCCTCCCCCCTTTTTTTGGTTAATAGGGGCTTTTGGAAATTTTATCTTGCAGTCTTGGTAATTTTAAATTTTAATTTTTGCATACAAATATTACTACTTTAGGTTCTTTGGATGTTAGGCAATTTTGCAGTGAGATGAACTACTAATAGATAATTTAGTTAATGTTTTAGGAAAAGCTTTTTGTCCAGTACAGTTAGATTTTCTTGAGTATTCACTTATTTCACTTGGCCAATTTAAATTAATCTGAAAACTTGATTACTATTTTACTGTCAATTTTAATACTCAAGCAGAAATCATAGTTTACCCAGTAAATACTTGTGGAAAGGAATATTTGCATTTTTGAGTAGGCCTCAGAATTCCTTGTAATAAATTAAATTTAGAAATAGGGCAGCTATTGCTGGCCGAGTCTCTGTCTACCACCTGGGTCCCGGTGTGAGTTGTGCGTGGGAGGTATAGCAGCCATGGGGGTAGGAGACCTTCCCCAGGAGGGGTGAGAATTCAAGCCCCTGTAAGGTTTGTGGATGAGGGTCTGTGCCCCACCTCTGTTGATCTTTTGGTTCTCTCCTGTTGGCCCCTCTGCGACTGTGCCTGTCTTAGGTTGTTCCTTCCCTGAGGAATCTTACCCGTCTCTGGCTAACCAGCCATACTCCGGGGCCAAACAGGGTGATGTGAGGTTCCATCCTGTCTCCTTTGTAGTCTATGCCCCCGTGGCCTCCACATCCAGCACCTGCCATGGGGTCCTCTCGCCTGCTGGCGGGGTCCCGGTACTGATCACATATCTCGGGTGACCCAGGTTTCTTCTCCAGAGAGGGCCCAGCTCACGCCACTGGCCGAGAGACTGATCCATGGTGCCAACTGCCCAGAGACTTCGGCCACAGCTTGAACTGAAAGTTCACGCATCAGCTGTGTGTATTTGGATAATGAGAAGAGGTTCCCTCTTGGCAAAAGGGCCAGAGGGGCCAATATAGAATGCTCGTATTCCTTCCTAGTGCCTTCATCCCTTCTGAAAGGGATTAATTCCTTTCCTATCCTTTTTTTAAGTTGCTGCCCAACATTCAAAGAATTAGTTTGTAAGTTTATTTGGGATAATTGTATAAAATGCTGTTGTCAAATATCAAATATTATAATGACATTGTAGAATAATATCATGTAAGGGTATTGTGGTGTCACGGGAGGTTAAGGAGGGCCTAGCCTAAGAATTGGTGTCCATAAGAGATGACATGCTCTAGGCCATGTTAATTCAATCTCAAACTAGCTGCCAATTTTTTTTTATAGCTTTAAATAAACTTTGTCAGGGATATAAAAACACAAATCACTTACCTTAGTTCAAGCATTCAAATATATTGACTTTCCCCCTTACTCCCACCACCTGCCACTTACCCTGAGGTTTGACATTTTGATGGACTTTTCTCAGTCTCTGGATCCATTCTTGTTCATCAGTCTGTGTCATTCATTATATTCCTCAAATGAGTGAGATCATGTGATATTTGTCTTTCTCTGCCTGGCTAATTTCACTTAGCATAATGCTCTCTAATTCCGTCCATGTTGTTACAAATGGTAGGAGCTCTTTCTTTTTTACCGCAGCGTAGTATTCCATTGTGTAGATGTACCACAGTTTTTTAATCCACTCATCTGCTGATGGGCACTTAGGCTGTTTCCAAGTCTTAGCTATGATAAATTGTGCTGCTATGAACATAGGGGTACATATATCCTTTCTAATTCGCCTTTCTAGTTTCTTGGGGTATATTCCTAGAAGTGGGATCACTGGGCTGAATGGGAGCACCATTTTTAGTTTTTTGAGGAAACTCCATACTGTTCTCCACAGTGGCTGTACCAGTCTACAATCCCACCAACAGTGCAGGAGAGTTCCTTTTCTCCACATCCTCGCCAGCACTTGTCATTTGTAGATTTGTTGATGTAAGCCATTCTGACAGGTGTGAGATGGTACCGCATAGTCGTTTTGATTTGCATCTCTCGGATAATTAGTGACTTTGAGCAAGTTTTCATATGTCTCTGGGCCTTCCTTTTGTCTTCTTTAGAAAAGGTTCTATTTAGGTCTGTTGCCCATTTTTTTATTGGATCATTTGTCTTCCTTTTATTGAGTTGTGTGAGTTGACTGTAGATGCTTGAGATTAAACCTTTATCACTGATAACATTTGCAAATATGTTCTCCCATACAGTGGGTTTTCTTGTTGTTTTGTTGATGGTTTCTTTAGCTGTGCAAAAGCTTTTGATTTTGATGTAGTCCCATTTGTTTATTCTGTCTTTAGCTTCCATTGCCCTAGGAGCAGTATCATCAAAGAAGTTCTTTTGGCATATGTCTGAGATTTTATTTCCTGTAGCTTCCTCTAATGTTTATATGGTTTCCTGTCTTACGTTTAAGTCCTGTATCCATTTGGAGTTTATTTTTGTGTATGGTGTAAGTTGGTGGTCTAGTTTCATTTTTTTGCATGTATCTATCCAATTTTCCCAACACCATTTATTGAAGAGACTATCTTGATGCCATTTTATGTTCATACCTCCTTTGTCAAATATTAATTGAGCATAGTGGTTTGGGTTGACATCTGGATTCTCTATTCTATTCCATTGATCTATATGTCTGTTCTTGTGCCAGTACCAGGCTGTTTTGAGAACAGTAGCTTTGTAATACAGCTTGAAATCTGGTATTGAAATCCCTCCAACTTTGTGCTTCTTTCTCAGGATTGCTGTGGCTATCCGGGGCCTTTTTTTATTCCTGATGAATTTTTGGAGAGTTCTTTCTAGGTCTGTGAAGTATGCCATTGGTATTTTAATGGGGAGTGCATTAAATTTATAGATTGCTTTGGGTAGTATGGACATTTTAATTATGTTGATTCTCCCAATCCATGAACATGGAATGTTCTTCCATCTGTTTACATCTTCCTCTATCTCTTTTTTTAGCGTCCTGTAGTTTTCTGCGAATAGGTCTTTTACCTCCTTAGTTAAGTTTATTCCTAGGTATCTTAATTTTTTTGGTGTGATGGTAAATGGGATTGCTTTTTTAGTCTCCCTTTCTGTGAGTTCACTATTGGTGTATAGGAATGCCATAGATTTCTTGGCATTGATTTTGTAGCCTGCTACATTGCTGAACTCATTTATTAAGTCTATTAGCTTTTTTATGGAGTCTTTTGGGTTTTTTATGTACAATATCATGTCATCTGCAAATAAGGATAGCTTTACTTCTTCTTTTCCAATTTGGATGCCTTTTATTTCTTCTTCTTTTCTAATTGCAATGGCTAATACTTCCAGTACTATGTTGAATAGGAGTGGAGAGAGTGGGCAGCCCTGTCTTGTTCCTGTTCTTAAGGGAAATGGTTGTAGTTTTTGCCCATTGAGTATGATGTTTGCTGTGGGCTTATCATATATGGCTTTTATTATGTTGAGGTATGATCCTTCTATTCCTACCTTGTTGAGAGTTTTTATCAAGAAAGGGTGTTGGATTTTGTCAAATGATTTTTCTGCATCAATTGATATGACTATGTGATTTTTATCTCTCAATTTGTTAATGTGATGTATCACATTTATTGATTTGCGGATATTGTACCATCCTTGCATTCCTGGGATAAATCCTACTTGGTCATGGTGTATGATCTTTCTGATGTACTGCTGGATCCGATTTGCTAGAATTTTATTGAGGATTTTGGCGTCTATATTCATGAGGGATATTGGCCTGTAATTCTCTTTCATTGTGTCATCTTTATCTGGTTTTGGTATTAGGGTGATGTTAGCTTCATAGAAGGAGTTTGGAAGTGTTCCATCCTCTTGAATTTTCTGGAATAGTCTGTGGAGTATAGGTTTTAGTTCTTCCTTGAATGTTTGGTAAAACTCCCCTGTGAAGCCGTCTGGCCCTGGGCTTTTGTTTGCCGGAAGCTTTATGATGACTGCTTCAATTTCTTCCATAGTTATTGGTCTGTTGAGTTGTTTAGATTCTTCCTGATTGAGTTTTGGGAGGTTATATTTTTCCAGAAATATATCCATTTCCTCCAGATTGTCTAGTTTGTTGGAGTAGAGTTGTTCATAGTATTTTTTAACAATCCTTTGTATTTCAATGGGGTCTGTTGTTATTTCACCTCTTTCATTTCTGATTTTATTTATTAGGGTCCTCTCTCTTTGCTTCTTGGTGAGTCTGGCTAGAGGTTCATCAATCTTGTTTAATCTTTCAAAGAACCAGCTTTTGGTTTTGTTGATCTTCTGTATTGTTTCTTTGTTCTCTATGTCATTTATCTCTGCTCTGATCTTTACTATTTCCTTCCTTCTGCTTACACTGGGCTTTTCTTGTTGCTTTCTTTCTAAATCTTTGAGTTGTTGTGTTAGATAATTTATTGCCGCTGTTTCTAGTTTTTTGCAGTAGGATTGTAGAGCTATGAACTTCCCTCTCAGAACTGCTTTCACTGTGTCCCATAGATTTTGGATTGTTGTGCTGTCGTTGTCATTTGTTTCCATGATGTTTTCTATCTCTTCCTTGATCTCTATCGTAACCCAGTCATAGTTTAATAGCATGCTGTTTAGTCTCCATGTGTTTGATTTCTTTGGGTTGTTTCTATTGTAGTTGATTTCCAGCTTTATGCCATTGTGATCTGAGAATGTGTTTGATATGATTTCTATCTTCTTGAATTTGGAGAGACTTTGCCTATGACCTAATACATGGTCTATCTTTGAGAATGACCCATGGGCACTTGAAAAGAATGTATATTCTGTGGCTCTGGGGTGAAATGATCTGAAGATGTCAATTAATTCTTTCTGGTCTAGTGATTCATTGAGGAGTGATGTTTCTCTACTAATTTTTTGTTTAGAGGATTTGTCCAATGGTGATAGTGGGGTATTAAAGTCTCCTACTATGATAGTATTGCTGTCTATCTCTCCCTTGATATCCTCTAGGAGTTTTAGTATGTATTTGGGTGCTCCTATATTGGGTGCATATATGTTTACCAGAGTTATTTCTTCTTGTTGGATTGCTCCCTTTAGTATTATGTAGTGGCCTTCTCGATCTCTTGTTACATCCTTCACTTTGAGATCTAATTTGTCGGATATAAGTATTGCTACCCCAGCTTTTTTCCCATTTCCATTCGCCTGAAGAACCTTTTTCCATCCTTTCACCCTCAGTCTGTGTGCATCTTTTTTTTGGAGGTGGGTTTCTTGTAGGCAGCAGATATATGGGTCGTGTTTTCTTATCCAGTCTATTATCCTATGTCTTTTGATTGGAGCATTTAAACCATTTACATTTAAAGTAATTATTGATAGATAGTTATTTGTAGCCATTTTTGTTCTTTGCCCCTATGTTCTTTTACGGCTTCCTATTGCTTTTCACAGCAGACCCTTGAGCATTTCTTGCATTGCTGGTTTGGTGGTAATGTATTCCCTTAGACCATTTTTGTCTGTGAAGCTCCTGATTTGACCTTCAATTTTGATTGATAGCCTTGCTGGGTACAGTATTCTAGGATTCAGACCCTTTCTTTGCATAACTTTGTATATTTCATTCCAATCCCTTCTGGCCTGATAAGTTTCTGTTGAGAAATCACTTGCTAATCTGATGGGGGTTCCTTTGTAGGTGACTTTCTGTCTGTCTCTGGCAGCTTTTAGGATTCTCACTTTGTCGTTGATGTTTGCCAATTTAATTATAACATGCCTTGGTGTAGGTCTTTTGGGGTTTAATTTGCTTGGAACTCTGTGAGCTTCTTGGATTTGTGTGGGTTTTTTCTTTCCTATATCAGGGAAGTTTTCTGTCATTATTTCTTCCAACAGGTTTTCTATTCCTTGCTCAGTTTCCTGTCCCTCTGGAAGCCCTATTATACGTATGTTGTTTTGTTTCATGTTGTCCCAAAGTTCCCTTAGGCTCTCCTCCTGCTTTTTAATTTTTTTTTCTAGAAGCTGCTCTACTTGGGTGTTTTTTCCTACCTTGTCTTCCAGCTCACTGATGCGGTCCTCTGCTTCATCTAGTCTACTCCTGATACTTTCTATGGAGTTCTTTACCTCAGCAATGTCACTTTTCATTTCTTCTTGGGTCTTCTTCATTTCTTCATAATTTTTCTTCATTTCTTCATAATTCGTCTTCATATCTTCATAAGTCTTCTTCATTTCTTCATATTTCTTATTCATTTCTTCCTGGCTCTTCTTCATTTCCTCTTGATTCCTCTTCAATTCCTCATGGTTCTTACTTGTATTGGCTTCTGTTCTCTTCATCCACCCTATGACCATTTCTCTGAACTCTCTCTCTGACAGGTTGTTTGCTTCCATTTCAGTTACCTCTTTTTCTGGTGAGGCTTGCTTTTCTTTCATTGGTGGGCTATTTCTTTGTCTCCCCATGGTCTTTCTTCTCTGTGTGTCTTGTTATGTAGTTCTCACTCTCCTGTGTTGATTTAAAGGCTCAGACTACAACACAACCAAGTGCAGCACACCAGGCACAGAAGAAGTATGTATTCACAGAATTGGTAACTCCAAATTAAAAGTGATTGCCAAAGGAAGGTAAATTAGGTGATAGGTGGGGTAAGAGAGTAAGAGAAAACACACTCGCACACACAAAATAAAGAAAGACAAAAAGAAAGAAAGGAAGAAAGGAAGAAAGGAAGAAAGAAAAAGAAAGAAAGAAAGAAAGAAAGAAAGAAAGAAAGAAAGAAAGAAAGAAAGAAAGAAAGGAAGAAAGAAAGAAAGAAAGGGAATGCCAAAATAAAGTTGGGAAAAGGGGGAGGAGTAAAAAGAAAGGAAAAGGGAGTAAACTATAAATATGGGTTGGAACCTCCCAGAGGACCACCACTAATCCCAGCAAAAGCCAGCAACTAGTACCTGGAGACTGATAGAAACTACATACAACAACTAATATCAAGGGAGGTTAGGGAACACAGAAGCTTAAGTCTATCAAAAAACAATATAAACATCACCAATACACAAAACAATGCCAACTCCCGCTCCACAAAACAAATTAAAAGGAAAGAATAACCAAACCAATTTCACAAATGTGCATAAAATATAAACAACATCAGCAGGACCGAGAGAAAAACATTTTAGGATAGTGAAGTCGGAGAAGCATTAGATGTGTATGGACTTGGAGCAGGTGGTTGGAGATTGGATATAAAAGTGGGGTGAAATTTTAACAGGGGCTAAAAAGAGAGAATAAGGAAAATCTAAACCAGAAAAAGTGTAAGGGGAATAAGACACTAACTAAGGAAAGGTTAGCAAGAGAGTTCTGGCATAAGGGGGAAGCTGAAGTAGGTTAAAGAGATACTAAAGGGTAGATGAAAAAAGACTATATATCACTAATGTCTGAGTAGAATAAAGATGGAATAAAATGGCACTTAAAAATTTTAAATAGTAGTAGAACAAAATTGATTCCTTAATTTGTGTTACACAAGAGACAATTTATGATTCAGCCCCTAGGTGGCAGTGTTTCTGAACTGACCTCCGGGTCTATTGGTCCTTTCTAGCCTGATCTAAAATCCCGCTATGTCTATGGTATTTACTACTGATTTGTGGAAATAGGCTACCACAGAGCTGCCTCTCTAATGGTGAGGACCTGTTCTGATCCCCAGCGTCAGAAAAACAGCTCACCCCTGTGGTCTCCCAGGTTCTTCCCCACCAGGGGATCCCCCGTTCCTCGTTCAGTGCTGAGAAATTCGGATTTAGAGGGGACAAAGGAAGGCGCGCGAACTCACGTCCTGCTGGTATGTTTGCGCGAAACCCTTTCTCCCCTTGGGTTTGGCAGCCCGCTCCCTCCCAAAACTGCCAGGCTGGCCCTCTCCTTCAGGTCCAAATGTGTCGCCCTCTATGTATCCCCGCTCCTGTCACCAGCTCCGAGGACCCTCTTCCACGTTTGCCGGCTCCAACAGCCACAGACTTTTCCTCTTTTTTCGCCAGGCGCGAATCTCCCTGTGTTACCAGCTCCCTCAACCCCCGGAGAAACCTGACCTTTCCGCGGCTAAGCTCAGGTTTCCTCGGAGTCCGCTTCTTCACCAACTAGGAACCGATGTTGGGGGGGAGGTGGGCGTCTCAGACTGTAAAATCTTCAGGCTCTTCCCCTTTAAGATGGCGCAGCCGCCTCTGAGCCAGGCTCCGGGAGAGAACCCAGCCGCACCGGAGCCGCTCCGTTAAGGGCGGCTAATCTGGCAGTCCCCTTCCTTCTCCCAAAGCCCTACTGTCCCCCCACTCGCCAACAAACACTCCCCCCCCCCCCCCCCCCCCCCCCGCGACCCTCAGCTGCTCACCCCGTCTATCCTGGGACACAAATGATTACGCGTCCTTCTGACCCGCCGCCATCTTTTCCTCTCAGTATTTGGTTTTTTTTAAAAAAAGGGTTTCTCTGAAGTTAGCTTACGAGAGTTCTTCGCAATCCTACCATTTATTTAAACATAAGGGAGAAAATTTTCTTTCATCTTTGGCAAATGTTCTTTGAAGTTTGAGTTTTCTACAATTGTTATAATTTTCTCTTTCCTCCTTTAACTTGTACATTTTATACACACTTATGGTTACAAAACTGAGTCATGGCAAAGCAATTCCCAACTCTCCCTGTATAGGATCAGGTCTCAGGGCAACCCCTTTTTTACTGACTTTGTTTTAATTCACTTGGACATCAGACATGCACTTGGAGTAAATCTGCATGCTCTGTGATTCATCCATGTTAATGTTCCCACTAGCAGGTGTAGGCTCGGTTCATGTAATCACACTTTCCCAATAGGAGCTCTGTCCCTCTGTGGGTTCCTTCCCTTGTTATACTCAGCCAGACACTCACTGGGTCACCATCATGTCGTGGCTGCTTTTCTGTTCTCTGTAGAGACTCATGCCCGACTGGCATGGCTCAGTGGTTGAGCATGGACCCATGAACCAGGAGGTCACGGTTCGATTCCCCATCTGGCACATGCCCAGGCTGCAGGCTTGATCCCCAGTGTGGGGCATGCAGGAGGCAGCCAATCAATTACTCTCTCATCACTGATGTTTCTCTCTCTCTCCCCTTCTCCCTTCCACTCTGAAATAAATAAAAATATATACTTAAAAAAGGGAGAGAGACTCATGATGCTCTTCATCTTCAATACTAGAGGGGCTGGAGCTGGAGGGACGCTGAACCCTGAGACCCTCCCACAGATGCCTGCACGGTCATGAGGGCTGCGGCTGCTCCGTGCACGAGTCCATATCCTGTACTTGTTTGCAGCCGAGGCCTCCACAGGGAGAGGATCAGCTGGCCCCTCCCTTCACCTCTGAAATTTACTCTGTCCATCAACTTGTTATCATGTGACAGCAGCAAAGACAAAATAATCAGGGAGTTGACAGACCTGGCTTAGAACTCAGGGGCGGGGCTCAGTCCCAGGGCCTCTCTCTGAACTGCTCCTTTGCTATCGTTGGGGCTGGTCCTTCTCTTCTAACTCCCACTGCTTTGTATGTTCTGTGGGGAGTCAGATTTAATAAGTTGAAATCCATTGCCCTGCCTGGTGTTGCTCAGTGGGTGGAGAGTCGGCCTGCTGATTAAAAGGTCCTGGGTTTAATTCCTAGTCAGGGCACATGCCCAGGTTGCAGGCTGGATACCCAGTAGGAGGCATGACAGAGGTAGCCTATTAATTATTCTCTCTCTTTATTGGGGTTTCTCTCTCTTCCTCTCTGGAATGGATAAAATATATTTTTTAAAAATAGGTTGAAATCTCTTAAAAGTATGTATATTTTTTACATTAGGTCCACGTGCTTCACCATAGAGACATGGGTAGCAGAACTCCAGGAGCTCCGGGTGCAGTTTCCCGCTGTCCATGTGGCTCCCTCCCCATGAGGTGAGAGTAGGTGAAGCTGTGACTTACACCAAACTAACAGAGCACAGCAAAGTGGCCATGTCATTCCCAAGCCAGGCTTCTTCTGCAGGCCCCCCTTTGGCCAGTCACATCTCCCTAGCACTTGCTACTGCCACTTCATGTGTCTGTGACCCAGGCAGAAACCGCGGGGCCTCTCGGACTCGTGTGACAACTTAAGGATTTGGGGGCCTCAAGGGCTCAGCATCAGAGTAGGGAGCTGGGAGCCTCCATCCCACAACCCCACAGGACAGCCACCCCAGGTTTTGCTCATGGCCCTGTTGCACTTTGATTCCATGTTGAAATCAACATTATTTCTCTGCTCCAAGTATGTTTTATCAAGGACTAGCTTTGTTCATTTGTTTTTGTGGGTTTTTAAAAAATATATTTTATTGATTTCAGAGACAAAGAGAGCAATAGAAATATAAATGATGAGAGAGAATCATGGATTGGCTACCTCCTGCATGCCTCCAACTGGGGATCAAGCCCACAACCCAAGCATGTACCCTTAACTGGAACTGAATCTGGAACCCTTCAGTCCACAGGCCAACGCTCTAACCACTGAGCAAAAGCAGCCAGGGCTAATTGCTTGATTTTAATAACTTCAACAGCAGAAATATACCGTATACAATGTGTAATACTCATGATACATTAAAATGGTAGCCAGATAACTTGGTATTCATTCAGCCCATCTCATGTCTCCCCAGTAAGGGGCTCGACAGCCTCGCTGGACTCCTGTCCTTTGAGTGAAGCGTGGCCGGGCTCTTCCGGGTTGTGACGATTCGAATGAATTCCAGAGATCAAGGCAGAAATTAATCACTCACTCTTGCTGGGCCCTGTCTGCTCCTCAGGCTGCAGTTTGAACTGCCATCCTGACAGGCTGGTGCCAGATGGGGTTGCAATTAGAGGGACTGGGCTGATGCAGGTCTGAGGAGGGAGAGGCTCGGCCAGGTTGCCTGCATGGCAAATGGACCAGCGAGCTTTAAAAAGACTGTTTAATATTCTGTCCTTGAACTTCTCTGTCATTGATTTCATTTATCCCTTAGGGACAGGCTTGCAAATCATCAGACATGACTATTTCTGAGTTTAGCATTCTTTGTATGTGTTTGCACGATATTGTACACATAATTTAATCATCCCTAGAATGATGTGAAATTGATTTTCATGAAAATGAGCATCTGGTGACATGAACCATGTTTGCAAAATAGAATGATTTATAACACCACAGACATGGCAGATGGTGAACTTGAACTCACAGTGATGATGGGAACCATCACCCACCCCAGCGAGCGTGAAAAAGATGCTCTGTGCCGTGAGGAAACTCAGAGATGGTTTGTGTGTTATCAATCAGATTTAAATTATTTATGAAATGCTAACCTTACTACCTCACTGTCCCATATGAACTTTCCATTTATTAGTTGCTAATCCTGATTATATAACAAAATATTTATATTTTCCAAATGGTTGTATTTACTTACTATACATTCTCTCTCACACACACACTATAATTTTGTCTTTTTAAAATATATTTTTTATTGATTTCAGAGAGGAAGGGAGGGGGAGAAAGAGAGAAACATTAATGATAAGACAGAATCATGGATTGACTGCCTCCTGCACACCTCACACACGGTATTGAGCCCACAACCCAGGTATGGGCCCTGACCTGGATTTGAACCATGACCTCCTGGTTCAGAGGTCAATGCTCAACCACTGAGCCATACTGGGCAGGCTAATTTTCAGTCTTTACTCTGACATGCATTGTTGCTCATCTTTCTCTATAACTGACGTTGATTGTTGTTTTGAATCACCTCTCCATCAATGTCTGAGAAATTCTGCTTAGTTCATGCACAGCATGCGCCCTTTGCCCAGGGCTGAGGGAAAGCTCTGGGACTTTATAGAGCAGGAGGTAGGGAACATGCGATGTCAGAGGCCATAGTGTCGTCATCACCATCGCAGTCATGAGCCACATGATGCACATCTACCTGTTAGCTCCGGTCCATGAGCATCCTGAGCATATGTTACCACCCCTGCCTCTGAGGACACGGCCCAGCTGCTCCCTATGTCTCAGCACAATGAGGAGACACTGCTCCTCCCCATCGTGCTGGCATGGGACCAGAGAAAGCAGGGAGGACCCCTCTCTCTTCACAGCCCCTTGTGACCAGGCTCATGCCACTGTGTTTGTGAAGTTGGCCAGACTTCTCAGGGAGGAGGTCATGGGCTCCTTAATCCTTCTGCCTGGGGCAGAAAACTGCCCTGAGACTTGTCCTCTGCCTCCCCCAGGAGAGCATGGCCTGACAGTGAAAGTGACCTCGATCTCATATAGCTCATGGCTCCTGTTGACGGAGAGAGCTGGCAGCCTTCTCCAGGAAGAGGCATCTCCTCATCTGCAGCCATTGGCATCGGCACCTGAACTCTCTTCTCCACCTGCTCTCTGCCTGTCTATTCCACTTGCAGACGCCCAACCAGCACTGTGTGTGTGGCCACTTACCTCCACCCTCTGCTCGCACCCTTTGCTGACATGTGAGCTCAGGTCTTTACTCCTGGGTAGTGTCCACTCATGTTAACGAACCATAAACATCCCAGGTGTGGACATAGGCCTTCACTGGCATATTACTCTCTTCCAGGCACCAGCATGACAGAGGAAATCATTTTCACTACTTTAAATCAGTCCTTCTCTCTTATTTGTTTTTCAAACTAGAGGTCCAGTGCATGAAATTTGTGCAAGGATGGGGGAGAGCGTCCCCTGCAGCCCAGCCTGCACCCTCTCCAATCCGGGACCCCTCAGGGGATGTCTGACTGCCAGTTTAGGCCTGATCCCCAGGATTGGGCCTGAACTGGAAATAGACATCCCTTTCCCAATCCTGGACCACCTGCCTGCCTGCCTGCCTGATCGCCCCTAACTGCCCCCTCTGCTGGCCTGATCATCCCTAACTGCCTATGCCTGCCAGCATGATCACCCAAACTGCCCCTCCCACTAGCCTGGTAGTTTCCAACTGTTTCCTCTCTTGGCCACATTGCCTCACACAGCCTGCTGCTTGGTCATTTGGTTTCCCCTCACTAACCCCCCCTGCATCCTGGTAGCCCCACACAACCTGCTGCCAGGTTGTCTGGTTGCCCCTTACTGACCCCCCCCCCCCCCCCCGCTGGCCTGGTCACCCCATACAGCCTGCTGCCTGGTCATTTGGTTGTCCCTCACTGACCCCTCTGCCAGCCTGATCACCCCACGCAGCCTATTCAGTTGTCCCTTTGATTGTGATGGTCACTTAGGCTTTCATATAGATAAACTAGAGGCCTGGTACATGAAATTTGTGAGCAGGAGGGGGTTGGGGGGACCCAGATGGGGGGTCCCCTCAGTGCTTCCTGCACCCTTTCTAATCTAGGACCCCTCAGGAGACCTCAGGAGATGTCCGACTGCCAGTTTAGGCCCGATTCTGGGGATTGGGCCTAAACTGGCAGTCAGATATCCCTCTCAAAATCCAGAACCACTAGCTCCTAACTATTCACCTGCCTCCCTGCTTGGTCATCCCAAACTGCCCTCTGCCTGCTTGGTCATCCCTTACTGCATCCCCTGCTGGCCTGGTTGCCCTTAACTGTCCCCCACCCCCACTAGCCTGGTTGTCTTTTACTGCCTCCCTGCCAGCCTGGTCGCCTCCACCAGCGACCCCACCAGCCTGTTTACCCCTAATTGCTCCCACCAGTCTAATTGCCCCTTACTGGCCCCCATGTCAGCCTGGTCAATCCCAACTGCCCTCCCTGCTGGCCTGGTCCCCCCTCACTGTCTCCACCCTCCCCACTAGCCTGGTCAGCCCAACTGCCCCCAATGTGGACCTGCTTGCCCCATGCAGCCTACTGCCTAGTTGTTTGGTCGCCCCTCACTAATCCCCCTGCTGGTCTGGTTTTCCCATGCAGCCTGCTACCTAGACATTTGGTCATCCCTTACTAACCCCCCTGCCAGCCTGGTCACCCCACGCAGCCTCAGTGTGGAAATAAGGTGTCTAATATTTATTTTTAAGCTGAACTTGAAGTGCAAAAATAAGCTTTACTGAACATTTTGTCAAGGAAAGTCACACAAAAAGAAGGATTTTTCACCCTTGGTGACAGCATTGAGGGACCTGGAGAGCATCAGCCTGAGTGAAATCAGCCAGTCAGAGAAAGACAGGAGCCACATGGCTCACTCATATATGGACTCTAATGAACAAAGTAAACTGTTGAACGGAGTGGATCCAGAGACATGGAGGCAGGGAACAGAGTGCGGAATCTCAGAGGGAAAGGAGGGAGGGAGAAGAGGATGGGAAGACATCAACCAAAGACCTTGTGTGCATCTATGCATGACCCATGGACACAGACAATAGGGTGGTGAAGGCCTGGGATGGAGGGGGGATAAAGGGCGCCAATGGGATGGGAGGGGACATATGTAACACTTTCAACAATCCTAGCAAATAAAAGAGTAATATGCAAATTGACCATCATTCCAACACAAGATGGCTGCCCCCATATGGATACAAGATGGCTGCCACAAGATAGTCAGTAGGGGAAGACAGTTGGGAGGGACTAGACCTGCAAGGGAGGGCAGTTGAGGGCAATCAAGCCTGCAGGGGAGGGCAGTTAGGGGTGACCAGGCTGGCAGAGGAGGGAAGTTGGGGGGGGGGGGCAGGCCTGCAGGGGAGAGCAGTTTGAGGGAACCAAGCCTGCAGAGGAGAGCAGTTAGGGGCAAACAGGTTGGCAGGGTAGCAGTTAGGCATTGATCAAGCTGGCAGGGGAGTTGTTAGGAGGTGATGAGGCTGGCAGGCAGAAGCAGTTAAGGACAATCAGAAGGCAGGCAGGCGAGCAGTTGGGAGCCAGCAGTCCTGTATTGTGAGAGGGGTCCCAGATTGGACAGGGTGCATGCTGAGCTGAGGGAGACACACTCCTATGCACAAATTTTGTGCACCTGGCCTCTAGTAAATATTAATAAAAAGAAAAAAAATAAAGAGAGGGCTCCCATAGCCTGACCATGACAGCAGTAGGGGATGCCATGAAAACCATGCCCACAGCTCTGGAGAAATGAACACAGAAAACATTCCTATTGCCCTGGCTCGTTTGGCTTGGTGGATAGAACATCGGCCTGTGGACAGAAGGTTCCTGAGTTTAATTCCAGTTAAGGGCACATTCCTCGGTTGCAGGCTCCTCCTCAACCTGGTCCCTGGTTGGGGCTCATGCAGGAGGCAACCAGTTTATGTCTTTCTCTCATATTGATGTTTCTCTCTCCGTCTCCCCCTTGCCCTTCCACTCTCTTTAAAAAATCAAAGGAAAGTATCCTCGGATGAGGATTAAAAGCAACAACAGAAAGTTCCTACTGCTTTCACTTATTCCTTTTATTTTTACAACCTTCATTCCCAGAGGGGTACTGAGATCCATGTTCTTGGAGGAGATTTATCAGCTGATGAAGCCTGAAACCATCAAAATGCTGCTGTCTGTGGAGCCCCTGCCTATCGAGAAAGGCATGTCCTGCAGCCCTCGGCACAGGGGCAGCTGCACACTTCCTTATCTTAAGAGGAAGCAGATGTTTTAAATGGAGAGGTTGGCAGCACCAGATGACCTAGAAGGTACGATACTCACATTATACGAGGAAGAGACGGTGACTGTGTCTGGTGGGGCCTCGGTCGTAGGTTGGAGATGGTCTTGGGAAGGCCTCTGGTGCGTGGCTCATCCTATCCAAGAAAATTATGGTCACATGGAAAGAAAGCTGTGTTTCTAGGCATCTAGAAACAGTAAAGGCAACAGGGGCTGGAGTGTTTCTCTAGTTCAGAAAAACAACAGAGTCAACAACAAAATAGAGAACAAAAAGTCAAAATGAATGATACAAGCAAATGGAACAGCTATGAAAATGAACTGGAAAGAATATGCGTATCTTAAAAGAGAACACTTAAAAATTCAGCTTCACCCTAGCTGGTTTGGCTTAGGAGATAGAGAATCAGCCTGCTGGCCAAAGGATCTGAGGTTCAATTCCAGACAAGGGCATGAACCTGGGTTGTAGGCTCAGTCCCTGGTCCTGGTAGGGGTGTGTGCCAGGTCAACTAGTCAATGTGAGAGAACATCAATGCTTCTCTCTGTGTGTCTCTCTCCTCCCTCTGATCGCTCTAAAAATCAATGAAAAAATATCCTTGGATGTGGATTAACCAAAACAATATTCAGCTTCAGGGTAGAAAAGAAGCCCTGGCATTTGTTTGATACCAGTAATGATTCAAGAAATACTTAAAACTGAATGATATAAAAATATGTAACAAGAGAATGGTTGTTAAACAAAAATAAGTAAATAAAACAGTATATAAATAGCATATCAAGCAAAATCACACATGATAGATTAAGTACTTATTTAAACAGATGACTAATGGAACAATTTTTTTACAAAATAAAGTCAATGTTTATTGTAACAGAAAAAGCTGTACTCAGCAAGCCTATGGGAAGTCTGGGTGCCATGGTAACAGGCATCAGCTGTGATGATTTAGGTACAAAAGCTGGACAAAGCTTCCTCAGGCAAAGTCTCTTCTCATATAAATTAGATTAAACATATTTAGTCTTGGGCACATTTTAAAATACAAAAAAAATAATATCTCTATGGTTTGATGATTTATTGTTTTAGTTTTATATTTTACTAATTTTCTTATATCAGGTTTCTCTCAGAAATATAAAATTAGAGCTTGGAAATTCCTTAAATGTTTAAAAAAAAAAAACACCCACATATACACACAGATTTCAGGGTTAGTAAAGCATGGCCCTGAAGGTGAAGGGCAGTGGAAGTGGAAGGGAGGAAGGGACTAGGACTAGACTAGAAGTGGAAGTCATACTTCTGACCGTGCTCCCATTCTCTCCTTTTATTTAATGAATGTATCCTATCCTGTATAATAAAAGAGTAATATGCAAATTGACCATCACTCCTACACTCAAGATGGCTGCCCCCAGGTGGACAAAAGATGATCACCATGAGATGGCCAGCAGAGGAGAGCAGTTGTGGGTGATCAGGCCAGTAAGGGAAGACAGTTGGGAGCAACCAGGTCTGCAAGGGAGGCCAGCTGTGGGTGATCAAGCCTGTAGGGGAGCAAACTTAGGGGTGACCACGCTGGCCAAGGAGGAAAGTTGGGGATGACTGGGCCTGCAGGGAAAGGCAGTTAGGGGTGACCAGGCCTGCCGGGGAGAGCAGTTAGGGGCAATCAGGCTGGCAGGGGAGCAGTTAGCCATCAATCAGGCTGGCAGGGAAATGGTTAAATGGTGATCAGGCTGGCAGGCAGGCAAGCAGTTGGGAACCAGCGCCATGCACAGAGCCTCTTATTGCTACGCACACCTTCCTTCTTACGATGACATGAGAGGGTACACCCTCAGTGGTGAGAGAGAGCCAGATGGGCCCTTGGACTCAGGATGCAGACCTTCGACGAAGAATGGCCCACATCCTGGGTAGAAAGAAATGGTCTGGGGAGAGAGTCCACCAGGCTACTCAGAAGCCTGCTAAAATCTTGTAAATTATCTCTGGAATTTCCCATTCAATGTTTTTTGATGGGGTGGATGGCACATACCAAGTCCCTGGAAAGCAACACCCCAGAGGGGACTCGGTTCTGTGACCAGCGGGCTGAGTTCCCGGGAATCTGAAGACCAGAGCCAGGCAAGGTAAGTGATGGTATGGGTTTTGCTTCTGGCAGTTCCTCCTTCTACGGCACAGTGAGAAATAAGACATGGTCTTCCATGGAAAAGAATAGCTCACTGATTTGGTTGTTAAGCCAGCCTCAACAATGATGATGGGCTCTGGGCCTGTTGGTTTTCATCTATGGCAGCAAAGGAAGGACCTTGCTTGGTAAGGCCATGGTGGTTATGCCAATGCCAAGCGTCTCCGTGATTCCTAGCTCTGACACAGTCTCTGTGACCTGAAAGCCCTCAGTGCAGATATGGCCAAGAGTGAGCCTTAGGGATGCAAAATGTGCTCCAAAAATGTGCTCTGCTTACAGGCAAAGTTCTGCCTCAGTGCCATTTGGATAAAAGAACCTAAGTCCTTTTCTAGTTATCAGAGCACGTGGGCAGTGGGTCTGTGCATAAGTGTACCTGTGATTATAGGTGGATGTTGCATTGTTAGGTTTGTGTGTGGTCTTTTAACATATTTTTATTGATTTCAAAGAGTAAGGGAGAGGAAGATAGAGATAGAAACATCAGTGATGAGAGGGAATTATTGATTGGCTGCCTCTTGCACGTTGGACTGAGCCTGCAGCCTAGGCATGTGCCCTTGACCGCAATCAAACCTGGGACTCTTTGGTCTGCAGGTCGATGCTCTACCCAATGAGCCAAACTGGCCAGGCACATTGTTAGGTTTTAAGAGTGATGCCTGGGTGAGTCCACAGCCAGCGTTGTGAGTGGTTGAGATCGCAGGAAGAGACACAGGCAAGAAGAAAAGAGGGCCTGTACTGAGTGGAGTAAATCCCCCTCAGACCCTAGTTTCATCAGCACCAATTTTGGGCACAGAAATATCACATGACAGCTGTTGTGAAGGTCAAGGAAGACAGCCACAAACAGTGACTCTCCTCCGCCCTGCCTACAACAGCCACCACAGTGACTCTCCACCGCCCTGCATACAACTGGTGCTTGATAATATCTATTACTGTTATTTTAGTTTTCATCTCATGTTTTATTTTCAAAGTTTGTTGTATTGTTTTATTACTGTTTTAGTCTCATTTTTTATTTTTGAAATGTGTCCTGTTGTTTTATCGCTGTTTTAGATCTGATTTATTCTGGACTGACACATGAATCTCCTCTGCCTTCAAGGTGCTGCTGAGAAAGAACACGCCTGCAGGAGTCTGGCGCATGGCGGAGGAAAGGCAGGAGGCAGCAGGCTGTGAACCCAAGAGTGGAGGAAGGTGTGTGTCAGGGACACTACCGTTACTATTCAGATAATGAGAGACGGTGCAGAGCAAGGACAGAAAGAATGGGCAGCATTTTGCCTTGTGTATCCATCGGTGAATTGACCACGCAGGTCTCAGGTTTGGTTGGAGAGGCAAGCATGTGCCAGCAAGTGGAAAAGGGAATGAAAGATACAAAACTGAGTCACAATTTCATCAGTTTTTGAAGTGAAGGTGAGCAGGGATTAGGAGCTTTACGGAGTTGTAGTGCAAGAGATGCCCTTCACTAACCTGTTTTGAGTGTGTGTGTGTGTGTGTGTGTGTGTGTGTGTGTGTGTGTGTGTTTCAGGGAAAAGACCTGAATCATATTTGTATGATTATAGGAATGGTTGAATGATGGAGTTGATGGCAGAAATGCAAGGCATGAATCAGAAACAGGATATCAAATGATGGTTTGTTGATAGAAAAGAAGAATTTTTTATATGAAGGGATCTTTATTGTTACAAGAAGAGAAAAAAAGTGGCAGAGACCTGCATATATGTACTTTTAATTAAAAGAAAAAGAGAGCATTGTGGTCCATTTTTCTTTTTGTAACAAAACAGATGAGCTCATCACTAAGTGTGGAATAGGGATTTGGACATGTGGGGAAGGAGAAGTTTGCTAAGATATTTAATTGTGAAGCTGTCTATGGTAAGATCCATGGGGTGAGCCGTGCAGCTGGGTTTGGGGATGTCTGAGATGTGGTCCTCAGGCAGCATGGGTACCTGGTTTTCTTCAGCGATAGAGGACAAGTTGGCATAAAACTGCATGAGGTTCATTGGAGAACAAGGTTTTGCCTGGCAGGCAGGGCAAGAAGAAGAGAGTGCAGGAAGGATGGAGATGAATCGAGGGAGGTGGACATGATGAGGGATGAGGGGAAATGAAAAGATGACGTGGGTGTCAGATTCCCAGCCTCAGTGGATTGAAAGCTGTGGTGAGGTCAGGAGTCCCATGGTAGGGAAAGGAGCTATGGTTACAGGTGAGATTCTTGTGTTAGCGCTTTGTCATGTGGGCAGTTTTCACTGATCCCAGTTTCAGTGTGACCATACAAATGGATATTTTAGTGGAGATTAGGGAGTCCTGAGCTGAGTCTAATTATAGGTATATCAGAGTTCTTTATATATAGTACTAGAGGCCCGATGCATGAAATTTGAGTAGGTCTTCCTTCCCCTGGCTGCTGGACCCAGGGTTCCTTTGCAGGCCTACTTCATCTGGAAAGTAGTCCAGAAGGACATCTAATCTAATTAGCATATTATGCCATATATATATATATATATGATTTCAGAGAGGAAGACAGGGGGAGAGAGAGATAGAAACATCAATGATGAGAGAATCATTGATGAGCTGCCTCCTGCATGTATGTGCCCTAACTATGAATAGAACCATGATGTCCTGGTTCATATAAGTCAACCAAGGCTCAACCATTGAGCCATGCCGACTGGACTCAGACTTCAGTCAAGTCTACCAAAGACTCCTAAAGTGAGGGCAGGACCTGTAAGGGTGTGAAATAAAGCCACCAGGAGCCAAGCCCCTCATGACTTCCAGGCAGTGACCAATCAGCATGTAGATCCTCTGAGCCAGTGACCCAGGTGGCCGAATGGAAACAGCCTTATACTTATCTGAAGACCAATGAGGTTTTGCAGTTACACACTAGTGATTGAGTTTATAAAATGGAAAAAAAAACCCTTTGCATAGCAGCTAGCTTTCCCAACATATTGGATAAAATGTGATGTTAGTCATTAGTCATTAATTTTACTAGCATCTCAAATCGCACTCTTTCATTTAGTGGAAGAGGCCCGTCCAGGCATCTGAACCAGGAAGCCAGGGCTGGATCTGAGAGAACCTTCCTAGGCTAGCTCCCATTGAAAACTCTCTGACATAAAACTAACCATCAGGAGGGGAGAAGGTGAAGCAAAATATTTTTCAAAAGAAGATATGAATATTTTATACAATCATATCCATTATTGAACAGCATTCCACAGAGGGCATTTAAGGCATTTGGAAATAAAATGGGAGTATTACTGTGTTACCTATTGATCTGATATGATAGGAGATAGGAATAGGTATTTTTTAAAGTCAGTGAACGACACAAATGCTTATCAGGCCCAATTGGTGTTGCTCAATGGTTAAGTGTCAACTATAAACTGGGAGGTCATGGTTCAATTTCTGGTCAGGCACATGCCTGGGTTGTGGGCTCAAACCCCAGTGTGGGGCATGCAGGAGGCAGCTGATCCATAATTCTCTCTCATCATTGGTGTTTCTATCTCTCTCTCCCTCTCCTTTCCTCTCTGAAATCAATAAAAGTATATTTTTTAAAAATTCATTTTCTCAGAACAAGGCTATGGTGAGAGCTTGAGAAAGAATGACTTGTCCTAGCTGGTTTTGCTCATTGGATAGAGCATCAGCCTGCAGACTGAAGGGTCCCGAATTTGATTGAGGTCAAGGGCACATGTCCAGGTTGCGGGCTCAATATCCAGTTGGGGGCATGCAGGAGGCAGCTGATCAATGATTCTCTCTATCCTTGATGTTTCTATCTCTCTCTCCCTACCCCTTCCTCTCTGAAATCAATAAAAATATACTTAAAAAAGACATAATGAGTATCTGATTGCCTGTGCATTTAACCCACATATTTCAATTTTAAAATAAAGAAAAATGCGTAGCACATTGATAGACATGATCTTCCAGTGGAAGAGTCGGTGGCACGGCAGGGACTCTGCATGGTGACAGATGCTAACTAATGCAAGTGATGTCATAATGTATGTAAATATCGAATCAGGGTGGTATACACAGAAACTATTGGGATATTGGATGTCAATCATATGACAATAGAAACAAAAAGCAAAAACAAATAAAATCCAGAGTGAGTAGCTCTAGCAATAAATAATCTGTCTCTGCAAAAACTCAATAATGAGTTCTATTCGAGCAAGAACAGCACTAAAGGCAGAGGAATAAATTTGTCTTCCAATAGCAATACGAACAATGACTTGCCTGAAAATAACACAGAACTAAATACTTTGTATTTCTGCATAGAACGCTACCAAAGTCCGACAAGACTGGAAATGGAAGGATGCCATTCCTGGCTGCAGAAGCCCAAGGGTGCCATTGCTGAGGTCCTCCGCGGGTGCACCTGAGCAGGACCCAGTTCCCACCACCACCTCAGCGACACTGAGCGTGTCTTTGGGAGGCAGGTTCTGCAACACGCAGAATAAAGCAAATGCATCTGGGGAAAGAAGACTTCCTAAGAGGCATCTGAGTATTTATGTGGGATTAAATGGCGTATCACATTGTGTACCGCATAGAAATCTCTAAGACATATGCCAGGGACTGCACGTTTTTGGGCAAACTGCATGTTATTTAAATCATCATAACTACAGATCATAATGCACTTTAGGTGTTGTTTTTCAATAATTATAACATTTTTATTTACAAAACAATTAAACACTTAAGCAATTAAACAACTAAACACTTAAGCAATTAAACAGTTAAAGTTCCTAGTACTTTTTTAACATATGGTACTGCATAAAACATGTTCCTCTATGAAGAGGGACCAAACAAAATTTACGTAAGAATCTCGATTCGCTCCTTTTTCCATGGGCGGCACACGCTCTGCAGGCGCTCGTAGGAAATGTTTTCTTTCCACTCGCTGGAATACACGTAGGCTCATGCTGCTTCACGTCACCTGACAGCCTTTTGGGGAATCTTTACGAGGTGCTCTCCTTGCACCCCCGGGGAAGGGCTGCGCGAAACACGAGATAACTCGTGAGCGGTCCTTAACAGATGGCGCGCAAAACAGAACTTGTGAGCTGTAGGAAATGTGGTATTATGACTAGCTATGCATTTATTCGGGGCACAGCGATGGCTGTTTTTCAGGTAAGTGTGGGAGGAAGAGTTCATGAAAACAACAATGCTGAGACAATTTGGGGGAAATTAGAGCTCTCACATAAAGCAGTACCATTAAAATGATCTAGTGTGTTACTACAGAGTTTAAGCTAACACACTTACAACTTAAGATAAGTTGTTTACAATAACGCACGGGCAGCGCGGAGAACAAAAGTACACAAACAAATGTGTGTGTGACATACGTTTTACTCAAACACTTCTGCACTACAGGGGCGCGTGGAGATGCGGCGTGAGTCAGGTGGGCAAACCTCACGGGGATTAGCATGTAGCCAGGAAACTTCTGATGAGCGCAACAGCACCTGATGGACCAGGTGATGAGAAGGCAACACAAGAGGGGAGAGCTCAGCTCCGGAGGCGGGGGGGGGAGGGGGGGGGGGGACACGCCAGAGAGTTGCTGTTATTTCAGTGTGAAGTAGTCAGGAAGGGCTCCCGGACTGCAGACAACTTGCCCCAGTGTAGTTGGAAGGCGGTGGGAAGGGGGTGGGAAGGGGGTGGGAGGCCCCGGCCCTGCCTCAGGGGAGAGGTTGGGGGCCCGCCCAGCCCGGCAGCCCCGGGCGCTTGGAGGCTGGGCTGGCAGAGGAGTGTGGGTGGGGCTTCCCCAGCGCGTGCTGTGTTCACCACGTATGATTACAGTGAGGATGATCACGTGAAATATTGGGCGGCAGGAGACGCAGGCCGGCGCATCCCTGCCACATCGATCTGGTGCGACCTGGACCCACCCGAGCCTTCCTAGGTTACGCCCGAACTGGACGCGGCCTTTCCGGGCCACTCCAGGAACCCATGAGTCAGCAAAACAATTGTGTGACATTGTCCAGGTCCTCAAGGACACGCATTCTGTAGGCCATAGGAATGCTTCAGTGCTCATCTCTTCGTGTATTTTAAATTTGTTAAAACTTCCCATTTCTTCTTGGAGACTTAGTTCAAAAATAGACACATAAATTCTAATCTTTTCTTCACACTGTAAGTTAGTATGGCAGCTTAAAAATCAAAGGAAAGTGATGGTAAATGTATGTAAACTGAAATTCATATGGTCAAATGGATGTATTTTAGGCAAGTCTGGATACTACAGCTGATAGGTGTTTTCTTTTACATTTTTATATCTATTTTATAACATTTTCTTTGGTCAATGCACAAAGGTCACCAGTAAGTCAAATTTTCTAACAGGATTTCCCAACATCAAAAGGTGTTTATTTGTTTCCTTAATGCATATTACAAAAAGCATAATTGCTCTTATGATGTTCTAGGTTTGGCACGGTTTTTATAAAAAGAGAAATAAAATTATATATTACCCCGGCCAGGTAGCTCTGTTGGTTGAAGCATTGTTCCAAACACCAAAACAGTTGTGGGTCTGGCCCTTGGTCAGAGACATATGGGAGGCAACTCATCAATGTTTCTGCTATATCCATGTTTCTCTCTCTCCATGGCTCTGTAATAAATCAATTTAAACGTTTAAAAATATTACATATTATAACTCATACAGTAATATAAAAAAATAATGTGAAACTTTCTTAAAATAATGTTTTATTATATTTTAGATATTTTATCTATATAGGGATAACACATATTTCAGACTTAATTTTTTAAAGGTTATCTTTTTTTAAAATATTTTTTTATTGATTTCAGAGAAGAAGGGGAGAGAGGAGAGAGAGATAGAGACATTATGAGAGATCATCATTGATTGGCTGCCTCCTGCATGCACTCCACTGGGGACTGAGCCCACTCCCCGGGCCTGTGCCCTGACTGGGAATGGAACCGTGAGCTCCAGGTTCACAGGTTGATGCTCAATCACTGAGCCACACTGGCCAGCCTGAGTGTTATCTTTTAATTTTATTTGTTCCAGAACAATGTTTAGTCTACAATTAATACTTATAAGTCCTCCTCTGATGCTGACTTCTGAGGAAGCTTGGGCTGAAATGGCCAAGACATGTTTACTTCACCATAAATATCAAGGAGATTACTAAGTGCAGAATCCAGGCACAGCAAGCTTTTGCCCAATTGTCTAGTCTAAGTGAATCTTCTAAACTCAGTCAAGACCAAATAGAGCAATTTGCCCTCTCACACGAGACTGAGCTGCATTTTCAGCTCTGCTTAGCACAGGGATTTCATAACAAAGAAGTGTTTTATAGCGGGTTCAGGCTGGAGAGGCGAGACTACTCTTGAGAGATTGATGTGAAACCTCCTGCCTACTCTCCTGGATGCTAAGAGCAAGTGCCCTATACAGACATGGGCTGTGCTCTGCAATAGACAATGGATATGTCGATTGCAGTAAGCAATGTAGTTTGGTGTATATATTTTTTCTTTCTTGAGACAGTAAGAACTTTTTCACGAGCTAGATTAGTTAAATCATTTTTATTTTAACATTAGAGACTATATTGCATATGTAATCAAAATCCTTGGGGAATTTTTTTCATGTGTAATCTAATAAAATAGCTTATTTTGAATGACAGTAGTATGAGTTAATACTGTATAATTTCTTCTAAAACACAATGTACCATATGTCAGAAATTATGAGCTTTCTAATAACATCAGAGTAAACATAAATGTAAAGCAAGGCATGATTTGTGATACTGACTGAATGCATATGATAGGAGTAAATTCTGAAAACAAAATGGCTTCCTTCTGCCACTCAGCTTCAATATCTGAAAAGATTCCACCATTGATACTTTACAAGCAAAACTAGAAGAGATGACTTTAAGATTCATGTTAGATTAAACAATCATTTAACCATTTAACAAGTTAAAACTTGCCACTCACATAGATATTTAAGAAATTCATACCAATGTACACAAATGCATAATTTATTGCAAGTCTTGTCAAATTCAAACTTAAGTGATAAATTGATGAATGATATTACCCTTGATAATCAATATTACTGTGATGCCTTGTAATATTCATCAGCAAAGAAATATAATCATTGATTATATGTCAGAAACTTAAGTATAATTTATAAATAAGGCATTGATCTCCTTCTATAAAATTAATTCACTCAACATATTATTATTGGATATCATTTTTAAACATTACAATAGTTATTGGGGTAACTTGACAAGGTATCAATTGACATTTAGGAAAAATAACATGACCGGTCATGCTTTTCATTAAACTTATATTTATGGAAAAAAGGCAACTAAAGAATAAAACAGTTATTTAATAATAATTATAAAAATATTTTTAAAGTGCCCAACAAGCATAGCTCAGTGGTTGAGCATCAACCTGTGAACTAAGAGGTCATAGTTCAATTCCTGGGGAGGGCACAGGCCCAAGTTTCGGTCTCAATCCCCATTGTGGGGTGTGCAGGAAGCAGCTGATCCATGAATCTCTCTCCTCATTGATTTTTTCTATCTCTCCCTCTCTGAAATAAATAAAAATATATTTTAAAATATTATTAAAGTGAAGTGAAGTATATATAAGAAAGGGTTTACTATATTAACATCATCTATGAGGGGTTACAGGAACATCTTTTCTTATAAAGGAGCATTAAGGTTACCATGCAAACTAACCTGATGGAGAGGATGGGACAGGCTAGAGGAGTGCTCCCATACAGCAAAGAGTTCTGTGCAGTTAGTTTCAGCGATTTTAGGCTGAGTGAAATTCATTTAAGAATTTTACTCAGAAAACATATTTTTCCTGAAATAAGTCACAAACCTCTCTATATCAGAATGCAGGAGGATCTTCCTGGAGCTAAGGTGGTCCCTGGGGGCCCACTAGTGAACAGGCAGCGGCTCTCATCTGGGTGGGAGTAGCCAGGGCTGATGTGAGGCATGGTCAGCTTCTCTGTCTGCTGTGACCACTAGTCAGGAGCACTTAATCCTGAAATAGATAAACATTTTGCGGATGTAAAAGAGAAAAATCAAAGTGTACCCCTTTCTGCCTCAGCCACCAGATAAGAGCAGGAGTTGAACATTATGAAGAAGAAGAAGGCAGGCAGAGCTTGTTTGAGGGGAATTTTGAGAGTTGGCCTTGAACCTGCGAAGCGGGAGATGTCTGTGGCTGCTCAGGAGGAGTCAGGATTGCAGGGTTTAGAACAGTGGTTCTCAACCTTTCTAATGCCGCGACCCTTCAATATAGTTCCTCATGTTGTGGTGACCCCAACCATAAAAAATTATTTTCGTTGCTACTTCGTAACTGTAATTTTGCTACTGTTATGAATCATAATGTAAATATCTGTGTTTTCCGATGGTCTTAGGCTCTACAGCAGCGGTTCTCAATCCGTGGGTCATTCAACATTTTGGCCTGTTGAATCAGTTACCTGGTTTCTCCGGGGTTGAGCCGCCTGTGTGCAGCTTGTGTTGCAGGTCTTTCTAACTCATTCTCCTCCCATGAAGCCAGCCCTTGTGACTTATACATGAGATAGGTGTGCGTTCAATGTCCCTAGGGTTAGAGTCTTTGTAATGTCCTACTCACTATTGCATAAGGGCTACGCATGACCCACAGGTTGAGAACCGCTAACAGGGTTGCCTAAGAAAGCAGCAGTCACTCCCTGGAAGGGCACTGGTATGGCAGGTTGCTCAGAGGTGCTAAGGCATCTATTAGAAAGAGAGTGTGGAGGGATGATTATGAGCAGAGGCTGAGGATCTAAGAGATTGTGCTGGTGATGGACTTCGAAGTCAATAGAATGGAGCTAGAGCTGGGAAGCCATTGGGGCATGTTTTTAAAAAAATAATGGTTGTACTTGCATTTTTAAAAATATGTATTTTTTTATTTCAGAGAAGAAGGGAGGAGAGAGGGGGTGGGGAGAGCGGGAGAGAAACATCCATGATGATAGAGAATCATGGATCAGCTTTCTCCTGCACACCCCCTCCTGGAGCCTGAAACCCAGGTATGTGCCCTGACTGGGAATTAAACTGTGACCTCCTAGTTCCTACCTCGACACTCAACCCAGAGCCATGCCATGCGGGTTGTACTTGCATTTTCTTTGGCATCCTATACATACTGCCCAGAGGTGCCCCCCCCCCCACACACACACACCACACACACACACACACACACACACACACACGCACACACACACACACACACACGCACGCACACACACGCACGCACACACACTCACAAACACACACACACACACACACACGCACACACACACGCACACACGCACACACACACACGCACACACGCACACACACACGCACACACACACACGCACACGCACACACACACACGCACGCACACACACACACACACGCACACGCACGCACACACACACACACACACGCACACACACACACACACGCGCGCACACACACACACACACACACACACACACAGGACACACACACCACACACACACACACACACACACACGACACACACACACACACACGCACACACACACACAGGACACATGTACAGGGCTGTCCCAGCGCTGTCCCAGCAGTAATGCCCACGACCTGGAGGCAGCCCGCACCCCTCCCATGTGGGGTGGGAAAGGCAGGAGGCGATACGCACTGGCTGTGCAGAGCTTTATGAAGCATAAGTTGTAGTGGTAGAGGATGAGCTGGAATCTGGGTTTTCTTGTATTAAAACAAAATCAAGCAAGTGCCAAAACAGGTTTGGCTCAGTAGATAGAACATCGGCCTGTGTACTAAAAGGTCCCAGGTCAAGGGCATATATACCTTGGTTGTGGGCAGAACCCCAGAAGGGGGTGATCTCTCTCACCGATGTTTCTGACCTTCTATCCCTCTCCCTTTCTCTCCGTAAAAAATCAATAAAATATATTTTTTTAAAAAAACAGGAAAGGAATGAGCATTGGGCATTTTAAGCGTGAGTTGTTTGTGGGGCAGCTGAGGGAAGAACTGGATTTACAGTCAGCCTCGGTGGCAGACAGAGACTTGGGGCATGATGGGATGTGTTCTCTGAGGTCTCCTGTGAACTCTGGGAAGGAGTGAGTACAGGAGACAGATAAGCCCACGGCAGGTAGCGCGGATCGATGTGGGCATTGTTGGGTTAACATGAGAAATATTGTTTCCATTTGAAAATAGTTTGGAGAGAATTTATAGAGAAAATTTTCATAAAATTGCACTATCAAAAAAGATAGAAAGTACAGTTTCCCTGCTATCAAACAATTCCTGCTTATCTATTCTGGAACATTTTGGCCTGTTGAATCAGTTACCTGGTTTCCCCGGGGTTGAGCCGCCTGTGTGCAGCTTGTGTTGCAGGTCTTTCTAACTCATTCTCCTCCCATGAAGCCAGCCCTTGTGACTTATACATGAGAAAGGTGTGCGTTCAATGTCCCTAGGGTTAGAGTCTTTGTAATGTACTATTCACTATTGCATAAGGGCTACGCATCAACTACAGACTTCCTCTCTTTGGATATACTGAATATGGATACCTATTCAGTAACTTACCAAGAACTATCCATTAATTATCTTTGTTAAAGTTGCAGTACCTAGGCCCTGGATAGGTAGCTCAGTTGTTTAAAGCATCGGCCCAATTGTCTGCTATGCCTACTTTTAATATACGAACATTGAATACACAATATTGTGGGTTTGATGCCCAGTCCCTGGTCAGTACACATACAAGAATCAACCAACAAATGCATAAGTAAGAGAAACAACAAATCCACAAATATCTCTCTCTCTCTCTCTCTCTCTCTCTCTCTCTCTCTCTCTCTCTCTCTCTTTCTCATTTTTTTAATTGCAGTGCCCTACGTTTTCATGGTAGAATCCAGACAAATGCTAGCTAGTTCCCTGTATTCCACATAAACAACAGGTAATCTTAGTTGTTTGTTTAAATCCCAGTGCACATGGTGTGATCATCCAGATGAGAGCAGAGTCATATTTGTCTGCGATGTACATTCTGTTTAATTAACGCATTCTTAATGAAGTCATAAAAGAGGTATTGATTCAGTGAGGGTTGAGAACATTGCTTGTCCTATTTGCAATAACACGGAGATGGTATTTCAAAACACTTATAACTTACTAGTGGCCTGGTGCACAAAATTCGTGCACATTAAAAGGGTATTAATTAGAGGAAATATTTTAATAGTGCTATTTGCCCTTTCTCTACAATGAAAGTGTGAGAGATAAAAGGTAATGAGTACAATGTATATGAAAATAATACATAATTTTATTAATAAATAAATAATAACAAAATGATATAACAACAATACGAATCCACAATAAACTGTTGAGTTAATTTTCCTGCATTTAAAATAGGATTGAAAGTGTCCTTCACAGAGAGCTGAAATCCATAATACTGCATTTGGGTGACTTGTATTATTACATTTTGTCTAGTATTATTGTTGAGTACACTGTTGTCTCTGAGTCTTAATGCAATATCTGTTACCCAACCTTTTTCACCATGTGGAAAAAGAATAGTATATGTCATTGCATCTAATGTAAGAAACAGGATACTGATTTGTTTCACTTTAGTGCCATTTGGATTATTGGGATCTGGTTTACAATGAATGATCAAGTCCCTTTCAAAAGGAGGTTCTCCATCTTTGTTTCTGAATATGACAGCAACCTCGGTTACACGGGGAGAATTATATCTACCTGGGTCACTATTATGATCATATTTAATTGCCATAGTTACTTCCGTGGGAGCTATACCTTTTGCTGCTGCTTCAGATTGGGCTTCTTTTTCTACTTCATGTAACATCTTGTATGATTTTGTTAATTCATTTATTTCATGCATGAGGTTGTTGATGTTGATCATGAGTCTTTCTGAGCAGGCCTGGTTTGCTGGGATTGCTAATCTTTTATGTGTAGCTTCAGCTGTATCCAAAATATAGAGATGAGCAAACTTTTGAGAAACACCATCAGAAGGATATAAAGTTCCAGTACAATGATAAACTTGTCCATGTATTCTAAAACAGTATGGCCCATACCCTGATGGCAATGCAACATTTGCACCCATGGAAGCAAAAGCAAAAGAACTATTTATAGATCAAATGTTTTCCATGAAATTTTTACTGTCAGAATCTTCATTTGTCATTAATCTTTTTAAATATGGCGGGTAATCTGGAAAATGTATATCATTTGGACAGACTTTCCCTTTGCTACAACATCAAGTAAATTTCCCATCAGATGGTTTTTCATCAGAGAAATTTAGTGATAGGCAAAATTCACATCTAACAGTCATTTCACCACAACTATGTCTGAGAATTGCATCCTCACATATTCCATTTTTGCTAAAAAGGCAGTTCCTACCACTATTGCTAGTACTTGTTGATGACTGTTCTTTAGACATATTCTGTCTTCGCCACCACCTTCTTTCAACTTCAAAGGCACATTGTTCTTTAGACATTTCCTGTTGAAGATGCAGGTGTTTTTCGGCTTCAGAGCGATGTTTTTCTAATAGCTGCTCTTCAGATACATTCTGTCGCAGGCGTCGCCTTCTTTCAAGATCAGATGCACCTCACTCTTCAGACATTTTCTGTCAATAATGTCAGCACCTTTCTGCCCCGGGGCCTCAGTTAGCCGCAGTTGTGGTGATTTCTTGCTGCCGCCTCGTTCTCAGTGCCCCGGGGCTTCAGGTAGCTGCAGCTGTAGTTTGCCTGCGCTGCCACTGCTTGGTCTCTGTGCTGGGCCGGGCGCTTGAGGCCTTCACCACTTCATCTCCACTCCTGGGGCTTGGCACCCACGCATCTTGACCCCCTCCCCTTGCTCCGATTGGCTGGTAGCATAGCCAATCAGGAGCCAAGGTACGGTCACATTTGCATGTTACTCTTTTATTAGATAGGATTCTAACGTGATCTAGAGTACACAGCACATTTTCAAAGAGTTTGCTCTAAAGCTGTTTACAGCAGCATTTGCTCTTATACTGAAGTTGCTGTTAAGGTATTCCATGTTAAAAGCACCAAACTTTACATCCACAGACAGGTTTTGCTTATATGAAAATCTTTTGTTAATATCTGCAAGATAAAAGGCATAGTGCTGGGTCACATAGACAAAACAAAACATCAAAGAGAAATTGTATGCTATGCATACATTTAATATGAATACATTCAATTCTACTTCTCTAAGAATATTGTATTTAATTTAAAACATTTCCCTCTAAAAGTTGTACATATTTTTATACATTTTTCCAAATTTGTTTTATAAGCTTTACTTGCGGGGATTTGATATTCTGGTTATGAACCCTAGGTAAATAAAGATAATACTTTAGTGTGTCAATGTACAGTTGAGCCTTAAGCAACACAGGTTTGGCCTATAGGTCTGCTCCTGTGTGGCCTGCTTTCTGAAGAGGCCTGTGCTGTGACCCGTGTGGCGGGGAGTCTAGCTGCTGGGCCGTGCATTCATCGACACCCTTCCTGCATCAGTTCAGGCTGCCATGCCATGTAGAAACAGACTGGGGTTAGAGTGAAGACCTCCACTGTCTCACAGCTCCCGAGGCTGCAGGTCTGAGGCTGGGGGGCAGGCAGAGCTGGTTTCTGGGGGTAGAGGGATTCTCCTCCTGACTTGCATATAGCCACCTTTTCATTGCGCCCGACTGCAGCCTCTCCAACATTCACAGGCTCAGAGCACTATGGCTGCTCTTCCTCTTCCCACAGGGACGTGATCCTAAGGGATGGGGACCCCACCCTCAGGAGCTCACTTACCTTTAATAACTTCCCTAAAGGCCGTTCTGAATCCAGCTATCACAGGGGTTAAGGCTCAGAATATGGATTTGGAAGGGGAGCTACAACTCAGCCCATCACAGCGCTTATGTTAAACCTTTGCATAGAAGTGTAATGAGACTAGAGACCTCACTCAGTACATAAGATTTAAGATATGGACCTGCCCCCAGCCAGTGTTGCTCAGTGGTGTAGCATCAATCTATGAACCAGGAGGTCACTATTTGATTCTCGGCCAGGGCACATGCCCAGATTGCGGACTTGATCCCCAGTGGGGGGTGGGGGGTATAGGAGGCAGCCCATCAATGTTTCTGTCTCTATCCCTCTCCCTTCCTCCCTCTCTAAATCAATGAACACTTTGTAAATGCATTAAAAGGAGAAATGGACACACCTTTTCTGTAGCTGAATATTATGGTGGCCATCCTGTTCCTCCACCCGAAGCAACAAGAGCCCTTAGAGGCAGGCAGTTCCAGTCCTCAGCACAGCTCTGGGCAGGGCGCATTTTATTTTTCTGAATTTTCATTAATAAACATGTCAGCACATAGGCACACAGCCACATAGATGTACACGTACATACATGCAGATGAATAAACACATATATGTGCACAAGCATGGGCACACATGCACATGTGCACACATGCTCACAGGCATGGAGTCACACATGCACACTCACCTGCAGGTCCTCATCATGGACCCATCCCTACTGCATCTCTGCCTGGGGCAGGGGCTTCTTCCTTAACCAGGAGGTGCCACCCATTCCCCCTCCTGCAGTTCTGAGGAACCCTTAGGCCAGGCTTGCACAGGAAATGTCAGGTGAAGACCATCTTGCGAGTGCAGTGCACAGTGCCTGCTCTCTGAGCCTGACACCTAAGCTGCACCAGGATGACCTTGAGATGAAGGAGAAGCTTGCCATGCACAGAAGTGTCCATCCTATTTAGGGATTGACCTGGTCTCCCTCCTGTTGCCAGAACAAAACAGATTGGCTCAGTAAAGTGTCCTGTTTCATGCACACAACTCTGGCTGGTGGGGCCCACTCTCTAGTGTCAGAGCTAACAAGGTCGAGAGGGTGACCAACTCCAAACCCTCATTTCATACAAGAGCAAAGGAAGTCTTGGAGCTCAATGACATCTCAAGATCACCCAGGAGCTAGTCTCAAAACCTTCCCTCAGTGAACTACCTAACATTCATTCCTTCACTCATGTTCACAGCAAATCCTATCTAATAAAAGAGTAATATGCAAATTAACCATCATTCCACTATACCCACAAACCACACCCACTAGCCAATCAGGAGTGAGTGTGCAAATTAACTCCAAGCAAATTGGCTGTGACCATGGAGAGACTAGGAGGAAGGCTTGGGTTTCCCCAGCGATGGAGAAGGCCAAGCTTTCTGAACACCCTGGCCAGCCCAGGAGGCGCTTAAGGCTACAATGTTTTAATTATAGGAGATAAGTAAACCCCAACAGAAATGGCTGCCTCCATGGAGAGAGCAGAAGGCTTGGCTCTGCTCCAGGCTACAAAGTTTCAAATATAGAAAATAAATAAGTTCCAGATGCCAGAGCCTCTGCTTGGGTTGCAGGGGGTGTAGCCAGCCTGCAAACCACCACAGGCCTCTCAATCAGCCACCCCATGCCCCAAGGGAAACCCCACCCTGATCTAGGACAACCATCAGGGGAAACCAGCTGGCCCCCACCCATGCACCAGTCTTCTATCCTATCTAATAAAATAATAATATGCAAATTGACCATCACTCCTACACACAAGATGGCTGCCCCCATGTGGACATAAGATGACCACAAGATGGCCAGCAGGGGACGGCAGTTGGGAGGGACCAGGCCTACAAGGGAGGGCAGTTGAGGGTGAGAAAGCCTTCAGGAGAGGGCAGTTAGAGGGGACCAGGCCGGCAGAGGAGGGAAGTTGGGGGCAAACAGGCTGGCAGAGGAACAGTTAGACATCAATCAGGCTGGCAGGGAAGTGGTTAGGAGGTTATCAGGTTGGCAGGCAGAAGCCATTAGGGGCAAGCAGGAAGACAGGCAGGCAAGCAGTTGGGAACCAGCAGTCCTGGATTATGACAGGGATGTGCACCTGCTTGTTTAGGCCTGATCCCGATGGTGGAATCAGGCCTAAACAGGAAGTTAGACATTCCTTGAGGGGTCCCAGATTAGAGAGGATGCAGGCTGAGCTGAGGGAAAACCCCCATGCATGAATTTTGTGCACCAGGCCTCTAGTCTATATAATAAATGCCTAAGCGACCATTATGGCAGAAGGCCAGAACAACTGGTCGCTATGATGCACACTGACCACCAGGGGGAAGATGCTCAATGCAGAAGCTGCTCTCTGGTGGTCAGTGCACTCCTACATGGGGAGTATTGCTCAGCCAAAAGCCAGGCTCATGGCTGGTGAGCTCAGTGGTGGTGGAGAGAGAGCTCCCGCCTCCATGGCAATGCTAAGAAGAAGCAAGCAGGTGGGTGGTAAGGAGTGAGAAGTCTCAGACTGAGAGAGGGCACAGGCCAGGCTGAAGGGACTCCTCCACCTTCAGTGCATGAATTTCATGCACCAGGCCTCTAGTTGTTAAATAAAGTATTCACAATGACTTGCTGATATTTTTAAAAAGAGGGGAGAGAAGAAAGGAAGGAAATGAAGAGAAGGGGGAAGAAGGAAGTTAGGAAGGAGAGAGGAAGGGAGGGAGAAAGGCAGAGAGAGAGAGAGGGAGAGAGAGGAAGCTTATCATCACTCTTGAACTATCTCCTCAGAGGAATGAGAAAAATCAACAAATATTTTTATAAACTCCATTTGCTGCTCAAAACTCAGTTTTTCTCTCCTAGAAATTATCTACTGAGAGACAGAGCATTTCCCTGTATTCTGCCCCACAGCTAACCAAATGGATGGCAGTGGGAGGGGGAGGGTGATAAGTTCCCATTGCCTGCAGTACACACTGAAGAGGTTGTGTAAGAGCTCAAAAAAATCTTAACAGGAAGAAATGGGTGAATTCTCGGGGAGCGACAGTAACTGGAAACGTTTCCAAAGGCATACATCAGGCAGGGTTAGACGTTGCTCTCATCGTTTAAAGCTGGTGCTGAGACAATCCTGCTGAGCATCATCAGGAGCTGAGCACTGCCTCAACACCTATTCCAGTTGTTTCCCCGCAAAGGGTTACATTCACACTTTATTTAACCTGCTCACTGATCAGATCAGCATGGCCCACAGGTGTACTCATTTAGTTGTCAAATTCTACTCACAAGAGGATTTGGTGCTACTGGTGTTCTGGAAAACAAGGGACCATCCTTAGGCAAAACTTCCCTACCTCTCCTTTCCTCCATAACCAAGTGTCTGTTTTCCTGGGAAATAAAAACAGAATAGCAGGAGGCATGTGCACCAGATGCCCCAACACTGAGGAGGGGCCACACAGCCCTCTGTAAGAATTGAAGGACTGGGGAAACTTCGATGAATTTAAGCACAGTTGGAGATGAGTCCTGTATTCATTTGCTCTGAAAAACTAACATTTAAATTAACAGCATCCAGTTAATGGAGCTGTTACAGGAAACATAAGGGTTCCCATGGCCCCTTGCTGCTCATGTTGCTTCTGTCTGTATGGTCAAATATTTCCCAAAGTTCAATGCTGCCTGCCTGCATAGACAGAGGTCAAGGCATTTCACCCTTCCTTCCTCCCTGTGGACTCAGCAAAGGTAATTTCACATTAAAGTGATGTTTTCATATGGAACAGACATGAAACCATCTCATCGAACCCATGTAACCAAAGGACACGGTGTGAGCATCTGGAACACCTTATACGATGGCTCATGCCAGAAGGTGGCACCGGCAAATGCAGCTTCCAGAGCCTCCATCATAAACACATTCTAAGTTTGGCTTCTGAGTGCTGGGAAAGGGCCTTGCAGGTGTGGTTTACCAGCTGGAGGGACCTGAGATATCCCAGGGCAAGTGTGGCCCTGGGCAGTGAACTGGGGTGTGATGTCAGACGTGGCTGCAAAAATTTCAGTGTAGCTCATTCCCGCACACAAGTATGCAATTCCTTGGCTCTTTTAAAAAAATATCTACTTGTAAATTGTCAAATAATAGTGCTCATGCCAAGAGAAATATCAAAACTTCTCTTTGCAGCCTCTTTTCCTGTGATAAAGTGCCGCCCATTTCAGTGAGCGTGGTCACTTTAAAGCCACAGCCAACACTACGTAAGAGGCAAGACTGAGCCCCATCCTGGGGGCCACGGGGACCAAGAAACTTGCTCTCTAATGGCCTGTGACACCTAGAATTTCTCATCCTCTCCCAAGACATCTAATTCTTTAAGTAAAGAATAAATTGCTTTCTAGTAGAGTAAAAATAGCAGTTTTATCACATGGTTATCGCCTAGATTAAACAACTAATGTTCTTTTCAGATGTATTTATTTCTTCACTGCTATTTCTGGGACTGATTTGAAAGCAAGTATCACTGATAGAGTCATTTTATTGCTAGACCTTCTGTATTCTTTCTGTAAGACTTGCTTGTATGCTTGCAATCGACATTTGAATCATTACAGATTCCTGAAATAATAGCAACAGATGATAATGATTCAGAACCATGCCTTAGGGAGCAATTGAAAGAGAGCAGAGAGCTCAGGTTAACTAACACCAGGTGTTGGGTGCGAAGGATGCATATCTGTACTCCCAGACAGCTGGACCAAGGCCAGGCCTGAGGCTTGTAAGGAGGCAGAGAACACCACACGCATCAGGGAACCCTCCGTCAGCCACGCAGCCCTGTGCTGCAGGCTCCACGTTTCTGGATGCTGAATGTGTGTAAACCAAGACCTTAGTGGTCTTGAGCCTGAGATATAAATAAGGCTGGCTTAAAAGGAAAACCATTTCACCCAACCCAATATACTTGAATATTACATTTAAACTGACTATCTCTATGCATATGTGTTTTAATATGAGAAACCTGCATGCAATGTATATTAAAATTAAAAGATTTAAAAGCATCTTTAAAGCTTTAAGATAAATTCAAAGGCACCACAAATAGGAAGTGTAGCAGGATGTCCCCGGGGAACAGTCTGTCCTCAGAGATGTGAAATTTCTCACCTGGTTTTCAGTTCTTCTGCTTTTCTGTGTCTGTGGCATCTAAACACCAAGGTTTGTCCCATAAATATGTACCTTCAAACCTAATAGAGAATATTTGAAGTTGTCAAAATATAATACTTTATAAAACTAAGATACTAGAGAGAAACATGAAATTTTTATGGGAAAACACATGGTCGATAGTAAAGAATACTAAAATGTTTACAAATAAAATAACTGGCTTACCAGAGAAATCATCCTTTAGAGATTTGGAAAACAGGGTAAAACTTAGTGTGATTATTTGTCTGGATGCTAAACTTTTTACTCATGAATGCATGTTTTCATTTCAAGTTCAAATCACTAACTACAAAGACTAACTCCTGGCGTTCACTCTGTCCCTGAAATCCTGGGCCCTTGGTAGCTTTGTGACCTGCCTGGAGCTCCCAGGAGATCTTTGGGTGACACAGGGAGGGAGGGGTGGCAGCCCAGCATGAGCGGGGAGGCCCTGGGCCCACCCTGAGTGCACTGATGGGAAAGCTCACCTGGAGCGGCAGGGGTAGGGTCTGCAGGCATCCTGAGCAGGGGTGCTGGCCTGAGGGAGACAGGCCTGAAACCAAAGTGCCTCCAATGCCACGAAGCTGAGGCAGGTGGCCTGGGACTGAGTGTGTCTCGGTGGGACCCCAATAGCTGCGGGTCCTGTCAGCTGTCTGGTTCCAGTGGCAGTACCTCTGACCATCTCATCTACCTTCTGCTGCACACCCTCCATCCCAGAGGAGCAGCCACTGATCCATCACAGCCTCCCTCCTGTGAGCAGGAGGAGAGACAGGGAGGGACCACCCACTCTCCCTCCACGACCAGGTGACTGCTAAGATGTTTCACTGCTTGCATCTGCAAAAGGAAGCAAAGAAATAAAGATGATTTTTAAAAATAGCCGAATAAATAGCCCTGGCCAGTTTTGTTCAGTGGATAGACTGAAGAGTCCCAGGTTCAATTCCACTCAGGGGCATATGCCCAGGTTGTGGACTCCATCCCCACTGTGGGGCATACAGGAGGCAGCCAATCCATAATTTTCTCTCATGGTTGATGTTTCTATCTCTCTCTCCCTCTCCTTTCCTCTCTAAAATAAATAAAAATACATCCTATATAATAAAAGAGTAATATAGAAATAACCATCACTCTACTACACCCACAAGCCATGCCCACCAGCCAGTCAGGAGTGAGCATGCAAATCAACCACAAACAAGATGGCTGTGGCCAGGGTGCAAGCAGGAGGGAAGCTTAGGTTTCCCTGGAGATGAGGAAGCCAAGCTTTCCACACACCCTGGCCAGGCCCAGGCCTCCACTCAATGCTACAAAGTTTCAATCATAGAAGATAAGTAAATCCCAACAGAAATGGCTGCCACCATGGAGCAGGCAGGAGGCTTGGCTCCACTCCAGGCTACAAAGTTTCAATTGAAGAAGATAAAAAAAAAATCCCAGATACCATGGTCTCTGCTTGGGTCACTGGGGAACATAGCCAGCCTGCAAACCACCACAGGCCCATCACCCAGGCTGTCTCATGCCCCAAGGGAACCCCCACCCTGATCTGGGACACCCTTCAGGGCAAACCAGCTGGCCCCACCCATGCACCAGGCCTCTATCCTATCTGATAAAAGAGTAACATGCAGATTGACCATCACTCCAACACACAAGAGGGCTGCCCCCATGTGGTCAAAGATCCTGCCCCCATGTGGACACAAGATGGCCACCACAAGATGGGCAGCAGGGGAGAGCATTTGGGAGAGACCAGGTCTGCAGGGGAGGACATTTGTGGGTGATCAGACCAGCAGGGGAGGGCAGTTAGGGGCAAATAGGCTGGCAGAGGATCAATTAGGCATCAATCAGGCTGGCAGGGGAGTGGTTAGGGAGTGATCAGGCTGGCAGGGGAGTGGTTAGGAGGTGATCAGGCTGGCAGGGGAGTGGTTAGGAGGTGATCAGGCTGGCAGGGGAGTGGTTAGGAGATGATTAGGCTGGCAGGGGAGTGGTTAGGAGGTGATCAGGTTGGCAGGGGAGTGGTTAGGGGGTGATCAGGCTGGCAGGCAGAAGCCATTAGTGGCAATCAGGAAGGCAGGCAGGTGAGCAGTTGGGAGCCAGCAGTCCTGGATTGTGAAAGGGCAGTCAGACATCCCTTGAGGGGTCCCAGATTGGAGAGGGTGCAGGCTGGACTGAGGGACACCCTGTCCCACACAAATTTTGTTCTTTGGGCCTGTAGTTGAAAAAATAAAAAGAAGTAGCTGAATACTAATATACATTCCTGCCTCTAGTGATATACTCTTTCTGTTACTAACGAAAAAGGAGAGCATGGATTTTCAATAGGCAGTTAGCAATCCTTGTCACATTTCCCACATAAAGACATTTTAAATGTCCAGGGATAAAAACTACTTGAAAATGTTGGGGGACAAGATTTGAATTAAATAACATACTTGAGAAATTCTTTTTAAACATGCTCATGTTGTTATTTTTGATATTTCTGAAATATACATTTTGATATTTTAATGATACATCATGTATCATTCTATATATGCCATAATAAGAAATGTTCATTTCCATTCAAATGGGAATAATGGGCCCTCGGATAATGAGCAGGACGTGTCAGAAACCATCTTTTATAAAAAGAGTGTATGCAATCAATAGTAATTTTAAGGAAATAATTGCATTTGTGCCTCTTACAAGAAAATGTTAAATTTAGCCTTTAATATTTTGATTAATTCTGTTGCCGAGGAAATAATTTGAAAAGAATGCATTTTCTCCTAAAACCCCTATAATTATTTAAATTGCTGTAATGGTGTTTATTTTTATATTTTTATGTTCCATACCTAAGATTGGGGAACTGGACCAAAGAAACACTGCTGAATTGCTCATGCTTTCCCAGGTGTCTTATGGCCAGCTGCATGTGGCTTTTCATAAAATTATCTTATTAAAGAAAGCTTTCAGCATCCTCCATGCCTTTATATGGGTCTATCCTTTCTAGTTCTGGAACATGCTCATTGTGAACACTGACTTCCTCTGAAGCACTGGAAACTATAGTCAGCACTTTGTGGGATCTGCACCAGGAAGCCTGCCTGACCTCCCCTCCCTGCCCCCTCCCAGCCTATTCAGGTCCAGCCCATCTTCCGGGACCCCTTCCCTCTCGTGGCTTGTGGAGAGCATTTGGGAGAGCATGCATGGATAAAGAAGTGACTAGTAAGAGAAGAATAGCATCACGTGGGAGGAAGAAAAGAGGAGGAAAGAGGAAGAGAACAGTTGAAAGTCTCAAGTAAATCCAATCCAGTTCCCATTAACTCATTAAGTGACTTTATTAACTCTGTGTGCTTGCCTCAGGGCAAATTAGACTAGGGAATGAACAACCACTCAACTTTCCTGCTTGGAAATGAAACCCAAAGAAGAAAGACAATGCTGGCCCTGCCCAGTTGCTCAGTGGTTAGAGATTTGGCCCCCAGACTGAAGGGTCTCAGGTTGGATTCCAGTCGAGGGCATGTACCTCAGTTGCAGGTTCAATCCTGCCTTGGGTGGGGCTTGTGGGAGACAACCAATCATTGTGTCTCTCACATCGAGTCTCTCTCTGTCTCTCCCCCTCCCTCTGTCTGCTCCACTCTCTAAAATTCAATGGGTGGGGAAATATCCTTGGGTGGGATTCATAAAGAAAAGACAGTGTTGGAATTTTTTTTCCTTTTTCTTTTCAGAAGAATGTACAGTGACTTGGATACCTAGAGTGGCCCCAGTTGAGTGGAAGAGAATTAAATTAAACAGCAAGGCCTGACATGCTGCTACAGACAGTTTGCATCTTCCTTACAAAGGCCTTCGGAGGGAAAGGCATGAGGGAATGAGGCCAGATATCCCTCTCCCACCAGCTCCACCCCCACCGGGTCTGCTCCCAGATGTGAAGTGAGCACAGTCCCTGGACAGGTGCCAGGTGCAGAGCAGCTGCTGCAGGCACTGTAGGCTTCTGCACCTGCTCTTACCTGGGAATGTCCATCTGCTGCCCTTTGCCATGGCAACCAGGCCTGCCCTCTCAGTCACAGACCCAGTCCACAGCTCCGCCTCTTCTCTGGGCTGCACAATTTTGGGTCCCGGCCATGGCCATTGCATTGCACTTTGAGCCCAGGGTTTCCAGCATGTTCCCATCCCTGCTGCCTCACCAGGATGCTGTATGTCAGCATCTGCTGCTGAGAAGCCAGGTTTACAGCATGTGGAAAGGCAAAGGTCCTGGGGCACCAGCCTCTCCAAGTCCTGAATTTCTCAGGCTGTGACCCTGCCTCACCTCATCTCCATTTTGGAGGAAGTTCTTTGTGTGTTTTGGTTGGTCCCTTCCCACAGACCCACCCACTCTCTGCCCCTAGGTGCTCCTCTGAGAGGCACACCAAGAGCACCAAGAGGCCTCTCTCTATAGGAACAGCAGGTGGAGAGGCACCAAAAAGAACAGAAATGAGCAAACCCACAGTGCAGGAGTATTTGTTCATTCCTATCAGGTTGCAGGAACTCAGGGATTTATCTTTATTTTATTACTAGAGGCCCGGTGCACAAAATTCATGCACGGGGCAGGGGGTGTTCCTCAGCCAAGCCTGCACACTCTCTAATCTGGGACCCCTCTAGGTTTGTCGCACTGCCCATTTAGGCCTGATCTCAGTAGTATCGGGCCTAAACAGGCAGTCAGACATACTTCTCACAAACCAGGACTGCTGGCTCCAAACTGCTTACCTGCCTGCCTCCCTGATTGCCCTAAACACTTCTGCCTGCCAACCTGATCAACCCCTAACCACTTCCCTGCCAGCCTAATTGATGTCTAACTGCTCTCCTGCCAGCCTGTTTGCTCCCAACTTCCCTCCTCTGCCGGCCTAGTCACCCCTAACTGACTTCCCCTGCAAGTTTGATCACCCCAACTGCCCTCCCTTATAGGCCTGTAACCTCCGAATAGCCCTCCCCTGCTGGCCATCTTGTGGTTGGCCATCTTGTGTCCACACAGGGGAAGTATCTTTGACCACATGGGGGCAGCCCTCTTGTGTGTTGAAATGATGGTCCATCTGCGTATTACCCTTTTATTAGATAGGATAGAGGCCTGGTACATGGGTGGGGGCCAGCTGGTTTGCCCTGAAGGGTGTCCTGGATCAGGATGGGAGTTCCCTTGGAGCATGGGATGGCCTGGGTGATGGGCCTATGGTGGTTTGCAGGCCAGCCATGCCCCCCGGTGACCCAAGTGGAGGCCCTGAGATCTGGGATTAATTTATGATCTACAATTGAAACTTTGTAGCCTAGAGTGGAGCCAAGCCTTCTGCTTACTCCCTGGCAACAGCCATTTCTGTTTAAATTCTATAATTGAAACTTTGTAGCCTAGAGTGGAGGCCTAGGTGCTAGGGCTACAGAATTTGGCTTTCTCCATCGCCCAGGCAATCCCAGCCTCTGCTCTCTCCATCTCCTTGGCTGCCGCTATTTTTGTTGGAATATCCTATCTAATAAAAGAGTAATATGCAATTTTGACCAAACCTTCGCTACACCCACAAGCCACGCCCACAGCCATGCCAATCAGGAGGAGATTATGCAAATAAACCCCAACCAAGATGGCTGCCACCACTGAGAGCAGGAGGAAAGCTTGGGTTTCCCTGGCCACAGAGGAAGCCAAGCTTTCCACCTGCCATTCCCAGCCTAGGCCTCCACTCTAGGCTACAAAGTTTTAAATAGAAATGGCTGCTGCCAGGGAGCAAGCAGAAGGCTTGGCTCCATTCCAGACTACAAAGATTCAATTGTAGACATAAATTAATCCCAGATCCCAGGGCCTACACTTGGGTCGCTGGGGGCATGGCTAGCCTGAAAACCTCCACAGGCCCCTCAACCAGGCCGCCCCTCACCCCAAGGGAATCCCCACCCTGATCTGGGACACTCTTCAGGGCAAACCACCTGGCCCCCACCCATGCACCAGGCCTCTATCCTATCTAATAAAGAGGGAATATGCAAATTGACCATCACACTGTCACAAATATGGCAGCACCCACAGCGGAGGCAGGGTTTCTGTAACACAAAATGGCTGCACTCATAGTGGAGGCTGAGTTCTCATAACAAGCCGTAATGAGCAAAAAGTAGGGACCTGAGGCTGCGTGGTGCTGGGCTGAGCTAGGGGACCTGAGGTTGTGCCCCCAGCTTGGTGGGACTTGACAGGGACCTCAGGCCACACCCTTCACCTCGGCACCAGGTCGGGGGATCTCAGGCTGCACTGCTCCACTGGCAGGGCTTGATGGAGACCTCAGGTTGCACCTCCCACCTGGCAGGGCTTGACAGGGAACCTCAGGCTGTGCCTCCCACCCCAAGTGCCAGGAAACCGAGGTTGTGCCCCCCCACCTGGCAGGGTTTGATGTGGTATCTCAAGGCATGTCCTCTGTCTGGTGGGGCTTGACGGGGGACCTGAGGCTGCCCCCGTACCCCCCACCTGGCAGGGCTTGACAAGGGTGGAGCCAGCTGGGTCTGGATCTCACCCAATGGGGGTGGGCTGGCTGGGGGTGGGTCTCATGCAATTTTGAGGCACCATGGGTGGGCAGGGACTTGACTCTGGATCCTGCAGCACATCCCAGAGTGTGATAGGAGGAAGATTTTCATACTTTACATTTTACTAATTTTATTTCATCTGACACTTGTATTATAGAGAAAGGGCAAATAGCAATATTAAAATATTTTCGCTAATCCCCTTTTAATGTGAATGAATTTCATGCACCAGGCCTCTATCCTATCTAATAAAAGAGTAATTTGCAGATTGACCATCACTTCAACACACAAGAGGGCTTCCCCTCATGTGGTCAAAGATCCTGCCTCCATGTGGACACAAGATGGCCACCACAAGAAGGCCAGCAGGGGAGGGCTGTTGGGAGGTTTTAGGCTCTGCAAGGGAGGGCAATTGTTTGTAATCAGGCCAGCAGGGGAGGGCAGTTGAGAGGGACCAGGCCTGCAAGGAAGAGCAGTTGGGGACAATCAAGCCTGCAGGGGAGGGCAGTTAGGGGTAAACAGGCTGGCAGAGGAGGGAAGTTGGGGGCAAACAGGCTGGTATGGAAGCAGTTAGACATCAATTAGGCTGGTAGGGTAGTGGTTAGTGGGTGATCAGGCTGGCAGGCAGAAGCTGTTAGGGGCAATCAAGGAGGCAGGCAGGTGAGCAGTTTGGAGCTAGCAGTCCTGGATTTGAGAAGGATGTCCAACCCTCCGTTTAGGCCCGATCCTGGTAGAATCATGCCTAAAGAGGCAGTCGGACATCCCTTGAGGTATCCCAGACTAGAGAGGGTGCAGGCTGGGCTAAGGGACATCTCCTACCCGCTGTGCTCAAATTTCATGCACTGGGCCTCTAGTAGCTTTTATAATTATAGAAGATAGATAAACTTTGTAGCATTGAGTGGAGGCCTAGGCTGGCAATGGCAGGAGGAAAGCTTGGCTTCCTCCATTGCTGGGGAAACCTAAGCCTCCCTCCTGCTCTCAGTGACCACAGCCATATTGATTGGGGTTTATTTGTTCCTGATTGATTGGTGGGCATGTCTTGTGGGCATGGCTTGATCAGAGGTATGGTCAATTTGCATATTACTTTTTTATTAGATAGGATTTGTTTTCATCCTCACTTAAGTATATTTCTCCATTGATTTTAGAGAGAGAGAAAGACAGAAACATCGATGTGAGAGAAACACATTGATTGATTGCCTCTTGCATGGACCCTGAATAGGGCTTGGTCCAGGGACTATGCTGCAACCCAAGTACACATCTTTGACCAGAATCAAACCCGGGGCCATTTGGCCTGCAGGCCAAAGCTCTATCCACTGAACACTCTGGCCAGGATGAGGCACAAGAACTTATACTAAACTAGAGGTCCAGTGCATGAAACCCATGCAATCAGAGAGAGGGGGTCCCACAGCCCAGATTCTGAGAGGGTATAGGCCAGGCCAAGGGACCCCACTGGTGCATGATCAGGGCTGGGGAGGGACACAGGCAGTTAGCCAGCCAGGAAGAGACCACGGGAGGGCTCCAGGGCATACCCAGTCCATCTTCCTCAGTCCCAAACAGCCAGGCCACAGAAGCAAGCTAACTTACTTGTCAGAGTGTCTGTCCCCTCATGGTCAGTGTGCATCATAGCAAGCAGTTGAGAAGACTTAGCATATCATTAGCATATTATGCATTGATTGGTTGAACAGACAACTGAATGACCAGACACTTAGTATATTAGGCTTTTATTATATAGAACTAGAAGCCTAGTGCACAAAATTCATGCATGGGGAAAGGGATGTGTCCCTTAGCCCAACCTGCATCCTCTCCAATCTGGGACCCCTCGAAGGGAGCAGATCTAAGCCACAGTCAGAAATCCCCTGAGGTCTCCCGGGCTGCCAGAGGGATGTCTGACTGCCCACTTAGGCCCATTCCCCCATGGAGCAGGCCTAAGCTGGTAGGTGGACATCCCCCAAGCAGTCCTGAACTGCGAGAGGGCACAGGCTGGGCGGAGGGGCCCTGAGTGCACAAATTTAGTGCACTGGGCCTCTAGTTGAAACATAATAGTTTAAAAATATAGGCAGGCTGTGTCCTGTCACCATGTGTCTGTTTTGCAGGCTGTGGCTGTCATTTTAGAAAGCAGCAGTGGAAAGAGCTAGTGTCACATCCCTTATTCACAGGGCTGTTGTAAGAAGCGTCTCTCAGAGAAATAGGTGTCACAACCAAATGACCTGAGGCTCCTCAGGTAACACCGCTCTCAGGGTTCAGGTGGCTGCACCAGTATCCCAGCTGAGGCTTCCAGTGACATCACTCCTTCTATGGGAAACATGTGGAAAAGCTGTAACCCAGGGAAACCAAAGGAGCTATTGCTTCTGAGAATTTCATGCACATGAAAATTTTAATTAAGTCGCGCACCTTATTTTGAGGGCATAAACAATCACCTTAGTTATGTAAAGTTCATTCATGTATATTATTTAGCAATGGGTGCATCTATATATGTATACATATATGTAACCCAATGATTGGATATTTAAAGAAATATATTGCCCAGCTGATGTTGCTCAGCAGTTGATTGACCTACGAACTAGGAGTCATGGTTGGATTCCCAGTCAAGCACATGCCCAGGTTACAGGCTCTGTCCCCAGTAGAGCCTGAAGGAAGCAGCAGATCCATGATTCTCTATCATCATTGATGTTTCTCTCTGTCCCTCTCTCTTCCTCTCTGAAATCAATAAAATATATTTTTAAGAAGAGGTGTATTATTTGTGTTTATTACATAGAGATATTAGATTGAGGAAAGTGCAATGCTTTTTAAATATTTCATGTTCAACAAGGCACAGTGAAAGGCAGACGTGGATTTTTGTGGTCTGAGCCTTTCTATGTGGAGGCGGCCTTCAGTCAGCTCCTCGCCCATGTGGACCATGGCAGGGCCTCCATCCTGGCTGCACATGACCACCACTAAGGGCTGCTACAGGTTCTGACACCAATACAGCATCTATTGGGGGAGTTTCCCACGGGGTCTGCTTGCTGAGCTTCCCAAGGGATTCCAACTTGCAGCCAGAGTGGAGAATGCCTGTAGGCACTCTCCACCCACCAGCAGATTCCCCTGCCTGCCCATCACCAGGGAACCTGAGAGTGAGGCAGTGGGAAAGTGCCTGAGCTTTGCCTTCCCATCCTCTTCACACCCGCCTCCTTCCTGCCACTCTGCTAGGACTCTGGCGTCCATGGCCTTATACATCTCTGAGATGTAAAAAACACTCACTTTCTTCAAGAGTTCTAGGAATCTTTATGGGCACATCCTGTGTAGAAGGCACTCTATTATTTCTCTCATATTCGTGTTTCGTGCCCTGATGGTTTAGCCCTCAAAAACATCTCACATGCCCAGCAAGATGGCAATTGTTCCAAAGGCTTAGGCCAGCCTCTTCCACCCCTGCAGGGAGCACGTAGGGAGGAGTGGTGGAATCTTGGCTGGGTTAATAAAATATCTTTAAAAAGAAAAGAAAAGAAAAGAAAACATTAGCCCTGGCTCATTAGGCTCAGTTGATAGAGTGTCAGCCTGTGGACTGGAGAGTTCAGAGTTTGATTCTGGTCAAGGCACATGCCTGAGTTGCAGGCTCTATCCCATTGGGGCCTACAGGAGGCAGCTAATCAATGATTCTCTCTCATCATTGATGTTTTTCTCTCTCTCGTTCTCTGAAATCAATAAAATATATTGAAAGAAGGAAGGAAAGAGAGAGAGAGAGAGAAGGAGGGAGGGAGGGAGGAAGGAGGGAGGGAGGGAGGAAGATGAAAAGAGAGAAAAGAAAGAAAAAAAAGAAGGAAGGAAAAGAAGGAAGGAAAAGAAGGAAGGAAGAAGTAGGAAGAGAGAGCTAGAGCTAGAGAGAGGAAGAGAGAGGGAGAGGGAAGGAGAGGGAGGGAGAGGGAGAGGGAGAGGGAGAGGGAGAGGGAGAGGGAGAGGGAGAGGGAGAGGGAGAGGGAGAGAGGCAGAGAGAGGAAGGAAGCAAGAAAGAAAGGAAGATTGAGAGACTTCGCAGGGGAACAACAGGGAGTGTGCCAGTAAATGTGTGCCCCCCTTTTCTCTGGTGGAGTCTCACTCAGATAATGTCACTTCTATGAACTGTGCTTGTCCTGGTTATGAAACATACGTGGTGACCAACTCCATTGTAATGGGGTATGTGTTAAAGGAAACATCCAATGTGAAGTGCCCACAGTAGATCCGATCAGGAGAGCGGGCATTTGTCCATGTTACCTGCCCTCACGTTCTCAGACACACAGCACTGGGTGAATCAAAACACTGAATCTCTGCCTTGATGGTGCTCAGATTCTCATGGGGTACCAAGACAATAATAACAGAAACAAACCTACATATTTTATGGGGGAAGTAAGACAGTGTACGGGGTGATGCTGACAGGGATTAGATGAGGTAGGTTGGCAAGAGAAGGGCTTTTGGAAAGCAACACATTTCAGCAGATGGAACGAAGGAAAAGGGAATGTGATGCCTGTGCCTTTGAGAAGACTAGTTGTTCAAGGAAAAAGGAAGAAATGGCCTCAAGCCTCGCTCCTGGAATGAAATAACGTTTTCAGGAACCACAGGGAGCTTGCCCTGGCTCAGCTGCTTGCGGGAGGCATGGAGCAGCAGGAAATGAAAGTGAGGCCATCGGGGCAGCATGTGGGAAACTGTGATCAATATGGTGGCAGGTGGAGTAATGGTTCCCAGAGTTGTCCACGTTCTGATCCTTTACCCTTCTCGGTGAAAGAAGAATCTGTGAAGATGAGGGTGATAATGGCAACATCCATGATAGCGATGCAAAATGACGATGTTCATGATGAAAGAGAAAACAACCGCAATGAGCCCCTATTGATCATGACAACTAAACATAGTAAATACCACTCTTTAGTTTCCCCCTGAAATTGTTAGAATCCTGAGTCAGCTACAGAGAGACCAAAATAGGATGTGCCACTAAACATTAATTGCTGTTGTCTTCCTTATAAATCTATTATGTCACCATATCACAACCTAAAAACCAGTAAGGCCTGAACATTCAAACCCTGTCAACATCTAATTGTGGAGGGGCTTTCAAGTGGGGTAGAACATTGTTAACTGCAGGGAATCTATCAGATTCTCCATAGACTTGTTGATAAGACGAACAGGTGGATATGTCTCCCCTAATCTGTTTTTCAGCGTTGCCCGAGTAACGCAGACCTTAAACCGACTCGGTTCACCAAAATGTCCAATACATTCAGTCTGGTTTCCATGCTGCCTGGGTAATGCCAGGAATGCTTATAAGGATAAGCATTGTTAGGGTTACAAATTCAAGCATTCAAATTCAAGGCCCAAAGTTTAGCCTTTATTAAAACGGAAATTACTTTTGTGGGGGTTGATAAATTTATGTTAGGCAGGCCACACAAATATAATAAAATAAGACTTAGATTTGATATTGCGCTTATTAATATACTACTAATATTATCTTGAATCTCATAAAAGAAGCATATTGTTAAACAAATAGTTCATTACTGTTGCTTGGAGGATCACAGAGAAAAGTGATCAGATATTTAGGTTAGGGAAATGCAGACAGTTAGCGTTCTGTTAAGGAACCTCTGGGTGAATCAAGCTCATTTGTCTTCCACATTCCCGGTTTCCTCACTCATAATCTGAGGACAAGTCCCAGCCAAAACCACATCATATTTTGAAGTATTTTTTGAAAATGTTATGCTTTGAATAGTAAAAAAAAAAGATTTCTATGAACAAACACATATTTAATATGAACATGGAAAGAACATATTGAACAAATTAAAGAAGTAACTAATTTTGAATCAGATTTTAATATTAATGCCTAACTTTAGCATTTTTAGTTACTTTTATTTACAACTATTCAGAAGTCATTTATTGCTAGTAATATTTATTTATCTTATAATTTTTAGTTAAAGATTAACATCTAATCAATCTCAAATTGCATATGAGGGTAATGAATTTAAACTGTAATGAACTACCACTTCCTTATGCACCAAGAAAGCGAATGCCCCAGCTACTAAATGTGTTGCCGTTTCTATTATTGATTAGTTTTATTCTGCTAAGCTTGCATGAAAGCTCAATTAAGAAATGTTTTAAATGCTTAAAGTAATAATATTTCCTTTAAAAGAGAAATAGTATATTAATTTGAAAATCTTACCAAGGTGCATATAGGTTGCTACAAATTTGTATAAATTGAGAATATAAATACATGTGATTGAGTTGTTCTTCATGCACACATGTAAGAACATAACAATTTATCATGATCACTCCAGAAATGTGGTTATAATAATAGGCAGCCTACTGACAGCTCATGCTATCTAATAAAAGAGTAATATGCAAATTGATAATATCTACCATCAAGCCATGTCCACAGCCATGGCGACCAGCCAATCAGAAGCAAATTATGCAAATAATCCCCAACCAAAATGGCTGCCACCACTGAGAGCAGGAGGGAGGCTTGGGTTTCCCCAGCATTAGAGGAAGACAAGCTTTCTGCCTGCAGTTGCTGGCCTAGGCCTCCACTCAATGCTACAAAGTTTCAATTATAGAAGAAACATAATCTTGTTTCTTCAGAAATGGCAGCAGAAATGGCAGCAGCCACGGAGCTGGAGAGAGAAGAGGCTAGGGTTGCTGGGGCAATGGAGGAAGACAAAATTCTGAAGCCCTAGCCTAGGCCTCCTCTCTAGGCTACAAAGTTTCAAACAGAAATGGCTGTCACCAAAGAGCCAGCAGAAGGTTTGGCTCTGCTCTAGGCTACAAAGTTTCAATTGTAGAACATAAATTAATCCCAGATCCTAGGGCCTCCACTTGGGTCACTGGGGGGCATGGCCGGCCTGCAAACCACCATAGGGCCCTTGTCCAGGTTGCCCCTTACCCCAAGGGAACCCCCACCCTGAACCAGGACATCCTTCAGGGCAAACCAGATGGTCTCCACCCATGCACCAGGCCTCTATCCTATCTAATAAAAGTAATATGCAGGTTGACCATCACTCCAACACACAAGAGGGCTGCCCCCTTGTGGTCAAATATCCTGCCCTCATGTGGACACAAGATGACCAACCACAAGATGGCCAGCAGGGGAGGACAGTGGGAGGTTCCACGCTGCAAGGGAGGCCAGTTGTGGGCAATCAGGCCAGCAGGGAAGGGCAGTTGGGAGGGAGCAGGCCTGCAAGGGAGGGCAGTTGGGGGCAATCAAGCCTGCAGGGGAGAACAGTTAGGGGTGGCCAGGCTGGCAGAGGAGGGAAGTTGGGGGCAAACAGGCTGGCAGGGGGGAGCAGTTAGACATCAATTAGGCTGGTAGGGTAGTGGTTAGGGGGTGATCAGGTTGGCAGGCAGAAGTGTTTAGGGGAAATCAAGGAGGCAGGCAGGTGAGCAGCTTGGAGCTAGCAGTCCTGGATTGTGAGAAGGATGTCTGACTGCCCATTTAGGCCCAATCTAACTGGGATCAAGCCTAAATGGGCAGTCAGACATCCCTCAAGGGGTCCTAGATTGGAAAGGGTGCAGGCTGGGCTGAGGCACATCCCCCCCATGCCACCCCACCCCTGTGCACAAATTTCATGCTCTGGGCCTCTAGTGTCATTGTTAATAGAGGACTTAGTGTTGCTCACTTAGGCATTACATTTTTTCTAATAATATGCTCATCCCAACTGTCGTATCAAATCTAAGATATAATCCAGACAGTGTGGAAACATTAAGAAGCAGTCTAGAAATGGATTTCTATCTTTCGTGTATGAGTCGGCTTGGGATGCTATACAGAATACTCCAGATAGGTTGGCTTGAACAACAGGAATTCATACTCTCACAGTTCTGGAGGCTGAAAAGTCCAAAGTCAAGGTTCCAGCAGAGCCAGATTCTGGTGAGATGGTCACCCCTCTCTGACCTCTCACAGCTTTTCCATGGTGAGTGAATGGGAGAGAGAAAGCAAGCATACTTGTGTCTCTTAGAAAAACACTAATCCTATCAGGTCAGAGACCCACTTATAACCTCTCTTAACTTTAATTACCTCCTCCCAGGTCCTGCCTCCACATACAGCCACAATGAGGGTAGGGCTTCAATACAAGAATCTTAGGGAGACAAAACTTGGTTAGTTGCCCTCACTAGGTAATATTTCTAAGGGATATAAACTAGATTTTGTTTATACAATGCTGTATGTCACACCTTCTTAGCAATTTATGGATATTGTCATCCAATCTTCCAAGCACGTAGAGCAGATTTCATCATCACCATCACCATCATCATGGTCATCATTATCACTGTAATCAGCACCATCATTGTCATCACCATCATCACCATCATCATCAATATCATCACCACCATCAACATCACCATCACCATCACCATAATCACCATCACCATCATCATCACCATCATCACCATCATCATCATCCTCACCATAATCACCATCACTAATATCACCATCACTATCAGCACTATCATTATCACCATCATTGCCATCACTATCACCATCATCATCACTGTTATCGATCTCTATGTAAAACAAGAAAAAAGGGGACCAGAAGACACTAATGCAGGTCCATGTTTACACATCCTGTAAATGATGGAATGTGGAAATAAAATTTTTCTGACAGACATGTTATTTAAAGTATTTAGATAGAATGTAAATCAAGAGATTACATTCTTGTAAAAAAAGCATTTAAATAGAATATTACTCAAGAGATTATCATTCCTCGTGGCATAGAGAATCCCAAATTTTAGTCATAATTGAGACACTTCAGTGATTTCAAAATTATTCCAATATTAAAACTGTAATGTGCATGCTGATTAGACACATTATTATAAAAAAACTTTTATGTGAACTATTTTGAAAACAAAAGTATAGTCTGGTTGGTGTGGCTTGGTAGTTGAGCATCGACCTATGAACCAGGAGATCACAGTTGGATTCCCAGTAAGAGCATATGCCGTGTTGAGGGGTCCACCCCATGTGGGGTGTGCAGGAGGCATCTGATCAATGACTCTCTCCTCACTGATGTTTCTATCTCTCTCTCCCTCTCCCTTTCTCTCTGTAATCAATAAAAATATGTTTTTAAAAGTATATAGGACTCACTAAAAGTCTTGATTTTACTACTACTATTTAATTCTTACTCTTTAAATTTTTGCTACTTTTGCTTCATCTGTGCTATATGTTTCTTATTGATTTATTATGTGTATCTCTTTTTCATAATGTTTTGTGGCTTTCTTATAATATAAATTTCTTATAATATAAATTTTTAAAATAATCTATGCTTTCTATCAAATAATATTATAATACTTTTTGTGCAGTATATAAAACTTACAACAGTTTATTTCCAATTCCTCCCATTCTATTTTATTTGTGCCATTGAATACATATATTTCACTCTTGGTTGTGTTATAAACATAGAATACATTTTTCTCTTATTGCTTTAAACAGTAAATTATCCTTCAGAGGAATAAAAAACGTAAAAAATATGTTTACCTTCATTCATTTCATATTTGACACCCTTCATTTATTTGAGTACTTCTGCCTTTCTGACTGCATTGTATTCTTTCTAACTGAAGAAATTCTTTTAACATTTCTAGTAGAGCATGTCTTCAAAAGCACCCTTTTTGATGAATGTTTCCATTGGGTATAGAATTCTCAATTGACAGATTTAAATTATTTTTTTCTTTCTGTGCTTTACAGGGTTCACTTTTGTCTTCTTACTTCTGTGGTTTCTGACATGAAGGTTGCTTTTGTGTTTATCCTGATTCCTTTTTAGGTAATATGTATTTTTTTCTGCCTGCCTTCAGTATTTTCTCTTTGCCTTGCACTATTTTAAATTGGAATGATGTAAACTGGTTTAGGTTTTTGTTTTATTTTATTTATTTAGTGTGTGTGTGTGTGTGTGTGTGTGTGTGTGTGTGTGTGTGTGTTTTGTGGGGGTTTTTTGGGTTTTTTTGCTTGGTGTTCTCTGAGATTCATGGTTCTGTCAATTGTTTTCTGTCTTTAAAAAACTGTCAGTCATTATTTCTTCAAATATGTTCTTTCTATTTTTTGTCTTTCCTTTATCTGAGATCAGTTACGTGCATGTTAGACCTCTCACTATGTTCACACAGTTGTTGGATATTCTGAGTCTGTTTTTTCTGCATTTTATTTCTGTTTTCATCTCAGTGTGAATGATCCTAGTAACCTGTTTTTGAGTGTACTATTTGTTTCCTTGGATGTCTTACACGTACTAATGAGTTAATCTATGCTATTCATTTTGTCCTTTACACATTTTTGTACTTATTTTACATTACAGTTCTAATATCAGTGTAATATATGAACCCGGGTCTAATTATTCCTTTTTCTGACTTTTTTGTTACTCTTTTATATGTCTTAAGAAATTTTGGTTGAAAGTTAAACATATTGTGTAGAATAGGAAGACACTGAGATAGAAGTATCACTATTGCTTGTAGAAGTGCATGACCATTCCTATTGGTTAGTGTTGAATGTGTATTTTAGAGTTTATGTCATCACAACTGAGCTGGGTATGAATGCTGATTTCTGATTATCTCCACAGCTTCTCATTTAATATTAGATTGTCCCTTTGTGGTTCTTATCAGAGAAACTCTGTCACTTATGACTTCCTCAACATATTCTGTTTTTATTTTTACTTACATAGTTAGTACGATGGCAGGTATGAGGTAGGGAGGTCATTCTCTGGTGATCTGATTAAGCCTCACTCCTCAGTAGGCACTGTGATCTTAGAGTTTGACCTTCACAAGTGTTCCTACTCATTCACTAGAAGCAACCCTTGGTCCAGAAGGTACATCTGATCCTTTTCCAAGTAATGTTTTCCTCCCTCCCTCCCTCTCCTCTCTTCTTCCTTCCTTTACTTCTTCCTATCTTGTTCCCTTTCTCCTTCCTTTCTTTCTACCATCCCTTCTCCTCTTTCTCTAGCTTTAATGGGTTTCCACAGTGATTACAATACCTACAAGTCACCATTTTGTCGCCAACCTCCCCACACATGATGCTTTTGTTCCGTAGGATAGACAGGGACAGATTTAGGTAAAGACAGGTTTTCGGCGGTGGCTCCCCTTCCTTCAGCTCTCCACCAGTGCCCCTCAGCCACCTCTTACTTCTGCCCTCTTCCTATTAACAAAAGCTCCTGTCTCATGAGCAGAAAGAAAGAGCTTCCAGCCTTCCTTGGCAGTGGCTGTTATTTCTCCCCAGCTCCACAGGGGAAGCTTTTTGCAGGAATTGCACTTGTATTTCCTGTGAGTCCCTTGGGGCTGGGGGAGAAAAGTTTTCAAGATGGTGTAAACGTCCCTATTTCTGTGATTCCCAGGAGCTTTTGATGCTCAGCTGGCCCACATTCAGTCTTCAGCAATTTTGAAAACATTCCCAGCTAAATCTTACTTCTGTAACACCCGATAGAATCTGTTCCAGGTGCGTAAATTCTCAGGTTCTTTGCTCCCTGCAGGGGCCAGTATCCCTGCAGATTGAAAGCTCCTTTTCTTGTCTGTGACTTGCATTCTCCAATGACTTCAGGGACAGACTGTGGGTCTTTTTCCTTGTCGCGTGGAGCAACCTTATGCTAGCTCTCTATCTGCAAGCTAAACTGCCCTTCTGAGATTTGGGTTTTGTTTAGTTCAATGAGTACATGAAAAATTAATTCAAGAAATATTCAAGATGTCTTCTTCATGCTAAAAGATAACAATTGTCAACAATATAGTCTCAAGCTTTACATAAAATGCAGGCCGATGGATGTAGGGCTGTCTAGTTACAAAGACACACTTCCCGGCCATATCCATGCTGTTCAACAAGTAGAAATGAAAGGTTGTTGGGGAAATTGATGTGAGTTAAATAGATGATACAGGCCTGGTCAGTGTGGGTTGACTGGGCATCATCCCATGCACTGAGTGGTTGCCACTTCCATTCCCAGTCAGGGCACAGGTCCCGGCTCCATTCCTGGTAGGAGTTGTATAGGAGGCAGCTAGTCAATCTTTCGCTCTCACATTGATATTTCTCTCACTTCTGCCTCTCTCTTCCTGTCTTTCTAAAAGCCAACAAAATATATATATATATATTTTTAAAGCTGAAGTATGGAAGTGCCTATAGTACAGTAGATATTTAAAACATTATATGTTGTTATCATTGCCAACGCGAATCTAATTCAGCTTCCTGCAAATGTTTTAAATGAAAACATCTATTAGAAATGTCCCTGAATATCAAATTCTAAGCCTAGGAATAGTTACATTTTATAATGAAGTCAGACCAATGATCATTTTGAAAAGTCTTATGCTAAAAACATGATTATTATGTCCTCGCTGCTATGCTGGAGTGCTCTCTCTCTCTCTCTCTCTCTCTCTCTCTCTCACACACACACACACACACACACACACACACACACAATCTTAAATTAATGGCTAAATCAAATGGTGAGATGAAAACTCAAAAAAATAGAGAAAAAATGCACATTTTTTACTGGTGCTGCAGATATTAAATTAGGAACTACAGAAGAGACATATATAGCTTATTCTTATTATTAATGGTTTCCTATCATATGCAATTTATTTGTAATACTGGTATTAACACAGTGCTTTAACAGCCCTTTGGAGATATGCATAGGACAGCAAAAAATTGTCATCATCCTGGGCTCCTGCTCTGAGCTAGGTTGGAGCAGACAATACTCCACCTTGTTGTTTCTCTCACACAGAAAAGAGTCTATAGGAGGAGTGGTTAAGATTGTAATCTGTGTGAGATATGTGTGTGCAGATAGGGATAGAGATGGGGCTAGGGCTAGGGAGATGTAGATGGAGGGGCATAGGGAGAAGTAGATGGAGAGGGAGAGGCAGAGATAGAGGTAAATAGAGGGAGAGGTGGTAGAGGTAGAGGAGGGGGAGGGGGAGGTGGTGGTAGAGGTAGAGAAGGTGGTGGTGGAGCGGGCAAGGGATGGTGGTGGAGATAGAGGGGGTAGAGTGAGGGGTGAAGATGGAGGTGGAGGTGAAGGAGGTGGGGAGTAGAGAGGGAGAGGTGGTGGTGGTGGTAGAGGAGGGGAAGGAAAGGGGAAAGGAGAAGTAGAGCAGGTGGAGGTGGTGGTGGAAGTAGAGGAGGGGGAGGGGGAGTGAGAGGGGGAGGTGATAGAGGTGAAGGTAAGGCTCCTCCAGAGGCAATGGCCCAGTGCTGGAATCAGTGTGCACAAGATGCTGTGGAACACAAGTCAGGAGAGTCCCTGCGCATCCCTGTGAGAGCCCAGAGGTGTGGCTGAATATGTCTGTGGTAGAACCCATCTCTCTTGGATAAGACTTCCCATGGGACGGACTGAGCATACAGAAACTGGCCTGTGTGAGCAGTGAGGATGGGAGAGACAGGAGTCCTCCACGTCATGGGGAACCGCAGGTCCAGACTGAGCCCCGGACCTGCCTGCCAGGGTGGTGCGCAGTCAGCAAAGGCTGGGCCATGGGAATAAGCATGGAGATAATGTTTAAAGACTGTCAGCTGGAAACCATATAGACATTATTGTCTGATGAATGCAAGAGAAAGAGAGCCGGGAGAATCCCACAGTGAGAGGTCAGCAGATAAAAAGATGAATCTGAGGGTGAATAGCAGGAAAATTGACAAGTGATCTGAGTAGAGAAGATACAGGGACAGGAATCAACGTCATGCTGAAGCTGGACCCAGAGTCCTTGGGAAGAAGTGCGAGCGCTCCTGCTGGAACCGTGAATCCAGGAAGTGGAGCGGCCGAGCAGACAGCTGTCAGGTGGCATCGAACAGCTGGTGTTGTTCATGTTAAATGGAGGCAGATGGAATCCTATCAGGATGCATGGCACAGCAGAACCCTGGCTGCCATGTGGCCCAGAGGAGCCACTGAAATAAAGCCCAGAGGATCCAGGGGCCCTTTCCCAGCCAGGACGGGGAGGGCAGAGGGTGCCAGAGGCCAGGCCACCAGCTACCGGGGCCCTGCTGCTGCAGGCCGCAAGGTGCAGAAATGATGCTGGGCGGCCAGAACCTTCTGGAAGCATAAGGACATAAAGGGAAGATGTTACTTTTCCTGATGAAGTCTCGAGAGGACAGTGTTGAGATGTCTGCACAGCAGATGGACTGTTCCATGCGTCTGTTCCGGAGGCTCCTGCCCAGGGCACATTACCTGGTGTGACTGGGCTATAGGCTCTCTCTCCATGAGCCCACACTCAGGAGAAATGGCTGCCTGGTTCTGTTCTTTCCCTTCAGGCTACCATCCCACATAGGTGGTCAAAGCCCCCTTTTCTATGGTGATGTACACCTAGTGGTTTATACTCACGCTTGCCCCCAGCCCCCCACCCTCTCCTGGCCTCTCTCTGATCTCAGTACTTCTCCCACCCATAGACCCAAGACCTTCTTCTCTTCCCTCCCCTTTCCCAGGCGCTTAAACATGAAATTATTGTCAGGTGGAGTTGAGGGTGAGGGGGATAGAGAGGTGGTAGAGGTGAAGGTAAGGATCCTCCAGGATCCTCCAAACCAGAATTTCCCTTATACTGAGATTTCCGATTTCTTCGAATCATTGTTTGTGGCCTGCTTGGTTGGAGAAGGATCGGTCCTGGGAAAGGGAGGGTGGAAAAGGAAGAAGCACAGAAAACAAATGGTTTACATGCTGGTGTTCAGCTGTCTTCACACTTTCATTTACAGGACAGTAAGCCGAGGGTGTTAGAGTAATGACCAGGCACAAGCAACACGATGACCAGCAAGAAACGCATGCCAGATCACATAACAAAACTCCCAGAGTTCCTCTGTGGGAGATGAAAGCTTATTAGATCTCAAATGTATTTGACTTCAAGAGTTCCCAGAAGTTTATGTGCAAGCAGTGTATAGGCTTCATATAGACAAGCGATAATGCAACTCATGGGCATTTCCATCATCCAGCCAACCTTTAGCTATCACCTACTATGTGCTGGCAACAGAGGGGGATTCAGAATGAAATGAGGCCTATTCCTTGCCTTTCGTGTGCTTGTGTTAGGCCTGTGATGGCGAACATATGACAGGCGTGTCAGCACTGACACTCGTAGCCATTTTCGATGACAAGCGGCCGCATGCGGTCGCATACAGAGAAGTATGGGGCCGCATGCCGAGAAGGACGTTTCATCCTCGGCTACTGCATGGCCAGGTGCAGTAGCCGAGGATGAAACATTTGCTGTAGTGTAGACACTCTGTGCCGGAGGTCTGTAGGCCAAAATAACAGAACTCCGGCACAGAGCGTCTAGTTCTGTGACTCCAGGTCAACCATTAGGGGATCTTTGACACCAAGGGAGCAGTGGAATGCTATGAGGGATGCATCTCTGGGGGCCTTGTGATCGCTGTTACCAGCAACCACATAACCACAGCAACCATCATCCAATCTACTGTTCTGGGGTGTCCTGGATTTCTAATTGACCATCATTACTGATGGTCACGGAAGTGAGGGGGAGGCTGGGAGAGGTGAGGGCCTATACTATGGGTGCCAATTCCCACCATTAGAAATAGTGGCAGCCATCTTAATTTATATAAGAAACGCCATTTTGCAGCATAATGCAGAATCCATTTCACCACTATTACTGTTGTGCATCCTTATTAACCCCTATTTCTGCTTATCTACCCTGCCCTTTCCTAAAAGACAGTTACATGTGCCATCTTGTGGTCAGTTAGGCTAGTTAACCCCTAATTGCCTGCAGGGCTATAGTTCTATCTTCTGTCACTGCCCCTCTGATGGAGAACCCAAAAAATAAAAAACCAAGGTTAGGTAAAAGAAGTGGTAGTAGCAGTAGCCAACCCTTTCAAGAGACATGAACCGAGATGTATGACATTATAGAAAAAAATGGCAGATCATTTTGTGTTCTATGTACTGAAATGGTAGTAAGCAGAATGTGAAATATAAATGGACATTTTGAAACTAATCACTTCCATCTCTTGATAAAAAGTGAAGATGAAAGGAAGGAATAGATTTCCAGGCAGCTACACTTTTATAAGAGCCAATCTAATTCCATCTTTAAATTTATAAAAGGCTCTACAAATTTAACATCTGCAAGTTTGAGCATTGCTCACTCCATAGCTAAGCATGGAAAAGCATTCAGTGAGGGTGAATTTGTTAAAGAAACTCTCCTAAGATGTCCACCCATTCTATTTCATGATATGCAGAATAAAGATGCAATGATTAAGAGAATATCTGAGTTACCACTCAGTATAAATATCATAAAAGACCAAATAATGAGACTGAACACAAACGTACAACATCAATTAAAGAGAGACATAAGTAATTCTAAATATTTTTTTATTTATCTTGATGAAACTACTGATGTTACATCACATGCTCAGTTGGCCATTATTGGTCGATATTCTGATGGTCTCACAACGAGAGAAGAGTGGATAAAGTTAGTATCAGTGCCAACAAGTACATCAGGAAGCGAAATATGTAAAGTTGTTATACAAACATTCCATGGCCTAAGCATTGATATCTCTAAAGTTGTATCAGTGAAGACAGATGGGGCACCAAACATGGTGGGGAAAAAAGTTGGATTTGTCAAATTGTTCACAGAAGCTATTGGAGAACTGATAGTGCCTTTTCATTGCATCAGGAGGTTTTATGTGCCAACGCAGGATTCACTGACTTAAATGACTTAACGTCAATTGTTACAAAAATAGTTAATTTAATAGCTGCTCGCCCCCTTCACAAGCGAGAATATTCTGTACTTTTACTGGAGATTGGTTCCACCTACAGTGGACTGCTGATGTATAATAATGCAAGATAGCTGAGCCGAGGCAAAGTTGTTGAGTGCTTTGTGGAGTTCTTTGAAGAAATTAAGGTATTTCTTGAGGATAAGGATCTGGGAAACTTTTCTCAGCTCAATGATGATAAGTGGGTGAACACCCTGATATTTTTTACAGATCTGTGTTCATATTAATGAACTGAACTTAAAGTTACAAGGTTTTGGCAAAAGTATTGATATTATGTTTGGGTACATAAAAGCTGTTGAAAGTAAACTTAACATTTTCAAGCAAGATGTGGAAACTAAAACTTATAAGTATTTTCCTCGAGTAACAAAGTATTTTGAGAAGGCCAGTGCAGCTGTAAAAAATGAAATGGAACCCTTGCATAAAAAGTGCCAGCATGTTTTAGCTTCATTACTTCACCAGTTCAGTGATAGATTTAATCAAGTTAGAAGCCTAGATCAGACCATAAAAATAATTAAGTATCCTAATGTAGTAGTCTTCAGTAGTTTGGAATTAAATGGTTTCCAATGAATGTAAATTGATGATTTGGAGATGCAGCTTGCAGAATTTCAAGACAGCATCTGGGCTCAGGTGTTTGTTGACTTGAGGTCAAAGCTTGAGAATCTGGGAAGGTACAACTTGGGGAACCAAGAGGAGTGCCACTACGAACAGGAAATTTGGAGTGCCTGGAACCAATTACAAGACACTTTTAGCACCCTGAAAAATATAGCAATGGCTTTACTCACAATTTTTCTCTCTACATACTTTTGTCAGACTTTATTCTCAGCATTAAATAATATCAAAACCAACAAAAGAAACAGATTGACAGATGAAGTTAGTAGTGCTTGCTTGGGCTTGAAGTGTACAAAATACCAACCTTCAATTGAAGGTTTAGCCAATGAAATTCAGCAACAAAAAAATCATTAATAGGCAGGTTTGTTAAAGAATTCCCCTTCCCCTTACTTATCTTAGTTCATGGCACCCCATACAAGTTGAATAATATCAACACCAACAAAAGAAACCGACTGACAGATGAACAAAGAAGTTACTAAGCAGATAAGTTAAATAATTAATTTTGGTTTATTAAATACAGTTATATATTACAGTTATACATTTTTGTTATTTAAACTATAAATATCGCGAAATTATGTTGTTTTTTCTCAAAGTGACATACCACCTGAGTTATGCTCGGTTTTTTGGCAAACTTTGACACACCACGCTCAAAAGGTTGCCCATCACTGTGTTAGGCCAAGGCACCTGGGGGTGGTTCCCTCAGCTTTGGTGATGTGCAATTTTACAAAATAAACTTCACCTATTTTATTTATACAGTGTGATATATGCTGGCACCTATGCAGTAATGTCATCCCCTCACAATGAAAACATAGAACACTCCCCTCAACTTAAAAAAAAATCTACCTGCTGTTTTTCCACAGTTAACATTATCAAGTCGCCTCATGTGCCCTTTTTGGGGGTCTCGCTCACTTAGCATAATGTTCCTGATAACTATTCATGTTTGTTCGTATTCCACTCTGTTAAGCCTCTAAGCACAATAGCACAGTATGGATAGAATACTATTTTTAATTCACCAGTTGAGGGACATTTGAGTTCTATCAAATTCTATTAAAACCAACACTGTGGTACACGTTTTATCTTTTAAATCCTTCTCAGAGCATATGGTTTAACTTGACTTGGATGAATTCTGAAGAATGAGGTTGCTGGGTTGTATGATCCATGTATGCATAATCTTACTGTTAACCAAATAGACTACGTTATTTATATTCCCTAGGAAGTGTGTGAGTTACATTTTGTTCATATCTCTGTCAACACTCCATATTTGCAGCCTTTTTACTTTAGCCATTCTAGTGAAATTGTAGTAAAATCTTATTGTGGTTTTAATTTGCATCTTGAACCTCTAAATTTATGGCTTCCATCAATTTTAGAAAATTGTGACCATTAATTTTGAAAACATTTTGTGGCTGCCTCTTTTTCACTCCTTTCACACTGGAATTCTAAGTCCTTGATATGTTACTTTCATATTGTCTAATAGTCCCCATATTGTTCAATATCTTTTTTTATGTTGTCTTCTCTATTCTTCAGTCCATGCATTTTATTGATCTAAGTATTGTTAACTTTGCTTACTCTTTCCTCTCTTGTCTCTCTTTGGCTGCTAACTGTCATTGACTTACATAAGATAAACAATTCCTTGGTGCCACAATGGCCGCTTCCGTCTTAGCATCCAGTTTCTCTGCTGAGGTTTAGTCCCTGTATTGCAAATAGTTTGTTTTACACCCACTAAAATTATATTAGAGAATCATTTTATAATTCTCTTCTTAAATTCCAAATACAGGATCATTTCAGTGTTGGAATCCGTTCATGTTCTTTTCTCTTGAGAATGAACTCCATTTGGGGGATTTTCATATTTCAGCTAATTTGGGTTTGGATTGGAATGTAAGTGATGAGAGTTTTAGAATCCAGTGATTTTGTTTTTGTTTTGTTTTGTTTTTCTAGTAAGTGTTTTTGTTGTTTTTTGTTTGTTTTAGCAGCTTTCCCTTGCTTAAACTTGATGGCTATTTCTTATTTTCCTCAGCTTTATTGAGGTATTGTTGACAAATAAATATACAAGGTATACAACTGATGTTTTGATATACATGGACATTGTGCAGGGATTGCCAAAGTTGCCACAACCCAGCTAATAAAAACCAACATCTCAGTTATTTTATATATATATATATATATATGTTTTTATTGTTTTCAGAGAGGAAGGGAGAAGGAGAGAGAGATAGAAGCATCAATGAGGAAAGAATGACTCTGATTGACTGCTTCCTGCATGCCCCCCACTGGATATTGAGCCCACAACCCTGACCTCAGTTACTTTTTTTATGTGAACAATGAAGACATTTTTATATACGTGTTGGTCGTTTATATGCTGTCTTTGGAAAAATGTCTAATCAGGTCCTTTGCCCATTTTCTTGCTATTGAGGTAAATTTTAAGTATTTTTTAGATGCCTCCCATTTGTCTTTTTGCTTTTGTGGCCTCTGTTTTTGGTCTTATGATCAAGCAAATCTTTGCCAAGACCAATGTCAAGACACTTTTTCTCCAGATTTTTTTCTAGTAGTTTTATAGTTACTGGGTTTGTTTTTAATCCATGTGCTTTGAGTTCAATTTTATATGTGGAGTAAGAGAAGGATCTAATTTTATTCTTCTGCTTGTGGTAACATGTATTTATCAACACATGTTGAACAGTGGACAATGGACAGATTTTTTTGCCATCTTCATTAAATTTATTTCTAAGAATTTTATTAATTTTGATGCTATCATAAATGGGGTTGCTTATTTTAATTTCTTTTTATATCATTTATTGTTAGTGTATAATATCACAATTGATTTTTGCATGTTGATTTGGGGTCTTGCAATTTTAACTCATTCATTAGTCTGATGGTTTTTTGGTAGAGTCTTTAGGGTATTCTATATATAAAGATTATGCCATCTGCACACAGAGATAATTTTGTTTCTTTTTTCTGATTTTGATGCTTTTTATTTCTTAGTTTTGCCTCTGTTTTATTTTTTTGCACCTACTGAGATGAACATACAATTTTTAACCTTTAATTTGGTTTGTTATATTTGTTGAATCAAGGAATACTTCCCACTCGATCACGATGTATGATCCATTTCATGGGCGAATGATCCTCTTAATGAGCTGTTGAATTTGCTTTGCTAGAATTTTGCTGAGAATTCCTGCATCTATGTTCATCAGGGACACTGGCCTGTAATTTTCTTTGCTTGGATTGTTCTCTTCTGGCTTGGGTATCAGGGCAATATTGGCTTTGTAAAAATATGTTCAGAGTGATTCCTCCTTTTCCAGATTTTGGAAGAGAATAGGAAGAACTGGTGATCATTTTTGCCTAAATGTTTGGTGAGATGCGCTAATGAAACCATCAGGTGTGGTCTTTGGTTTGGGAAGGTTTCCCTCTCTAACTCAAGCAGGCAGTGCATGGCTATGCCTGGGTTTTAAGCTGCCTGCATAGGAAAGTGGGTTCAACAACAATGAAAGCTTGTTGTGCTTTGATGTATGGAGATTTTACTGTCTGAATGAGATTAAATCCAACTCATTGATTTTCCTGTTCTAAGAAAATGTGGAGGAGCTTTATTTATTCAAGGAAAATATTACCAATTACCATACACTCTCTTGGGAAGGAGAGTATATGCTATGCAAACTTGTATCCCCCATATTTAGGAGATTGCTTGATAAATTGCATTTTGATAAAATCTTTAATTAATGAAAAGGCTTTCTAATCAATCATTTTATTAATCAGTCTAGTAAGATTGCAGCACTGATTCACTGTGACAATTTTTAAGAAATAGATGTTTTCTCTCACAGAGAATAATGCACAAGGGCGACTACGATGACATAGATGTGTAGCCTATGAAACATCATTTCAAAGTTTCCCCGGCATTGAAGGAAGCCAAGCTTTCTGCCTGCCATTGCTGGCCTAGGCCTCCACTAAATGCTACAAAGTTTCAATTATAGAAGATACATAATCCCAACAGAAATGGCAGCAGCCACCGAGCTGGAGAGAGAAGAGGCTAAGGTTGCCAGAGCGATGGAAGAAGCCAAACTTCTGAAGACTTAGCTTAAGCCTCCACTCTAGGCTGCAAAGTTTCAAACAGAAATGGCTGTCACCACAGCAAGCAGAAGGCTTGGCACTGCTCCAGGCTACAAAGTTTCAATTGTAGAACATAAATTATCCTAGACCCCAGGGCCTCTGCTTAGGTAGCTGGGGGGCATGGCTGGCCTGAAAACCATCACAGACTCCTCGTCGAGGCTGCCCCTCACCCCAAGAGAACCCCCACCACGATTTGGGACACCCTTCAGGGCAAATCTGCTGGCCCCCACCCATGCACCAGGCCTCTATCCTATCTAATAAAAGGGTAATACACAAACTGACCATCACTCCAATGCACAAGAGGGCTGTCCCCATGTGGTCAAAGATCCTGTCCCCATGTGGACACAAGGTGGCCACCACAAGATGGCCAGCAGGGGAGGATAGTGGGAGGTTCCATGCTGCAAGGGAGGGCAGTTGTGGGCCATCAGGCCAGCAGGAAGGGCAGTTGGGAGGGAGCAGGCCTGTAAGGGAGGGCAGTTGGGGGCAATCAAGCCTGCAGGAGAGGGCAGTTATGGGTGACCAGGCTGGCAGAGGAGGAAAGTTTGGGGCAAACAGGCTGCCAGAGGAGCAGTAAAACATCAATTGGGCTAGCAGAGTAGTGGATAAGGGTGATCAGGCTGGCAGGCAGGCAAGCAGTTTGGAGCTAGCAGTCCTGGATTGTGAAAAGGATGTCCGACTGTTTGTTTAGGCCTGATCCTGGGCAGTCAGACATTCATCGAGGGGTTCCAGATTGAGAGGGTGCAGGCTGGGCTGAGGGACACCCCCTACTATTTCCCCTGTGCATGAATTTCATGCACCGGGCCTCTTGTCTATATATAAAAGCCTAAATGACCATTATGATTGATTGACTGGTTGCTCTGATGTGAAGTGACCACCAGAGGATAAACACTCAAAGCAGGAGCTGCCCCTGGTCATCAGTGCACTACCACAGTGGGAGCACAGATCAGTGAGAAGTGGGGCTCATGGCTGGCAAGTGCAACTGCAGTGGTGGGAATCTCTCCCACCTCTGTGGCAGTGCTACTGGGCAGCAGCAGGTGCAGCAGGACCTGGATAAGTGGGAGTAACACAGCCCCTCCCTGGCTGTCTACTGCTTGAGCACTGGTATATCCTTCAGGGGTCCCAGATTGTGAGAGGGTGCAAGCCGGGCTGAGGGACCTCATCTGTGCATGAATCCATGCACCGCACCTCTATTATGTTTATATATCTTACCTAATAATAGAAAAACATGTAAATTGACCATACCTCTGCTATGCCCACAGCCAATCAGCATGAGTATGCAAATTAGAAGGCCAAAGATGGTGACCACCCACCCAGCTGCTCCAGGCTCAGAGTGGCCAGGTGGATGCCTGCTATGAGAAGGAGAGTGGGGGGTAAAGGAATCTACAGGAGTGGAGTGCCTCAGCTAAGACAATTCTGCAGACTCCAGAGTCTGCAGTGAAGATGAAGATGGCAGATTCTGGCCAGAGATTGCAGCAAAGAGCAAAGCAGCAAAGCGAACTGGCTGAAGTCTGCAGCAAAGATGAAGAAGACAGACTCTGGCTAGAGCAAAGGCCTGAGTCCCGAGTGCCAGAGGAAAACTGGTGCCGGAAGCCAAGGGAAGGAAGGTTTATTACACAAATCTCTTCCTATAATGGGCCTCTAATGTGTGTGTGTGCATGTGCGTGTGCATGCGTGTGTGTGTGTGTGTGTGTGTGTGTGTGTGTGTGTGTGTGTGTTGATTTCAGAGAGGAAGGGAGAGGGAGAGAGAGATAGAAACACCAATGATGAGGATCATTAATCACCTGCCTCCTGCATGCCCCCTACTGGGGATTGAGCCCACAACCCAAACTTGTGTCCTTGATTGGAATTGAGACCAGGGACTCTTCAGTCCACAGGCTGATGATCTATCCCCTGAGCCAAACTAGCTACAGCTGTTGAATTATTTTTAAGAAATGAAGATAAAATCTATAGTCTCCTCACTTGGGGCTAATTTAGCAAAAAGCTGCCAGGTGAGTTGAGTTAAGTGCCCTGGGCCATTGGCTACCCTACAAGCTGTAGCAGGTGGCAGGTGCTGTGCTCATGTGCTGTGTTCATGGATCATCTAAATTAATGACAATCATGGAGAACACGTGGAAGTACAAATTTACTTCATCTGATAACATGTGACCTAGTGTATGAGTTTGTATTTGAGGAAAGGTAGTGCTATATTGGTTGAAGGAATATAGACTAATGTATGCAAAGTAATGCAGATTTTATAATCGTATTGATTCCCACATTCCTGTTTCTCATTAATGTCAAATAGTGGTGGCTGTGTCTTCCTACAGCATACCTTGACCATCTGCCTTTATCTGATGAAATCCTCATAAAACAATGGGGTCCTGCTGCTCTGTGAGCTTCATTCCTTCGCTGTAGACTCAGGGTGTTGCACCTGAATTCCGCTACACCTGCCTCAGTTCAATGTATACCTGAACTCTATCTTTGCTCTTTGCAACTCTCATTCACTTAGGAGATAAAGGCACATGTCTTAGAGTGCACGATAATATAGCAACACTTTAATCATATTCAATATATAATTATATAGGACACTAGAGTTGAACAATGACATTTTTTAGTATTTTTCCTGTTTGAGAATCCTCAAATGTTTTAAAACTTCAATTAAAATGCAGAATAAATAATGTTGTCAATCATTCTGTACCAATGATAGCTTATATCTCTTCAGGATGGAATACATTGAAAGTGTTTGCTTTAGAAAAAATGTATTTATTTTATTTCTTGTGGTATATTTGATTTTTATAAATATTTGAGTGAAATATCACATTAAAAAAACATCTAAAGAGAATCAATACATTTTGAGATATAAATTATTAGGTCAAACCTGCTTTATGTTTACTAAAATCTACTGTTTAGCTGATGAACACAATAATCACATTCTTTCATACAAATAACAATATAATGATTATATTTGGTTTTAAGTATAACAAGTAATATAAAAAGAATGCTATTTCCTCCAGATGAAACCTAATGTCATCATATTAAAAATTATTCATTAATTTTGTATTTTAAGTATTAAAACCATTTGATCATTATTTAAACACTAGAGGCCCAATGTGACAAAATTCGTGCAAAAGTAGGCTTTCCTTCCCCCAGCTGCCAGCACTAGCTGCCCTCCAGCACCTGAGACCCAAGCTTCCCTCAGAGCCCTGGTTTCATCTGGAAGGTCATCCAGAAGGATGTTTGGTCTAATTAGCATGTTATGCTTTTATTGTTATAGATTGTAAAAGTATATGAGTTCAAGTCCATGGCAAAGAAAAGGGTGTTATAATCATATTAGAGGCCTGGTGCATAAAATTCATGCATGGGGGAGAAGGGGAAGTGCCCTCAGCTGAGCCTGCACCCTCTCCAATCTGGGACCCCTTGAGGGATGTCTGACTACCCGTTTAAACAGGGAGTCGTATATCCCTCTTACAATCCAGGACTGCTGGCTTCCATTGCTCGCCTGCCTGCCTTCCAGATTGCCCTAACCACTTCTGCCTGCCAGCTTGATCACCCCCTAACCACTCCCCTGCCAGCCTGATTGATGCCTAATTGCTCCCCTGCCAGCCTGTTTGTCCCTAACTGCCCTTTCTTGTAGGCCTGGTCCCTTCCAACTGCCCTCCCTTACTGGCCATCTTATGGTGGCCATCTTGTGTCCACATGGGGGCAGCTTCTTTGACCACATGAGGGCAGCCATCTTGTGTGTTGGAGTGATGGTTAATCTGCATATTACCCTTTTATTAGATAGGATAGAGGCCTGGTACACAAGTGGGGGCCAACTGATTTGCCCTAAAGGATGTCCCAGATCAAGGTGGGAGTTCCCCTTGGGCAATGGACAGCCTGGATGAGGGGCCTTGTGGTGGTTTGCAGGCTAGCCATGCCCCCAAGAGACCCAAGCAGAGGCCCTGGTATCTGGGATTTATTTATCTTCTATAATTGAAACTTTGTAGCTTGGAGCAGAGCCAAGCCTCCTGCTTGCTCATTGGAGGCAGTCATTTCTGTTGGGATTTACTTATCTTCTATAATTGAAACTTTGTAGCCTTAAGCAGAAGCCTGGGACAGCCGGAGCAGGTGGAAAGCTTGGCTTCCTCCATCTCTGGGTGAAACTCAAGCCTCCTGCTCTCTTCAGCTCTGTGGCTGCAGTCATTTTTGTTGGAATTCATTTATCTTCCATCATTGAAACTTTGTAACATTGAGTGGAGGCCTGAGCCAGCAAGGGCAAGTGGAAAGCTTGGCTTCCTCCATTGCCAGGGAAACCCTAGCCTCCCTCCTGCTCTCTGTGGCCACAGTCATCTTGGTTGAGTTTATTTGCATATTCTCTCCTGATTGGCTGGTGAGCATGGTTGGTGGGCATGGCTGATGGGTGTAGCAGAGCTATGGTCAATTTTCATATTACTATTTTACTATATAGGATTCATTAAACTCATCAGACTAGTAAAACAGACTAGTAGTTTGATCTCCGGACACTTTTCAGGATATCTGGATTCTAGTACCCGCTCACTATAAGGGTCTTATTAAAGTTGAAAATGTTTTGAGTCTATTATTAAAATAACTATAGAGGCCCAGTGCATGAAATTCTAGTGGGGTGATCCTCAACCTGACTGCACCCTCTCGCAATCCATGGCCACTGCATCCTAACCACTTACCTGCCTGCCGGCCTGATTACCCCTAACCACTCTGCCTGCCTACCTTATCACCCCTAACTGCTTGCCTGCCTGCCTGATAGCTCTTAATCACCTCTGCCTCAACTGCCATCATCACAGCTTCATCAGAAAGGACATCAAGAATGATGTCCAGAAGATTGTTCAGCTGTCCAGTCTAATCAGCATATTATGCTCTTATTATCTGCACTAATAAAAGAGAAAAATGCAAATCAGCCATACCTCTGCAATGTCCATCAGTCAATCAGGAGTGTGTATGCAAATTAACCCAACAAAGATGGTAGGTTAATTTGCATACACAGGTGCAGAGTGAAGACTGAAGTTTCCATTCCAAGCAAAGACTATAGAAGTACACACAACTCCTCACCCTACACTGGGAGGCACTGACTCACTTCCTACCCTACTCTCATGGGAACGAGATACCTAGCCAGACCTCCCATGGCAGCCTGTTCACAGGACAGGAGACCTCAAGAGTTGCCAGTCACCTTACTGTCATTGGACTAGGAAGACTGAAGGTCTGGTTGAGTAAGTGCCATGCAATCTCTTTATTATTTACTAGAGGCCTGGTACACAAAATTCATGCAAGGGGCTCAGCCCTCACAACAGCCCCAAGGTCATTTTGCTGTCCCATCTCATAAGCATTTTAGGTCTTTATTATATAGGATTCTAAGCTATGTAAAATCAATATTTACATGCTGTTTTAGTTTCATAAAGTAGTATTTTCTAACTATGGTACTATTTAACTTTTAGCAGAGAAGACAATTCTTACTATAAAAATTTAACAATAATTTAGAGGCTTTACTTCAGATTTGCATAGTGTAATTCTTAAAAGAATGTTTCTATTGTCATATTTACACATGTTCACTAGCAGGATTTTGTTTATCATCCTATGTGAGCTGCTGTGGAACATGGAAACATCCACGTTGCCTTACTGCATAAGAGAATACACACACACTTGGCTTTCTCTGGATTTTGAAGCAATTGCTAAACCTTTGGAAGAAAAAATAACTTTTTTTACCAAAATAAAAAATATCAAAGAGATTTGGGGACTGGGGAGAAAAAATGGCGGCAGAACAGACAGAGGCATTCGGAATCGTGTCCCAGGGCAGACAGAGGGAGCAGCTGAGGGTCGTGCAGGGAGTGTTTGTTGGTGAGTTGGGGACAGCTGTGCTCTGGGAGAAGGTAGGGGACTACTGGACTGGCCTCCCCTGACCAAGCGGCCCCAGTGCTGCTGGGTTCTCTAGTGGAGCCACCAGCTCAGAGGCAGACCACGCCATTTTGAAGGGGAAGGGCCTGAAAATATACAGCTGCAGTACCCACTGGATGGCTGAGATCCCCAGAACACTGGTGCCCAGTTGGCGCGGACGCGCAGATTCGAAGGAACTCTGTGCTCCAGCATGGAAAGGTCATATTTCCCCTGGGGTTACTTTGGACACGAGACCAAGGGAGCTGGCAGAGCCAGGAGATCTGCACCTGAAATAAAGTCCGTGGCTGTTGGAGCTGGTAAACGTGGAAGAGGGCTCTTGGAGCTGGTGGCAGAGGGAATTCCTAGAAAGCAACCCATTTGGACCTGACAGAGGAGGGAAGCCCAAAAATTTTTGGAGGGTCCTGGCTGCTAAACCCAAGGAGGAAAGGGGATTTGCACAGACATAGGCTCTTAGTTTGTGCATTTACATTTTTCCCTCTCCTAATCCAAGCTTCTGAGTGCTAAACCATGATCATGGGATCTCCTGGTGAGGGATAACCTGGGAGACTGCAGGGGAGAGCTATTTTTCTGGAGCCTGAGATAAAAGTCAGCAGTCATCATCAAAGAGGCAGCTCTGGGGCATCCCATTCCCACAAATCAGTATTGAATACCACAGGGATAGCGAGATTTTAGTTCAGGCTAGAGAGGACCAATAGACCCAGAGGTCAATCTAGAAATAATGCCACCCAGGGGCTGAATCACAAATTTACTCTTGTGTAACACAAATTAAGGAATTAATTTTATTTTCTCTTTATTCTATTTTGGGATTAGTGTTCTACAGTCTATTTTCATCTACCCTTTAGTATCTTTTTACTCTACCTCAACTTCACCTTTATGCCACCCCTCTCTTGCTAATCTTTCACAATTTAGTGCACTGTTTCCCTTACACTTTTGCCATTTTAGATTTACCTTATTCTTTCTTTTTTACCCCTGTTAAAATTTCACCCCACTTATATATCTAATCTCCAACCACCTACTCCAAGTCCATACATAACTCTCGCTTCTCTGACTTCACTATCCTAAATTGTTTTTCTCTCTGTCCTGTTGTTGTTGTTTACTTGACTATTGATTATATAAATTTTTTATGCAGGCTTGTGATATTGGTTTGCTTATTCTTTTCTTTTGGTTTGTTTTTTTGGAGGGGTTGGTGTTGTTTTTTGTTTTGTTGTTCTCACTTGCATTGTTTTTTGATAGATTTTTGCTTCTGTGTTCCCTCACCTCCTTGATATTAGTAGTTGTATTTAGTTTCTATCAATTTCCAGGTACTTGTTGCTGGCTTTTATTCAGATTAGTGGCTGTCCTATAGGAGTTTTCACCCCACATTTATAGTTTATTCCCCTTTTCTTCTTTTTTTTTTACTTATTCCCCTTTTCCCAATATCATTTTGGCATTCCTGTTTGTCTCTTGTGTGTGTGTGTGGGGGGGGGTGAGTGTGTGTGTGTGTTTTCTCTTTCTTCTTTCTCACCTATCTCTGAATTTGCCTTTCTCTGATGATCACCTTTATTTGGAGTTACCAATACTGTGAATACTTTCCTGTTAAGTGCCTGGTGCATTGCACCTGGTTGTGTTGTATTTTGTGCCTTTTAAATCAACTCAGGAGAGTGAGAACTACATAACCAGACACACAGAGAAGAGAGACCATGGGAAACAAAGAAACAGCCCATATATGAAAGAAAAACAAGCCTCACTATAAAAGGAGGTAAATGAAATGGAAGCTAGCAACCTGTCAAAGAATTCAGAGAAATTGTCATAAGGTGGCTGAAAAGAATAGATGACAAATTTGACAATATGAGTAAGAACCAAGAGAAATTGAAGAAGAAACAAAAGGAAATGAGGAATACCCAGGAAGAAATGAAGAAGAGCCAAGAAGAAATGAAAAGTGACATCGCTGAAGTAAAGAACTCAATAGAAAGTATCAAGAATAGACTAGAAGAAGCAGAGGACCACATCAGTGAGCTAGAAGACCAGGTAGGAAAAAATACCCAAGTAGAGAAGCTTCTAGGAAAAAAATTAAAAAGCAGGAGGAGAGCCTAAGAGTACTTTGGGACAACATGACACAAAATAACATCTGTATAATAGGGCTTCCTGAAGGACATGAAACTGAACAAAGAATAGAAAACCTGTTGGAAGAAATAATGACAGAAAACTTCCCTGACATAGGAAAGAAAAAACCCACACAAATCCAAGAAGCTCACAGAGTCCCAAGCAAAATGAACCCCCAAAGACCTATGCCAAGGCACATTATAATTAAACTGGAAAACACCAATGACAAAGTAAGAATCTTAAAAGCTGCCAGAGAGAGACATAAAGTCACCTACAAAAGAATCCCCATCAGACTAACAAGTGATTTCTCAACAGAAACGTATCAGGCTACAAGGCAATGGAATGAAATATAAAAAGTCATGCAAAGAAAGGTTCTGAATCCTAGAATACTATACCCAGCAAGGCTATCAATCAAAATTGAAGGTCAAATCAGGAGCTTCACAGACAAAAAAGGACTAAGGGAATACATTACCACCAAACCAGCAATGCAAGAAATGCTAAAGGGTCTGCTGTAAAAAGAAATAGGAAGCGAAGAAGAAACACAGGGGTAAAGAACAAAAATGGCAACATATAAGTACCTATCCATAATAACTTTAAATGTAAATGGATTAAATGCTCAAATCAAAAGACATAGGGTAATAGACCGGATAAGAAAACAGAACCCATGTATCTGCTGTCTACAAGAAACCCACCTTTGGAAAAAAAAAATAGATGCAGACAGACTGAGGGTGAAAGGATGGAAAAAGGTTCTTCAGGTGAATGGAAATGAAAAAAAAGCTGGGGTAGCAATACTTATATCCAACAAATTAGATCTCAAAGTGAAGGAGATAACAAGAGATAAAGAAGGCCACTTCATAATACTAAAGGGAGCAATCCAACAAGAAGAAATAACTCTGGTAAACATATATGCACCCAATACAGGAGTACCGAAATACATAAAAAAAACTCCTGGAGGATATCAAGGAAGAGATAGACAGCAATAGAATCATAGTAAGAGACTTTAATACCCCACTATCACCATTGGACAAATCCTCTAAACAAAAAATCCGTAAAGAAACATCAATCCTCAATTGTAGGAAACCAATCCTATCTCACTAATAGAAAGATGTGGACAGGAAGTCCAGGAGGCTGGTAAACAACCTTAATTGCTCTGAAAGGTCAGAGCTAAAAACATTGTTAACTGAAACACCTCTGTTTGCTCTTTGGGTATTTCTGTTGTTGGAATTTCCTGCCTGGGGGCTATGGATGGATCCCATAGCCTTAATAAAAGGGATGGCCAGGCCAGAGCACGGGGCAGTCTTTCCACTAGAGAATGGCTACTCCGGGCCCCCATTTCCCAAATTTATGCTTTTCTAAGTCTCTATTCATTGTGTGCGGCCTCCTCCAGACGCTGAACCCTGACATTGGAAACCTGGACACGCGGGACGTGAAAAGGATTTCCACACTCAATGACTCACTAGACCAGATGGAATTAATTGACATCTTCACATCATTTCACACCAAAGCCACAGAATATACATTCTTTTCAAGTGCCCATGGGTCATTCTCAAAGATAGACCATATGTTGGGTCATAGGCAAAGTCTCTCCAAATTCGAGAAGATAGAAATCATATCAAGCATATTCTCAGATCACAGTGGCATAAAGCTGGAAATCAACTACAGTAAAAACAATCCAAAGAAATAAAACACATGGAGACTAAACAGCATGCTATTAAACAATGACTGGGTTACTAGAGAGATCAAGGAAGAAATAGAAAACATCATGGAAAGAAATGACAATAATAGCACAAAAATCCAAAATCTATGGGACACAACGAAAGCAGTTTTGAGAGAGAAGTTCATAGCTCTACAATCCTACTACAAAAAGAAAGAAAGAAAGAAAGAAAGAAAGAAAGAAAGAAAGAAAGAAAGAAAGAAAGAAAGAAAGAGAAAGAAAGAGAGAGAGAAAGAAAGAAAGAAAGAAAAGAGAGAGAGTGGCAATAAATTATCTAACCCAACAACTCTAAAAGTTAGAAAGAGACCAACAAGAAAAGCCAAGTGTAAGCAGAAGGAAGGAAATAGTAAAGATCAGAGCAGAGATAAATGACATAGAGAACAAAGAAACAATACAGAAGATCAACAAAACAAGAGCTGGTTCTTTGAAAGGATAAACAAGATTGATGAACCTCTAGCCAGGGTCACCAAGAAGCAAAGAGGGAGGACTCTAATAAATAAAATCAGAAATGAAAGAGGTGAAATAACAACAGACCCAATTGAAATACAAAGGATTGTTAAAAAATACTATGAACAACTCTACTCCAACAAACTGGACAACCTGGAGGAAATGGATATATTTCTAGAAAAATATAACCTCCCCAAACTCAACCAGGAAGAATCTAAACAGCTCAATAGACCAAAAGCTATGGAAGAAATTGAAGCAGTCATCAAAAAGCTTCCAGCAAACAACACTCCAGGGTCAGACAGCTTCACAGGGGAGTTTTACCAAACATTCAAGGAAGAATTAAAACCTATCCTTCTCAGACTATTTCAGAAAATTCAAGAGGATGTAACACTTCCAAACTCCTTCTATGAAGCTAGCATCACCCTAATATCAAAACCAGATAAAGACGACACAATGAAAGAGAATTACAGACCAATATTCCTCATGAATATAGATGACAAAATCATCAATAAAATTAAAGCAAATCGGATCCAGCAGTACATCAGAAAGATCATACACCATGACCAAGTAGGATTTATCCCAGGAATGCAAGCATGGTTCAATATCCACAAATCAATAAATGTGATACATCATATAAACCAATTGGGAGATAAAAATCACGTAGTCATATCAATTGATGCAGAAATAGCATTTGACAAAATCTAACACCCTTTAGTGATAAAAACTCTCAACAAGGTGGGAATAGAAGAATCATACCTCAACATAATAAAAGCCATATATGATAAACCCACAGCAAACAACATACCCAATGGGCAAAAACTACAACCATTTTCCCTAAGAATAGGAACAAGACAGAGATGCCCATTCTCACCACTCCTGTTCAACATAGTAATGGAAGTATTAGCTATTGCAATTAGACAACAAGAAGAAGAAATAAAAGGCATCCAAATTGGAAAAGAAGAAGTAAAGCTGTCCTTATTTGCAGATGAAATGATCTTGTACATAAAAAACTAACAGACTTCATAACTGAGTTCAGCAACATAGCAGGCTACAAAATTAACGCCAAGAATTCTATGGCATTTCTATACACTAATAGTGAATTTACAGAAAGATAGACTAAAAAAACAATCCCATTTACCATCACACCAAAAAAATTAAAATACCTATGAATAAACTTAACTAAGGAAGTAAAAGACCTATTCATGGAAAACTACAGGACACTAAAAAAAAGAGATAGAGGAAGATGTAAACAGGTGGAAGAATATACCATGTTCATGGATTGGGAGAATCAACATCATTAAAATGTCAATACTACCCAAAGCAATCTATAAACTTAATGCACTCTCCATTAAAATACCAATGGCATATTTCACAGACCTAGAAAGAACTCTCCAAAAATTCATCCGGAATATAAAATGACCCCGAAAAGCCATAGCAATCCTGAGAAAGAAGCAAAAAGTTGGTGGGATTTCAATACCAGATTTCAAGCTGTATTACAAAGCTACTGTTCTCAAAACAGCCTGGTACTGGCACAAGAACAGAGATATAGACCAATTGAATAGAATAGAGATTCCAGATATCAACCCCAACCACTATGCTCAATTAATATTTGACAAAGGAGGTATGAACATAAAATGGAGTCAAGACAGTCTCTTCAATAAATGTTGTTGGGAAAATTGGACAGATACATGCAAAAAAAAATGAAACTAGAGCACCAACTTACACCATACACAAAAATAAACTCAAAATGGATACAGGATTTAAACATAAGACAGGAAACCATAAAAATATTAGAGGAATCCACAGGATGAAAAATCTCAGACATATGCCAAAAGAACTTCTTCACTAATACCGCTCCTAGGTCAATGGAAGCTAAAGAGAAAATAAACAAATGGGACTACATCAAAATAATAACCTTTTTCACAGCTAAAGAAACCATCAACAAAACAACAAGCAAACCCACTGTATGGGAGAACATATTTGCAAATGTTATCAGTGATAAAGGTTTAATCTCAAGCATCTACAGGCAACTCATACAACTTAATAAAAGGAGGACAAATGATCCAATTTTTAAAAAGTAGCAACAGACCTAAATAGAATATTTTCAAAAGAAAACAAAAGAAAGGCCCAGAGACATATGAAAACTTGCTCAAAGTCACTTATCATCAGAGAGATGCAAATCAAAACGACAATGCAATACCACCATCTCACACCTGTCAGAATGGCTTACATCAACAAATCAATAAATGACAAGTGCAGGCGAGGATGCAGAGAAAAAGGAACTCTTTCACACTGCTGGTGGGATTGTAGACTGGTGCAGCCACTGTGGAGAACAGTATGGAGTTTCCTCAAAAAACTAAAAATGGAGCTCCCATTTGACCCAGTGATCCCACTTCTAGGAATATATCCCAAGAAACTAGAAACGCGACTTAGAAAACATATATGCACCCCTATGTTCATAGCAGCACAATTTACCACAGCTAAAATTTGTAAACAGCTCAAGTGCCCATCAGCAGATGAGTGGATTAAAAAACTGTGGTACATTTACACAATGAAATACTACGCTGCAGTAAAAAAGAAGAAGCTTCTACCATTTGCAACAACATGAATGGAGCTGGAAAGCATTATGCTAAGTGAAATTAGCCAGACAGAGAAAGATAAATATATATATATATATTTGCAGTATAACTTAGATTTAATAGTAGTACATATGTTTTCCTTCCCCCCCCTTGTCCTCCCTCCTGCCTCCCCTATCCCTCAGCACATGTCCCCACCTGCCCCCCCCCACCCCAGTGTCTTGCATCCATTGGTTATGCTCATATGCATGCATACAAGTCCTTCAGTTGATCTCCCACAGCACCTGCCCCACCCTCCCCAGCCTTCCCCCTGTAGCTTGACAGTCTGTTCAGTGCCTCCCTGCCTCTATATCAATCTCTCTCCCCTGTTTCTTTTCTTCAAAGATATCTTGCATCTGCATACTGGAAATATATGTATAAGAACAAAACATTTTTGAGTCTCAGGTTCAATGTCGAACTGTTCTGAGTCACAGTTTCAATGTCAAATAGATCCTTATGTGTACATGTCAGCAATGGTATCCGGATAGTGGGCAAATGGTGGCAATGCAGGTTCCATCCTCTCTGGTTTGGTCCTGAGCCCCCTGCAGCAACGCATAGCTGCCGACTGCTAGCATGGCAAGGTGTTGTCAGTGTCCCCCATCTCTGGACCATCCTCGTGGCTGGAATGGACCCATCAGTTCCTCACTGTCTCAGGAACCCACATGGTCTTGGAGTTGTTCTCTGAAAACACACAAACACATTCTTGACCAAAAGTTAACAAAGGGATCCTCTCTGCAAAATACACTTGGGATTCTTTTTATTTTTGCCTAAATGATTTTCCTTTGGCTTATTTTGTTTTTCATGGGTGTCCTGCTGTTGGCATTACAAATGGAAGTTACTTTCTGGAGTAAGAATTTTCTAGATGTATTTTACTTACAGGATATTTTTCCTTACATGATATTACACCACTATTCCCTGGCCCCAGTCTGCTTAATGGGGGCTTTTGGAAATTTTAGATTGCAGTCTTGGTAATTTTAAATTTTAATTTTTGCACACAAATATGACTGCTTTAGGTTCTTTGGATGTTAGGCAATTTTACAATGAGATGAACTACTAATAGATGTTTTAGTTAATGTTTTAGGAACAGCTTTTTGTCCAGTACGCTTAGCTTCCTTCTACGCTGTCTTCAGTCTTTGTTCTGTGCCTGTGCATACAAATTAATCCCATCTTTGTTGGGTTAATTTGCATACTCACTCTGATCAGCTGATGGGTGTAGCAGAGGGATGGTCAATTTGCATGTTTCTCTTTTATTAGTGTAGATGTCTGTTATGAAAAAAGAAAGGAAATGTATCCTATTTTAAAAAATATATATTTTATTGATTTTTCACAGAGAGGAAGTGAGAGGGATAGAGTTAGAAACATCGATGAGAGAGAAACATCAACCAGCTGCCTTCTGCAAACCCCCCTACTGGGGACATGCCCGCAACCAAGGTACATGCTCTTGACTGGAATCAAATGTGAGACCCTTCAGTCTGCAGGCTGACACTCTATCCACTGAGCAAAACCAGTTTTGGCAAATGTATCCTATTAAAAAGAAAACATTTCTCAACATCTGAAGACAAAATGAATTCTTAAATTATAATGAATGAAACAAAAAAAATTTAACTTTCTTTTCAACACTGTTACCTTTTATGAGTTAATAATAAAGCCATTCATACATTTCATGACCTTTCTAAAAAACACACACACAAACATAATGCATGTGATTTTTAACCCAGCGATATTGTGTGTGCCAGCAGGCCTCCTAACGGCCACTCATTTGGGGGGAGGGGGAGAGGAGAGGGGTGCGCTGCTCACAGACCCAGACAAAACTGAAGCAAAAGCACAGAAGACACATGAGAACCTATATCAGCCCCAGGCATCATTATGTAATCATCTAAGTGATAGATGCATCCTGGGACCTCGTTCAGCCATTTCTCTATCCCCGAGTGACCATCGTAGAGGCTCTACCAGGCTCCTGCGCGATGAGGAACCGGCAGGGAGAGGGGGAAAGCGAAATCCCTGTGAATTTTCACCCCTTTCCCCCATGCAATTCTACAGAAAACTACCTGGGCGTTTTTCAAATTACATGACATATGCCAAAGATATGTATGTTTAGCCTGGTCAGTGTAGCTCAATGAGGGCAACCTATAGGCCAGGAGGTCATGGTCTGATTCCCATTCAGGGCACATGCCCGGGTTGTGAGCTCAATCCCCAGTGCGCGGCATGCAGAAGTCAGCTTATCAATGATTCCCTGTCATCATTGATATTTCTATCTCTCTCTCCCTCTTCCATCCTCTCTGAAATCAATAAACACACACACACACACACACACACACACACATATATATATATATATATATATATATATATACATATATATATACATATATATATATATACATATATACATATATATATATATATATGAACACTGCAAAATCATCCCTACCAAGTGAGACATGAATCTATACAAAGCAAATTGATGATCAAAAGAATTAGCTGTAAGGACTTAGTAGATACAATGCTTTAAAAGAATTCTCTAAAGATGAAATATGGTGTATTTTGTTAGGCCTTTACCAACATTGCCCAACATTCTGAAGTGTATGGGTTTTGTTGGGTTTCTAAAAATGAAAATGTCCCTAATCATGAAATCTAAGAGCACAAGTTGGAAATAGAAGTAGGAAGGGCTTAGAGCATGCCAAACAGAAGCCTATGAGTCCTTCAGGTGATGCAGTGAGAATGTTTTTTAATACTTTTATTAACTTCAGAGAGGAGGGCAGAGAGAGAGATGAGAACCATTGATTAGCTGCCTCCAGCATACCCCCTACTGAGCATTCATCCAGCAACCCAGGCATGTGCCGTGACCAGGAATCCAACTGTGACCTCCTGGTTACACTCGTGGGTCCACGCTCAAGCACTGAGCCACACATGAGAATGTTTAAGACTTGGAGAGCGGAGCATGCAGAGGCGGGATTCATGGAGGAAGGGTGATGGGATGCAGCCTCCTCCCAGGTCAATGGATGGAGAAGCATTAAAAATGGGGCGGGTGGTAGGATGCTCGGAGGCACACACCCTTCGCTTCCCCTTCCCTTGAAGGCTTCAAGGGTTTCCTCAGGTCTTGTTCAGGATCCCTGTCCCCCAAACACAAAAGCTCCTTTATTTGACCTGCACCTCCTGTTAGCCCTTTGGAGTGTCTGATTCTGCTTACATCCCACCCAATGGGCAGGTTCCTCCAAAGCAAGGATGTGTCTCCACCATGTGGAGGCTTTCCGAGTGGGTTGACCCACATGCTGCCCGGAGGGGCACACTCAGAGATGGTTTATCGAAGACGAAGGCGTCCCAAGTACCAGGGTAATTATTTGACACTGCTCAGATAATTTTAATAATAATAATAATAATAATAATAATAATAATAATAATAATAATAATATAGTAGTAGTAGTAGTAGTAGCAGTAAATAAAATAAATTCACTACTATAGTCCTTCAGAATTTTAGAATTCAGAAATATGAGGATTAAAAACATTGGATTTGTAGCTATGGGGTTATTTTTCTAGACTTTGTCTTTACACAGCAGAGAAGCAGGTATCCCCGGGCTCTTGTTCCTGAGATTGCCGCCATTAGAAGGACACACACTGACAAGAAAGAGGATATAAGGAGGGAGGGAGGAGCAACGAGAAGGCACCATCACATGCTGTGGCGAGATGTTGGGTGCATCTGTGTGTATGCCGTGCCCAGGTGCAAAAGTGAGGAAGAGGCAGACAGGTAAGTGAGCACCTTCCTATCGTTTCTCCCCGAGTTCCCCATCTCCTGCCTCGCAGAGGAAGGGCATGAGCATTGGAAAGCTGTCCAACCTGGCCCACATGACTCAGTGGACAGAGCGTCAGCTGTTTTGATTTCTGATCAGGGCACATGCCCAGGTTGTAGGCTCGAGATCCACAGTGGAGCTTGCAGGAGGCAGTGATCAATGATTCTCTCTCATCATTGATGTTTCTCTCTCTCTCTCCCTCCCTCTCTTCCTCTATGAAATCAATAAAAATATATTTAAAAAAATAAAAAGCTGCCCAGCTCTCAATGGGGATTCCCATCCCAGGACACAGCAGGGCAGTTAGCAGACTCCATGTCCGTGTTACACAACGACCTGGATTCTTGGCTGGGGCTGAAATGACGGTCCCTCAGGACACATGTCAGTGTCAGGAGGTGCCGTAGGTTGTCATGATTGGGGTGGGTGAATGCTCCTGACACCTAGCAACTTGGTGGTTCAAGGTGGGCTAGTCAGCATCCCCGGGTGTGCACAGCAGACTCCTTCACAAAGACCCTCCCACCCAGGCTCAGAGCACTGACTTTGACTTGACATTCAGCTCTCACGTGCCTGAGCCCCATCGTTAATAAATCCTGGAAAACCTCCATGGGATCTATTTATATGCTCCCACTTGCCCTGTGATAATGCAGCTCAGGAAGTAATTACACACCATATAAAGCAGTCCTGCTTGCACGGGATTTAACAGTCCCTCAGGGAGCAGGCTGGAGGCAAGGCTGGTCCGGCACTGCCTATCCGGCCATCAGGAGGCTGCGGAGTGATTTTGTTCATCCACAGCTTTTGAAAGTCACTGGCTTCTGGGGCACTGACTCCTCAGAGGCTGAGAAAGGCGTGTTTGTGTTGTGCCTTTTCCTACCAAGTTCTCTTTCACTTAATCAACTGAGTTCTTTAAATATTCTGAAACACACAGTTACAGACATTGAAGTAAATTCTCCCACTTGATGTTGACTTTATTCATTTCTTCATGGTGGCTTTTAACAAGAAACATCTTGCACATTTAAATTTCTGACTGTATGAATCTTGTCTTTATTCTTAGGCCTTTCCATCATATGAAGGCATCCTTGCTCATCTTGGGGTCCCAGGCATTCTCTGGGGTTTACTTCTCTGAGCCTTCATTTCACAGGCAAGTCCAGAGTCTACCTCCTTACTACTTTTGTGCGATACCAATCATTGGGTCAAGTTTATGGTCCTCTCCACATTATGAGTCTGTGGGCCCAGTACCACTTATTCAAAGGCAACATTTTTCAGCCCAGCTACAGTGGCACAGGGATTGAACGTCGACCTATGAACCAGAAGCTCACAGTTCAGTTCCCAGTCAGGACACAGACCCAGGTTGTTCAATCCCCAGTAGGGGTGGTGCAAGAGTGATTCTCTTTCATCATTGATGTTTCTGTCTATCTCTCCCACTCCCTTCCTCTCTGAAATCAATAAAAATATTTTTTAAAAAACAGATAAAGAAAGAAAGAAACAGACAACATTCTCACACTGGCCTATATTGACACCTTCATTATAAATTAGTTGTCTCTATATGCATGGCTTCCATTTGCATATTTGTCTGCCAATATTATACTGCTTATTATTCTAATCTTAATATGTAAAACGCTGTGACCATCCAACTGGCAGCTATGATGCACAATGACCACCAGAGGGCAGACGTTCAATGCAGGAGCTGCTGAGCTGTGGTGACTTGGCAGAGGTGGGTCTTGGGTGACACACCTGTAACCAGAGAGAAGGAAACCCGATTCTGGGGTGCATAACCTAAGAACTGCCCTCTCACAATCCAGGACCCCTTGGGGGATGTAGAAGAGCCAGTTTCAGCCCAATCCCCACAGGCCAGGCCAAGGGACCCCACCTGCCAGAGGGACCCCACTCACTCAGTAGATGCCCTTTCAGTCTTGGCACTGCCCCAGGTTCAGCCAGCTGGGGAGGGCCTATGGGAGGTTGACTCCAGGGCATGTTTGACCTGTCTCGCCCAGTCCCACCCTCCAGCCACCTTCTAATTAATTTCCTTTCAATGTATTCTAATCCGTGCACTGGGGCACTAGTTTATAATAATTCCTGGTATCTTGGAAGCTGTTCACTCTGATAAAACATGACTACAAAGAAACAACCCATGGGAAGCAGTGTGCTTAGGAGTAAAGTGCTGAAAACTCCAGGCTTGGACATGAGATCAGGAAATGCACCCTCAGCCCCATCCTGCCTCCTGACCCTGAATCACTGTGTGAACATTACACTAAGCTTGGGCATATTTATACACACACACATACACACACACACACACACACACACATACACACATGCACATGGGCACACACATATACACACATATAGACATGCACAAATACACTCACATGTGCACAACATAACATACATGCATGCACATGCATACACATATACATACAGACATACACACAAAGTATTTGCATTTTAATTACTTTGAGTAAAGCCAAGTTTTACTTATTTCTAGCCATGGACATCTTTAGTAGAATATATATGCTCCAAAATATTTTTAAGTGAACTTTAGTCTAAGAAAATGAACCACATGTAGAAGCACAGAACTTATGATAAATGCATTTTTACAATATTGTGCTACCTTATGCATACCCTCCTAAACTCCATTTCTATAAACTCAAAACACTTTAAGAATGTGACAACCAACAAATAGTTTCATTGAAAAGAATATTGCCACCTGCTTTCAGAACCTGCCTCCTCCCTCACCCTAATCAATCCTCACCAGATCTTCCTGGGGGAGATCACATGTCTTCATTGTATTATCTTATTGCATTTCCAGATTCTGGAATTGTTTTAGATAGGCTACAAACCCTCACATTTGCTGACAATTTAAAATTCATGTTAAGACTCAGTGGATGAGTACAATTTCTCATGAGCTTGACTGCTACCCCATGAGCAGGAATTCTGTCCCTGAGACAGTCATGCCTGAGCAACTGCACAGGTCAGGAACCCAAGGCCACACAACAACTTAAATGGTGACTCAGTGATATGCTAGATGTGATCAGAAGAAGGGTTGGTATCCTATATAATAAAGAGCTAATATGCAAATGGTCATCACACCCTCATACTATCATGCCTTAACTGTTCAGACACTCAAGACTGGGGAGAGAGGAATGGGGACCAGCCAGGCACAAATGAGCTCACGAGAGATGAATGGGAACCAGCCAGGCTGCAATAACGGAGAGTGACAAGCCATCTGCCCTGTGGTCCCAGGTGCCAGTGGCTGTACCTGTGCCTGAGGCCTGGTCCAGGAGAGGGAGAAGCCACACACCCCACATTCCCAGGCACCAGCAGGTGGGGCTGCAGCCCAGGAGAGGAACAAGCCACCCACCCCGTGTCCCAGGCACCAGCAGCTGCATCTGCACCTGTAGCCTGGGAGAGGGACAAGCCACCTGCCCACAGTCTCCTGTGGCTGTGGCCAGCACAGGCAAAGCTGGGCTGGGTCCTGGGTGCCTTCAGCCAGCTAGAGGGAGGGAAGCCCAGGTCCCAGGTGCTTGAGACTGGCTGGAGGAGGGAATCCTGGGTCCTGGGTGCAGGGCGGAGCCAAGGCAGTTAGGGGGGATCAGGCAGGCAGGCAGGCAGAGGTGGTTAGGGGCAATCAAGCAGGCAGGTAGGCTGGCAAGCATTCAGAAGCCAGTGGTCCTGGATTTCAAGAGGCAGTTGAACATCTCCTGAACAGTCCTGGATTGGAGAGGATGCAGGCCGGTCTGAGGGACCCCACCTCTGTGCATGAATTTCATGTACCAGGCCTCTAGTCTATAATAATGAAAGCACAATATGCTAATTAGACCAATATCCTTCTGGATGACCTTCTGGACAAAGCTGGGGCTGGGAGGGCTGAGCCCCTTGCACAAACTTTGTGTGTAGGACCTCTCGTGTCTTTATATTTTCTTTTCAGATGTGTCTGGGCACTGAAAAGGGGCAGGAGTTTGTTCTTGCTGATGGCAGTGTGCCTGGTGTGCTGTGCTATTGGGGTTGAACATGAGAGGCCTGGCCTGCGCTTCCCTGGCCTCTGCCCTGCCATCTGGATCCTCTCAAAACCAGTGGCTTTCTGGTTCATGCAGACCGAGTCCTGCCAGGAGGCAGCAAGCTCATGTGCCAGAAATCCAATTAACAAGTAAACTGTATGTTCATAATATGTGACAAAGGAATCCGGCATGGCCCACAGCTTCTTCTCTCAAACCAGGTAGCAGAGCACGGAGGCAATTAGCAAGCAGGAGACCAACTCCTCACATGAGCCTGCCATCCCTGTCTCCTGGCCTGTTCCCCGGGCTCTCCCTGATCCATTTCCCTTGTTAGCCGAGAGAAAGAGAATGAAAACCAAGAGAAGAGCTGCTTTTCATTGTCGCAAAGGACCAGGAATAACTGCTCTCAGAGGCTGAGTTTGCCTTCAGGCCATGCTCCTCCCCATGCTGCAGCTGGAGGTTGAGCCTCTAGGAGTGTTAGTAAAGGACCCTCTAGTGTCAGTCCCATGGTGAGAGGGGAGAGCACTGCAGAAGAGGCTCTGGGAACAGACTGCCCAGCAGCCGAATCAGGAAAGGAACAAGCAGGGCCTCTGAGTAGGCACCAGGCAGGGTCACCTGAAGGAGGAACAGCCAATGGCCACTTTTGGGAGGCAGAAATGATGTTTTAAAAAAGAGTTCCCTGTTAATTTGGAAGGAATAAAGGGTATTGTCCTATTTCTTAAGAGTACGGTGCACTTACACATTTAAAAATATTTTTTATTAATTTCAGAGAGGAAGGGAGAGGAAGAGAGAGATAGAGAAACATCAATGGTGAGAAAGGATCACTGATTGGCTGCCTCCTGCACGCCCTACTCTGGGGATGGAGCCACAATGCAGGCATGTGCCCTGACTGGGAATCGGACCATGGCCTCCATGTTCACAGGTTGATGCTCAACCTCTGAGCCATGCTGGCCGGGTGCATTTATGCATTTTAGAAGAATTGTTCCTTCCCAGTTACTTCTATGGCTATGACAGTACAGCAAGTGCCGTCCGGCCTCCAGTCTCAGGCATCTTCTGGGAGCTGTGTCCTCAGATGCTGCCGCCAGGACGGAGGTCCAGGCCAGGGGCCCTCTTAAGGGACTAGGCCCTGGCGCTCCGCAGTGAGGCTGTCCCTCCAGGGCCAGCTCCGGTGTAGGCCTGCTCTGCAGCAGGTGTGGCTGTGCCCAGAGGTGCCCTCGGGTCCTAGCAAGAGAGGGACCAAGTGCCACCACTGACCTCATTCCAAAGTGGCCCCCATGTGCAGGCAGGGGCTGCTGTTCCACCTACAGACTCTGCAGAGTCCCCAAAGCTGCCCAGTTTCTGAGGAGACAAAGTGACGTCTCCAAATGCCACATTCCACCCATGTTTCACTCCCATTGCCCACTATGAGCTGCAGCCACACTCAGCAATGTAACTGTTGTCATGTCATCAGAGAGGGGCAGCGTGTCACCAGGACTGCTTAGAAAACATGCATTAACTTTCCACTGCAATTTGGAAGCCTCAATACATGTTTTAGATTATTTACCACACACAAACTAAATATAGACACATATACACATGTCCATGCACAATCACAAGCATGTGTGTACACACATATACATACACACATGTATGTGTGCACAGCCACACAAATTCATATACACATGCATGCACAAGCACACATGCATGCATAAACACACATGCACGCACTCACATATAGTCCTGTGCCACACACACTAAGCCGAGATGCCTCCCTGGGTCGTGCAGGTGGAACAACCACAGAGAAGGGCGGTGCCCACAGAGTGAGAACTGAAGTCCCATCCACCCCCATGTAAGCTGTGGTGGCTCATAATGGGCCAAGTTTAAGGGACAGTAGGAGGGGCGGATATGTTGTGAAGAGAAGTTGAGGTGGAAGCAGGCCTATTTGATAGCACACATAAGACTATGAAAGCTTCACATTATTAAAGGAACAAGAACATGCCCCTGGCCCTCATGCTGCGGGACTGGAAAAGAAGGAAGCAGAGAGAGCGCTTTTGTTACGACCTAACTGGGCTTGGATCCACGTGACACCAACACTGTGCCGACTCTCACCACACGGAAGGTCAGGAAAGGGGGATTAGAGATGTGGGTTCCAGTTTCCATCTAAAGAGGGGCACAGAGAGGGAATCATTCCTACTCGGCCCCCAGTTTTCTAAGCTGTGGGCACCAGCACTTTGGGGAGAAAACAGATGAGGGAAATGATAGTAAATATCCAAACAGCTTTTAGAGCCAAAAACACCTGCCCCTGGGGGTATGCGTATGTGAGATTGTGTGAGTGTGTGTGTCTGTCTATACGTGTGTGTGTGTCTGTGTTAGCATATGTGTATCTGCGTGTCTTTCTGGGTGTGTTTCTGTTTTGTGGGGTGTCTGTGTGTGTGAGCATGTGTGTGTCTGTGTGTGAGTGTGTGTCTCTGTGTGTGTTTGCGTCTTTCTGTGTGTGTGTGTGTCCTTGTGTGTCTATCTGTTTCTGTGTGTGTGTGTGTGAGCAAGTGTGTTTGTGTGTGTGTGTGTGTGTGTGTGTAAGCAAACGTGTGTGTGTGTGTTTGTTTCTGTGTGGGTGTCTGTGTGTGTGTATCTGTTTTGTGTGGGTATCTGTGTGTGTGAGCAAGTGTGTTTATGTGTGTGTGTCTGTTTCTGTGTGGGTGCCTGTGTATATGAGCGTGTGTGTGTGTGTGTGTGTGTGTGTGCCAGGAGTGAAGGAGAGCAGTGACCTCCCCTTGCAGTCCCATGACTAGAATAACTAGCCATCAGTCTTTTTATTAAGATGTAAATCTAGACAACTTCCTTCTTCCAGTATTGCCTTCTTTCAGAATTTACTTCAATTCTTTTATTCTAAAAATTGAACAAAGATTTCAGATTTTCTTTCTTTATATGAGGTGCATGTGCATTTGCTTGTGCAGTGTAAATGTGTATAAGGGTAAATGTGTGTGTTGCATATATTATACATACTGTGTGTATATATGTATGAAATGGAATCATCCTCTTTCCCTTTTAATTTAAATTTCTGTTCAGATAATTATCTGTATATGAGCTTGGTTTCTGCTTTGGAAATATTATCTACAAAAATCTAACTTGATTCATTTCAAAATGACAGATTTTGAAATGGGTCTCTCATTTCTGAGTAAGGGAAACTGAAGTTGTCACTGAATAGCACAGTCACCATAAAGACATATAGGTAACTTGTAAATTAGTTTGACAAACAATGTAATTAGTTGCATTATTTTATAAACACAAGATGTTTTTTAAGCTGTAGACCATATGAGCACAAACTAAGAATGACCACACGCATGCAGTGAATTGCATATCTACTCTCTCTAATGCTAACTCAACCCATTGCCTTTATAGGTGTTAATAACGTGATAATTCAGTGATCCTGCGAACTTTATCATAAAAAGATCTTTATAAAGTCTGGCCCATTCATATATTTTAGAAGTATGAATGATCCATCGAGAACAAACCATCCTGTCCCTTCATAGTTAAGTGTATACAGATTTTGTTCATGCTAACAATTTTTTATCTCGTTTCCAAGACATATATTTGGAAAAGAATCATTCAAAGTAAGTAGAAAAACTAATTTTTTGAGCCAACTAATATGTCTGGTAGACAAACGATTTGTGGAAACTGCGTTTAGTTGGTACAATGCAGGCTCTGCAGAGAAGTTGACTGACTGGTCTCCACTGGAACCAGCAGCCTGCCCTCATGCACCTCTTTCCTGCCCTCACGCACCCCTTCCTCTGGCTGTCACATTGTACCTGGCTTATAAATGACCCCCAGCGGCCCTGCTGACAGTCCCCCCGGAGGAGGCTCTGCAAGCCTGATCATCACAGGGAAGAGCTGGAATGGCGTCTGGACTGCGGCGTGCCAGGCAGCAGACAGCCTGGGGGCTCCTGGACTCCAGGCTCCACCGGCAAGGGCCTCCAGAAAGGGCTAGAATTAGGCACCTTCTGCAGTCCGCATACATTTCAAAGGGCGTCTAGTACTGCTGTCGAGAGAAACAACTGACCAATTACTCAGACTTTCCAGAGTTAGTAATTGGTCATCTAAGCAGAAACCCTTTGACCCAAATTCTTTTTTTAAATATTTTAATTTATTTCAGAGAGGAAAGGAGAGAGAGACAGAGATAGAAACATCCATGATAAGAGAGAATCATCAATGAGCTGCCTCCTGCACGCACCACACTGGGGATTGAACTGGCACTCCTGCCATGTGCCTGGACCAGAATCAAACCGTGACCTCCTGGATCATGGGTGGATGCTCAACCATTGAGTCACACCAGTGGGCGACCCAAATTCTTTTTACTTTCATAATTATGTTAGTGCTTCAAACACAAGGAAGAAGTAAAAGAAGGTAAGGAAAGGCTGTGTGTTTGAGGAGGTCTAGTTGTAATCTCACAATGGTTACATACTGTTCCATCAACTGTTCCAACCTCAAGTTCCCAGGAAGCGCAGAAGTTATTGGACTTGGGGCGTTGTTGATGATTCTTTAGGCAGCGCCCTCACTTTCAGTGAGATAGAAGGCATGTGGACAAAGAGCCTTCTCACACATTAGCTGTGCAGACTGTTGGGTGGGGTCTCACGGCTTCTGTCATGTGGTCACTCAGACAACTCTTTTCTGTGGTATACCGTCACTCTTTGTGTCCTCTTCAAAGGGAGAGGACTCCGTTCGTGAAGTCTCAGTAATCATTACACAGGGTGTCCCAGAAAATGGATGCACACTTTGAATAATTATTAACTCCAATGGATTAAATCTGAAAAGATCCCTAGCTATTTTGGCTCTGTGGATAGAGCATCGGCCTGGGGGCTGAAGAATCCTGGGTTCAATTCCAGTCAAGGGCACATGCAGGAAGCAGCCCACTAATGATTCTCTCTCATCATTGACATTTCTCTCTCTCTCTCTCTCTCTCTCTCTCTCTCTCTCTCTCTCTCTCTCTCTCTCTTCCTTTCTGAAATCAATAAAAATGTATACTTATTTAAATCTGAAAAGAAAGAAGCATCCATTGAGCTATTAGAAAAAGTATGCATCCCTTTTGCAGGACATCCTGTGTGTGTGCACGCAATGGAAATGTCAGTCAGAGATCATGTGTGTGACTATCTTGACTGTTGTACAGTACTTGTATGAATGACAGTTGCTGCGAAAATATTGGTGACATATTTTGTGTATTAATTGAGCATCAAGAATTGTTACTTTGTTGTTTACATTTTCCTGTTCCCTGAATACTTTCCCAGGCTTGATTTAAGCCTGGGGTTCTAGTTCTGGTATGATGTATTTTTTGGTAGATTTATCATTCCAGTCCTCTGAATGTTCCGGTGATAATTGCATCTCCTGCTTCTCCCCTCAATGTGGCTCCTCCAAGATTACTTGATTAAAAGGTAATTAAGGCCCTGGCTGGTTTGACTGAATGGATAGAGTGTCGGCCTGAGGACCAAAGGGTCCCGGGTAGGATTCCGATCAAGGGCACGTATCTCAGTTGCAGGCTCCTCTCTGGCCCAGGCCTGGTGAGGGTCATGCAGGAGGCAATCAATCCATGTGTTTCTCTCTGTCTTTCCCTTTCTCTTCCACTTTTCTAAAAGATCAATGGAAAAATACCCTCAGGTGAGAATTAACAACAACAGCCACAAATAGGTAATTAAAGCAGTTGTAGTGGACCTTTCACTCAAATTATTGCTCAGGAGGCTTCATTCCCCCTCTCCTTTCATTTCTATTGGACAGTTCAGCGTGTCTTTTAATTCCCCTCTTTAGTTTTCCTGCAAAAGTGGCCTCTGGGGTCTCAGTTATACCCCAAGGAACGTGACCAGCCATCTCTCTGGGTCTTGGGAGAATATTGCTCCTACTTCCTGACTCTTCCTAACCTTCTTGTGCTCCTTGTGGCCCCATCAGTCCCAGGTTCTGCTATTTCAGCCATAATCTCTTCTCTAATTATCCCCAGAAGAGCAATCTTTCTATAGAAAAGCCAGTGTCCACAAGTTCAATCCAAACTTCTCATTGAACCTGATTCCACACTGTTACCTGAGCATGGGAGGGAACTATATCAAACAATAGTGTTTCCCTCTCCTTACACCTGTGTGGCCAGTGTGAACAAGGGCGATTCGCTAAGGAGCGATTCCTTTCCCAGGGAATGTCATCTCCCTTCTTCACACCTGCTATCTTGAATTTATTTTGCAATCTTTTGTCTTCTTTCAAGATTAATATTCAGACTCCAAACCTTGTTGGTTGTTTTCCTCTTTTTAATCAATATCACCCCAATAGCATCGTTTGAGAAATAGTAATTAAGAAATTAGGGATAATGATGTCAGTGTCAAATAGCAGAGTCCATTTTAACATGAAATAGAAGGAATTACAAACTAGAAAGTATGCTAAGGTCTCAGAAATTATTGACAAAAATCATAAAAATGTTTAATTAAGCCCTGGCCGGTGTGAACCAGTGGTTAGCATGTTGACCAAAGCACTGTAGGGTCACGGGTTCAATTCCAGTCAAGGACACCTACCTGGATTGCAGGTTTGATAATTGCCAGATCGGGCAGGTGTCGGAGGCAACCAATCAATGTTTCTCTCACATTGATGTTTCTCTCTTTCTCCCCCTCTCTCACTCTCCCTAAATATCAATGGGAAAAAATAACCTCAGGAAAGAATTAACAAAAAAATAAATAACATTTTGTGTTGGCTTCATCACCCACATCCAGTCTTCATCCTTTCACAAAAGGTATTTAAAATTAGGATGCACATGACTTGTTAGTCCTCCAAGACCAAGCCGGTTTATCCACAGAACAGAGGGGGAGTATAATTTCAGGATGGCTGTCATAGGTGGGACCCTATGAATGGGAAGCCATGACCCCTCGCTCCTCGACTGCCTGGCCCTGGGGGGTTAGGAGACATGGAAATTCAAGGCTAAGACTGGACAGCCCTGTTCTCAGTGGGAGGCTGGCTTTGTGCGTTTAGTCTGTACAATGTTCGAATGGAGGAAATCGCTGTTCTAGCCCCTAGATTTAGAAACAATGTTTACAGTGTTGTTAGAGTGGGCATTTTTGAGCACTCCAGAGAGGCTGTGGACTATGCCCCAGATAGAGTCGTCAGTGCTGACACCAGGCCAGGCCTTGAGATACTGTCTCATGGCCCCTTCCCAGCACATAGAACACAGTCAGCTTTCTGAAGAACAGGATGACCCTGTGAATAACATGGTCATCAATGGCATGATCCTGACGTAGCTTGGGAAAAACTGTTTTATCCTAGGTTGCTTGCTCTGCAAAACCAGGATGTGGTTAATGTCCTTAAAAGTGGTCCTGCACAAAGGGTCGGGCTGCTCTCTGGTCTCTCTGCGTGGAGGATGGCAGAGCAGTCACCAGGCCGGCTAATAAAGGCTCCCTAAATTTTAATTTGGTTGGGCTCCAGTGGTCGTCCACTCACATCCCCTCCATAACAGTGTGAAATGGTCCCTCTCTTTCCCCTTCCTCCCCCCTCCCTGCTGTCCCTCTCTTCCGCATCCTGTCCTAAGCATGTCTTTAAGGCTGTGGCTCTCAGATTCTAGCATGTGTCAGGCTCATCTGGAGGGGTTATTAAAATATAGATTAGTTGGCTTTTCCCACAGAGCTTCTGATTCGGTTTTTTGGAGTAGAGATGCACAACTTGCAATTCTAACAAGTTCCCTGATGACTCTAATTGAGTTGGACTGGCCCTCACACTCAGAGAAGTCCCTGGAAAGACTCTCCCCTGTAAGCTCCTATGATGGGAATTTACTGTATTCATTGACCACTTTTATCTTCAATGTTTATGAATGCTTTTCAAAATGTTGTTTGGTTAAGATATCTATTTAAACATAAAAACATGTATTATATAAATATTATATGTATATATCATAAAACATATGTACACATGTTATATTTAAACAAACTACTGGCTTTGTTACTGAACTACTTCCCTAACCCTTGATGTATTCTGGCTGTCACCTGCTGCCTTCCTCTGAGAGAGGCATTTAACTCTCCTGCCACATGGTGTTTGTGTCTGTTTCATGTTACCTAAATTCTGACGGGGTTTGTTCCAAGCTAGTGTCCTGGCTGGGAGGCTGCTGCTGCTCACTGAGTGGATGTACCTTTTGACCATCAGACAGTGGCCGGTCCTCCCTGGATTCCCCTGGACCCCCACCCTGAGGCAGAGCCTCCCCTCCGCCCGCCCGCCGCCTCACAGCTCCGGGGACCATTTCTCTGCTTCTGTGCTTCTAGCCCTCCGGGCCCTTCTGTTTGTCTTCTATCCAACACAGAACACAGGCCTGGCTTTTGTCTGTTTAGTTATTTTTATTGTCTTTATTCTTTTGTAATTTTGTTGTTGTTGTTGTTGTTGTTGTTGTTAGTCCTACCCAAGGATGTTTTTCCTACATTTTTAGGGCAAGTAGAAGAGAGAGGGAAAGACAGAGAGAAACATCCATGTGAGAGAAACACATCGATTGGTTGCCTCCCACATGCAACCAAGGTACATGCCCTTGACTGGACTCAAACCCAAGCTGCAAGCTGATGATCTATCCACTAAGCCAAACTGGCAAGGACAGTTATTTTTATTTTACTGTTAACTTTATTATAGTCTCAGAATGTAATATGGCAAATCACCAATGCACACACGATGATGTTTTTGAGATGGTATTGATATGATTTCCTCACTTTTTCATGTTATCCTCCTACCCCTCCCACACTCATTCTTTGAATTGTTAAAGATGTCCCCTCTCTCTCACTTTAAAAATCTGTCCATATCTATTCCTAGTCTTTGGGTCATACATTGAAGATATTTAAGTTTGTGTTATATTCAGACATTAATGACTACAAAGCCTAGCCCCCAAACATTCCTCCCCTCCCTGTCTCTCCACACCCTCTCCCCTGCCCAGTGTCTCCCTGAGCCCAGCACATGGGCAGGCTTCAGTGGGCGACAGGGGCGGCTCTAGTCCTGGTCAGGAGAGAGGAAGGGAGAGGGAGAGAGAAACATCAATGCTGAGAGAGAATCATTCATCAGCTGCCTCCTGTATGCCCCACACTGGGGACTGAACCCACAACCTGGGCATGTGCCCTGACTCAGAATTGAACCATGACCTCCTGGTTCATAGGTTGATGCTCAACCACTGAGCCATGCCAGCCAGGTGCCTATCACATCCTATATATGGCATAGATATTCCATCACCCCCCCCAAAAAATAAATATCTAGTCAAAACTACATTCAAAGAAAGAGAAAAAGAGGGGAACCTGAATTTTTCAGGTAATGAGTAAGCATCGTTCAATTAACACGCTCATCCCTACAAAACAAAGTAGGCCTGGGACATGTGTGTGGTTTTACAACACAGTTTGAAATGTCCTCCAGGTTCCAATCATGTTCTGCCTAAGAAAAAACAGACTTATCTGTTGAAATAGTCCTAAGCACTCTTCAAATGTTACACACTCCACCATTTAGAGTTTGTGTAACATTTAGGGATCTTACTGAGCTGGAAAATAGAGATGTGCTTTTTTTCTATAATTTGTTCTTCACTGGTTTCCAGTTGAGTAGAAATACGTTCAGAAGCTGAGAGTCAGTGAAAATGTGGCAGGCTGCCCCTGCTCTCCATGAGCCAGAACTGCAAGCGATCCTGGGTAAAGTTCATAAAGAGGGAGATGAGGACATCTCAGTGTCAGAAGAAATGTGTTTTTAAGCTGCATTTGCAAAGCAACAGTGAAGGTTCCATCTCTAAGTTGCAAACATGCATGACATTGCATACACTGATTGAAAAAAGCAGAAATGTACATTTTTCTACAGCAAGTTCATGTTTCAGCGGGCTAAGCACCCGACCAAAAAGTTAAAGATGCTCAAAGAAAGTCAGCAACTAATCATTTATCAGCACTAACTGCTGCCTAAGCCCTCAGACAAGTCAGATAATCTCTCTAGGACCTACATTTCTTCATTGCCAATTTCTCGTACAGCATTGCTCTGCCTTAATGAAGCAGAATGGCATAAGCATCTCATCTTAGAGGGCGATTCTGGGCACTGGGAGAGCCTGCTCCTCAAATAACATTCCTCTTGCTTGTTTGGAGTCCTGCTCATCCCCCATCTACAGCTCTCTGCTGCCGCAAAGAGGGCACCACCCCACACTAGCCAAGCCCTCTTGGCACCAGGCACACTCAGTCAAATGCAGGCCGCTTCACGCACACTGAGACCCTAAGTCACTGTGTTAGTTATTTCTCTGAAATAAATTGTTGTACTTTAATATTTCTTGTCACCCCCTTCTGACCTATAAAGTTTCTGTTGATAAATCAGCTGGTAGGCTTACATGTGCTTTCTTGTAGGTAACTAACTGCTTTGCTTTTCTCTTGCTGCTTTTAAGATTCTTTGCCCCACCCTATCGAAGTGACTCAGTGGTTGAGCATCAGCCTATGAATCACGGTTCAATCCCCAGTCAGGGCATATGCCCAAGTTTCAGGCTTGATCCTCAGTGGCAGTGTGCAAGAAGCGACCAATCAATTATTCTCTCTCATCATTAATGTTTCTATCTCTATCTCCTCCTTTCCTCTCTAATATCAATAAAAAATATTTTTAAAGATTCTTTGTCTTTAACCTTTGAAATTTTTATTATGATGTGTCTTCGTGTGGGCCTCTTTGGGTTCCTCTTGTTTGGGACTCTCTGTGCTTCCTGGACTTGTAAGTCCATTTCTTTCACCAGGTAGGGGAAGTTTTCTGTCATTATTTCCTCAAATAGGTTTTCAATATTGCTCTCACTTCTCCTTCTGGCACCCCCATGATGTGAATGTTGATGCGTTTGAAGTTGTCACAGAGACTCCTTACACTGTCCTCATTTTTTTTATTCTTTTCTCTTTTTGCTGTCCTGATTGGGTGTTTTTTGCAACAGCATTTAAAAAAAGAAACTACTCTATTTTATAAGGTTGAGTAAAATCACATTGGTTGAGTTAAAATAGCTAGGAAAATCACTTACTTTATACTCTTGGGGCAACCTGAATTAAACAAATCCAATATTTTAAAGTCATCTATGCCCAGCTGGTGTTGCTCAGTGGTTAAGCATCAACCTGTAAACCAAGAAGTCGTGGTTCAATTCCAGGCAGTGGCACATGCCTTGAGTTACAGGCTTGGTCTCCAATGTGGGGTGTGCAAGTGATAGCCAATTAATGATTCTCTTTCATCACTGATGTTTCTATCATCTTCCTTCTCTGTTGCTCTCTGAATCAATTTAAAATACATATATAGTCATTTACTTTAGCAACTTCAGTCTTTGCCATTTGTGTACAGCTCATACACTGTAGCATGTGTGATAGATCCAGTTAGGTTGAAGGGCACTCTCTTCTTGTTCTTCTTGATTTGTGTTAATGTTTAAGGAGGTTTTCTTTTAAACACATATTTCTTATGACACAATTAAATATAAGCATTTTAGAATAACAGTGATTCCAATTTTGGAACCATTTAGTTATCCATCCAGACCTCCAAGTAATATCCTTGTAAAATCCACCCCCCCTAATAAAACCAACAACAGCCAAAAGAAAACTTGTTGCTCTGAAAACACACACACAGACACCAGACTTCACTGTCAAGGACTGTCCCCCAGTTTAAGAGACTGCTCCCCACCCCCCAGCTATGAGCTCAGCAGAGAGATGACACATCGATCTTGGACGTCAACACCATTCTACTGATGGTGCTTACGTGTCATACTGCAGATTAGCAGAGACTTATTAACAGTAATTATATATGATGCTATCTATTTGCAGTCAGTGAAGATGGAAAGTAATGACCTGATGCAAAACTGGGGCCCCAGTGGCCCAGTTTACCCATTAATGGATTTCCCTCCATCTCACCTAGAACCAGCCACATGCAGGATCAATATAATCTCAGGCTTAGAAAAACTACCCACCTGCAGGATACCCATACCAAGTTAGGACTCATTACACAGATGATTAATTTAATGAGCAGAAAATATGCATAAAGCTAAACAGTTATTCCCTAAAGTTTATGTTATTTCATGCCCAAACACTAGGACTTTTATTTAGTTTAGATGTGAACAGACCATCTTGTAACTGTGATATTCGCTTTAAATGGTCTCATTCGGGTTTGTGTTTTGCTTTTTATGACACTGTTATGTTACAGAGAATGACTTGGGCATGAGTGGGTCATTGCATCAATGTGGCAATAGTTGCATAACTCAATTACCAGGATAAAATCTGAGAAAAAAGTGCAGCCGCTTGAGCACTCTTCTGGCAGAAGTTAACCTGGTTTGTGTGCAGAAACGGCTCTTGATTTTGCAGAGCTTGTGAGAATGTCAGTGCCTCACATCAATCTAAGCCTCGCATTGGAGGGGAAGACGGCCCGGGAGGACTCCGGGTTTCGCATCTTTCCCGATATTCTTGAGAGAAGCCAGTCTGGCATCCAGGCGGGGTTCATGTGGGAACCCACTCCGATGAAGGTGGACTGTTTCTAAAGATGTGTAGGGTGCACAAGCTTTGCCACAATCCACACGTTAAGTGAAGCTTTGTAAACTCATACCCTTCTTCCTTATGCGTCCATCACCCTCTTAGTGAATGATGGGAGATATCAGCTGCAATTTCTAATTGTATTGAAGTGAAAAATCAGAGGCTACCTGTGAGGAATTGATTTGTTACAGCAACCACAGTCCACGGGCTCACAGAGCACAGACAGGGGAACCTTCTGGTCTCCAAGCAGGACTCTCACTTAGTAACCCATCATTTAAATTGAAGTGCTCATAGGTAATGGGATGTGGAGCAATAGACACACTCAGACACAATTTGCTGGGAGTGAAAATGTTACAAATTTGGGGGGGGGGCATAATTTGTATCACCTTCTAACTTAAAACACACGTGACTATTGACACAGCAGTTCTATCGTGAGCACCAGACATAATTATGTGAATATACTCATAAATGTTTTTCAAGATCTGTGACAATGTATCTTAGCTTGAAACAGCAAAATTAGCATACATTCAGAATGCAAAATTAATCAGTGACTGTTCAGTAATCTATAGCACATGCCCAGAAGGTGGGTCTGCAGATACTAAGAGGAGTATTTTCAAAACATAATATTGTAATTAAAAATGAATCCAGCCATGGCCATGTGACCCAGTTAGTAGGAGTGTCATCCACACACCAAAAGGTTGTGGGTTTGGTTCCTGGTTGGGGTGTGTACCTGAGGCAACCAATTGATGGTTCTCTCTAAGATTGATGTGTCTATCTCCCTCTCTCTCCATTCTGTCTCCCTTTAAAAATAAAATAAAAAACATATTCTCAGTTGAGATTTAAAAATATAAAAAGAAAATCTGAAATCCAGACAAGATGTAGTGTATGATTTCAATCTATCTGTATATATAAGTTTAAGCGACCATTATGACTGGACGACTGGATGACTGGCTGGTAATTATGACATGCACTGACCACCAGGGGGAAGATGCTCAACACAGGAGCTGACCTTGGTGATCAGTGTACTCCCTCCTCAGCCAACCTCCCATGGTCCCCTCCCATGGTCCCCTCCCCACCACCATCATCTGAACAGTTGCTCCCTGTTGATTAGTGCACTCCCTCAGCCAACCTGACCTCTGTTGATCAGTGCACTTCCTCAGCCAACTCCCCGCTGTCTGAACAGCTGGCCCCTATAGGCCCTGATTAGGACTGGGCAAGATGGTCCTGATTGGCCCCAATCTTCAGCCATGCCAAGCGACTCCACCCATACATGATTTCATGCACTGGGCCTCTAGTATATATTAAAACCTAAGTGACTAAATGACCAGTCAACCAGTAGCCATGACATGCACTGATCACCAGGGGCAGACGCTCAACACAGGAGCTGTCCCCTGGTGGTCAGTGTGCTCCCACAGTGGGAGCATCACTCAGCTAACTGATGAGCACCAGATGCCAGGCTTATGGCTGGTGAGTACAGCATACTACTCAGTGGCAGGGGCAGACACAGTGGAGCTGGGATGAGCAGAAGTGGCGCAGCACTCAACCCGGGCCTGGGCTCCTCCCTGGCTGCCTGCTACTTCGAGCATTAATACATACCTCAGGGGATGTTGGACTGCCAGTTTCAGCCTGATCCTCTCAGGCTGTCTGCATTCCCTGAGAGGTCCTGGATTATGAGAGGTTGCAGTCCAGGCTGAATGACGACACCAGTGCACAAATTTGTGCACATGGCCTCAGTATATGAATAAAAGTTAGGAGGAAAAATTGTTAAAAATAGATAGTGGGGAAGTATGGTTTACCCTCCTGGAGGTGAATGCAGAATTCTTTAAAACAAGTTAACTTTATTGTCCAGGATTTTATTTTTCTTTTATGATTAACTTCTTTATCACATCTATAAGTAAAATTTATTTTTAACAATATTACAAAAATATTCCCATGGGATTATGAGCTAGTATTTTTCATAAACACATCTATTTTAAAAATAATGGCTAGTATATGTGTCTAATTATTCATAAAGTAATGTATAAGATATAAATGTTCATTCTTACATAAATTTATAAAATATATTTTTATTTATTTAATATGTTTTTTGTGGCAAAACCATTTTTAATTATGAAACTCCTTTGCTGAAATAATTCTTTCCTGAATTAGAGAATTTCAATCCCAAGATATTTGACCTTTGTGAGTTTCCAAAACACAAAAAATAAAAGTTTGGTTATCAAAAACACTATCCTACCATTATGATGATTTTGTTAGTAACTTTAATGAAAATCAATATATAAAATTGAGTTATATTAGACAAATAATTCTTTGGACCCCTATTATAAAATGGAGTCATGGAGTACATTTCAAGGTAGATGTGTCAACTGCATATTATAATATTAAGAATTTCTGAAATTATCTGTGGTGGAATCTAGTCCTAAAATTATAGATTTCAAGGACCACATTATCTTAAGCCTTATATCATAATATATTAAATTATAATCTGCTTACATAAGTGTCTAGATTTGGGCAAAAATACTTAAAGATATTTCCATTGGAAACAATGGCAGAAGAGAGGATTTCGTTAGTTATTATGGTGTCAGATGATGAACAATGCTGTCTTAATTGAGTAATGTACTGCATTTGCTGGTGCTATTTTTTAAAATTTTTTATTGAGTTCAGAGAAGAAGGGGGAGAAAGAGACAAAGAGAGAAAGAGAGAGAGACCTCAATGATGAGAGAGAATCATTGATCGGCTGCCTACAGCATGCCCCACACTGGGGATCAAGCCTGTAACCTGGGCACATGCCCTGACCGGGAATCAAATTCTGACCTCTTGGTTCATAGGTTGATGCTCAACCATGGAGCCACATCAGTAAGCCCTATTTCTACACAGTGAAGCAGCAGCCTTTCAGGAAAACAAAGTTTAATAATAAAACATTCAACTTCTTCATTAACAAATAATAATTCTATATAAGAAAAACCCAGCGACTGAATGGCAGAATGACCAGAACAACCTGTGGACCAGTCACTGTAACACACACTGACCACCAGGGGGCAGAAGCTCAGTATAGGAGCCGCCCCCTGATGGTCAATGCACTCCCACTATGGGCTACTTGTCTGACTGGGATGAGTAGCACTCCCACAACAGCCAATCCCTGCAGGCCATGCCCTCCACCAGTGCATGAATCCCATGCCCCAGGCCTCTAGTAATACATAAAGGTATATGTGCCAAATGCATATTGAAACTAAAGGTAGTAATAGTGAGTCTGAATGTTCTGTTCATAGAATCACGCAGACATGCAAAAGAGATGTTACAGAGATGTTTCTCTCTCTCCTGCTCAACTTCCTCTCTAAAATCAATAAAAACACATTTTAAAAAATGCAGCTGGGCAGCTGAGAATCAGATTCCTTGTCCTTCATTCCTATTCCAGGGATGGTGAGTCCTGATGCTCATTTATCTAGACTTTTCTGGACCAACTCTGAAAGTCTGTAACATTTGCCATGTGTGTCCAGTGAGCTTCCTGGATGCATTGTTCCCTAACACCTGACCTAATGCACCATGATCTTTGGGGCATGGCTGACTGTGCTGGTGCCCCCCAACAACACTTCCATCTCTGCCTCCTATGAGGGAGGTCCACTAGATGCAGGCATGTTGCTTGTGGAAGCAGTGCTGTGACATCAGACCAGGTTCCACACAAAGGTTTAAACGTGGAGAAGCCTGCCGTGTGCTCCCTTAAGGCTGGCGATTCAATTGCTCCCACTGCCATCGGTCGCCCACATCACTTCTCCAAGTACCCATGTGCCCACAGACCTCACCAAACATGCTGTGGCAGCCATGGGGGAGATGATTGCTACTCCATGAGGTCTTAATCCACATCTTATCTTAATGCATCTCAGTTTTAAGCTCTTCCCCCCAGGTTGCTCTGAGGATGCTCAGATCCATGTCCATGATGGGTTGTGCAAAGCGCTTCACTCAGGGTAAGCTGTGCACATGTCCTGCAAACATCTCTCTGTAACATCTCTTTTGCATGTCTGTGTGATTCTATGAACGGAACATTCAGACTCACTATTACTACCTTTAGTTTCAATATGCATTTGGCACATATACCTTTATGTATTACTAGAGGCCTGGAGCATGGGATTCATGCACTGGTGGAGGGCATGGCCTGCAGGGATTGGCTGTTGTGGGAGTGCTGCTCATCCCAGTCAGACAAGTAGCCCATAGTGGGAGTGCACTGACCATCAGGGGGCGGCTCCTATACTGAGCTTCTGCCCCCTGGTGGTCAGTGTGTGTTACAGTGACTGGTCCACAGGTTGAAGGAGATGAAGGAGATGATGAAGGAGAATCATTGATCAGCTGCCTCCTGCACGCCCCACACTGGGGATCCAACCTGCAACCTTGGCATGTGCCCTGACTGAATCTAACCATGACCTCCTGGCTCATAGGTCTATGCTTAACCACTGAGCCACACCCGCTGGGCTGCCTGTTGCACTTTAGTGCATGTCAGTTCCAGCAGTGGGTAAGGAACACATACAAGATAACAAGAACAAAACAGCTCTTTAAATAATGGGTCCAGGACCCAAACATACATTTTTCCAAAGAAGATGAAAAAGTGCCAGAAGGCACATGAAAAGGATTCACATCAGGAGCCACTGGGGACATTCTAATAGGGACTCAGCACGTGTTCAGGGAGAATATGATAGAAAAAAACAGCTGATGAAACAGGTGGGCGAAGGGGTGTGGAGACTTGAACCAACACATAGTCAATGGGAATGGAAAATGGCGCAGCCTCTTGGGAAAGCAGTTGGACATTCTTGCACAAGTTACACATGGCTACACGGGCCAGTGTCTCCATTCTAGTGAAGAGAATTAACAGTGTATATCCATGCACACGCAGCAGCCTGCCCAGAAACGCCCATGGCAGCAACATTCATAACAGCCCCACATGGAAACAAACCATCCGTGCCTTATCCGGATAAGAGAGCAATAAAATGGGATGCATCCGTACGCATGGATAGTTTTGGATATAAACAGGCATGATAATGAATTTGAATCCAGATGTTGGGATTGCTCATACCTATTGAGTGGTTGCCCCTCCCTTACCCTCTCAATGAACAAAGCTCAGAAATGCACATAATGTGTGTGTCCACACACATAATTATTTCCACCATCTCTATAGAACAGCCTTGGAGGAAAACAACAAAGGCTAATAATGAAACATTATAGAAAAAATAAACTGAGACCCAAGTGTTCACACCAAATCTTCAATACCAGCCAACTCTGCAGGGTTCATAGTGATTTACTCTCTTCCCTGGTTTGTAACTTTTATGCAACAGTGGCAAATCTTACTCCTGTCATGATCAACATTTTATATCTTGATCAATGACAAACCGATGTGGGAGAACTAGCGGCCATTCCCCACCCCACACCCCACAGCAGCCCAGCATAAAGGCATTTCTCACCTCACTTTTGTCCCAGCATCTTTTGCTGGGTAACTGATGTCTCTATGTCCAGCATAAATGACCTCTTCACCCCAATCCTACTTCCACCCAGCATGGGCCACAGTGCCCTCCTTACCTGATTTTCCAGGATAGCGTGGTTCAGTGGTTAAGCATCAACCTGTGAACCAGATGGTCATGGTTCAATTCCCTGTCAGGGCACATGCCCAGGTCACAGACTCCATCCCCAGTGAGGGGCATGCAGGAGGCAGCCTATCAATGATTTTCTCTCAGCATTGATGTTTCTCTCTCCCTCCTCCTTCCTCTCTGAATTTATCTATCTATTTATCTATCTATCATCTATCTAATAAAACAGTAATATGCAAATTGACCATATCTCTTCTATACCCACAAGCCACACCTACAAGCCAATCAGGAGCAAGTATGCAAATTAACCTAACCAAGATGACTGCAGCCACGGAGAAAGCAGAAGGCTTGGGTTTCCCTGGCAATGAAGGAAGCGAAGCTGTCTGCATACCCTGGTGGGCCCAGGCCTCCACTCCAGGCTACAAAGTGTTAATTATAGAAGATAAATAAATCCCAACAGAAATGGCTGAGGCCACAGAGGGAGCAGGAGGCTTGGTTCTGCTAGAGGCTACAAAGTTTCAATTATAGAAGATAAATAAATCCCAGATACCAGGGCCTCCACTTGGGTCACTGGGGGGCCATGGCCAGTCTGCAAACTACCATAGGCCCCTCACCCAGGCTGCTCCATGCCCCAAGGGAACCCCACCCTGATCTGGGATACCTGTCAGGGTAAGTCAGTTGACCCCCACACATGCGCCAGGTCTCTGTTCTATCTAATAAAGGAAGAATATGCAAATTGACCATCACTCCAACACACAAGATGGCCATCACAAGATGGCCAGGCTAACAGAGGAGGGCAGTTGGGAGAGACCAGGCCTGCAAGGGAGGGCAGTTGGGAGCAATCAAGCCTGCAGGGAAGGACAAGTAGGGGTGACCTTGCTGGCAGAGGAGGGAAGTTGGGGGCAACCGAGCCTGCAGGGAAGGGCCATTGGGAGGAGGGCGCACCAGGCCTGCAAGGGAGAAAATTTAGGGATGACCAGGCCTGCAGGAGAGGGCACTTAGGGGCAAACATTCTGGCAGGGGAACAGTTACGCATCAATCGGACTGGCAGAGTGGTTATGGGGGTGATCAGACTGGCAGGCAAAAGTGGTTGGGGAAATTAGGCAGGCAGGCAGGCAGTTGCAAGCCAGCAGTCCTGGACTGTGAGAGGGATATCTGACTGACTGTTTAGGCCCGATCCTACCTGAATTGGGCCTAAACGGCAGTCAGACATTCCTCGAGGGGTCCCAGATTGGAGAGGGTGCAGCCTGGGCTGAGGGACACACACCTGTGCATGAATTTGGTGCACCAGGTCTCTAGAGTATCTATATATATTTGGTATAACAAATTGAAAATTTATTAAAGAGCAAATACAGATTTTCATGTGGGGAAGGAGAAAGAATCTCACAGCACAGACTCCCATACGAGGAAGGGGAAAGGGTCCCACAGAATGGACTCCCACTTGGGGAGGGGTAAAAGTCTCCAATAAAAACATATTTAATAATAATAATAATAATAATAATAATAATAATAATAATAATAAACAAATTTGACATCCTTACTTGCCATGACTAAAAAGCCAATGTTTCAATCTTCCTTTTTACAATCAACATAACTCTCTGGAGGTTCAGTTAGTTGTCCCATTGTCATCACTGTGGCATCCCAATGTTTGAGTGTAGCACAGATCACGTAACCACATACCCACTGAAGAACCTCTGTGCTGTTGCCAGGTGGGGCTATGGCTAATATGAATGGTCATGGACAGATTTTAAGAGAACATATGGCTTCATTTTTCTGGGATAAAGGTCCAGAAAAGCACCCTTGTGTCATATAGGAGTTGCATGTTTGCTGTATAAGGAGCTGCCAGGCCCTTTTGCATGAGGCTGTGCCATTTCTCATATCATCTGCAGCATGAAAGAGGATGTTTCTCACATCTGGACAGATGTGATGCTTTGATCACATTGATCCCAGCTACTCTGATAATTATATCAAGTCTGTAGTGACTCTCACTGTGGTCTTCATTTACATTTTGCTTATGAGTTGACGAGAGGTCCAGTGCATGAATCAGTGCACCAGTGGGTCCCTTGGCCTGGCCTGCAGGATCGGGCCGAAATCAGCTCTCTGACATCCCCCAAGGGGTCCCAAATTGTGAGAGGGCACAGGCCAGGCTAATGTACCCCACTGGTGTACAATCAGGACCAGAGGACACAGGAGGTTGGCCAGCTGGGGAGGGACTGTAGGATGGCTACAGGGCATGTCTGGCCCATCTTGCTCAGTCCTAATTGGCCAGAACCCAATAGCGAGCTAACCCTTGATGGTCAGTGCATGTCATAGTGAAGGTTGAGTGGCCTTAACATATCATTAACATATTATACTTTAATTGTTTGAACAGCCAACCAGACAACTGGACACTAGCATTCATTATACAGGATTTACATCTATGTACTTTCATGTCAGTGAAATGGCCTAAGATTTTCCCAGATGATTTTTCCTAAATGCTCTGTAATTGTATATCTCAAGTCAATGACCCATTTTCAGTTAATTGGTTATAAAGTGCAAGGATAAGGTCAAGTTTCTTTTTTTAGTTTATACATATATTGTTTTACTCATTGATTTATCCATTGATTTACTCATTGATTTATTTGCCTATAGGAGTTCAATTGCACTAGCACATTAGTTAAAAAGATTATTCTTCCACTAATTGCTTTTTCACATTTGTCAAAATCACTTGGAGGTTTGTGTCCCTGGGCCCCTGCAGTAGTGCTTGGAAGGACTCAGAGCCCTCAGGGTGGGCCTTGGGCCTGCAGGTGGGGCGGATATAAGTGCTCTCCTGTGGCCATGAGCCCTGCCAGGTGGGCGCTGCAGTCCATGCCAACAGGCTACTGCTTCCCAGAGTGGGTGGATAGCTCCCTGGGGAAATGTGTTAGGTGTGGCTCCCCTTGGTGTTGTGTGAAAAAGGATGTATGTTGATAAGATGTTTTCTGTCCTTGGCCTCTCTTCCTCCTCCTGAGACTGAGAGGAGCAGGCTTTCCTGGAGCTGTTCAGTTAGTGTCCCTGGGCAGCTCCTGCTAGGGGGCTGTAGGTGTAGGTAGGCGAGGTGAGGATTGTATAGATGAGGGTATGTGTAGGTGAGCGTAGGTGTAGGTGAGGCTATATGTACCTGAGGGTAGTTGAGAGTAATTGTGGGTAGGTTTGGGTGTAGGTGAAGGTAGGTGTAGGTGAGGATATGTATGGGTAGGTGTAGGTGTAGGTGTAGGTGTAGGTGTAGGTATGAGTAGGTGTGGGTAGGTATGGGTATGTGTAGGTGTTTGGTCCCTTGCCTGTAGGAGGCACACAGCACACCAACCTGTGCCAACATCATCCCAGTCATCTTCATCACTGTGTCTTTTCATCCGGTGTGTTAGGAATACATCTCAATGTTATCTTTTGTATATCTGACTGGACTTCCTTGCACTGTCCAGTCTTCTCATCCTTCTTCTACACAGATGGATTTTGGCTCTGAAACCAGACAATCAATGAGTCCAGGCTGCTTGAGCCAATTCAGCAGAGACAGAGTTGGGCCATATAGAGAGTGTTTATGCCAATCCTGCCAGCAGCAGGGGGAGCAGCAGGTTATCCACAAACATCTGCTCTGCACCCACCATACGCCGGCAGCACATGGGGTACAAGATTATGTGTGGAAGTAGGCTATGCAGGCTGAGGTGGGACTCCATTGCTTGGGCAACAAGGTTGCTGAGCTTTCCATGAGAATAGGCAGTTCTTGAATGAGATGAACTGCATTCCAAAGTTGACTCCAGGTCCAAACTCCCAGGTCCTGGGGGCTACAACCCCCAGCCAGGTCAAAATGCCTTTTCTTTAACCAGAACAAGGCAATCATGGTTAGCAAAGCATGATTAATATTTCCCATAATCTTAGCCAGTCCCCAATATTCTATTTTTCTCCCTTATAGTGCTATTATTTTCTTTAACTTTCAGTACAAGAATGACTCTTCCATCTGAAAAAATCTGAGTTTTTCTTTGCAAACATGCCAAAAAAGTAAAAAGGACTCTTTCTTAATCAGGGGATTCCTCAACCTACCCACACTTATAATTACCCTCACCCACATCTATACCTGCCCACACCCACACCTACCCATACCCGCACCTACTCAGACCCGCACCTACCCACACCTACACCTACTCACACCCATACCCACCCACACCCACACCTACTCACACATATACTACCCACACCCACACCTACCCACACATATACTTACCCGTACCTACATCTATCCTCACCTACACTATCCTCACCAATGTCTACCTACACCTACACCTACCCATGCCTACACCTACCCACACATACCTATACCTACCCACACTTACACATACCCATACCTACACCTATCTACACCTACCCTCACCTACACCTACATCTACATCTATAGCTACACCTACCCAGATCTACCCAGACCTACTCACACCTACTCACACTTATACCTACCCACACCTACTCTCACTTACGTCTACATCTATACCTACACCTACCCATACCTACCCTCACCTACACTTACCTTCATCTACACCTACGCACAACTACCCTCAACTAGCCTCAGGTACATCTAGCCCCACCTACACCTACCCTCACCTACACCTACCCTCATCTGTACTATCCTCACCTTGCCTACCTACACTTACACCTATTTACATAGCACCTACATGGGTAATGACAGCATGGGTGGCAGTTGCAAAGGGAAAGAAAAGAGAGAACAACTCAGGAAATGATAGCATATGGGTCACTCAGAAACAACTCTGATAGACATGGGATAGGTCTCATTTTAACTTCCTCCTCATCTTCATGCCAAGGGGGGAATGACCCACATTGTGTTATTTCCACATCAGTGCACTAATGCTGATCTCAGAGAACTGTAAACATATTTCAAGTGCGCTGAACAGCTCTCCAGTGTCATCCCTGTAAGTGGTGAAGGTTACTGCCTGACCTCCCCATTTCCATGTGTGACTATGCCATGGTGCTGATGGAGTGATGTGTGCAGCATTGCTGTGCTCAGTCCTGTGAGGAGGGGACAAAGCAGTGATTCAATCAGAAGCCACCTGGCCTGGTGCCCTTAGCTAAGGATCCAAGACTCAGGCTGAGGCACAGGAGCTGTGAGGATCTTGTATCAGGTGTTCCACAAACTCAGATAGGTGAGTGACTTACCCCTTTATATGCAAGTAGGAGCCAGCTCTTCCTCTTCTTCAGAAGGAGTTCTCTTCCTGAGAGCCCATTGTTCAGATTTGTTTGTTGCTCTAAATGCCATCATCAGAGTGGGGCCGGCCAGGAAGCTGACATTCACTTAAACTCTAACATGTACTGACCAAGCCTTCAACACAGAGGACTCTTAGGAGACATAGAAAATGACGGCGATGTGATCCTGGCTTGGGGTCAATAATTGGCAATAGGCTGGCCAGCGTGTGCTCAGTGGTTGAGCATCATTCTATGGACCAGGAAGGAGGTTACAGTTCAATTCCCAGTCAGGGCATAAGCCCAGGTTGTAGGGGTGGGCATGGGAGGGGTGACTGTAGTAGGCAGCCAATCAATGATTCTTTCTCATCATTGATGGTCCTATCTCTCAATCCTCTCCCTTCCTCTCTGAAATTAATAAAACTATATTTTTTAAAACTTAGCAACAATTTAACAAATATATCATTAAAGAATTGCTTTTCCCTCAACAATAAAATGAAAATGTGAGAAAAGGCATAGGTGTGAATGAACACATGAATAATTAAGAGGGAGTCTGATGTAAAACAAAGAATAAAGAGAAGAGTTTATGAGAAACTCATATATATTCAGTACTTCCGCCAACAACTATGTACTTGCAGGTTGCCATTTGAGAGCAGTGAGCAAATACTATCATTATTATTTTTGTGACTAAAAATGTGTACACTGGTTAGGGCAGAGACTCTGGGTCTGGAAGATTGGCAGAGGTCTTTACACTTTAGGTCCAAGCATCAGGGAAGAATACCAATAGTCATCTCCTTCCCTCAGAGGGCAGCCTTGGCTTTTTCATCTTACTCACGGGATTGGGCAGATGTGGGCAGCTGACTTCCTATGTTCCGGTGATTGCAATGAACTCCTTTTAAGGTGGCCTTTAGATAAAGGCCTGCAGAACATACTGGGGAAAGTGTTTGGTTCCTGAAATACCTGGGAAGCACGACACTCGAGCCAACTGCAAACAGCTGGGCTCAGCACAGCCCAGTGTGCCTTTAGCTGTTTTTTTAGTTGAGGCATGAATCCTCCAGAAAACAGCAGAGATTCCCTGATTGATTCTTATAGACTGTGGATTGTAGATTCTGCTTAAGGATGTGTTAGGCATGCAAACTAGAAGAAAAAAATGAGCTGACAGCTGAAATCCACTCATTTTGTAGAATCTAAAATAGTTATTAAGCATGGCAAACTGAGCTAATTTATTCAATATATTAACAACAACAATTATGAGGGTGTGCTTTCCTGACATGTAAAATCTTCGTAAATATGAGTGTGTGGTGTGTGTGGATTTTGTTTAATTTTTGGAGTCTAATAACTTCTCATCCTTCATACTTTTTGTTGTCTGGCTAAACCATGATAGGAGAATATTGTGATATAAAATGTCTGTATTTCTTAATTCTTAGCAAGTGCTTTGTCATTGTAATAGATGGCGTTTTTAACCCTTTCTTCATTCTCTCCATTAGAAAGGCAGAGGGATGGGCAAAGGGCAAAAATGAATAAAATGTTAGACCTAAATCCAACTGTATCAGTAATTAGGTTAAATGGAACCTGCCCCTTTCATCCTACCCCCAATCAGCTACATAGTTTCTTATTAAGTATACATGTATTTATAGCATGACATAGAAATCTTACTCCCAAGTAGCTAATGGAGAGAAATAAAAATTATGCCCACAAAAACCTGGATGCAACTGCTATTAGTAGCTTTATCCATAATTGCACCAAACTGGAAATAATCCCAGTACTAGAACTGGTAAAGTGATGTTTAAAAATCTGAGAACTCATACAATGGAATACTTCACAGAATAAAAACAAACTCGATGCTGATCACGCAGTATGCTTAGTGAAATAAGCAAGGTTCACCATGCCTTTCTCTGTTACATATACCTGACATCCTGGGAAAGTAAACTACAGAGAGGATGGGTGGTCACCATAGATGAGAGCTAGAGGGTGGCTGACTACAGAAAATGGCATGAGAGATTGTTGGAGGCTATAAACATTGATCTGTATCTTGAGCCTGGATCAATGTGGCTCAGTTGGTTGGAGTATCGTCCCATGTACCAAAAGGTGGCGGGTTCGATTCCCAGTCAAGGCATATATACAATTTGCCAGTTCTATACTGAGTTGGGGTACATGCAAGAGGCAACCTATAGATATTTCTCTCTTCTTTCATCCATGTTTCCTCTCTCTCTCTCTCTCTCTCTCTCTCTCTCTCTCTCTCTCTCTCTCTCTTTCTCTCCCACCCCCGCCTATCTGTCTCTTTCTCCTTCTTCTCCCTAAAATCAATTTTAAACATCTTAAAAAATAAAATAGATCCATAGTTTAAATGTGGTGGCTACTATATGACTGCTTTGGTCAATGTTTAATGAACTGATAATTACCCAAATAAGTGAATTTTACCACATGTAAAGCAAAAACAATAATTAAGAACAGAGTCCTGTATACGTGTTTAATAAATGTTAACTGTAACTGCTGTCATTACTTCCAAGATAATAATAAGGTGCTATCTTTGAATGTGGAATGACATATACATCCACCCATATCATTACATTCACCTCTATTTTGTTCTGTGTCCATATTCCACTCCCACACCTATTTTTCCAAATGCTGTGCATATAAAAGGAAAGTTCCCAAGTTCTTTTTTGAGTCAGTCTTTCAACTCCTGCCCATGATTTTGGTTTGTCCATCTGAGTCTTAAGGTCCTGATCCAATTTCTGTGAGAAGCAAGCACAGCATGGGAGGAAGAGGGGGAGAAAGGGAGATCTGGAGGATTAATTGGCTTCCTCACAGTGTAATCTGCTCACCTTACATGATTGCAATGATGCAGGAGATGACCCTGACCAGCAAGGAAGCCTCTGTCCCAGTGGCAGGTCCTGGGGATGGGAGAGGAACTCCCAGGAACCCTCATCCTAATGTCTAGTGCCTCCTCTAGCTTATTAAATGCCCTTAACTTCATTTTTAAAACTTTGTTAGATGGTACGTCCTACTAGCGTTACAAGTTGGGAACCAAGCCATCGAGACATTGTGCATGGATTGCGAGTGCTATGGCCCTGCCACTACCTGGATGAAGAGCTCATAGATGCCTCTGGGACACACCTGGGCCTCGAGGTCACATGGCAGGTGTTTTCACTCTCTTCCTCTTCCTCCTGCAGGTCTAAAAACATGAAAGGCATCCCATCTACCGACAATTCTTGTGTTCCGCCCTCTACGATGGTTGTGTGATGTGGTGGTTGGTGGATTGTTGATCATGTTTAATCAATGACCATTTGAATTGTGGAAGTCCTTCCTCAACTGCCTTCCATTTTTGATGAGCACACACCTTTGTGTGATTAGTTGTTTTACTCCCCCAGGCCACATGCTGCCTAATTCTAATTAAGTAACACTTACTGGGTACTTAATTGCTCTCAATCCCAACTGAGGCCCAACAATCAATAGCATATCATCACTCTGACTGAACATCTGCCTACACTCAGCCCCCAATCCTGGTACCAAAAAGTCTACGCCAGTTTGGGTAACTTCCAGAAATGCAAGTTGAGCCCTGCCAGTGTGACTCAGTGGCTGAGTGTCCACCCATGAACCCGGAGGTCCTGGGATGGATTCCCAGTCAAGGCACATGCTTGAGTTTGCAGGTTGTATCCCCAGTAAGGGGTGTGCAAGAGGCAACCGATGGATGTTTCCCTCATGGATGTCTCTATCTCTCCATCCTTCTCCTTTCCTTTCGCTCTAAAAAAATCAATAAAGACATATTAAAAATAAAACATAAAAATGTATAGTAATTGCACAACACACGCCCAGGCTTCCCCCTCACACAGCTTAGGCATCATGTACAGGGATCCTTACTTTTGTGTACAAAGGTGGCTGATATAGAGGGCGCCTTGCACATCAAAGGCAAAGTCACAAATAGAAGGGAGCCATACGCTTCTTTTTTTAATATATTGTACTGATTTCAGATAGGAAGAGAGAGGGACAGAAAGAGAGACACATCAATGATGAGAGAGAATCATTGATTGGCTGCCTCCTGGAGATCAAACCTGCAAAGCAGGCATGTGCTCTTGACTGGAATTGAACAGGGGACTTTTTAGTCCGCAGGCTGATGCTCTATCCATTGAGCCAAACCAGCTAAGGCAATACACTTCTATCACTATTAAAATCTCTAACTGAGAAAGAAGTAATTTAACTTGCTGACCATGCAAAATGTCAAGATGTCCAATATAAAATATGCCGCTTCAGTACTTACCATGTGCAGAATCCTGCCTGTAAGGGATGGCATCCTTTCAAGGAGCATGGGAGAACTGGCCTTGAGAAGATCCCAGATTTCCAGGCAAGAAAACATTCCAAGTTACTTGAGAGAAATATAAAAACATATAAGAAAATTATATCCCTTTCAAGAATAGAGCTCCTAAGACTCACTGATTAAACCTAAAAGACTGTTTATTTCCCAAATGTCATTGGGAAATTAATTATAGAATGTTCTCCCATGTGCTGAGGAGGGCAGAGCCCACATCAGCCCCAGTCAATAAGAGCATCAATTATTTATCAAGCCTATTGGAGGGTCCAATTACTTGGCAACCTTCAGGCATCCTTCTCCTGGGAAGAAGGACACTGCTGGCTTTCCACACGGCCTCCATTTGCAGATGTAAGTAAAGAAATGCAAAGGCTATGTTGCCTACAAAGACACTATTTTTATTTATATATATATATACATGATGCTTCTTAAAGGAGACATTGCAAGACCACACCTCTATCTGTGTGACTCTGTTCCTGTGCCCACACCTGACAGTACTAAGAGTTCCCAAAATCCAAGGACCAATTAGCCGCAAAATGTCACTCACCTGGGAGAGCCAGCAGGCAGGAGCCTATTGGGGGAGGGCAGGGGGAAATGTCAATGGCTGTTGGAACGTGGCCACATCTGATTAGCAGAGCTGTTTTCAGCACAGTCGGTCACCAGGCATGTGTAATTGGGCCTGTGTTCCTGACACATAATGGGAGAAGACAGCTTCTCTAAAACCTCCACAATTAAGGCCTTGAGTAGGCACTGGGTTCCCATTAGTGAGCATTTATTGGAGCCAAGACCGTCAAACAACTAAGCTCTGCCAGCCCCTGTGGACAGTGTCACTCGCAGCTGCTTCAGCTCTGCATTCAAATATGTGAATTTTATCACATAGGTTGACTCTGCTTATGATCAGGCACTTGTCATAGTGACTGAGATGGCAAGTTGTTAGTTCATTCACGTTTTCTCTCCTTCACTGAGTTTCAGATGTTTGCAGGGAGTCACCTGAATCTGGGCCTTCCCCATCTCCCTGTCCTGGGCCATGTCCTGTACGAAGTAGAGACAAAGAGAACACTTAATTGCATGAATTAGTGCACAGAGCAATAGATTTCTAACTCTTGCTTCTGAGCAGGAAAGGAGAGATGGGCGACCTGGTGAGAGCCCCCTGGAGATATCACTGTGTGGAAAAGGGGCGTAGGGTTCGGGTGTGTTGAAGGGATGCATATTGACAGGCCCTTCAAAGGTGAGACCTGCCCATAGACAGTCGCCGCCCACAGATGACACTTAAATTGGCTGCGAGAACTCAATGGCCTTGACCTGAGCAGCTGTGACAGGTTTGCTCCGGGGCAGTGCTAACGAGGCTGCTAATCTGGGAGTCCAGCCGGAACTTGTGGGCTGTGTGCAGCAGAAGCTTTGATGTGGTTCCTCTGTGGACATCTCAGAGTGACACAGATTCCTGCCACTCTGAGGGATCTCCTGGGCATTGGCCCAAACTCTGATTCCAGGCCTTAAACTCTCTAATGCACACCATGCTCTTTTATAACTTCTCACAAAGCTAATGGGTTTATAGTCCAATGCTTATGGCATAGAAAAAATAAGAATAATGAATAAAATGTGTTTAGAATGAATATATATATATATATATATATATGTAACATATATATATGCATATATGTGTGTGTGTGTGTGTGTTGTTGTTGTCATTGTTGTTGTTGTTGTTGTTGTTGTTTTCTTACAAGGGGAAAGAGAAAGGAGGAAGAGCAATCTTACTGACATTTCTAGGACTTCATTCTCCAGTGTCCTCTGAAAGATAGAGCCATGAATATTTGCACATCTTGTAACATAAAGTGTGCCCTAAAATTTAAAGCCACAACCTACAAAATATTTCTTCAACTTTCCCCTAATTTAAAAAAGTACATTTAATTTAACTAGTCTTCTATTTACCCCAAGTGAAAAGCATTTTTGCAATAAAATATATCCAAGCACTTCTGTTTTCTTCTAGGCAGTCTATCCTTTGGTGATTAAAGTGATTTTAAGGTGATTAAGGTCACCCCTGTGACTCTCTCAGTAGTATCCTTGGTGATTACAGAAGCCAAGTCCCAGTGGGATAGGGGTAGCTAGTGTACAAGGTAAAACATTGGCTGGAAATGTCTATGTAATCAGTACAGCTTCCATAATCAGGACATCTAGCACACATTGTCCACAGACCACATACCACACAAGGGTAATGAGTAATGTCAAGTGACGAGTCAGGAGCAACCTGCCTCCACCTCAGGGAGCCTCCCCAACACTTTCCAGGTCTCAGAGTGAATATTTGTCGTTACTTTGGCCAACATCATCTCATTCAGCAGAAACTATACTATGTGCCTCATGAAGACATGGAGGAACGTGGATTTGAAAAAAAAAATCATTCGAAGGACTGAGAAAAACATTGAGATTGGATAACAGCATTCTACTTATACTTTTTAATAGGAAAAAAGGGGAGCAGGGTTAAAAATCAAGAAGGAACCTCAAAAGTTGCCTTGCCTTTTCTTCTGTCAGTAGGCCTGGCATTGTCACAACCAAATCATTTTTCAAAATGAAACTGGCATATCGGAGGGAAGTGGGGTAGAGGGTGGGAAGAGATTAACCAAAGATATAATCTAAGGATACACACACAAGGACTGTGAAGGCCTGGAGTGGGGTGGGGACTGGGGAGAGGTGGACAATGAGAGGAAAGATGAGAAACTTCTGTAATACCCTCAACAATGAAGATTTTACAAAAATAAAATAAAAGATTTAAATAAATAATAAATAAGTAAATGAACTGGCCTAATTTCTCACTTAAAAAAGAAAAAAGAAAGAAGAAAGAACATTCAGAGAAATCTCATACATTCATACAGCCTTCTCATGGCTATCTGGGGATGCTTTCATGGTGCCATATTTATGATTTCATTTGAAAGCCCAAGAAATGTGCACCTTTCTTTCTTATCTCTATAGAGGCCAGAGATTTATCTGTCACTTGTATTGATCAGACTCAGTTTATCTCCTTCCACACTTTATGTGTTTGTAGGGTTCCCTTGAGTTTTCTGGGCCCTGTGTGGGCATGAAGGGGACTTTGGGGAGCAGTGATCTCCTAACTTTGTAACATTACTGTATTTCAAAAATTAATGTATTTAACACATGTTTATTTACTTATAAATTACATACAAATATTATATTAATATGTGATCTAACATCACATCTAGGGACTCGTGGGGGGAATAATATAATGAGACAAAGTAAATGGAATACAAGTTCTAATTTTTTGTCAGACCAGATGGAAACTGCTCTCGATGCCCACAAGAGCCGATAGGCCATCAGTGAGTCCACGAGATGCCTTGAATCACCTCTAGTGTCCCATTTAGTGCTTTTTCCGTCATTGGTGATGCACCCCACTCAGAAATTAAGTTTCAAAACGAAGATGTCACATCCTCTCCTTTGAGTGTGACCCATCTTGTACATGTCGTGTGTTTCTGGCCCAGAACTGGTAGGAATATTTTAAACAGTTTCCTGTCCGTTTATTTTGGGAATCAAGCTTCTTAATTTTTTAACAGGCATACATACATAAATTATTTGTAACATGAAATCTTTTTAACAGCTAGACTCCTTTCTTTTGATTATCAGGTCTTCACCCATTGACAATGACATTTGTGATGGGAATAGTGTCATTGTTCTTTTCATATTCACAATGGACTTTAATTTTTTGAAATTTGAGATGAATATATATGTTAGTGGCCAAGTAATAGATACAATATGAAACATCTATTTAGCTATTGCATGTCAGTCTGCAAGGACCTTAGACTTATTGAATGTCAGTATTTGAAGGACCCTTGGATTTGGAATAAGTGTGCGAGAAAGTGTGTGTGGAAGCAAGAAAATGATGCAGCTGAAATAACTGTTCCTTTCAATTACAAACCCAAGTTTATCAAGAAGATGTCCCTTAAATATGCAAGTGTCTGCATGTGAGTGTGTGTGTGGATGCATTCATGTGTGCGTGTCTATGTATACAAGTGTGTGCATGCATGTGTGTGAATGTGGGGCACATTTGTGTCTGTACATCCATGCATATATGTGTTTGAGTGTGCATACATGTGAATGTGCATATGTGTGTGTGACATAGAAAGGTGAATGACTGTAAAGTGAGTAAAAGGAGGAAGGCATCATTAATTAGGGCTTTATTCATTCCAATTTTATAAAGTGTAAATTTGGGAACTTAATTATAAGCTATTATGCAACATCTGCAATCTCCTTGCCATTGTTGCAGGCTACAGAGCATGTGGGGGGATAATTAGATGCTATGATAGCATGCTCTGAGCAATCACCCCTCAGCATCTGGTGAATCCTTGCTGCCACTGTCTCTCCTTGGTCCACATCACCACTAAGTTGCCAGGATCCTTCCAAGTCCTGGGCTTTTGTCCTCCTGACATCTCAGCCCATATCCCTTCCTCCTAGGAGCCTTCCTATCTCTTATTTCTTCCCTACACAAACACAGCAAAATGCCTCAGGTTCTCCTTTTCATTTTCTCATTAGTTTTTTCCATTTTTTTCTCTTAAGGAAAATTGAAGCTCTTTTAAGATCAAAATGCTATCCTATATTTGCATACATACACTGAGTGGCCAGATTATTATGATCTCTGAATACATAATAATCTGGCCACTCAGTGTATATCCTATATAATAATCCTATATAATAAAAGGCTAATATTCAAATTGTCCCCTCTACCAGGAGTTTGACCAGCAGGCAAGCCAGCCAACCACCCATGTCCCCTCTTCCTGGCTAGGCTGGCTGGACCCCACCTGTACATGAATTCATGCACTAGGCCTCAAATATATATATTAGAGAACATGATAATCTGGCCACTCAGTGTATATTAGAGAACACCAAATCTGTAATTTGCTGAATTAAATTGTAACTAATTGTATTGGTTTTACCTTTGGTTTTGGTTTTGTTTTGTTTTTTTAAGATAAGCAACTTTATTTATTTTATTTATTTTTTAATCCTCACCTGAGGATATTTTTCCATTGACTTTTAGAGATAGTGGAAGACAGAAGGAGAGACAGAGAGAAACACTGATGTGAAAGAAACTCATCGATTGGTTGTCTCCTGCACAGACCTCAACCAAGGCCTGGGCCCAGAAGAAGCCTCCAACCAAGATACATGCCCTTGACCAGAGTCAAACCCAGGCCCCTTTAGTCTGCAGGCCAACACTCTATCACTGACCCAAACTGGCCAGGGCTGGTTTTAACTTTGACAACTAATCGCACCGCATCTATAATTAGAAGGCATGTGACCCTGGCTACTAGGAGGGTTGGTCACAGGTTGTCCATTGGGACATTGTCTCAGTGCTCAGTAGCCCCTAAATTGCCACCACTTAGCACCAAATCCAGGAAGTGCATCCGGACATGGCAGACAAGCCACAGGTGCATGGCCATGCGTCACTACTGACCTCTCAGTTCAGGTCCATTACAAGGCACGAGTTTATATTCATCTCCTACTGGCCTCCCAACCTTGTAAGGTCCATGGTATTGTCTCTGAATTCTGTGTGATAGCGCTATTTCCTCACGTGCTTTTGTGGGATTTGAACTTGATTGTCAAGCTCCTCACTTTTCACTCCACAGTTTTCTTACATGGATGCTGACAGATGAGCTTCCCGTCACCATGTAAAATGTCTCATCACCTCATGAAGTGAAGAAGGCCCATGGCAGAGCCGGGGGCCCCAAGGTGGCAAACAGCTCTCTTCTGGTCCTTGGCCGAGGTCCCTGCCCCCATCTGGCTCCACATCCCTCCCAGCTGACACCATCACATGTCGGCTGCTTTCAGAGAAACCATGGAAAGGCCTGTTTCCTTGGTTTCCTATCTGCTTAATTGACCGAGAAAGAAATACATTAGTAAAGTAGAACCTGTTTGCATGCCAACCTCTCCTAATCCCCAGGCTGCTTGCCCATTGCCTTGCAAAGCACATGCTCAGCCCCGTGGTGATGTAACCAGATCCTTAGGACTCTCCACGTTCCTCCAACCTGAGTGCCCTCCACACCTCCCGGTACCTCCCGGCCATCACAGCAGCTGTGTCCTTCTCCTGGACTTGCAGCCCCTCCAGCACTTAAGACGAAGGGCTCCGGAGCAGTGGGGGCTGGGGACACACAGCCCCTTCCTTGTGGTTTTGCATGAACTGACTCTTGCTTTGAAGCTTCAGAAGGACACTCCAGGATGAGTGCTCTCTGCAGAGTGTGAGCTCCAAGAATCTTTTCTAGTTAAAGACGTTCTGTGGCTGTACCCCTGCTCAGCTGCCCCCCTGCTCAGCGGCACCACTTACTCTCAGCATTGAGCTTGCAGAGAGCCACAGCTTCTGCACCATCAGGTGGATTGTACCTTTTCTCCCAAAGACCACAGCCACTCACTGAGGACACATCTCGGCCCATGATCAACGGCTTCCAGTTTCCCTCCAGGTGCCGCCCCGGCTGGGTTCCCTGGTGCTCAGTGGCGCATACTCCTGGGGCAGTTACTGTGCCCGCTGGTCAGAGTAAGCCCCTCACCTTCATGGTCCCTGCCCAGCGCATCCACCTGAAGGAGAGGTAAGGGAGCTGTGGAACAAGTGGCTCTCCTGCCCCTGCTGGCAGCCAACGGGAAGGGTACCTGGTGCCACATGAACGTGAGACACAGCGAAGGTACACAGTCCCTGTGAGGGTCCCTGCTCCACGCCACTGCAGCCCCTCTTCTGAAAGCCAGGAGACGCGACTATCCAGTCACACGAGGTGCCTCTCCTACCCATTCTGCACCTTATGGTCTGGAAACAGGGCTGTTCGCAAGGCAGCCAGCCAGGTTGGGCCTTGAGTGATGCCCATCTGTGTTTTCACACTGACCTCCAGGAAAGTGTCCTCGGCCCATCACTTATGTGCTCTGTCTTCAGTGTCACCGAGGACACAGGGAGACCAATGCCTGCTCACATCAGCACCCACTCGGCCCTCCCTGAGTCACAGGGGAGGCCAGGCCACAGCCCCCACACTGCTGGGCCACATGCTTCTCTTTAGCTTGTATACCTTTAGATGTGGCCTCTCTGTGGGATATGCATCTTCCTCGGGGAGCCCTGTGGCTGCCCATTCATCCTGCATGGGAACAAAAGGAAGTCCAAGGCCAGGCGAGCATGGTCCCCAGAGATGGTGCCCAATATTCTTCATTCCCGGACACGTCACAGGTTTCAGATGACACTCACCACATGTCAATGAAGAGGTTATCACAGACTTGCTCGCCTGCTGTGATGTGCCCGCCTCGGCCAGGAGAGAGCATGAGTGTGTGTGTCTCATAGCAGCGTCCTGAGAGATCTTTTCTTTCCTTTTAAAAATATATTTTTATTGATTTCAGAGAGGAAGGGAGAGGGAAAGAGAGTAACATCAATGATGAGAGAAAGCCATTGACCAGCTGCCTCCTGCACCCTCCCTCCCCGCCCCCTACTGAGGATGGATTCTGCAACTTGGGCATGTGCCCTGACTGGAATGGAACCAAGACCTCCTGGTTCCTAGGTTGATGCTTAACCACTGAGAAGCACTGGCCTGGTGGATGTGGGAGACCTTTTCATGAGCTGCAGAGGGTCAAGGGCCCCAGAAAGAGAGGAAACTGGTGAACAGGCTGGGGGCACCACAGGAGGGTGTGGAGGGAAGAGCAACCAGGAGGAACACTAATAGCCAAATACATCAAACTGCAGACCAGAGCACCACATCGATAAAGAGGCCCCGTGGATATGGGCGCCACAGGGATGGGAAGTGCGGGCAAGACGTAGCCGTGGGGTGCTGGATGCAGCAGGGACCTGCGTCCCCTGCATGAGCCTGCCAGCCTGTGTCTCCCCTCCCTCCAGAGGTCCGGTGTCCTCAGGGTATTACAAGGAGCAGAGAAAAGGGATTTACGGGGCTTCATAAAACTGATGTTTCCACTTGGTCTCTTCCATGGCCCAGGAACTGCCGCCATGGTTCCCTGGTGCTCTCTCCTCTCAGAACTGCCCACCACAAACCTGTATGACAGGTGAGGCGGTGCGTGGAGTGGCGGTGCATGGAGCAGCCAGCATGGACACAGGGGACACGGATGGGAACAAGCAGCCTGCGTTGTGCTCTCTGTGGAGCAGAGCTGACCCAGCTTAGCTGCTGGCTATGTTCTGCATCTTTTCTTTAAGGAGCCACTCATAATGACAAATACTGCTAAAATGTCCATTTTCTAACATAAAATGCCCAAAACTAAAGAATAAAACGAGAGCATGTCATACTAAACAAACAAGTACTTTAAATATGTCCCGCTTCTTAATTCAAAAGCCTCAGAACTGTGTCCTGCACCTACAGGCACTGGCGCCACCTGCCTCTCCATCTTCTCACCTGGACGTTGTGGTTGGCAGGTGCTTAGCCAACCCCTCCCCAGCCCCCGGGGGAAGTTTCAGCCACATTTTCTCAGACTCCCAGTGCACAATCTGGGTTCCCCTCACCTCCCCCATGTGGGGGCCATGATGGGGGATTGTCCTGTGGGGTGAGAGGGCAGCAGACTCAGCCCGGCCACTTCTAGGTGGGTTACCTCCTAACTTCACACACCTATTGTGAAAAGCATGGAAGTAACAGGACGCCTGTTCTCTCGGTGAGCAAGTAAAGCACACACACAGTCACCCAGCAGAGCGGCTATCATCTGCATGGGTGTGACATGTGCTCTTATAACATGGCTGTGAGTGTCACAAACTTCACATGGGAACAAGGTCCAAGGACATCAGAGACATCACTCCAAGGTGAGCAGGTAGATAAGTGGGCTCTCCAAGTCTCTATAACATGGCTCTCTGCGCAGGCCAGTTAACATGGTATTTCATGGGACTCGGACACTAATGTTCCTAACTCACAGACCTTAGGCTGCACTGCACACATGCACACTCACACAAACATGCACTCACATGCACACTCACATGCACATATACACACAAGCACTCACACTCACACACTCACACACTCATTCACACACACACACACACACACACACACACACACTCATGCTATGCACAGTTCCTATTAAGAAGAGACAAAAAGGAGGAAAATGTCAAAGCAGGTAAAGTAACAAACCATGAAAAGATGTGTAAAATACATGCAGACACATGTTTGCAATATTGGTAACAAAGGAAAGCTTGCATGTAGTAGAAACAACCCCAAAGAGAAGCAGACCAAAAGAAAATAAAGAAGTGTTTATCTTAGAAACATGAAGTGTGAAAATTAAGACAGGCTGATATGCTGTTTGAACACCAAATTGAGATTGACCCTAAAGCTTAGGAGCATGTGCAGCTTGCTGTGAATGTAGAGAAGAAAAGTATCTCAGATTTTAATTTATTTTCATTTTAAACTCCAATAATCAATGTTCTGGCTTTATTTTTAACCAAATGGTGAATGAAATAACTCTTTCATTTAAATATCAAAGACTTGAAATACACTTTTGTTTTGAGGGTGAAGCTATTTAAACCCAGGCAAGATGAGCTGATGTCAGAGAAAGTCCAATGCCGGCTGCACACCCTCCTGGTGTATTCATGGAAGAGAAAGAGAGCCACACAGCTCTTCACTGCAAACTAGGAGAGCGTCCACCTAGCTGGGGCCGTGGGCTGAAGGCCCACGTGGTTCTCCGACCACCCCTCAGCCTCGTGGGCCCACATGTGAAGGTCATGGAAAAATGCTGCCAGGAGTGGCCTGGGCAGCAAAAGTGCCATCAAGGAACTTGCCATCAATGAGTCCCCACAGGACTCATTGAAAATGGCCGGGTTTCTCGTAAGAGCACCGTTGACCTCACTGACCATAAGGCGCCCACTGCCTGCTCTCCAGGAATCGCTGAGAGGGAAATAGACGAGAACTGCCCAGCAGCGCTGCCCCTCCTCACATTCAGGCTGCCATGTGTAAGAGTGGGACTTGCAGTGCAGACATCACCATGCAGGGAACCCTTTCACATAGTTTAATGTCTTGAAAATGTTGTACACTGAGATAGAATTAACTTAAGAAACTAATAAAACATCTTGGCTTTGAAAGAGATTGGCTATGAGGAAGAGTAGACCCCAGGTCCTGAGTGTAGTCAATGCTATCTCTCCTCATCTGCTGCAGCTCTTCCATCACTACTGGCTCTCCACACAGAGCTGCCCTGACATCAGCCAGCCACAGCTCACAGAGCAGAAAAGAGCATTTCTCTCCCAGATTTAACTCTGTTCACCCTAACAGGGCCACATGCCCACTTTTTCCAGAAGCGACCACTAAGATGGAGGGTTCATCAGGTGTCTAATTTGGGTCAAGTTGCACGTGGAGCCAGGATGGAATGGTAGTTGCCACAATGACCTACCATCAGGTGCAGGTGAAAACAGGAAGAGGGGTGGTAGTGGTCATGATGAGCTCCCTATCTGTCAAGCCTTTTCTTTCTCTATGCATTTTCATGCCAATCCTATATAATAAAGAGGTGATATGCAAATTGACCATCACTCCAACACACAAGGAGGCTGCCCCCATGTGGTCAAAGATAGCTGCCAAAAGATGGCCAGCAGGGGAAGGCAGTTGGGAGGGACCAGGCCTGCAGGGAAGGGCAGTAAGGGGTGACCAGACTGGCAAGGGAGGGCAGTTAGGTGTGACTGGGCCAGGAGGGAAGGGCAGTTGGGAACAACCAGACCTACAGGGGAGGACAGTTAGGGTGACCAGGCCTGCAGGGGAGGGCAGTTGGGGGTGACCTGGCTGGCAGGGGAGGGCAATTAGGGTTCACCAGATTGGCAAGGGAGGGCAGTTAGGAGCAATCAGGATGAAAGGGGAGCAGGAGGCAGCCAATCATGAGCCCACAACACCCACAATTAGGCTGGCAGGGGTAGTCAGGCAGGCAGGCAGTCAAGCTGTTGGCACTCAGCAGTCCTATATTGTGAGAGGCATGTCCAACTGCCCATTTAGGCCCGATCCCACCAGTATCAGGCCTAACCAGGCAGTTGGACATCCCTGGAGTGGTCCCAGATTGGAGAGGTGCAGGCAGGGCTGAGGGACACACACCCCGTGCACAAATTTCATGCCCAGGTACTCCAGTATGCTTATAAATATCATCCCTAAATTAGTCGTCCCAAATTTGTGTCACTGGTTCAACTTTCTTGGCTAAGCTTCAAATCCATATTTAGAGGACTCGTGTGCACCTTGACCAGGAGGTCCCCATGTGTCTCATACCAATGTGCCCCCAATCACTACTCAACCAGCTTCCACAGCAGCCTGGAGTCACCAAAACTTGAGACCTTGCCATCCTTTATTAAAGTTGCTCTTCCCTTTCCCCTTTCATTGAGCCCCACTGAGTTCTCATCACTCACTAGCTCCATTCCAATGTACCTACTAGTCACTGATGACCCCTGGGTCAGGCTACGCAGGCGGCCCACCTGCTGTTCTCACCAGCCCAGGCTTAATCTGATCTCTAATTAATTTTACAACTTGGCACTTTGCTAAACCAATTATTACAAAATATATGTGGCAAACAGAAGCCCCACACAACAAAATGCTAATGACAGATGTCACATTAACTTTATGCCACTTAATGAAATGTAACCCATTCTACATCTGTCCCAAGTCCATAAAGGCATTGGGAGACATCAACTCCATAATTTAAGCAAAGACCTCAGAGTTATGGAAACCCCCACACTGGGCTGGTGTTTTGGGCTCATGCTTGTTGTTGCCAATATGGGTGTGTCCTAAGCCCACAGGGTTCCTGAGGAAGGGAGCAGAAGTAAATACCTTTGTGAACTGTCTCTCTCAGCCTTGCCACATACTGAGCCGGGCTTCTGAAGCCTCCTGGTCCAGGTGATGTGTGCCCACTCTAAGGATGTGACTGCTCCCACACTTCAAACCCCAAAGCTTGCTCCCCTCTCATTTGATTGGAGCCTGGGCCGAGACCGGTTTGGCTCAGTGGATAGAGCGTCGGCCTGCAGACTGAAGGATCCCGGGTTCGATTCCGGCAAGGGCATGTACCTTGGCTGCTGGCACATCCCCAGGAGGGGGCGTGCAAGAGGCAGCTGATCGATGTCTCTCTCTCATCGATGTTTCTGACTTTCTATCCCTCTCCCTTCTGCTCTGTAAAAAATCAATAAAATATATTAAAAAATATAAATAAATGAATGAATAAATAAATAAATAAATAAATAAATAAATAAATAAATATGAATGGAGCCTGGGCCAGAGACCTGGGGTCTTTTCAAGGTTAAGGCTGTTTTATTTTGTATCAAGAATGTTTAAAAAACGAGGTACATGCTAACATTTCAACACAGATGATTTCAGATAAAAATCTAGATTTATAGCTTCTCTTAGAAAATGGAACATCTTGCCCCACCTGGGCCTACATTTCTTCCTGTAAAGAACGTTGAGCGATGCTTCTTAATTCATGATACTCCTGTGCAGTCAGGTGCAGCACATAGGGTTCTGTCTCTCTTACTTCTTTACCCCTGTTGACAAATGTCGCTCTCAGCCAACTATGGATTTTCAAAAATGGGAGAAAAAAAATTGAATAACTGGCATTAAGATAGACATCTGCGTTGTTACACTTTTTCCATCTAGTTCCTCTCTAATCACATACAAAGCAGCTATCTAACATTTGGAAGAGAAGTAATTAAATAAAAGTAAATATTTTAAGCTGTCACCCAATCATATCTTTTATACTTTGTTTATGAGAGATTTAGATTTAACAGATCTTTCAATATTTTTCAGGCATTCAACATATTTATTTATCTATCAATCAAATGGATAGCTTTCTGTCCTAATAGTGTATGTACTACTACAAGTTACATTCACCAGTATTGCTGATTATTAAAATGACCAGAGGCCCATTGCACAAAATTCATGCATGGGATTGTGTGTCCCTCAGCTGCACTCTCTCCAATCTGGGACCCCCAAGGGTTGTCCAACTACCCTTTTAGGACCAATCCTAGTAGAATGGGGCAGATCAGGCCTAAACAGGCAGTTGGACATCCCTCTCACAATCTAAGACTGCTGGCTCCCAACTGCTCGCCAGCCTGCCTTCCTGATTGCCTCTAAAAGCTTCTGCCTGCCAGCCTGATCATCCCCTATCACTCCCCTGCCAGCCTTATTGATGCCTAACTGCTCTTCTGCCAGCCTGATTGCCTCTAACTTTCCTCTCCGGTAGGCTTGCCCCCCGCAACTGCCTTCCCCTGGTGGCCTGACCACCTCTAACTGCCCCCCCCCTTGCAGGCCTGGTCCCTCCCAACTCCCTACCTATGCTGACCAGCTTGTGGCAGCCATCTTGTGTCCACATGGGGCCATCCATCTTTAAACACATAGTGGCAGCCATATCGTGTGTTGGAGTGACAGTCAATTTGCATATTGCTCTTTTATTAGATAGGAGGATAGAGGTCTGATGCATGGGTGGGGACTGGCTGGTTTTCCCTGAAGGGTGTCCCAGATCAGGGTGGAGGTTCCCTTGTGGCATGGGGAGGCCTGGGCAAGGGGCTTGTGGTGGTTTGCAGGCTGGCCTCACTCCCTGGTGAACCAAGCAAAGGCTCTGGTATCTGGGATTTATTTATCTTCTATAATTGAAACTTTGTAGCCTTGAGGGTAGGCTATGAAGTTTGGCTTCCTCCATCACCAGGGAAATCCAAGTTTCCTGTTTGCTCTGTGGTCATAGCCATTTTTGTTGGGGTTTATTTATCTTCTATAATTGAAACTTTGTATCCTTGAGAGGAGGCAGGGTAGGCCAGGGCAGGCAGAAAGCTTGGCTTCCTCCATCACCCAGGAAACCCAAGCTTCCTGCTTGCTCCCCAGACACAGTCATCTTGGTTGGCTTAATTTGCATACTCTCTCTTGATTGGCTGGTGGGCATGGTTTGTGGGAATAGTGGAAGTACAGTCAATTTGTATATTACTCTTTAATTGGATAGGATAATAATGGTGATGAATTACTCAACTGTTTAAATATTTCTGTAGTCATACCCTAGCCAGTTTGACTCAGTGGATGGAAGTTGGCCTGTGGACTCAAGTATCCCAGGTTCAATTCCAGTCAAGGACACACACCTGGGTTGCTAGCTCAATCTGCAGTGTTGGGTGTGCCAGAGGCAGCCAATCAGTGATTCTCTCTCATCATTGATGTTTCTCTATCCCTCTCCCTTCCTGTCTGATATCAATAAAAATATATTTATATTCTATCCAATAAAATAGTAATATGCAAATTGACCATCACTCCAACAAACAAGATGGCTTGTGTCCACATGGGGGCAGCCATCTTTGACCACATAGTGACAAGCCATCTTGTGTGTTGACCACGTGGTCAAAGATGGTTGCTCCATGTGAACACAAGATGTCCTCTACAAGATGGCCAGCAGGGGAGAGAAGTTGGGAGGGACCTTGCCTGCAAGGAAGGGCAATTGGGGATGATCAAACATGCAAGGGAGGGGCAGTTATGGGTGACCAGGCCAGCAGAGGAAAGTTGGGGACAACTGGGCCTGCAGGAAAGGGCAGTTGGAGGGGACCCAGGTCTGCAGGGAAGGGCAGTTGGGAGGGACCAGGCTTGCAGGAGAGGGCAGTTAGGGGCAAACAGGCTGGCAGAGAATCAATTGGGCATCAATCAGGTTGGCAGGGGAGTGGTTAGGGGGTGATTGGGCTGGCAGGCAGAAGCGGTTAGGGGCAATCAAGAAGGCAGGCAGGTGAACAGTTGGGAGCCAGCAGTCCTAGATTATTAAAATGCCAAGAGCAAAAGACAAAGAGAGAATATTAAAAGCAGCAAGAGAGAAACAGTTGGTTACCTATAGGGAGCACCCATACGATTGTCAGCGGATTTCTCAACAGAAACCATGCAGGCCAGACGGGAGGGGCAAGAAATATTCAAAGTGATGAACAGCAAGAATCTACAACCAATATTACTCTATTCAGCAAATCTATCATGCAGAATTGAAGGCCAGATAAAGTGCTTCGCAGATAAGAAAAAGCTAAAGGAGTTCATTACCACCAAACCAATATTATATGAAATGCTGAAAGATATTCTTTAAGAAGAGGAAAAAGAAAAAGATAAAAATGTAAATTATGAACAACAAATACACATCTATCAACAAATGAATCTAAAAATCAAGTGAATTGATAGGCTGATGAACAGGATAAACTGGTGAATATAACAGAATCTCGGACGTAGAGAGGGAATGGACTGACAATTCTTGGGGAGAAAGGGGGTGTGGGAGGTGCAGCAAGAGACTGGACAAAAATCATGCAACTATGGGAGAGGACAGTGGAGGGGGGTGAGGGCGGAGGGTGGGATGGGTACCAGGTAGAGGGGAACTATAGGGAGGGGAAAAAAAGGAACAATGTAATTAATAAACTGAACAATAAAGATTTAAAAAAATAAAAAATAAAATAAAATAAAATAAAAAGCCTAAGCCACCAGACAACCAGATGACTGGCCAGTATGTATGACACACACTGACCACCAGGGGCCAGACACTCAATGTAGCATCTTCCCCCAGTAGTCAGTGCACTCCCACAGTGGGAGGGAGCACTGCTTAGCTGGCAGACAGGTGCCAGATGCTGGGCTGGTGGCTGGGGAATGAAGTGTGTGGTGCAAACCTCTCCTGTGGACAATCCCCCTTCACATCTGAGTGGTGGCGGAAGGCTGAGTGAGGTGAGAAGAGCAAGAGCTGCTTGGTGCCCAGCCTGGGCTCGGCTCCTCCCCCGCCGCCTGCAGCTTTGTGCACTGCTCCGTGCTGTGTGGGATTGTCGCAGACAGAGGGATGGATTCTGAGGTGCTGGCAGGTAAGGCTGGGCTGTGGCAGTGTCGAGGTCACTGACCTCTGCAGGCCAGGCTGAGGACCTAGTATATACATAAACATTTCTATAGTCAAATTATCTCATTTCCACAAGTAGCAAAACTAAATTCACTGTAAGATATGATTATTAAGTGGGTGTGGGCTGGGAGAGATCAGTAGGGGAGGGAAAGGGAACATTTGTAATCCTATCTAATAAAAGAGTAATATGCAAATTAACCATCTCTCTGTGACAGAAATGGTGGCACCTATAGCCACAGATGGCAGTACCCATCCTCTTAGTTCCGCCATAGTCCCCCAGTCTCAGGGAGGGCTGCCGCTAAGAGCCTGCAGAGTAAGCAGCCTGGAAGAGTGCTGCCCAGAGGCCCTCCTGACTCTTTATTAAAAACAAAAACAAATTCACTCCCATGGGCTTGATCCTCTCTCCGCAGCTGCAGCCTGGGGTCTCAGCCTGGCAGGGGTGCGCACCTACATGGCACGATCTCCCACCAGTGGTGGCAGCCTGGACTGGAGTCTCAGCCTTGGAGAGGCATGGGCACCCATGGCTCAATCCCCTGCCAGTAGAGGCAGCCTGGGGTCTCAGCCTGGCAGGGGTGTGTACCTCCATGGCACAATCCCCTGCCAAAGGCGGCAACCTGGGATTTCAACCACTGAGTCACACCAGCCAGACAGATATGAAGGAATTTTAAATGTTTCTTTTAAAAAAATATATTTTATTGATTTTTTACAGATAGAAAGAGAAAGAGATAGAGAGCTAGAAACACCTATGAGAAACATTAATCTGCTGCCTCCTGCACACTCCCCACTGGGTCTGTGCCCCCAACTAAGGTATATGCTCTAGGCCAGAATCAAACCTGAGACCCTTGAGTCTGCAGACCAATGCTCTATCCACCTAGCCAAACCAGTTAGGGCTGTCCAATATGTTAAATAAAAAAACCTGTATAATAAAGAGGGAATATGCAGGGGAGGGCAATTGGGGGATGACCGGGTTGTCAGGGGAGGGCAGTTGGGGACTATCAGGTTGGCAGGGGAGCAGCTAGGTGTCAATCAGGCTGACAGGATAGTGGTTAGGGGGTGATCATGCTAGCAGGCAGAAGTTGTTAGGGGCAATGAGGCAGGCAGGCAAGCAGTTGGGAGCCAGCAGTCCTGGACTGTGAAAGAGATGTCTGATTGCCTGTTTAGGTCCAATCCCACAGGATATCCCCCGAGGGGTCCCAGATTTGAGAGGGTGCAGGTTGGGCTGAGTGACACCCCCACACACACACTGCACAAATTTCATTCACCGGGCCTCTAGTACAACAATAAAAATTTTAAAAATGTTAGAATAAAAAATAGGTATTGTTCTCTATCATTTCATCCACCTGGTTGTAAGGAGAGTAGATAATTGTATGTCTCTAAAAGAAGAATGAATGCTTTTCACTGATTTTAAAAAATACATGTAATAAAAGGATTATAAGTACAGTTTTGAGAATGTAGGTACATATAGCTCCATCCCTGGATAACTTACTCTTGTGCAGGACTTTTAAAAATAAATATGTTTAAATTTGAAACTTGTGATTTGCTGGTGTATCAAACCTAAAATACAGAAGAAAACTAGTCATTTCAGGGGTGTCTGGAGCCAGTACAGAGAACGTAGTAGGAGAAGGTGGTGTGTGAACTAGTCCCCCAGACGGGGCAGGTGTCTGCTTCTGTGTCCTGCTTATGATTTGCATAAGTCTCACATGCAGGTTCTGTCATGTTAAATCCAAGACAAACACTGACATGCAGAACCCTAAGCACCGCACTGCCTGCTTTGGCTGGAGACTCAGTTACCCAGGAAAATTAGGAAGTTCATTCATGAGTAACTTCCCACTGCAGTTGAAGCTGCACTTGAGTATTTCTCTGAGCTGACTGCTTTGTAAATAGATGACCTTTTGGCCCTTTTCAGGCATCAAAGCCTTTTCTGTAGCCCTTGTGATGGTGCCAGCAGGTTCACATCTTATTCAAGGCCTTAAACTGGAGTTTCTCTGGGAACGCAGGTCCCTCTTTGCAGATTGGAAGAGAGCTCATGGCCTTCCATCTGGTCCCAGGAGGTTCGCCTCTGAGGTGCAGTCAGGCTCCCAGGGTCCTGGGGAACATGCTCCCCGCAGGAAGGGCTGTGGCCTCTATGGAGGTGTGAACGCACAGAGAATCACTGATTGCTCTTCTGCTAAGGCTCAATGACCTTCACGTATCACTTTACTGATTTTATGCATTAACTGCTTCTCCTCCTGCACTATCCTTAGTTATGGAAAGTGCGTATGTTCATGTGACTACACAGAGGTGGATTCTGTGTTGGTGCTGAGTGTAGTGGATGGAATTGACCTTTATTTTTCATTGGCCAGCAGTATGGTTGTAATTCACTAAGAGCTTGCTAGGGGGCGTCCCTTTAACAACCATGGAATGTGCACTTCCAGAGGGCCCTCTGGAGGAAACACTGGATTTACAGAGGAAATAACACTTGGGATAAAAGATGTCAGAGGGTGAGGGATGCAACTCAGGTCTGAGCATTACTTTCTCAGATGCAAAACCTATACTTCACTGTGCAGTTCTTTGTGACGTTTCCTCTCATTGTTGGTAGTCTCAGATTTGAACACTAACACACATGCCCAGTTGGAATGTACACACTTTGATACTGAGATGGGATTGGTGTGGTATCTCTATACTAATAAAAAAGTAAGATGCAAACTGACTGTACCTTTGTGATGCCCAACAGCCAATCAGGAGTGAGTATTCAAATTAACCCAACAAAAAATGGTGAGTTGATTTGCATACACAGGTGCTGAGCAACTGGGGTCAGGAAGCTTGAATTGTCGCTATGATTTTCTGCTCTGTGCCAGCTGTTCCAGGCCTCTGGGCAGCGTGGGAAGGTGGAAAGGTGGTGCCGGCAGCCAGGAGAAAGAAGGACCATTCTTGCATGAATCTTCGTGCATCAGGCCTCTAGTCCTATATAATAAAATGCTAATATGCAAACTGCCTCCTCAACTAGAAGCTCGACATAGAGTTTTAACAGGAGTTTGACCAGGGGTGGGGCTGGCTGGCCAACCAAATGCCACACCCTCCCCCGCAGGCCCAGCTCAATTAGCCCCCATCAGGGCAAGTGAGCTGGACCCCCACCCATGCAAGAATTTGTGCACCAGGCCTCTAGTTTTTTAAATAAAAGAATAAGATGAGAAAATGTATGTTCTTAAACTTTTAGGTAAGCACAGTATCACCAAATTCCTTTCTCTAGTTTTAAAAATAAAATCAACCTTGTACTCCAACCTAATTGCCCTCCTAAAATCTATATTGCTGAAATGTTGTCAACACATCCATAGAAGGAAGATGGAGCAGTAAAACTACAGGCAACCATGGCTATCCCCAAATCCTTGTGCAGAGGAAAGGAAACCTTAATACCATCTGAACTGTCACTAACCCAGAGTTATGCGTGCAGGCAGGTGAGATTCTTGATAATTGCTTATAATTTCTAGTGTTTTGGAAAGCAATTTCCTGGGCAGATGCTTTCTGTTCACATTTCTGTCGAGTGTGAAACATTTTCTCTGGTTTATGCTCCATTGTGCTCATAGTTTTCAGTCTTTCGAGGTTATCACCTGGCAACATTAACATACAAATACACAGCCATCTCGAGGGTATTATGAGTTCCTTGCACTCAGCACACTTGAAAAATCAAATGAGTCTTCGTTACTTGGTATGGTGCCTCATTCAATGAAGGAATTTATTAAGTCACTGGTTCTGAAAATGTGGTATTAACAGATCAGACTGTTTGAAAATTATCTCAGAAAAATGCCATTTAACATGTAAGTCCTTCCAAGTGGTGACACCATGAATGAGGTCACTGTGCCATGAGCTGGTTGATGCCAATGGCAGGATTGCCTGTGGCTTGTCTTCCTAGGAGCTGTGAATGCTCATCAAAACTCCTTTGTCCAATTTTATTTTATTTTTAAATTTTTTAATTGATTTCAGAGAGGAAGGCAGAGGGAGAGAGACATGGAAACATCAATGATGAGAGAGAATCACTGATTGGTTGCCTCTTGCATGTCCCCTTCTGGGGATCCAGCCCACAACCTTGGTATGTACTCTGACCAGGAATCAAACCATAACCTCCTGATTCATAGGTTAATGCTTAACTACTGAACAATACCAATTGGGCCACTTTTATTTTAAATTTCCTCACAATCAGGTGTTAACTAGTTAGAAGCTAATTGTCCAGTTTATGGCTTTTCTTCACTGTTATTTTTGTTCATTTTTATAGTTTTCATCTGCATTACATTTAAAATCCCCAAAATGGGATTTTAGGGAATGGAAAAAAGAATATATATATATATATATATATATATATATATATATATAATTCACTTTTATTAATTATACCTAGTCCTATTAAAAAGTTAGAGATTATTGATGGTTTTAATAAAATAAGATTTGAAACTTGTACATTTAATTTATTGGGGTTATTTATGTGCCAGAACAATGAAGTATTATGTGGTAACATTTTGAACTAAAAATAAAGTTAATCCTAAAGGAATTAATACTAATCAATTAAGAAAGATTGGAAATAATATTGAAAATTTAAAACCATTCTCTGAGTGATTTTCTTATCATCAACATAATCAATATAAAATGAAATAAATAGCAGAAATTTAGGTCTCCTATGTAAACATTTTTATACATATAAGACAAGTGAATTACATCAATAATTGAATCTCCAAGGTAATTATAAGGGTTAAATTGTCATTGTCAAGTGTTAGAAGCATGACTCTTATACATGAGTAAAATGGGTGTGTATTGATTGTTTTATTAAAGTCATGAATTCATGAACTGATAAGATGATGACTCCATAGGCATTTAAAGAACCAGGAAATAGCATCCATTGTGAGAGCCTTTTTATAAAAAGAATACATGCCCAGCCATGTGGCTCAATGGTTGAGTTCAGCCTATGAACCAGGAGGTCATGATTTGATTCCCAGTCAGGGCACATGCCCAGGTTGCAGGATGGTGGCTCAATCCCCAGTGTGGGGCATGCAGGAGGCAGCCAATCAATGATTTTCTTCCATCATTGATGTTTCTGTCTCTCTCTCCTCTCTAAAATTAACCAAAACATATTTAAGAATAAATAAAAATAAATTAAAAAGAATATCATGAAAAGGTTACTGGGCTGGAGCCAGACTTGATGCTCACAGCTTTGGGAGTCTATTTTCAACAGAAAAAGACTTCACAAGTTAACATGTCACTTTTCAGTGATTAAGTTCTGATCTAATAGCAAATGATTGGTCAGTTCTCCTAAGAAATAAATAATTTTTAGGTGGGCTTGTTAAAACTGTCACAACCCTTTTTTTATTATATTTTCATAGCTTTCTATAGTTTCTTAACAGTTCTATGTTTATTTTTCTTAAATAGCACTGCATTTAACAAGAAGGCTGGTCTTGTTTTGTTTCAATGTTTACAGCTAAAGATATTAACTAAAGTATTGCTCCTTCAAAACAAGTTATTGAGCCACTGCTTTGGTGCAGACTTGACCTCTACCCTCTACTTTCATGCAGAACACGGGGCTGGGCCTGCTGAGAGCCTCCCTCACCCCTGGCATAACTGGTGCTCTTAAGGAATTTCTGTGGACTCAAGGTTCCCAAAATATCCTGAGGTTGGGCTTGCCAGGAAGGGAGGCCAACATCTCTTATACAAAGTCAAGGTTAGTTTTCTGGAATTTTTTTACATTGTCTTTTGATATAAATCACAGCCCTTGTTACTGAATAGAGGGGCTTTTACGTTCTGTGGCAATAAGATTTAGGCTCCAATATGACACCAAGTGTGTCTTCGCAGGGCAGTCTCCTATTGGTTAAACAAGTCCTGGGCACAGTCTGTTGAATATAAGCAGACAACTCCATTGCCCTAAATGTTAAGGAAGCAGTACAATATCGATTTCTGAAATCTGAAGTCAAACACAGTGGTTCATCAGCAAATGAATGACAATCTCAGTGGCTGCAGAGCGAACATTCCTGCAATTGCTCTCTCTATGCTGGTTTTCTTCCTCCTTCCAGATGAAGTCACTTTTGGGCAGAAAAATAGAGCCCAAATGTGAAAGGGCAAGTTCAATGTGATTGACTCAGTGTACAGGAAGTTCACTTAATAGCTTCCTATTGCAGTTGAAGTTGAACTTGAGTATTCCTTTGAGCTGACTGCTTTGTAAAAGATTGGGTTTGAAACCAGCTGTGAGTGCTCAAGATTGTGTTCTGGGTTAAATGAATTAGCAAATGCTTCAGCCAGACAGGAAGCCTGAAGCATGCTTAATGCATCATTTTTCTCTACCATGTTTGGCTCCTTTCATTGCACCTGACTTTTCTTTTTGGAAGAAAAAATGCACTTCTGAAATAGATGCTTCAGATATACCTTAAAATCCTCAAATCTAAGCATGAGATAATCCCCATGATTTTTATTAAATTCCTACTCTCAGGCTATGCCGAGGCTTTGTGATGAATTAGCTGCATATGTTTTTGTGAGTGCACGTGACTCTACACAAAGTAGATTGAATGGCTACGTACAGTGACCATTGAGTTACCAAAGTTAGGGTTACCTATTTCTCAAGTCAATTATATTTGTTCCCTCCTCCATTAATTTATTTGGCCTGCAAAGCCTGACACAATTTTAGAACTGAAACTATTTTATGTATAAAAAAATCCAAAGTCTTCCTTAAATAACATAAAACCCTAAGTCTTCCTTCTCCATAGGATGGGATGAGACCCAAGAGTCTATGGGACTCACTCCAGGTCCCGTGGCAAGTCTGTGGGAACCTCAGCCTGGGACCCCCAACTCCTAATCCAGTGTTCATGCCACAGCATATTTCTGCTAACGTGAGAAGATTAAATTCAAAAAATTGGTTCAGGCATATGCACAGAGGGTATCTTGGTATCATGTAATTTTTACTTAATAGTCATCTTTGAGTTTGATGAAAGTGGATGTTACTTTAACACTGCTCACCATGGCAGGCGCTGGCCACCTGTGGTTACCATGTCCTTGGACCGTGCCCTGCCCACACCCACACTGAGATGAGCCTTAGAGTAAGTGCCACTCTGCACTCTGAAGGCGCAGGAGGAGGAGAATGATATAAAGAATTTGTTAATGATACTGTATAGATTACATACTATAAATAATAATCTTTGGATGCATGGGCTTAAATAAAGTGCATGAAACTAATGTCACCTGTTTCTTCATAATTTTAATATGCCTACTAGAACTTTCAAAAGTGCATGTGAGGTTCATGTTCTTTGTCAGATGGTGTTGCTCCGAGTGATTTTGAGATCACGTTGACAAATTTAGCTAATTCTGCTCACATCTGAAAACTATACCTTTATACTCATGTAAATTAAATATCCTGTTTAGATAACTTTTTGAAAAATCTTTATTGTTGAAAGTATTACATGTGCCCCCTGTTTTCTCCCATTGGCCGATTCTAGCCCTCTCCTGGCCCCTGACCCAGGCTCTCACCCCTATTGGCTGTGTCCATGGTTTATGCACATAAGCGTGCAAGGTCTTTGGTTCTCTTCCCACCCACCCTCACCCACCCTTCCCTCCAAGATTCCACAGTCTATTCCATGCTCCTATTTCCCTGGATCTATTTTATTCATCAGATTATTTTGTTCAGTAGGTTACATATATGAGTGACATCATGTGATACTTGTCTTCCTCTGACTGGCTTATTTCACTTAGCATAATGCTCTCCACGTCCCTTCATGCTGTTGCAAAGGGTAAGAGTTCTTTCTTTTTTATTGCTGCATAGTACCTGTTTAAATAACGTTTTAGGCCTAGCCAGTGTTGCTCAATGGTTGAGCATTGACCTATAAACCAGGAGGTCACGGTTCTATTCCTGATTAGGGCACATGACAAGGTTGTAGGCTCAATCTCCAGTGTGGGGCATGCAGGAGGCAGCCAATCAATGATTCTCTCTCATCATTGATGTTTCTATCTCTCTCCCTCTCCTTTCCTCTCTGGAATCAATAAAAATATGTTTAAATAACTTTTTAGAAGGAATGGCCCAATACCATCCATGTTTACAAACAGTTTTTGTCTGAATGAAAGGACTTTAAATTCCACTGGTATCAGTGTTAGCATTTAACTTTGCTCTCAGTCAGTTCTTTACATTGGATTCTTACAGGTGCATTGCGTCTTTTCGTAGTCCCTGTAATGCTAATCCCTCAGGGAAGGTCTGAAAGTCACATGTCTCACAGCTCACTTCACCATATTCAAGGGTACAAGCCATGGGGTTCAGTATGATCCTCCTGAGCAGCTGTGCATAGGATGCAAAGCAGTGGCTTCTATAGGTGACATTACACAAGCGCCCAGACATCTTCCAGCCCGCTGGACAGATGGCCCTCAGCTCCGCTTGCCATCCAGGTGTCACTCTCTCTGCGAGACCAAGTAGTTGAGTACCCGCTGGTGTGTGGAGTGGAGTGTATGGGTGCTGGATGCAGACAGAGGCACCAGATGGGAGGTGCTGGGTGACCAGGGGCAATGTGCCTCCTCTCTCAGAGCTCCTGTCACCAGCACTGAGGCCTTCGCTCAGACTGTCTGTCAATCCTGTTCAACAGTCTCCCTCAGAGCACAGGGCAGCACTCCATGGCCACGTGTGCTCATGTCCTTCAGCTCAGGTCCTGGTCCCTTTGGGCTGGCCTTGGGAGAGCTGGCCCATGCCTCATAGAAGAGATGCTGACATGCCTCCGTGAAGTCGCTGGGTGGGGTGAGCCCCTAAGTGTACCCAGGAGTCTCTTCTTTATCCCAGAACTACCAATGGGGCTGCAGTCTAACTTGTCATCTTGCAAGCAGAGTAAATCCTTGGACCCTCCACAGTTGAATCAGGGAGGAAGTACAAACACTCAACTCTGCTTCTTCTAGGATGATACTGGGAAACTCAATGACCCAAACAACTCCACAGTTTCTCCCAAAATCAAGAAGGTCTTTCATGAAAGGGCAGCATCCCAGCATGAGCAGGATGACTTGTGAACACAGCAAAAAAGAGCCTCCTTACAATGGGAGGATGTGGCAGGAGAATTTCAGGCAAAACAGGATGAAGAACTTTCCTTTGGCAGCACTGGCAAAGGGTATCTTCTCATTCTCCCAAATGAAATATTTTAAATTCATATCCAATCACCAGCTATGGCATTTGCATTGTGTAGTTCATGGAATAGTAAGTATACAATATATATCTACACACTTAAATATAAATTACTGAACTAAACATACAAAGGTATTTGTGTACATGACTCTTTAAAAATTTTTATTTTTCAATTACAGTGACCTTCAATGTTAGTGATTAGACATTCATGTAATTTACTAAGTGATGGCCTCAATCCCTCCAGCACCCCCTGGCACCACACGGAGTTCTCACAATGCTGTGGGCTGTATTCCCAGAGCTGTGTTTACATCCCTGGCCTATTTTATCCCCACCCATTTGGACTTCCTAGTCCATCCACCGTTTCACCCAGCCTCTCCTCACCCCACCCCCCAACCTCTGGCAACTATCAGCTTTGCTCTCTGTGCCACTGTACATGATTCTTCGTATGAAAACAAATATTTTTAATTGACCCAGAGGTCCTCAGCCCCTCAACCTGTAGCCCCCTGTCTTCCCTTTTCCCAGAGCTTTTACTTGCCAAAACTTGCCATTGAGAGTCTTCCTCATCCTGAGGAAGGTTCAGTGGAGTTGAGTTCAATCTCTCTCTCTTATTGCAATGTAACCTCTATCTCAGCCGTGACCTCTGCTGTAGTGGCCCTGACCTCTGTTGCAGAGGGCGTAACCTCTGTCACAGGGACCATGACTTCTGCTGCAATGGTCTTGAATGAAGTCTCCCTAGCCTGTTTCACATGGTCTGCTGCAGTTTTTATGTGATGGTGTATATGATAGCCTCAAGGACAGTTTAGTATTAATTCTATTCTCCAATGTCCTCACTGCTGTTTTCTCTTCCAGAGTTAAAATATTTCAATCTGTCACATCAACAACTGTTTTCTAAAAACCTACGGGAAAGGGAGAAATGGACAATAACATAGGCCTCTGCTCCAGTGTGCTGCCACCCATTCTAAGGAATCATTGAGGATGACAGGATAACTGGCCTTTGTGTGTATCTCTGATCACCTCCTGCTCCAAATACTGTCCCTCACAGTCCTGCTGGTAACACCAGTCTTGGTAAATTCTCTAAAGAATGTTGAATTTTCTTGCCTGTGAATACAAAAAAAACTAAAATCCACAATGCAGAGCACATCAGCCATCAACTTTTACTTAAATGATAGAATTTTCTTTTCAGTGAAAAAGGGAAAATAGAGCTTTCTATAGTGTTGGTAACTAAATATCAAGATAAAATAAAGTGTAGATGATGCAGCAATTGTTTAAATCCGAGAGAACACTGGAAAAGCCCGAGGAACGGACCGCCCAGGGTGCCTTCGCTATGGGCAGCATGGCCGCCAACAGGACACACCTCACTGAGGATTCCAATCACTTTTATTTGGAGCAAGTTTCATTTCCTCCAAAGCTTCCCAAACTTCTAGAAACACATGAGAGGGTAACTGCACTGTGAAATAAAAGAGTACTGAAAAGGAAAGCTTTAGGAAATTGGCATTGACGTTGCTGAATTACACAGAATCTCCCAAATAAAAAAAAAACTAAACAACCATACAACCAACGCCTACTCAGTTAAACACACCAGACGGGCTGTAACTGTAGAGAGCGAGTGTTTTTTGCCAGGTTCCCATGACGAAGACAGTTCCCAGCTCGCTCTTCTGGCTGCCAGGCATTGACCAGAAGGTGCTACACTCCCCAAGTGCATGGGTTTCAGGAGGTGATAAAGAGGCAGAGAGGAAGTGGGCTATTCATAGTCATTCTCTGGAGCAAACATCATTCTGAACAAATTCAGCCTAAATTAGAAAAATGTACACTCTTAGGGAAACAAGCAAGAAAGTACACACATCACAGCATAGTGCCAACAGGACCAGGCAAGGAGATGGATGAACTGTTATCCACAGGCATCTCCCAGAAGAACATTGAGACAGAAAAGAACCCGAAGAGTGCATCTCAGCCTGGCCAGTTTGGCTTAGTGGGTAGAGAGTTGGCCTATGGACTGAAGGGTCCCAGGTTTGATTCCCAGTCAGGGCACATGCCCGGGTTGTGGGCTTGACCCCAGTGCGGGGCTTGCAAGGCGCAGCCGATCAATAAGTCCCTCTCATCATAGATGTTTCTATTTTTCCTTCTCTCTCTTGCTTTCTCTCTGAAATCAATCTATAACAATAAAAGTATAATACGCTAATTAGCCAGGGTGCACGGGAAGCCCGGGTCCCAGGCACCAGAGAGAAGCTGGTGCTGGCAGCTCAGCGAGGAAGGCCTACTCTTAAAAGAAGTTCATCCATCAAGCCTCTAGTAAAAATATAGTTAAAAAAATAAAACTAAAGAAGGCAGAAAAGATTATTGAAAAAAAGAGTGTATTCTCATTCTGAACAGATACGCAGCCATATTTTCAGCAAAAACGCATGCAAGGATGTTCACGGCAGGACGATCCATAAAAATCCAAACATGGAGCAAGTCTGTGTAGTCAGCCTTAAACAAGGAAAGTGTGCTGCTCTCGTGCTGAGGGTGCTACTCAGCAAGGACACCCTGCACAATACCTGCCATCCCCATGGGCAGCGGGCAGCAAGGCGCCTGGGGAGAAGGTGCTGCGTGTCCTGCGTGTGTCCAGTTCTGACAGGACAGAGCGACTCCCTTGGGAGAGGTCAGGGCAGCATTCCCTTTGCAGGCCGCGGCCCAGGCACCGAAGGGAACTGCTGTGCTGTTCACAAAGCTCTCTCTCGTTCCCTGTATTCCTTCCACGAGTGGGATTGGTTTGTGAGAGTTTGCTGAACTGAACTCTGTTTATGGACACTCTAATATTTCTTGTTTTGGTTTTAAGTTTACTTTTAAAAATTCTATCTTAAATATGTAATTCCATTTCTTTTGATGTTGTTTAATTTTAACTTATAAAGAGATGTCTTTTCACAAAGCCAAAAACGGGATATGCAAATAGGTTTAAAAATGCAAACTAGCCTAGCCTGAGTTTGAGCATAGACCTATGAACCAGGTGGTCATGCTTCCGTTTCTGGTCAGGGCACATGCCTGGGTTGTGGGCTCAATCCCCAGAGGGCCGTGCAGGAGGCAGCCCATCAGTGATTCTCTCACAATTTCTATCTATCTCTTCCTCGCCCTTCCTCTCTGAAATCAATAAAATATACTTTTTTTAAAAATACAAACTAGAGGAGGAACCAAGGTGGCAGCATAGGTAAATACCTATCTTGCTGCCTCACACAGCAATTTCAAAACTACAACCTAATGAAAGAACAAACATCATCCAGAATCACCGGAAAGCTGGCTAAGTGAAAATTCCACAAATAAAAGTGAATATAGGACACCATGACTCAGAGGAGTGGCGGAGGGCAGTGTTGAACATACTCACGGAGACAGAGGTTTGGAGCCGTGTGCGCATGTGCGAGCAGATAGGGCAGGCAGCTGCAAACCCGGCTGGTTTTCTTGAATGGGGAAGACAAAGGCATACCACTGCTCTGATTCCCCAGCTCCGGGAAAAGTCCAGGGAACCCACAATCATATGGGATAAAACTGGACAGTGGTGAGGCACACTGAAACGGGTGCTGTAAGGGTCTGCGAGCTTGTGGAGGGGGCAAGCTTGGGGAGAGTGTGCATAAACTTGTGAACAGCAGAGCTGCATGACTGCGCAGAGAGGACTCGTGACTTATTCTCTCGTTCAGGAAACCGTCAGACTGCATTGTTTTATGACCCTGGGTGAGATGTTGGGTGTGCAGACTCATTTGGGGAGAGGCTGAATTGTCCGGCAGCAGGTGGAGCTCGGCAGCAGCTCTCTCTCAGAGGTGCTTGCAGCCATTACCACCTGGCACAGAGACCCAGGCACCGCATAGGGTGGAGCTGACACTGCCTGATTGGCCCAGAGACTCCACCCATCAACCTGAGAACAGCTGAATCTCACAGCCAATTGGCCTGGAGGTCAAACCTTCATAGTGCTGGCATATCCACCTCAGGTAACTGGGGTGGCTGAGCCACTGTCCCTTTGAGGACACCTACTACACAAAGCTAATCGACCAACTCAGGAAAGCAGCTACCATGCAGAGACATGGAAAGAAATCAGATGTGAAAGAAATGAAGGGGAAAAAACGACTGGCCATAGAGTTCAAAACCACGGTTATAAGGCTTTTGAAGAGGCTCCTAGAAAAGGCCAAGACCTACATAGAAATAAACAAGACCTACGAGGAAATGAACAACACCTACAAGGATATGAAAATGAACCAACTAGAAATTAAGCATACACTGACTGAAATAAAAAATATTATACAAAGATCTAAACTGTCTAGAGGATCGCAAGAACCAAGTCAAAGATTTGAAATACATTGAAGCAAAATCCACTCAGCTGGAAAAGCAAGAAGCCAAAAGAATCCAAAAAATTGAAGATAGTGTAAGGGGCCTCTGGGACAACCTCAAGCATACCAACATCCGAATTATAGGGGTGCCAGAAAAAGAGAGATAGCAAGGTAATGAAAACCTATTTGAAGAAATAGTGACAGAAAACTTCCCCCACCTGGTGAAAGAAATTGACTTAGTAGTCTAAGAAGCACGCCGAACCTGAAAATATAGGAATCCTAAGAGGACCACACCAAGGCACATCATAATTAAAATGCCAAGAGCAAAAGACAAAGAGAGAATATTAAAAGCACCAAGAGAAAAACAGTTAGTTTTACCTATAAGGGAGCACCTATACAATTGTCAGCGGATTTCTCAACAGAAATAATGCAGGCCAGACAGGAGTGGCAAGAAATATTCAAAGTGATGAATAGCAAGAATCTACAACCAAGATTGCTCTACCCAGCAAAACTATCATTTAGAATTGAAGGTCAGATAAAGTGCTTCACAGATAAGAAAAAGCTAAGGGAATTCATCACCACCAAACCAATATTATATAAAATGCTGAAAGATGTTCTTTAAGAAGAGGAAGAAGAAAAAGGTAAAATAAAAATTATGAACAACAAATACATATCTATCAACAAATGAATATAAAAATAAAGTGAATTAAAAATCTGATGAACAAGATAAACTGGTGAATATAACAGAATCATGGACATAGAGAAGAAATGGATTGACAATTCTTGGGGAGAAAAGTGGTGTGGGAAGTACAGCAAGAGACTGGACAAAAATCATGCAACTATGGGAGAGGATAGTGGGGGGGATGTGAAGGCAGAGGGTGGGATGGGTACCGGGTGGTGGGGAACTATAGGGGGAAAAAGTGGGACAATGTAATTAATAAACTGAGCAATAAAGATTAAAATATTTAAAAAATAAAGTGGTTATGTTAGGTACCTGTCAAAATAAAAAATAAAAAAATACAAACTAGTTCCATTTACTTTAGTGTTTAAAGCATAGGATTGTTCACATGGCATCTGTAATTTTTTTAATATGACAGCAAAATAAATTCAGACAGAACCATCGTTAGCTTATTTGTTTTGTAATTCATCAGAAAAAATATCTAAGGAATGTTTGAGTTCATTTATGAGTAACAATTGAAAACTGTCACTGAATTGATGGCCTACCTCATGCCTTTGAATATAATGAGCCTTGCGGTGTTATCTGATTTCTCTGCACAAGGCAAGGCCATGTGTGCAGCAAGGCCATGTATGCAGCAAGCAGTGTGTGCGGCAAGGCATGTATGCAGTGATCAGGGTCTGAGTTTGACTCCAGTGATGTCTGCCCTGAGCTCATGCTGTTTGTATACAAGTATCTGGGATGGGTGTGTACTTTGCGCAGTATTTTGGGCGCCTCTCATACTTACGTGGTTTTAACAGGAAATAGGAATGTACTAAAAGGATGACTGCACTAAATGACAAAGAACCACACATTTTGGAAATCCCTTTATAAGAGGAAAGTAAAGGATCTCCAATTCTTCCAAGTGGAAGGATTTCAGTGTATTGGGTGAGAGAGGATCATTGATCTTATCAGAACTTGCGACAGCAATGACTGATAAGGGTAGGAACTGTTGCGGTTGACAAAGATTCTCTATTCAGGAAGAATGTTGAGGAATCTAGTCGGTAACAATAGTGCTGATAAATTTCACTTCTCTGAGCATTTGTAGTCTTCACATTGCACCTAGCTTTTTAATTGAGCTGTGAGGGGCCCAATGTGCATGTGATGCCACCTGGCAGCTTACTCTCTTGCCTAAGTACACAGGCACGAATGCAAATACATATAGTCAGCCATCCAACTGGGTAGAGATTTGTTTGAATGTGAATGGAAGTCAATGTTTGCGTTTCCCTCCTTTAAAACAAAAGATGTTTTCTAGTTCCTGGTGCAAAGACATGGACACCAATCACAAGACATTGAATATCCTATAAACGCTTCATTTCCCAGAGAAAAGGGAGTGGGAGAATAGCCAATTGCTTCCTGAAGTCAAGCTGTCCTAAAGGTTTGGATAGCTAAATTTCCAACCAGAGTTACTGTACCTTTAAAAATGTGCTGATTCCAATTTACAATAGCTAAGATTTGGAAACAGCCTGAGTGCCCATCAGCAGATGAGTGGATTAAAAGATGTGGTACATCTACACAATGGAATACTAGACTGCTGTAAAAAGGAACTCTTACCATTTTCAGCAGCATGGATGGACATGGAGAGTATCATGAGAAGTGAAATAAGACAATCAGAGAAAGATAAATATCACATGATTTCACTCATGTGGAATATAATGAACAACATAAACTGATGAACAAACACAGATCCAGAGACAGAGAAGCAGTGATCAGACCATCAAACTTCAGAGGGAAGGAGGGTTAAAGGTGGTAAGAGATCAACCAAAGGACTTGCATGCATGCATATAAGCCTAACCAATAGACACAGACAGAAGGAGGGTGAGGGTATGTGCTGGGGCGTGTGAATGGCCAGGGAGAAGTCAATGGGAGAAAAAGGAGACATGTAATATTATAGGTAATTCTTTGGGAGAACCAAGATGGCGGCATAGGTAAACACCTATTTTGCTGCCCAAGCAACAATTCCAAAACTACAACTTAACAAAACAAACATCATCCAGAATCACTGGAAATCTGGATGAGTGAAAATTCCACAGATAAAAGTAAAGATAGGACACTGTGACTCAGAAAAGCAGTGGTGCAAAGCCTTGAAGATACACGAGGAGAGAGGTTCGGAGCCTTGAGTGCGCGATCAGTGAGGGATGGGCGGCAGCAAACCAGGCTGGTTTCCTCGAACGAGGAGGGTGGAGGCCTCCCACAGCACTGATCCCCTAGTTCCAGGCGAGGTCCCAGGTCCCGGAAAGGCAAGAAAATCCAGGCGCAGCTGAGGTCTGCGAGTTTGAGGAGAGTGCACGTAACTCAGAACAGCAATTTGCGCATAAACTTGAGGACAGGACTTCGCGACCATGCAGAGAGGACTTGTGACTTGCTCCCTAGCTTGGAAGACCACCGGACTGCTTTGTTTTACAACCCTGGGAATGAATTTGGGTGTGCAAACTCATTTGGGGAGAGGTAGAGTTGTCTGGCAATGGGTGGAGACCAGCGGTGGCTTTCTCTCGGAGGTGCCTACAGCCATCACCACCCAGCACAAAGACCCGCATGCCACATAGGGCAAAGCTGATGCCGCAGGCCGAATAGGGTGGAGCTGACCCCCCTGCACAGCATAAGGTGGAGCTGATGCTGCTCACCTCGTAGGGAGGCTGAGCCATTGTCCCTTAGAGGACAGCTACCACACACAGCTAATGGATAAACTCAGGAAAGCAGCCACAATGCAGACAAATGCAAAGAAATCAGGTGTGAAAGAAATGGAGGAAAAAAGACGACTAGACATAGAGTTCAAAACCACAGTAATAAGGTTTTTCAAGAGGTACTAGAAAAGGCCAATGAACTTAATGAGAACTACAAGGAAATGAACAAGACCTATGAAGAAATGAACAACACCTACGAGGATATGAAAAAGGACCAACTAGAAATCAAGCATAAATAAAAAATATTATACAAAGACCTAAAAGCAGTCCAGACTACCGCAAGAACCAAGACAAAGATTTGAAATACAGAGAAGCAAAATCCACTCAGCCGGAAAAGCAAGAAGCAAAAAGAATCCAAATAATTGAAGATACTGTAAGGGGCCCCTGGAACAACCTCAAGCATACCAACATCATAATTATTGGGGTGCCAGAAAAAGAGAGAGAGCAAGGTAATGAAAACCTATTTGAAGAAATAGTGACTGAAAACTTCCCACACCTGGTGAAAGAAATTGACTTAAAAATCCAAGAAATGCACAGAACCCCAAAATATAGGAATCTAAAGAGTATCACACCAACACATGTCATAATTAAAATGCCAAGAGCAAAAGACAAAGAGAGAATATTAAAAGTAGCAAGAGAAAAACAGTTAGTTACCTATAAGGAAGCACCCATACAATTGTCAGCGGATTTCTCAACAGAAACAATGCAGGCCAGACGGGAGTGGCAAGAAATATTCAAAGTGATGAATAGCAAGAATCTACAACCAAGATTACTCTACCCAGCAAAACTAGTATTCAGAATTGAAGGTCAAATAAAGTGCTTCTCAGATAAGAAAAAGCTAAAGGAGTTCATCACTGCCAAACCAATATTATATGAAATGCTGAGATATTCTTTAGAAAGAGGAAGAATAAAAAGGTACAAATAAAAATTATGAACAACAAATACACATATATCAACAAATGAATCTAAAAATCAGTGAATTAATAATCTGATAAACAGGATAAACTGGAGAATAGAACAGAATCATGGACATAGAGAAGGAATGAACTGACAATTCTTGGGGAGAAAAGGGGTGTTGGAAGTGCAGCAAGAGACTGGACAAAAATCATGCAACTATGGGAGAGGACAGTGGTGGGGAGGTGAGAGCGGAGGGTGGGATGGGTACCGGGTGGAGGCGGGGTATAGGGGGGGAAATGTAATTAATAAACTGAACAATAAAGGTTTAAAAAAAGAACGCTCTTTAGAGAGAAAAAATATTATATGTAATACTTTAAACAATAACAAATTTGAATAATTATAATTGCTTAAACTACAAAAATAAATGTGCTGGCCCCAAGAACTTTTACAAACTCATTTGAGAAAACTGGGTAAACACTATAGCTCTTGTCGGCTTTGAACATTTGCCAGAAATGCTCAGACAATTGATGTGTGACAGGAATCTGCAGGGTTCTGGCCAGCGGCTCCTGGTTCACACACAGCTCAGGGACCACCCTGCCTGGCCACCGGGACAGGTGCCTCTCTACCCAGAGTCCCTGGGCCCTAGAAACACGTGTGAGCACACATGCTCCAGGGGAGCCTCACTGCATGGAGACTGTGCTCTGAGCCCGCACCCTCAGGGCAGCACCAAGATGATCGCCAGACAAGACACTTCTCTGGCTAAGGGACATGAGCCAGGTGGAGCCCTGAGTTTCTCTACAGTGTTCTCTAAGCAACACAAATGGAATCTGTTTCTTTAAGTGAAAAGATGTTATGAGACATAGCAACATGTAAGTTGATTCTCTTGGATCAGTCATCTTGGGTCACGGGATGCCATCGTGAAGCAGCATGTGAGTAGTGGTGTTTGACACACTCTTGCCCATCTTCACATGCAGACACATGACGACCCCCCAAAGCAGATGCTGCAAAGAATTACTGGCTGCCCCAACCCACATGCAGTCAGAAGCAGCACTTGGCTTCACGGCCTGAATGGTTGATTGAGCCCAGTGGGAAGTCTGTGCAGAACACAACCACGGGAGCCCCACTTAACACAGCCATGCCAGGGCTGCGTCTCCATGGGAGACAGAGACAGACTTGGAAAGAATTTTCTAGAGAAAGTGTGCTTGCTCCACAGTGCCCAGGTCTACAGGTCACCATGGCATCTCGCCATTTGCGATTCTATAGAAGTCATGGGAAGCTCTGCTCCCTCTTCCTAAGGCAACACGTGCCAACTACCACAAGAAGCCTGAGTAATTGCATGTCCTACAGAGTCGTATGGAAAATTCCAGGAGGCCATATTAGCTGTCAACCCAGAGCAGCAGTATTTCTTTTATCCTCCGGTCAGTCAGGACTCACGGGCAAGGCCTGAAACATGTAAATCAGAGGAAATGGATTCAGAGAAATGTGCAGGAAGGGGGAATGGTCTTCAGTCCATAGCCCTATGCATCTCTGTGGCCTGGAAACCACTTAGAGGGTGTCCCACAGGAGCCAGGTGGGAGCTGTCTGCCTCCAACACTGAGTCATTCCACTCGCCAGTCCTTGGTTTTGTCCTCTTTCTTTCTTTTTTAAATATTTCTTATTGATTTTGCAGTGGAAGGGAGAGGGAGATAGAGACATAAACATCCTATCTAATAAAAGAGTAATATGAAAATTTACCATACTTCCACTATACCCACAAGCCATGCCCACAAGCTAATCAGGAGCAAATATGCAAATAAACCCAACCAAGATGGCTGTGGGTATGGAGTGCAAGAGGGAGGCTTGGGTTTCCCCAGCAATGGAGGAAGCCAAGCTTTCTGCCTGTCCTTGCTGGCCAAGGTCTCCACTCAGTGCTACAAAGTTTCAATGATAAAAGTTAAATAAACCCTCCAAAAAGTGGTGGCAGCCACAGAGCTGGAGAGAACAGAAAGGTAGGCTTGCCCCTGGTGATGGAGGAAGCCAAGCTTCCCTGCTGCCCTTGCCAGCCTAGGCCTCCAATCAATGCTACAGAGTTTTAATTATAGAAGATAAATAAACCCCAACAGAAATGGCTGCCACCACTGAGTGAGCAGAAGGCTTTGTTCCCCTCCAGGCTACAAAGTTTTAATTGTAGAAGATAAATAAATCCCAGATACCTGGGCCTCTGCTTGGGTCATTGAGGGGCATGGACAGCCTGAAAATCACCATAGGCCCCTTTCCCAGGCCACCCCACACCCCAAGGGAACCCCCATCCAGGACATGCTTCAGGGCAAACCAGCTGGCCCCCATCGATGCACCAAACCTTTATCCTATCTACTAAAAAAGTGATATGCAGATTGACCATCACTCCAACACACAAGATGGCTGCCCCCATGTGGTCAAAGATCCTGCCCCCATGTGGAAACAAGATGGCCACCACAAGATGGCCAGCAGGGGAGTGTAGTTGCCCAGGCCTTCAAGGGAGGGCAGTTGTGGGAAATCAAGCCTGCAGGGGAAGGCAGAGTGTGCACCCAGTTTTTGCTACATGGCCCAGGGAGAAACTGAAAAACAGCACTGTGATGTGTTGATGAGTTTTCTCTTCTTCTGCCAGAATTCTTCTCAGACCTCATGCTGAATGTGGAAGGGAAAGCATGGACTGTTCAACTCACTGAAAAGCCATTGGGCAAGGACAGCAATGCACTGCTGATTGTAAATCCTATCTAAGAAAAGAGTAATATGCAAATTGACTATCATTCCAACACACAAGACGGCTGTCCCAATGTGGACACAAGATGGCCACCACAAGATGGCCCACAGAGGGGGCAGTTGGGAGGGACCAGGTTTGCAAGAGAGGGCAGTTGTGGGTGACCAGACCAGCAGAAGAGGGAAGTCGGGGGCAAACAGGCTGGCAGGGGAGCAGTTAGACATCAATCAGGCTGGCAGGGGAGTAGTTAAGGGGTGATCAGGCTGGCAGGCAGAAGTAGTTAGGGGCAATCAGGAAGGCAGGCAAGTGAGTAGTTAGGAGCCAGCAGTCCTTGATTGTGAGAGGTATCCCAGATTGGAGAGGGTGCAGGCTGGGCTGAGGGACACACTCCCTGTGCACGAATTTCATGCATTGGGATTCCAGTCCTATCTAATAAAAGAGTAATATGCAAATTGACCATCACTCCAACACACAAGATGGCTGCCCCCATATGGTCAAAGATGGCTGCCCCCATGATGGCCTCTACAAAATGGCCTCTACAAGATGGCCTCTACAAAATAGCCAGCAAGGGAGGGCAGTTGGGAGGGACCAGGCCAGCAAGGGAGGGCAGTTGGAAGCAATCAAGCCTGAAGGAGAGGGCAGTTAGGGGTGACCAGGCTGGCAGAGGAGAGATGTTAGGGGCAATCAGGCTGGCAGGGGAGAGAAGTTAGGGGCAATCAGGCTGGCAGGGTAGTAGTTAGGGGGTGATCAGGCTGGCAGGCAGAAGCAGTTAGGGGCAATCAGGAAGGCAGGCAGGTGAGTAGTTGGAAGCCAGCAGTTCTGGATTGTGAGGGGGTTCCCAGATTGGAGAGGGTTCAGGCTGGACTGAGGGACACACACAAATTTTGTGCACCAGGCCTCTAGTATATAATAAACCTGAAGGTGGGGCCTGGCAGGAGGAACACATTATACTACTTTTCTCAAGGCCTGATAGCAATGGGACATCACTCAGAGGTGAAGGAAAAATCCTGCTTCCTGGCTGGAAAGAGACACTGAAGATTAAAAATGCAAAAAATACCCATCAAGACTGTCTTATGGGAGGAGAGTAAAATGACACAGCAATGCCTGATCACCAGCTATGCTTCAGAGGGAAGGGGGCCAGGCCAGCCTGCAAGGCGAGATGTGGATGATGTGGAAGTGTATTTATAAATGCACATTTATTGCCAGGACAATTCATTCATGTTTCCATTCTGGTCTACTTTTCCCATTCTGTAGCTAGCCTCCACTCTTTAATGTGTTTCCATTTCCCTCAATCGGGGCATCAGGAGTAGGGGCCAGGGAGGCAGTGTAGGGCTGGTAGGCTTTTGATTCAGAGAGGTGACAGGTGAGATAGATTTCGGAGAGGTAATAAGTGAGGTAGATTTGGAGAGGTGACAGAAAGGTAGATTGGGGAGAGGTGACAGGTGACAGGACATGTGTCAGGTGAGGTAGACTGTCCTTCTCCCTCCTGCTGAGAGGACCTAGCCCTGGGCAGCAGGTTCAAAGGACAATGGGGCCTATGGTGGTGGCCAGTTGGGACCTCAGGACTGAGCCCAGGATGGCTGAGACTCCCGGTCCCTGCTCTGCCTCACTCTGACCCAGGCTGAGGAAGTGAGTCTGTGAGCCAGGAGCCAGGAGGCTCCTCTCCTCTGGACTTTGGAGGAGCCTTCGCATCGCTCCCAGGCCCAGGCCAGGCTTTCTCCAAAGGAACTGTAACCAGGCTGAGTTGTCTACTCACCCAGGGCATCCCATGCCATTGCCAGAATTCAGGAGGGTGAGAGCTGGGTCCTTCTGTCCTATAGGGGGAGCCTCCAGCATCTGGACACCCTGATACCCTGACACCCTGGGAGCTGCAGGCCCACTTCTGCCTGGGCAGGCTGCATGGCATAGCCTGAAACACCCTGCAGGTGAGCTGAGAGCTCTGGATACTGTGCTACCCAATTGCTCTTCCAGGGGACACTACAGTGCCCTCAAAGACTGTGAGAGAGCAGCATGCCCACTTCCATGTCCACACTGCACCAGGCATCCCTGCCCTGAGTTTATGGGGACTCGAGGTAACAGGGCCGATGGGCTGGGAGCCAGGCCATGCTCTTTCCTTCCTACCCACCGATGCCAGCACCTTCCCTCAGGGCTTGCTTCCACGGGAGGGAAGGGTTACTCTCCAAACCCCACCAAAAAGGGAGGCTCAGCCTACAGCCAGGGCTACATGAACGCTGAGGCAGACTCACTTGGGGGTTTCATCTCTTGGACCAAAACCAACCTTCCCCTCAGAGCTGTGCTCTGGGTACCATCTGACAGAGCCTTATTCCATCACAGAGTCTCCAGGATGAAATGCTGGCATGAGTCCCGGGGCAATACTGAGGCCATGAAAGGGTTTAGGGTCTTTGTTGTCATTTGTAGACTTGGGTCTTGGACGTGCAGGATGGTGTGGTGACAGGGTCCAGTGCTTTCATAAAGAGATGCTCACAACAAATTGACCAAAGGAATGAACAAAAAAGTTGCTTTTGTTTGGATTGAAAGGGGGGAAATGGTGGTATTTCAATATGTGATAAAATGCAGTTTCTGCTTGGTTTTAAATAGACTCTAAAATTCTTTAATATATGAAGTTAACTTTAGCCTCTTTAGGGGGGACATTAATGGACATGGCATTATACATAAAGGCCTCATTGCATACTATATGTACACTCCATCATAGATGTATTTTCACTAAAAATATAAATATAATGTGAAACTATATCTGGACACTATTTAGAGATTCAAAATAAGTTTTAAGAGTAAACCTACTATACACATATGAAACCCATTAAGGTGTTGAGATGCGTATGGTTCCCTGTGGGTTTGATTTGAGTTGATTTTTTGTTCATTTTCCAGTCTTCCAATTAGAAAATGGTTGTAGGCACTGACATCATATATGAGGGCAAACTACTCCACTGCATATACCCTCCTATGCGTTAGTTTTCATGCAGGACCTTGTGTCATTAAAACAATAATAATCAACCTAAATCCGGCTGAGATGTTGAGTAAAAGAAAAGATAGCTCCCAACATCATGGGCTCAAAACATAAACTGCAGGCTATTACATCTGGTAAAGAGAGAACGAGTATTCCTAAGTGTTTCCTCTACCCATATAGCATGGATCCTGTGTAATAAATTGGCATAGCACTTTATTTATGATGATATATACATGAGTCCACAAATTAAAATGTCAAATAATGCACTGTAAACTGAATAGAAATATATCGAAGCAGCTTTTAAAATGCCAAGTAGATACTCTTTGACACAAGGTGCATGTTCAGAGCGAAACTGTAACTTGGGGGCTAGGTCCTTTGAAGGACCCTGATGCTGTGATTGTGCACAAAGCAGCCTCGCACTTGGAGGCTCAGGGAAGGAAGAGGCGTGTCCATGGTCCCAGTGGCGTGTGGCACAGGAAGGGCAGGTGGCACTGGGCTTCTCTGGCTGCCAGAGGCGAGTGGCTCCAAGCATCGCCATGACTTCCTGTCACTAAGATCCAGAACAGGTCTCCTGGGGACACAGACACAGTCCACAATCCCTCCCACCTCCCCACCTTGGCTTTTCAGTCCACTTGAGGGAATCGAGAATCAGCCGACTGCAGTCCATCCAAGTGCCATGAGTGTGATTATCCCAACATATGCTCACACTCAGATGTTAAAATGATGAGTGGGTGTTCAAAGAGTGAAAATTATAATTACACCAATGAGTGGCCAGAGGCATGTTTGAAAAAGACACGAACAGAAAGGTTCTAAGTGAAAAGATAACTGTTGGAACACATGGGTGAAATGCAGTAGATAAGAATGAACGAGAGGAATTCAACTGAAAGAGAATTCTTCACTTTACTCCAAGTGGACTTGGCCAAAGGGAGAGTGATCTGAAATCAGGTTTAAAGGTGTAGAGAACAAGTTCCAACATACATTTAAGCACAGATGAGAGGACAGGAGAATGACTTGAGAGACAAAAAAATAAAATGATTCAGAACTGATGGGAGGTCTAAATTCCCCAGCACAAGATGTATCAAAGGGAGTGGACAGAAAAAACAGACACAGAGCAATGAAAGAAAGAAAGAAAGAAAGAAAGAAAGAAAGAAAGAAAGAAAGAAAGAAAGAAAGAAAGAAAGAAAGAAAGAAAAAAACAGCCCTGGCTGATTTTGCTCAATGGATAGAGCATTGGTCTGCGGACTGAAGGCCCCAGGTTTGATTCCAGTCAAGGGAATGTACCTTGATTGCGGGCACATTCCCAGTGGGAGGTGTGCAGGAAGCAGCTGACTGATATTTTGCTCTCATCAATGTTTCTAACTCTCTATCCGTCTCGCTTCTTCTCTGTAAAAAACAATAAAATATATATTTTTTAAAAACCTGGCCCTAACTGGTTTGATTCAGTGGATAGAGCATCAGTCTGTGGACTGAAGGGTGCTGGGTTCAATTCCAATCAAGGGCATGGACCTCAGTTTGTTGTAGGCTCCTCCCCAACTCGGGTCCCTGGTCAGGGTGCATGCAGAAGGTTACCAATCAATGTGTTTTTCTCACAACAGTGTTTCTTTCTGTCTTTCCCTCTCTCTTCTACTCCCTCCAAAAATCAATGGAAAAATATCCTCAGGGAGAAGTAAAAGAAATACCAAAAACTGGATACATCTACAATTAAAAATCTTACGAATAACAGTCTTACTCTTTCAGTGGACTTCTTTTTTTTCAGTATTATGTTTTTTTCTTTATTGTTCAGTTTATTAATTACATTGTTTCCCCTTTTTTATCCCCCTAAATCTCCCCTCCACCCTGTACTTATCCCACCCTCCACCCTCACCTCCCCCTCCCCAAAGTCCTCTCCCATTGTTGCAAGATTTTTGTCCAATCTCTTGCTGTACTTCCAACAACACCCTTCTCCCCAAGAATTGTCAGTCCATTCCCTCTCCATGTCCATGTTTCTCTTATAGTCACCAGTTTATCCTGTTTATCAGCCTATCAGTTCACTTGATTTTTATGTTCATTTGTTGATAGATGTGTATTTGTTGTTCATAATTTATATTTTTACCTTTTTCTTCTTCCTCTTCTTAAAGAATATCTTTCAGCATTTCATATAATACTGGTTTGGTGGTGATGAACTCCTTTAGCTTTTTCTTATCTGCGAAGCATTTTATCTGATCCTCAATTCTGAATGATAGCTTTGCTGCATAGAGTAATCTTGGTTGTAGATTCTTGCTATTCATTATTTTGAATATTTCTTGCCACTCGCGTCTGGCCTGCATCGTTTCTGTTGAGAAATCCGCTGACAATCGTATGGGTGCTCCCCTGTAGGTAACCATCTGTTTTTCTCTTGCTGCTTTTAATATTTTCTCTTTATCTTTTGCTCTTGGCATTTAAATTATTATATGTCTTGGTGTGGTCCTCTTTAGATTCCTATATGTTAGGGTTCTGTGTACTTCTTGGGCTTTTAAGTCAGTTTCTTTCACCAGGTGGGGGAAGTTTTCAGTCACTATTTCTTCAAGTAGGTTTTCATTACCTTGCTCTCTCTCTTTTTCTGGCACCCCAATAATTCGGATGTCGGCATGCTTGAGGTTGTCCCAGAGGCCCCTTACGCTATCTTCAATTATCTGAATTCTTTTTGTTTCTTGCTTTTCCAGCTGAGTGGATTTTGCTTCTTTGTATTTCAAATCTCTGACTTGGTTCTTGTGGCCCTCTAGATTGCTTTTAGGACTTTGTGTAATATTTTTTATTTCAGTCTGTGTATGCTTGATTTCTAGTTGGTCCTTTTTTTTATCCGTGAGGGTCTGGTTCGTATCCTCAGAGGTCCTGTTCATTTCCTTGAGGGTCTTATTCATTTCCTGGTTGGTCTTGTTTATTTCCTGGTAATTCTCATTAAGTTGATTGGCCTTTTGAAGGCCGTCTTGAAAAGCCTTCTAATCCTGGTTTTGAACTCTATGTCTTGTCGTCTTTTCTCCTCCATTTCTTTAACATCTGATTTCTTTCCATATCTCTGCATGGTGGCTGCTTTATGTGGTAGATATCCTCAAAGGGACAGTGGCTCAGCCTCCCCAGTTACCTGAGGTGGGTACTTTTACTGCAATCCTTTATGGGTTGTATTCAGTATTTTTGAATTTAAACCGAGCTTTTTGTTGTTAGCCCTAGGAGGGTTTGACCTCCAGGCCAATTGGCTGTGAAGGGAGACTGTGTTCAGGTTGGATGGGCGGAGTCTCTGAGCTGCGCAGGTAGCGTCAGCGTCAGCTGCGTCCTATGTGGTGCTCGCGCACGGGTCTCTGTTGGATGGGGATGGCTGCAGACACCTCCAAGAGAAAGCTGCTAGTCTCTTCCCCTTGCCAGACAACTCTGCCTTTCCCCAGATGTGCCTGCACACCAAAAGTCTAGCCCAAGGTTGTAAAATAGATGGTTTCCGGAACCAGGAGACAAGTTTCCAGGGGGCAAGTCTCGGGTTTGCGTGACCCTTGCGCAGAAACTTCTTTTCGCCGCCTCCTGATCTCTCACAGACTAGGAGCCTCTGCCGCGCCCCTCTTCCAGGGTGCGTACCCCGGACCTCGGACCTCGCCTGGCGCTGGGGAGTCCGTGTAGTGGGACGTCTCCACCCTCCCCGTTGGAGAAATCCGGCCGGAGTTGCTGCTCCAGCCCCAGCCCGCACGCGCTACCAGGACGGCTCCTAACCTGTTTCCGTCTGAAAGGCTGCGCTCCCGCCGCTCCTGAGTCTCAGTGTCCCACCTCTACACTTATTAGGGGAGTTTTCATTCAGCCAGCTTTCTGGCGATTCTGGGTGCTGTCTGTTCTGCTGTTATGTTGTAGTTCTTAAATCATTGCGCGGGGCAGAACAATAGGTGTTTACCTATGCCGCCATCTTGGTGTTCCTCCCCCTCAGTGGACTTCTTAATGTGAGAAATCCTATCTAATAAAAGAGTAATTTGCAGATTAACCATTACTTCAACACACAAGAGAGCTGTCCCCATGTGGACACATCATGGTCACCATAAAATGGCCAGCAAAGGGGGGGGGGGCTGTTGGGAGGTTCCAGGCCTGCAAGGGAGGGCAGTTGGGAGGGACCAGGTCTGCAAGGGAGGGGAGTTGGGGGCAATCAAGCCTGCAGGAAAGGGCAGTTAGGGGTGACAAGGCCAGCAGAGGAGGGAAATTGGGGGCAAACAGGCTGGCATGGGTAGACATCAATTCGGCTGGCAGGGGAGTGGTTAGGGGTGATCAGGCTGGCAGGCAGAAGCGGTTAGGGGCAATTAGGGAGGCAGGCTGGTAAGCAGTTTGGAGCCAGCAGTCCTGGATTGTGAGAGGGATGTCCCAGATTGGAAATGGTTCAGGCTGGGCTGAGGGACATTCCCCACCTCCCGTGCACAAATTTTGTACACCGGGCCTCTAGTCTATATATAAAAGCCTAATATGCAAATTATCCCCTCAATCGGGAGTTCCACCTTCTGGGAGCTCAACCAATTGCTATGATGTGTGCTAACCACTAGGGGATGGTGCAGAATGAAGGAAGACCCTGGCCAATGGCCAGCAGCTGCTAGGAAGCAGAGTTTGTGCACAGGGCTTCTAGAAAAGTATAAAAAGCCATTTAACTGTGATGTTTAAAATACAGAGATGTTAAAATATTGTAGGTCTAGGAATTCTAGGGGAAAAAATCTTTCCAGAATGTAGATAAAAACAAATTACTAGATAAAGAAAACTACTAGTTTACCAAAAACAGACATGAAGGAAAGGGAGTTCTAAAAACTACAATTCGGGAAGAAAATGATCCTCATGGTGAGAAAAGAAGTTAACCAGTTACGCCAAGCTCACCAAGCCTCATCTGACTGAAGAACCATCATCATAGGGCTATTTTGTTGTGTTGTTAAAGGAGAGAAAAAAAAACACACCTCTGAATCACAATAGCATGGCATTTCATCTGGTTCTTTAACTTAGAGCAGCTAATAATAATCTTTCTGTGGAAAGAAATACAATACTCAGCTTCCAAAGGAACAGAAAGAAATGCATAAAAGGAACAAATGTATGAAATTGGCCTACAATGTTCCTGAAGGCTAGGGTGCTCACAGGGTGGACCTCATGGTTGGCAAGCTCACCTAGTGAGAGGGAACCTTCAAAAACAGGGACTGATCGCATCAGAGCAAAGTGGCAGGAAGTAGAGCAAATGCTTTGGACAACTATAATCAACTGTCAAAATGGACAATAGAAAAATACCGTGGCGACCCTGTGAGAAGCAACTTGAAGAAAAACGAAATGGGTCTATTCCTATAAGTATGTAACTTAACAAAACTGGTAAATTCTCGGGCTGTTTTTTACCTGTGTCATCAGAGTCTAGCTCCAAAAATGGGATTCTTTTGTCCTCCAAAAATCGAGCTTCGGGTACATATCACAGTGCTGTACGTTCTGCTGGTCTATAACCCAATCCCAGCACACCAGCCTGGGACCCACCCACCACACCTCCCTACACCAGAGTTCTCTACCTTCCCATCTACTTCCTATGGCTACTTCCTAAATGCTGGTTCCTCAAAGACTGTGAGAACAGCAGCAGCAACAAGGTCAACACACACACACATACATACACACACACACACACACACACACACACACACACGAGTGTTAATCAATGGCGGCTGGGGTTGCACCGAGAGGCGGCCTAGGAAGCTGGCTCACAGAAAGAATGATCTGGGAGACCAGGGCAAGAGGGTGATTTGGGAAGAGGTCATGCAGGTTAGAAGGAGAGGGTGGCCCTTCTTGGATATGTGTCATTAAGACAAAGATAGGCGCCCCAGCTGGTGAGCTTGGTTGGCTGGGTTCCATCCCAGGCATGAAGATTGCAGGTTTGATTCTGAGTTCCAGGCTTGATTCCCCATAGGGAGCTGGCAGGAGGCTGCTAACTGATGATTCATTCTCACATCCATCTCTCTGTCTCTCTTTCTCTGTCTCTCTTTCTCTCTCTCTCTCTCTCTCTCTCTCTCTCTCTCTCTCTCCCTCTCTCAAATCAATTTTAAAAATCATTTTTAAAAAACCATGATAGAAATAGAAATGTGTTTAAAATGACACATCAAGGTATCAAGGTTGTGATCATTGATCATATAGTTTTACATCTATTCAGAAAGGAACTGTTGTATGACTTTGATGCAAAAGATGAGGTTCATCAGTTGAAATTATAAACAAAACTTCTAATACATAGTTTTATAGAAAGGATTACTTAAGCTCTTTCTATTGTTTGTCCCTACCTGTTAAGTGGGGCAATTATAGTAGTAACAAATTAATAATTAGTTGAAGTGACAGGATAAATCACCATCACTCTGATCCCTTATGTATCTCAGGAGGATGAGCTATATAATTCTTCCAATGAAACGCCCTCTAGACAGAGCTGTGAGGATGGAAAGGACCACGTGTTACAGACACACAGGAGACCACCGTTTGTGCAGGGACATCACACCTAGTCTCCAGGGACACCACATCTGGTCTCCAGGGACACCACACTGGTCTCCAGGGACACCTGGTCTCTAGGGACATCACACCTGGTCTCCAGGGACACACACCTGGTCTCTAGGGACACCTATTCTCCAGGGACACCTGGCCGCCAGATGGGCAGTATCGCCTCCATCAGCTCCTGTACAGCCAAGCTGTCCTCCTAGGTATCACTGCAGCACAGAAAGTGGGGAGTGAGCTGGACACCATCTTTTTCTTTCCACCCCAGTAAGCTAAGCAGGCCCTTTTGCCTGAGACCAGTGGCTGATGCCTCACGAAGTCTCGCAGGGTCAAGCACCTGTTAGGCAGGGAGGTGGCCAGGGAGTAGTAGGCAAGTGCACACACTCACGCATTTGCTCTATGCCAGGACACTAGGTGAACTGGTGTATACTTGGGTTCACAAAGACAGCAGTGAAGGGAGAGTCACCTTACCGAGAGGTGCAGAGGAGCACAGAAGGAGAGTAGGATCAGTAGCAACCATCTGGGTGGGGAGTATTGCAAGGTCAAGCTCCTAGTGTGAGCAAATGCTTCAGCTCTCCTCGTCACATGTGTGATCACTGAGTATTATCTTCCCACACATGCTGTGAGAGGCACACGAAGCCTCACCTTCAGGAGAGACAGGAGCAGCTTTTGTCAGTTTTCTGACAGCCAGAAAAAGCAAGCGAGCCTCACCTGCTTTTTCCTCTGAAGAACTGCATGGACCTGCCATGAATCCACAGGAGAGAGAATTTGCTGCAGACATCTCCTGGTCAATGCCTGCTATTCTGCAGTGCGTTCTTTTAAGAAATGAAAGTGACCTGGTGGTTGGGACTGTGCTTTTCTCTTCATTATGTTCAGGACCCAAAATAAATATCAAACAGGAGCTTGATAATTACAGGAATGGTGTCTGGAACCTTCTTAGACTCCTGGAAGGAAATGCATTATCGGATTACAACCGGCTAATTGGAATCATCATCATTACAATAGTTGATTCCTTTGATGCATTGCCTCTGGGCTTGATTAAAGATTTAACAATATTGGTCTTACATCCTGAGAGGTGAAAAACGCCTAATCATTTGTTCAATAGCATGAGGCTTGTTTAGAATCAGAAAGCGAGGGGGATGCTGTCTGCATGCAAATGGGCTGACAGATTTGTTTTCCAATCATAATAACATTCCTCATTTCTAAGAAACATATAGAGAGAGGAAAAAGAACATGTGCATTCATTTTTTAAAAGCAACACTGCCTCAACCTGCCTTTCCTGCTCAGGTGCTCTGCTTCTTGCTGGCCACAGGCTTCCTTAGCCTACAGTGTCAGTCAGGGCTCGGGTCCTTCTCTCTCCCACAAGGCCTCCAATTTCCTGTCAACTCACACCTTCCACATTGTTCATGTAATAACAACATAAACAAATGTCATGAAGAGAGAGTTTAGTCAGTATCACCCAGGATGTCTATCCTAAGGAATATAAGTATAACATCCTCAGTTATAGTTAACTTTCGTGTTATAATTCTTAAATATTACTCAACATTTTTGGCAGGTTTTAGGAAACAAACATCACATTAATAAACATAGTGACTGAAAAAAGTGAGAACAAAAAACATGAGAAATCACTGGGGTTTGAACATTAGATACACACACTGCCTTTCTCATGATATGCATCACTAACACTTACTGAGCACCTACTAAGTGCTGGCATCATCCACACGAACTGTGCATGACCATAACACCCCGTTCACACAAGAAGCACAGAGGTGCTGTCAGAGTGCTTACTCCTGGACCCTCCGCATGCTCGCTGCTCCAGTTATGGGAGTACTTCCTCCTTGACCCTGCTCGACTAAGCCAAGTGTGGACCTCAGTTCCCTGCTGGGACCTGGACTGCCATAGACACTGGGATTGGACAGAGAAGACAGTGTGAGCAGTCACAGACATAATGGAGAATCTTATTGCAGGCTGAGTAGCCATTGCTACTAACTAGCCACTAGACAAAGCAGGTCTTCAAAATAGCTTCCTACAGTAACCATGCCAAGCAGCCCTGTACACACAGGAGCCCAGCCTCACACACAAGCAGCCTCAAACACAGGAGCCCTGTACACCACAGCAGCCCAGCCTCACACACAGGCAGCCTCAAACACAAGAGCTATTGCATAAAGAGGTCCAGCAAGTAGGCTTATACTGCTGGTCAGTAACACACTTTGTACCAACTTAGATAAGAGAGGCTTTTTAACCAACAGTGATGTCCACACTTGGACTACAGAAAGACACGCCTACGCAGTGTGTGCAGTGCAATTGCTGTGTCCTTGCTTTTGCATCTGCATGTGGCAACTCGGCCTTCAGCATCCAGCGTACTTTGATTAGGGTTCCCACAAATGCACAGAGTATCTGTCATTTCTCAAGTTCAAGTAATAGCGTGAAATACAGAGCTCACACCTCAACCTTTTCGCCACAATATTATTTGTGTGTGTGTGCCTTCGCTCTCCCCCTACAAGGACTCTTTGATCATCTATAACAATAAAAACATAATATGCTAATTAGATCAGATGACTGACCTACCAGATGAAGCCTGGGCTGCAAGGGAATCCTGGGTCCCAGATGCCAGAGGGAAGCCTGTGCAGGCAGCGGGCAAAGGAAGGCCTATTCTTGCATAAATTTCATGCCTCGGGTCTCTAGTCACTTTATAACAGTTTAAAAAAAGGTCATTATTTGTTGAATGGGGCTCCAGGCAGACTGTCAGCGGGGTTGTTCCTTCCCAAAGAGGCTGTACTCACACAGACTGACTCATAAGTACCCATGCCAGAATCCCATTCACTATTTCACTTGGTAATGAGCGTAGAATAAACATTATATAAAACATGGAGATGATTTTCCTTCAAACAAGAATTAACATGGCCAAGGTCCTTGCTGTTTGATCTGTGAGAAGTTTCACTTTAAAGACCTACACTAGCGCTCTAACCAGTTTGGCTCAGTGGATAGATCATGGGCCTGGGGACTGAAGGGCCCTGGGTTTGATTCTGGTCAAGGGCATGTATCTTGGTTGCAGATTGGATCTCCAGTAGGGGGTGTGCAGGAGGTAGCTGATCAATGTTTCTCTCTAATGGGCTATAGAGAGACCCTGATGTTTCTAACTCTCTGCCCCTTACCCTTCCTCTCTGTAAAATCAATAAAAATATTTTAATAAATAAATAAAGACCTATACTAGCTCTGAAGGACAAATATGACCTGAGAGGAGGCATCTGCATTTAGAGTTGGGTCTGCTGTTCCTTCCACCTGGCCTGAGCCGCCGAGAAGGTGAGACCTTCCACCCTGAGCTAGTTAGTGGCTGGGGACAGCGTGGCTGCAGCCTGAGGCCTCTGTCCAGAGGGGATGCTCGGCCTACCCATGCTCTGGGCTCAGTGTGGCGCTGTTTACTGGTATGGCAGATGGGGTTCACCTGCAGATTCATGCTGACAGGAAGTATTTGGAAATTATTCAGTATCATTTCCATCTTTGTCCCCAAAGTCCAGGAGTTTCTCAACTCAAGGATGCCAACACCAACATTTTAAAGGGCCTTCCTAGATTAATCCACAGTGCGGGGGTTGGAGGGAGACGCTAATTCTCCTTTCTCAGTATCCTCACCATTACTATCACTCAGCAGCATGCTACTTCAGTGCAATGCTCACTCAGAATAATTGAAAAAAGGGTCCAACACCCAGAGGAGAGTGATTCCACAATCACATTGCACCTCCTTAGTGCACAGATAGTATCTGGCTTTCTTAGCTGCTTTGGGATCTTGCAAGACCTTAGCACCAATGTGCAAGCGATCGTCAACACGGCTGCAAGCAAATGTTGGCCATGGCAGCACAGACGTAACTTGTTATAACTGTGAAGACTACCTGTGAGCGACACCTCCCTGTCTTCACTGCTGACAGGTGGCACTGATTGCATGTGGTTCCTCTCTAGAGAATGCCTACAGCCTTGGGCCGGATACCTGGGCCCATCCCACTAGGCTGACATAAAATCAGCGGTCCCAGGACATAGGGGCCGAGCTGGAGAGTCTCCATGGGACAGGGTGAGATCTGTTAGGAGCATCAATGATGAAGGGGGACCGTTTGAGGAAAAACAGTGTGGAATCGCAAGGCTGGCAGCACTGGGTGGAGGCAGGCAGAGCTGTTCGGAACCCTGGAGACATGAGGGATGTGAAAATGGTCACCATCCTTGAAGAGAAGCCAGGAAAAGGAGTTGTGCTCAATGAATGGCACTCAATGAATAGTTGTGCAAAAAATAGCTTTGCTGAGCTGCATCACAACATTGAAACAGGAAAGTTGTCACGTTCTGGGTAAGAGACGAGGCCCAGACTCACGTCACTATGACCAGGGACACGTGTGAGGCATGTGCATCTCTATGATCCAATCACAGCCTTTTCCTCCAAGCCTCAGGCTGGAGGTAGTGATGGGTGAGCCAAATCTCTTGCTAATGGAACGCAACAAATGTCTTCACTGGGGATGTCAAGATGGAATTAAATGCATTATATAATAGGAAATTATGTAGATGTCAATTCACAAACCAGTAATTATGTGCCTGCATCTTCAATATGTAAAATGTTGAAGCAACAGCCAAATATATTCCATCCAGAAAAAATAATAAAAAGAAACAGTGGCCATGAGAGGATTAGCCAGGGTGACTGATGCTCATGCAGCTGTGAGAGCAAACACCTCCCCTCATCAGTGCAAGCGAATCTCCACCGTTAAAAATGCCAAAATGTGCACTAAAGCTCTGGCACAGGCCTGGTCTATACCACACACAGCCAGGCGCGGGGGGGGGGGGGGGGGGGGCTTCTTGTCTGTCACATGAGCAGTTCCTCTGCACCCTGTTCTCACTCTCTGGCCTGAAGGCCTCCGAACTCAAAAGCACGGGAGGAAAATCAGAGGGTGTGCATGTGTGTGCACGCATGAGTTCATTCAGAAATAATACCTCTGGACCCCCAGGCCATGAGACCACCAGAAGTTGCAGCTTTATGTACTTTACAGTGAAGTATCTGAAAGTGTTAGACTGTTTAACAATGAGTTGTACATGGACAAGTGTCCCCATCGCCAGTGCATCACTCAGGAACTCAGAACTTCTCCACATTCAGCTAACTCCCCTAAGAAGTACAGAAAGCAAATGGATGAAATTGCATTGCTGGCTTTCCAAAATGTAATCAAAGCCTCTAATGAAGCCTGCCATCGAGATCCTCAATAGAATAAAAGGTTCCGGCATCAGGGCCCTGTGTGAGGCCACCGAAGCCAGGCGTGCGTGCAGTTAGCAATTCCCTCAGGGGTCCGACCCTCCCGAACTTAATATCATTACAGATATATTATTCAGAGAGTGAGGCTCCGGACTCCCTCACCTCATTCCCGATGACTCTGGGACTGCATTGGTAAGCACCGGGCCACTCTGTTTTTCCTGATTTGGTTAGGAGAGAGCAGGGTTCTCCAGAATCCCAGAGACAGGATTTGGTGGAGCAGCTCAAGAGGAGAAAGAAGCTTATGGGTTTACATGTGGTGGTGACTAATGAACAGAAAGTAAACATTAAAAACCTGCCTAACCTCCATATGTGTGTATGAAGATAGTTACGAAAGCAAACAGGACCATATGAGATACTGTGAAACTCATCATCGATAGAACTACTTTTATTCGTGGGTTGAAATCATGATATAATCGTGCCACCAAAATACACATGGCCTGGGACCATGGATCCTGCCCTGAGAGCTGCTTCCAGAGGGCGCCTCCGCCCAGGAAGCCCCCAAACAGCCCCCCCCCCGCCAGAGGAATGCATTGGAGCAGTGGACCTTAGGGAACAGGAGGAAAAGACCAAGACCTGGAGGAGGAGGAAAGGCAGACATCTGGAAGTAACCCTACTGCACATGGACAGAGGTTCTGTGTCAGTGGGGATGTGCAAAGGGGTATGGTATGTCCTGGAATTGTCCTGAGCTCGTGCACCTGCTCCATCACTGGCTCCCTGGGGACCACTGCTCTGTAGTTCCAGGTTAGCACTGCACAGGCCAGAGTAGCTTCCACGTACATCTGCATCATTGGAGAACCTTGAAACAGACAGGATACTAGGGCACCAGGCGTCTGCAGGCCACGCAGAGCTGACCACACACCTCCTCGAGGTACAGGTGAGACTAAGAGGATGCAGACCAGGCAAGCCAGGCTCAGAGACTGGCCCCACAACTCTGTCTCAGTCTCTCCTGTCACTGAGTGCCCCAGATGATAGTGACCATTACCTGTATATAATACAAAAGATTATAAATGGGACCCCGAACTAAACTGTCACTATCACCATTGTTATACTCTGCGTGTTCCCCTTCTGACACACATTCCAGACCTTTCTCAGAAACACACCTGGTCTAGCTTGCTTTCACAATAGGTTGTTTCTTCTGAAAGAATCCATAATGCTCTGGGCTTTTTGTGGCATTGTTCTTGGGTAGCTACTATGGACACTACAGACACATGGAAATGCAAGCCAAAATCCAGTGTCTCCCCTGAGTCCTGGACACACTGGACACACAGAGCTGCCCCACTGTGCACCCAACATCTGAGTCCTAGACACATGGGGCTGCCCCACTGTGCAGTCAACACCTGAGTCTTGGACATACAGGACACATGGGGCTGCCCCACCGTGCAGCCAACACCTGAGTCCTGGACACACTGGGCTACCCCACTGTGCACCAGGCACCCTGACATCTGTAAACTATCTGAAACTCTTCATTAACATGATGTGTTTTGGAATCTGTGTAGAGGTTCTCTCCCAGGGCAGACCGCTTCCTGCTCCTGTCCAGGGACAGACATGTTACATGATAACCACGTCCTGCTCCTCTTCAGGGCAGACATGCTACATGGAGGCCTCTTCCTGTTCCTCTTCAGGGCAGACATGCTACATGAAGACCATTTCCTGTTCCTCTTCAGGGCAGACACGCTACATGGAGACCACTTCCTGCTCCTCTCCCAGGGGAGACAGTCTACATGGAGATCACTTCTGCTCATTGAGTGCAGTTCTCTGGATGGAATAAAATAGGGAACCAGTTAGCTGTCCTATAGGACATCTAGGTGATCGAGTTCCTGCTGATGGTTTCTGAACAGAGAAGAGGAGCAGGAGCCTCCCCTCAGCAGGTGGCATGTTCCTGTGTTCTCTTCACAGAGAATGGGCTTACAGCCTCTCCCCTGGCAGAGGGAGGGAAGAATACCAGCTCTTGAGATCCACAGGCTGCCCTGATGTGTTGGGTAAAGGGTCTTCATTCATGAGGACAAATGCGATTGGGACTATGGCAGGTTAACATTATGGTAATCCACTGTCACCTATTCTGCCCATCTGGTTTCTGCAAAACCAACGGTGCTGAGTTGAACACTGATGTGGTGGAGACCATGGCTTCAGCATCCTCGATGCCCTGGAGAGTGGGGGAAGCTCTTGCTGGGCATGTCAATGCTTTCTGACCACTGTGTCTGGTGGGAGGATCAGGCCTATGCTTCCCAGTTGGCTGTTCCTACTGGGGCCGTCACTCTACCCGCCAGAGACGGCCATGGTACAAGCTGCTCCCTCACCCCAGGAGGCCAGACACTGCGTCCTTTCCAGTGAGGACCCTCTTCATGTACAGCCCTGGGAGCAAGGTCTCCCATAACTTCTGTAATGGGAGCCTGTCTCATCCACCCAGGTCTACAAATCCAGCCTAGCAGGACTCACAGGTAGAGGTAAGGGTGGAAGGTGCTGACAGTCAGGCCTCCAGGTCCCAGCATCGGATCTGCACCAAGCATAGATGTTCATATGCAGGCAAATCATGTGCACTCTGTCATTTAGGGTTGTTTTTTGTTTGTTTGTTTTTGGTTGGTTGGTTGTTTGTTTTTTACAGAGGAAGGGAGAAGGATAGGGAGCCAGAAACATCAATGAGAGAGAAACATTAGCTGCCTCATGCACACCCCATACTGTGGATGTGTCTGCAACCAAGGTACATGCCCCTGACCGGAATCGAACCTGGGACCCTTGAGTCTGCAGGCCGATGCTCTATCCACTGAGCCAAACTGGCCAAGGCTGTCATTTAGGGTTTTAGGTGCTAAAACAGGAGGCCGGACCGATGGCCACTGGATCATTCTGCCATGCTGGCATTATAGCACCATGGTACGGGCATGTCTGTTAAATACCTAACATCCAGGTCAGTTGTCAAAAACATTGCGAGCTGGAAAACAGCTGCTGCGGATTCAAACCCGACCCATTGCCTGGGAGGGACAAACCCTAACAACTAATCTGTGTGGAAGGATCCCTGTGCTGCTGTTTACTGATATTGATTACACGTTTTTCTCTCTCACTGAAGTCCCAGGCTGCTGTGACTGGGATTCCCATGCAAGGATGAGGAGGCTGATGACCAGAGGGGACTGTGTCCAGCATTAGTGAATGAATAGTCAGTCACGAGCAGACTGGTTCCAAATGTGAAGTCCACGGCAAAGTCCTTCCACTGAGCAGCGGATGGTCCAGGCACATCAGTCACACTGTCTGTTAAACATGCCACCATTGAAAGGAAAGGACCAAATCCGTGTAAGCTGTTCTGTCCATGTCCAGTTCAGCCAAGGCTATGACCCTGGGCGCTCAAGGCCGGAGGAACCTTCTTCATCTAGCATTTATTCCCCTGGTGCTCTCCATTGTGTTTTCACTGCGGTAGGAGACAGGAACCACCAGAGAGAGGAGTAAACCACCGGAGAGACGAATAGCATGAGAGGTTTCCGTGACTTTCTGCAGCTGTGTGTGGAGATTTTTAGCCTTTCTTTCTGCAAGACTGAAAAGCCAGACAGCGAAGGAGAGGAGGCAGCTAAGGACGGGCCTGCCTCCTGTTCTGAACGTCTCAGTCACCTCCCATGAGGTCTAACTCTCCCCGGATGAGGACTGTACAGGAGTGAGCAGGACATGGCATGAGCCACACAGCACAGCACTTGCTGTCTGTGTGCAGCGTGGCCGTGGGAGTGGGGTCACCTGCTGAGGCCCATCAACATGCTGGATGGGCCCTTGGCTTAGCACAGAGTGAAGTGGAGTGAGCAACATCCCTCTCTGCTCTCAGGAGTGAAGAGCCAGAGAGCGTTCGCCATGCTAGACTGTGTCTCTCTAAACAGCTGCAGCTTGCCCTTGCCAGTTTGGCTCAGTGGCTAGAGCATCGGCCTTATGGATTGAAAGATCCTGGGTTTGAATTCTGGTCAGGGTACATGCCCAGGTTGCGGGCTCAATCCCTAGTGGGGGCCCTGCTGGAGGAAGCCAATCAGTGATTCTCTCTCATAACTGATGTTTCTATCTCTCTCTCCTTTCCTCTTTGAAATCAATAAAAGTATGTTTTAATAAAACTAAAATAAAGAGTGCTAATTATCTGATGAATAATACACAGTCACCCCATTATGTCATATTATGAACATACTGTGTCCCCTTTCTGTGAATTTTAAAGACACTATTTGCAAGCTTATGGGACAATGGTCTTTTTCTTTTTAGTCTAGCTTCTTTAGGTCTTGAAAGAGCAAGAGGCTTTGTGGGGCTTTATGGTTTTGTTGTTGATTTGCTATTTTGTGCAGGTGACTGAAGATCAACCTTGCTTAGGATGCGTTTGGCTTTGTGACACTCCCCTTTGTTGTTTCTCACGTTTCTTTTCCTGACATTCTGTCCAAACCGCCTCATCCTCAGAAACAAGCGGGCCATTCCTTTATTGATCTGAAGTGCACCCATGGAAGGAAGCACCGGGATGGGAGGGATGAGGAGCCACCCGCCCTGGCACGAAGTGAGGAATGCTGGGTGTGGCTACACCCTTGTCCGGGCCTGGCAGGGGCTCTGACGAGACATGGTATGCAGGTGCTATGACAGAAAGGAATTTGGTCAGACAGGAAGAGTATATCTTAGCAGTGACTTATTTTATTTGGTAAATCCTCACACAAGAATCTTTTTCCATTGAGTTTTAGGGAGAGTGGAAAAGAGAGAGATAGACAGAGAAAATCCATGTAAGAGAGACACATTGATTGGTTGACGCCTGCATCCACCTCAACCAGGGCCCAGGCTAGGGAGAAGCCTGCAATCAAGATATGTGCCCTTAGCCAGAATCGAACCAGGGACAGCAGCCAGTACTCTATCCACTGAGTACTCCAGCTCGGGCTTCAGTCAGCAGCCAGTACTCTATCCACTGAGTACTCCAGCTCGGGCTCAGCAGTGACTCCAGAACTGCCTCCTACATGCAAAGATCTCTGCAGAAAATAATGCAGTTTGTCCTTTGCTCATCTCTGTCTTCAGTCCCTTTCTTGTCAAGGAGGCATTTAGCATCATCAACAGCATTCATAGACTGCATGCAAATTAGGAGGCGCAATGCAGCAACATGAAGGGTTGTGGCCACTGTAAATTGCTTAAGTAGGAAAAAGGTTCAGCCAGACCATCTATTAGACATCAGACAAATATAGACTAAGGATACAGACTATGAAATCACAGAAGGAAAAGTGAATATCTGTCCATATTCTCAGACTCGGGGGTCGGGAGTGCCCCTCGATACATAAGAACCAACCCAGGTAATGCACTAGCAACGTTTCCATTATATAAATGCGTGTAGAATAAAACGTGTAAAATTTCACGGATGCCGAGTTATTATTCACAATACCTTTCCTGAAATAAATGAGAATAAAGGCACTGGATTCAGGGGGACATCCCCAACACAATCTCTTAATCTGTATTTGTTTCCTGTCATTGATATAACACACAGATTTCTCGGGGCATCTTCTCTGTCCCCTCAATAGCAATAGTAAAGTATTTGCACCCACACATTTAAACTCCTGGGGATCGGTGGAATCAGAGGAGTTCTGGTTAGGTGTACTGCCCTCACCTGTGTCACCTGTGCTGGTCACCAAAGCTCCCCCAAAGCTCACCCCAAAGCTCAGCAGGGCTTTGTGGGGCACTGCCCATATCTGCACATGAAGAGGTCCACTACAGAAAATAAAAGGGAACTTGGGTTCAACACAACATGAAAGCACAACAAAATAACTAAACTTTTAGATTTCTGAGGATGTGTCAAAAATTATTATGATTAAAAATTAGATAAAGCAACACAAATGAAAAGTGATTAAAATGCATAAGATGACGAGGGTAAAATCTTTGGAAGGTAATTAACACTTCCAAAGCAATATTTAAATCAAGCTCAGAGATTATAGAGAACTGAAGTAAGACCATCTATAATAATAAAAGGGTAATATGCTAATTAGACCTGAGAGCTGAAAGACCTTCCCATGTCATTCTGGACTAAGCTACAGCAGCGAAGGCCAAGTAAGAGACAGTTAGGGGACAATCAGGCAGGCAGGCAGAGTGGTTAGGGGCAATCAGGCAGGCAGACAGAGGCAGTTAGGGTGATGAGGTAGACAGGCAAGCATTAGGGTTGATCAAGCAGGCAGGCACAGTGGTTTGGGCTAATGAGGCAGGCAGGCAGAAGAGTGGTTAGGAGCTAGTGGTCCCAGATTGCAAGAAGATGCAGGCTGGGCTGAGGGGACTCTCGTGCACAAATTTCATGCACCAGGATTCTAGTAGAAAATAAGATCGGGAATCTGAAAGAAAACCTGATAACCATGCTTAGACTCTGTAGGATACACCCACGGAGATAAAAAGAGCAGATGATAGATTGTTAGAAGTCTTGAAACAGTGATCCAACTTCTAGAAAGAACCAGAACAAATGAAGCAGAAGCAATAATCAAATAAAACAGGTTTTTCAAAAACTGTTTTCAAAATGGCTAAAGCAAATGGGATAACCACTCACTCTGATTTCTCAAAATAAGTAAATATAAGTGATAACCCTCAGAATAGGTAGGTGGATGTTTTTAATAAGTTTAAAAACTAAAATAAATTACAAGGATCTAGACAGAAAAACTAATAACCAACCAAAAAGAATAATTTAAGAGAAAACAAAAATTATATTGGCCAACATTTTTCAACCACAAAATTCAGTGGTATTCCCTAATACTAAAAAATGTTTCTAGACCTTCAAGGAAATAAGTCATAGACTCCAAGAATTTTAAAAGATAGCATGGTAATATTAATACTATGAAATATATAAAATACAACTCCTGATTCACCAGTGACATATCAAAAAACACAACTAAAAATCACCAGGTGAGCCCTTAAATATACTTTGTCTAAATAACTATCATGCACAACTTTATAAAACTTAACAATCTGAGAAATAAATTATGAAAGAGATGATAGTAATCAAGCCACAACATTCCTAAGAAAAATGAATCTGATAACTATAATTTATATATCAAACAAGAGGCCCACTGCACAAAATTCATGCATGGGGTGGGGGAAGGGTGTTCTTCAGCCCAGCCTGCACCCTCTCCAATCTGGGACCCCTCAAGGGATGTCTGACTGCCTGGTTAGGTCCCATCCCGGTAGGATCAGGCCTAAACGGGCAATTGGACATCCTTCTCACAATCCAGGACTGCTGGCTCCAAAGTGCTCACCTGCCTGCCTCCCTGATTGCCCCTAACTGCTTCTGCCTGTCAGCCTGCTCACCCCCTAACCACTACTCTGCCAGCCTGATTGATGTCTAACTGCTCCCCTGCCAGCTGGTTTGCCCCCAACTTCCCTCCTCTGCCGGCCTGGTCACCCCTAACTGCCCTCCCCTGCAAGCTTGATCGCCCCCAAATCCCCTCCCTTGCAGGCCTGGAACCTCCGAATAGTCCTCCCCTGCTGGCCATCTTGTGTCCACATGGGGGCAGGATCTTTGACCACATGGGGCAGCCCTCTTGTGTGTTGGAAACAATCTGCATATTACTCTTTTATTAGATAGTATAGAGGCCTGGTGCATGAGTGGGGACTGGCTGGTTTGCCCTGAAGGGTGTCCCAAATTAGGGTGGGGGATCCCTTGGGGCATGAGGCAGCCTGGGCAAGGGGCCTATGATGGTTTTCAGGCTGGCCACGACCCCCAGTGACCCAAGCAGAGGCCCTGGGATCTGGGATTAATTTATGTTCTACAACTGAAACTTTGTAGCCTGGAGCAGAGCCAAGCCTTCTGCTGGCTCTATGGCGATAGCCATTTCTGTTTGAAACTTTGTACCCTAGAGTGGAGGCCTAGGCTAGGGCTGCAGAAGTTTGGCTTCCTCCATCACCCTGGGAACCCTAGCATGTTCTCTCTCCAGCTCTGTGGCTGCTGCCATTTCTGTTGGGATTATGTATCTTCTATAATTAACACTTTGTAGCATTGAGTGAAGGCCTAGGCTGCAATGGCAGGCAGAAAGCTTGGCTTCCTCTGTTGCTGGGGAAATCCAAGCCTCCCTCCTGCTTCAGTGGTGGCAACCATCTTGGTTGAGGTTTGTTTGCATATTTTGCTCCTGATTGGCTGGTGGGTGTGGCTGTGGCTGTGGCTTGATCGGAGGTATGATCAATTTGCATATTACTCTTTTATTAGATAGAATGAGGAAGAGGATGGAAGAAGGGAAATATTTGCCCATCACAAAGAACATAATGCTGGCTATTCGCAAACAGGGGGTGCCCCTGTGACACCTTTGAGGCTCTATCCCAAACCACAGGTCTCTCATGAGGAGAGCCTGAGCAGCCATGCTAAGACCAGTCAGGAAAGAACAAGGTCATATTGGGGACATTAGTCACTTGTTCTTCTCTAGACTCATGCCAACCATGACTTACTTCCAATTTCTTTTTCATAAGAAAAACTCCTATTTCTACAAGCAACTGTAATTTGATTTTCAGTTACCTATAGTCAAACGCAGCGCATCTCTTAAGACATCACCAGATTCTTTCTCATTCTAAAACTCCTAAAATCTACTAAATTGGCATATCACAGTTAGCAATGAGCATAAGCATTAAGTGACCACTAATGACATTTAAAACGTTATGTCCTACCCAATGTTTCTAGATGTGAAAAAATAAGAATGTAAAAAATAGTCCATAAAATAAAAACAAAACAATGAAAGCATTGAGAATAGAAATTACAGAGCAAAATAAAGAACAGAAGGTTTATAAAAATGAAATAATTTAAACCTTTATGAAAAAAAATGACATGGAGGAGAAAATGGCGGCAGAATAGACAGATGTGTTCTGAGTCTTCACCTGGAGCAAATAAAGGGAGCAGCTGAAATGAGTGGAATCCAGCCCGAATTGGCAAAGGAGACACAGCTGGCGAGAGAGTTTGCAGCTGGGAAGGGCAGAGATCCCCTGGGTAAAGGTAAAATAAAAAATCTAGGCAGGAGAATCTGCCGGACCTCTGTACTCAGAAGGTTGGGGAGAAACTATAGGGCACCAAGCCAAGTCCCTGGGGACAGGCAAAGTGTCTGTCTGTGAAAAAAAGGGTCCACTGGACTGTGGTAGGTAGAGGATTTTGGGATCTGAGCTCAGAGGCAGCCTTAAGAACTGCCAGAACGCACAGTACTGGCAAGAGAGGAGCTTGCAGAGTCGCAGTCCCTCCTTGCACTGGGGCCTGTGCCTTTCTCCACTGAACCCAGTTCTGCACCTTTCTCCACTGAATATAGTTCATAGGAACTTTCAGATATGAACACCTACCCATGGCTGAGGTGCAGGAGAAGAGGTAGAGTTGTGGAATCTGGGAGAGTAGTCGAGGGCAGTCAAAGAGAGGTGGTATAGCCAGTCTGATGCTGAGTCATATCTAAGTCGCTTTGCCATTTTCTCCTGAGAGATAGCCCTTCCCACTAGTTTCCAGGCAACCAATATAGCCACACCCAGATTCCACCCTGAGTAACACCAGGGAATCTGAATACTCCCTGAGGTCATAGGAAAAGTGTGCCTTGGATTAGTCAAGGTGGAGGGTGTTGTACTTGAAAGAACCAGCAGAGTTCTCTTTTGCCTCTTGGCATTTTAAAAGAATTAGTTTCTTCCCATAAGAATACAGCAAAAAATTGGGACACTCCCCTCCACAGCTGCTGACCTCTAGACACCATAGTTGTGCCTCTCAAGCTCACAGGCCTACATCAGGAGAACCCAAATAGCTCAAGTAGAGAGCTACACTAGATTACCAAGCCCAGGAGGACTAAGAGATTACACCAGTAGCACCATCACCAAAAGAACCTGGGTAGCAAAGCATTTGGATCTACAATGAAAACATTATAGGAAAACATGGGGAGACAAAAAAGCAGTTCCCAAAGAAAAGAAAAAGAGGAATCATCAGAAAGGGAGTTAAATGATATTGAGGCTAGCAGCTTATCAGAGAAAGAATTCAGAGTAATGGTTATAAGGATGTATAAATGGATGGATGACAAATACACATAACTCAATGAGAACTATAAGGAGCTGAATGAGAATGTCACCAACATGAAAAGAAACCAAGAGGAGATGAAGAATGACATAGCTGCAATAAAGAACACATTGGAAGGCTTAAACAGTAGACAAAAAGAGGCCGAGGACTGCATCAGCGAATTAGAAGACAACGTAGGAAAAAACACACAACACAGCAGCAAATGGAAAGAAGACTTAAAAAGCAAGAAGAGAGCCTAAGGGAGGTTTGGGACAACACAAAATGAAACAACGTTTGCTTAGTTGGGATACCAGAAGGACTGGAAGTGAAGCATGGAATAGAAAACCTGTTTAAAGAAATAATTATAGAAAACTTCCCTGATATTGGCAAGAAAAAAACCATGCAAGTCCAAGAAGTACATAGAGTCTCAAACAAGTTGAACCCCTAAAGATTGACACCAAGACACATCATAATTAAATTGGCAAACACTGACAACAAAGTAAGAATCTTAAAGGCTGCCAGAGAGACAGAAAGTTACCTACAAGGGATCTCCTATTAGAATATCAACTGATTTCTCAACAGAAACATAGCAGGCCAGAAGGGAATGGAATGAAATATACAAAGTGATGCAAAACAAAAGACTTAATCCAAGAATACTATACCCAGCAAGGCTATCATTCAAAATTGAAGGTGGAATCAGTAGCTTCACAGACAAAAAGGGCTAAGAGAGTTTATCACTACCAAGCCAGCAATGCAAGAAATGTTAAAGGGGCTGCTGTGAAAAGAAGAAAGAGAAAGGAAAAAAGAAACACAAACACTAAGGAAACATATGACAACAAACATGTACTTGTCAATAATAACATTAAACATAAATGGATTAAATGCACCAATCAAAAGACATAGGGTAGCTGAATGGATGAGAAAACATAACCCATATATCTGCTGTCTACAAGAGACCCACCTCAGAGCAAAGGATTCACACAAACTGAAAGTGAAGGAATGGAAAAACATTTTTCAGGCAAATGGAAATGAGAAAAAAGCTGGGGTTGCAATACTTATATCTGATAAAATAGCCCACAAAGTAAGGGCCATAACTAGAGATAACGAAAGCCACTACATAATACTAAAGGGAGCAATTCAAGAAGAAGATATAACTCTGGTAAACATATATGCACCCAATGCAGGAGCACCCAAATACATAAAAAAAAATTCCTGGAAGATACCAAGGGAGAGATCAATAGCAATACAATCATAGTAGGGTATTTTAATATACCACTGACATCACTAGATAAATCCTCTAGACAAAAAATCAGCAAAGAGACAGCAAATCTAAATGACTCATTAGATCAGATGGACCTAATTGACATCTTCAGAACATTTCACCCCAAAGCCACAATATATACGTTCTTCTCAAGTGCACATGGGACATTTTCTTTTTTTTTAATATTTTTTTTGATTTCTTACAGAGAGAAAGAGAGAGAGATGGAAACATCAATGAAAGAAAAACATTGATCACCTGCCTCCTGCACAACCCCTACTGGGTATGTGCCTGCAACCAAGGTACATGCCCTTGACCAGAATCGAACCTGGGACCTTCCAGTGAACAGGCTGACACTGAGCCAAACCGGTTTCGGCACATGGGACATTTTCAAAAATAGACCACATATTGAGTCACAAGAAAAGTCTCCCCAAATTCAAAATGATTGAAATCATATCAAGCTTTTTCTCAGACCACAATAGCATAATATTAGAAATAAACTACAATAAAAACATTCCAAAAAATTCAAATATTTGGAAGCTGAATAGCATGATATTAAACAATGACTGGGTTATGAATGAGATCAAAGAAGAAATTAAAAACATCCTGGAGATTAATGACAATAAAAACACAACAATGCAATTGCTATTGGACACAATGAAAGCTGTCCTCAGAGGGACGTTTATAGCTCTACATGCCTATCTCAAAAAATAAAAAAAATAAAAACACACACACACAAGAAAGAATGGTAATAAATCATCTAACTGAACAACTCAAAGAATTAGAAATGGAGCGACAAAAAAAGCCCACAGTGAGCAGAAGGAAGGAAATAATAAAGATCAGAGCAGAAATGAATGACATAGAGACAAAAAAATACAAAAGATCAACAAAACCAAGAGCTGTTTCTTCGAAAGTATAAACAAGATTGATAAACCTCAGGCGAGGCCCACCAAGAAGCAAAGAGAGAGGACTCAAATGAACAAAATCAGAAATGAAAGAGGTGAAATAACAACAGACCCCACATAAATACAAAGTATTGTTAAAAAAATACTATTAACAACTTTATTCTAACAAACTACACAACCTGGAGGAAACGGAACCATTCCTAGAAAAATACAACCTTTCCAAAACTCACTTAGAAAGATTCTAAAAATCTCAATAGGCTGGTAACTATGGAAGAAATTGAAGCGGTCATCAAAAACTTCCAGCAAACAAAAGCCCAGGGCCAGATGGATTCACAGGGGACTTTTACCAAACATTCAAGGAAAAACTAAAACATATCTTCCTCAGACTATTGCAGAAAATTCAAGAGGAAGGAACACTTTCAAACTCCTTCTATGAAGCCAGCATCACCCTAATACCAAAACCAGATAAAGATAACACAATGAAAGAGAATTACAGGCCAATATCCCTCATGAATATAGATGCCAAAATACTCAACAAAATTCTAGCAAATCGGATCCAGCAGTACATCAGAAAGATCATACACCATGACCAAGTAGGATTTATCACAGGGATGTAAGGATGGTACAATATTAGGAAATCAATAAATGCGATACATTACATAAACAAATTGAGAGATAAAAATTACATAATCATATCAATTGATGCAGAAAAAGCATTTGACAAAATCCAATACCCTTTCTTGATGAAAACTCTCAGCAAGGTGGGAATAGAGAGATCATAACTCAACATAATAAAAGCCATATATGAAAAACCTACAGCTAACATCATACTCAATGGGCAAAAACTACAACCATTTCCCCTAAGAACAGGAACAAGACAGGGTTGCCCACTCTCACCACTCCTATTCAATATAGTGCTGGAAGTGCTAGCTATTGTGATCAGACAAGAAGAAGAAATAAAAGGCATTCAAATTAGAAAAGAAGAAGTAAAAGTATCCTTACTCGCAGCTGATATGATACTGTACATAGAAAACCCTAAAGACACCATAAAAAAATTATTAGACTCAATAAATGAATTTGGCAATGTATCAGAATACAAAATTAATGCCAAGAAATCTATGGCATTTCTATATACCAATAATGAACTTACAGAAAGAGAGACTAAATAATCAATCCCATTTACCATCACACCAAAAAAATTAAGATACCTAGGAATAAACTTAACTAAGGAGGTAAAAGATCTATATGCGGAAAACTACACAACACTGAAAAAAGAGATAGAGGAAGACATAAACAGATATAAGAACATACCATGTGCATGAATTGGAAGAATCAACATCATTAAAATGTCCATACTACCCAAAGAAATCTATAAATTCAATGCACTCCCCACTAAAATACCAATGGCATATTTCACAGACCTAGAACGAACTTTCCAAAAATTCATCTGGAATAAAAAAAGACCCCGAATAGCAGCAGCAATCCTGAAAAAGAAGAACAAAGTAGGTGGGATCTCAATACCAGATATTAAGATGTATTACAAAGCCACTGTTCTTAAAACAGCCTGGTACTGGCACAAGAACAGACATATAGATCAATGGAATAGAATAGAGAACCCAGAAATCGACCCAAACCACTATGCCTAATTCGACAAAGGAAGCATGAACATACAATGGAGTCAAGACAGTCTCTTCAACAAATGGTGTTGGGAAAATTGGACACATACATGCAAAAAAATGAATCTAGATCACCAACTTACACCATTCACAAAAATAAACTCAAAATGGATAAAGGACTTAAACATAAGGTGGGAAACCATAAAAATACTAGAGGAAACCAGGCAGCAAAATCTTGGACATATGTCAAAGGAACTTCCTCACTGGTACTGTTCCTAGGGCAATGGAAACTAAAGAAAAAATCAACAAATGGTACTGCATCAAAATAAAAATCTTTTGCACAGCAAAGGAAACCATTAATAGTAAGAAACCCCACTGCATGGGAGAACATATTTGCCAATGACATCAACGATAAGGGTTTAATCTCCAACATATACAGGGAGCTCATACAACTTAACAAAAAGAAGATAAAAAACCAATTAAAAAAATGGGCAACAGATCTAAACAGACACTTTTCAAAAGAAGACAGAAGGAAGGGCAAGAGACTTATGAAAACCTGCTCAAAGTCACTAATCATCAGAGAGATGCATATCAAAACAACAATGTGGTGCCATCTCACACCTGTCAGATTGGCTAACATCAACAAATCAACAAAGGACAAGTGTTGGCGAGGATGTGGAGAAAAGTGAACTCTTTTGCACTGCTGGTGGGAATGCAGACTGGTGCGTCCACTGTGGAGAACAGTATGGAGCTTCCTTAAAAAACTAAAAATGGAACTCCCATTTAACCCAGTGACCCCACTTCTAGGAATATATCCCAAGAAACTAGAAATGTGAATTAGAAAGGATATATGCACCCCTATGTTCATAGCAGCACAATTTACCATAGCTAAGATTTGGAAACAGCCTAAGTGCCCATAAGCAGATGAGTGGATTAAAAAACTGTGGTACATCTACACGATGGAATACTATGCTGTGCTAAAAAAAAAAAAAAGGAGCTTCTACCATTTGCAACAACATGAACGGAGCTGGAGAGCATTATGCTAAGTGAAATTAGCCAGGCAGAGAAAGATAAATATCACATGATCTCACTCATTTGTGGAATATAATGAAAGGCATAGACGGATGAACAAGAATGGATCCAGAGACTGAAAAACGTCCATTAGAATGTCAAACCTCAGGGTAAGTGGCAGGTAGTGGGAGTAAGGGGGAAAGTCAATATATTTGAACTCTTGAACTAAGGTAAGTCATTTGTGCTTTTATCTCCCTAACAAAGTTTATATAAAGTTATAAAAAATTGGCAGCTAGTTTGAAATTGAATTGACATGACCTAGAGCAAACATTATTCTTACATGATATTATTCTACAATGTCATTATAATTTTTGATATTTTACAAAAGCATATTGTACAATTATCCCAAAGAAACTTACAAACTAATTCTTTGAATATTTGGCAGCAATTTTTTTTAAAGTACAGGAAAGGAATTCAGAAGGAATTAAGGCACTGAGAAGGCACTTGAACATTCTATATTGGCCCCTCTTGCCCTCCTCTCACAATCCAAGTGCACACAGCTATTGCCTGAGCTTTCAGTTCAAGCTGAGGTTGAAGCCTCGGGATGGCTGACACCATGGATCTGTCTCTAGCTCAATAGTGTGAGCTGAGCTCTCTCTGGGGTAGAAACCTGAGTCCCCCGAGATATGTGATCAGTACCAGGACCCCACCAGGAGGCGAGGGGATCCCAAGAAAGGTGCTTGGCGTGGAGGCCACGGGGGCTTAGCCTAACAAGGAGACAAAACTGAACCAGCCCCAGAGGATGGCTGGTTAGCCAGAGACAGGTAAGATTCCTCAGGGAAGGAACAACCTAAGACAGGCACAATCACAGAGGGGCCATCAGGAGAGAACTTGAAGGTCAACAGAGGTAGGGCACAGACCCTCACCCCCCTAACCTTGCAGGGGCCTGAACTCTCACCCCTTCTGAAGGAGGTCTCCTGCCCCCATGGCTGCTTCGCCTCCCACACACAGCTCAGATCAAGACCCAGGTTACAGACAGACCCAGCAACAGCTGCTCTATATCTAAATTCAATCTTAGCACCAGGAATGCTCAGGGCCTACTCAAGAATGCAAATAATCCTTTCCACTAACATTTACAGCGTAAACTAAGATTATTGTTTGAGTATTTAATTTGACAGTAAAATAGTAATCAAGTTCAGATTAACTTAAATTGGCCTATTGAAATAAGGGAATACTCAAGAAAATTTAAGTGTACTGGACAAAAAGCTGTTCCTAAAATATTAACTAAAATTTCTATTAGTAGTTCATCTCATCTTAAAGTTGTCTAACATACAAAGAACCTAAGGCAGTCATACTTTTGTGCAAAATTAAAATTTAAAGTTACCAAGACTGGAACATAAAATTTCCAAAAGCCTCCATTAATCAAACAAAAGGGGGGTGGTAATATCATATAAGGAAAAACATCCTGTAAGTAAATTACACCTAGAAAATTCTTACTTCAGAAAATCCATTTCCATTTGTAGTGCTAACAGCAAGACACACGTGAAAAACACACATGGTGTCAATATAAGCCAAAGGAAAATCATTTGGGCAAAAATAAAAAGAATCCCAAGTCTAATTTACAGAAAAGTTTCCTTCATTAACTTTTGGTTGAGAATATGTTTGTATATTTTCAGAAAACAACTCTAGCACCATATGGATTCCTGTAACAGAGAGGAACTGACAGGTCTGTTCTAACCACGCAGACAGTCCAGAGATGCAGGATGCTGACGACACCTTGCCATGTTAGCAGTCAGCAGCTGTGCATTGTTGCAGGTTGCCCAGGACCAAACCAGAGAGGATGGGACCTGCATCACCACCATTTGTCCACCATCCAGATATCATTGCTGACATGTACACATAAGGAACTATTTGACATTGAAACTGGGACTCATAACTGTTGGACATTGAAACTGAGACTCAAACATTTTTTGTTCTTAAGTTTATTTCTAGTATGCAGAGGCAAGATTTTTTAAAGAAGAGAAACAGGGGAAATATAGATACAGAGACAAAGAACCATTGAACAGACTGTCAAACTACAGTGGGAAGGCAGGGGAGGTGGGGGGCAGGGGCTGTAAGAGACAACCAAAGGACTTGTATGAATGCATATAAGCATAACCAATGGATACAAGACACTGGGGGAGAGGGGGTAGGTGAGAGCATGTGCTGTGGGGGGCAGAGGCCGGGGGAAGGTCAGGGGGTGGGAAAAAGGAAAGATATATACTACTATTTGTAATACTTTAAACTATATATATATATATATATATATATATATATGTATATATATATATGAATGACATATTCATTTTCTATAAAATATGTAATATTGACAAATTATAAGGAACAGATTGATCAGTTTTATCAAAGAAATTCAAACAAAAATGCAAGGTTAGATAAAGTAATAAACACAAAAACTAAGTGTATTTCAAATAAAAAGCATTAAAGAGCAAATAATCCTCACAAAAAAAGTTTCTTAACTTCATAACTTTGAATATATGTGTCAGAAGTTCTTAGAAATACAAATATGAATTAAAAGAAACACAAGAAAGGAGCATTAACAAACTACCCTCAATCTTTCAAAATAAAGACATACATACATACTTCCCATGTAAAAATACAGTTTAGATGAAAACATGATCTTTGCTTTGACAGATGCCCATTGTCATAAAGAAAATTAGGGTGCAGGAGGTTCTGTGTTGAATCAAGACCAAGATATTGGAAGCTCTGATCTCCACAATTTGTTCCAAACAGATTCAAATATTAGGCCATGAAGAAAACTTCAAAAAACATAAGAGGGGAAATTGTGTCACCTCCTTCAAAAAATGATACAATTAGAAGTTAATTGACAACAATTTCACTCAGAATATTCATTTGAATATTAAGCAGCATTCCTGTAAAAACATGGCTCAATTAGGACATTCTACCACAATTCTAGATTGTTTCTGAAGCCCTGACCAGTGTGGGGCAGTGTTGGCCTGCTGACCAAAGGGTCCTGCGGCCAAGGACGCATACCTCGGTTGCAGGCTCCTCCCAGGCCTGGGCCCTAGTGGGGCCTCATGCAGGGGGCAACCAATTGATGTGTTTCCCTCACATCGATGTTTCTCTCTCTCTCCCCTTCCTTTCCACTCTCTCTAAAAATCAATGGAAAAATATCCTCAGGTGAGGATTAATCAATAAAAAAAAAAGGATTGTTTCTGGAGATGGGAGTATTTTGCAATGTGTTAGCATGTGCCCAAAACTGTTTCCTAAAAGTAAAATACTGTCATTTAAAAAAATTAAATTGTAAGTTAAGAATTTGAAAAACCTGAGGAATTCCAAGAAACAAAATGGAAGAAATAAGCAAGTTAAAAAAAAAAAAAACTGCCTCAATCAGAAAACCTTCCATCTGGCTGGTGACTCAGAAGGCTGGGGCCCTTAAGACAAGTCCTAGTGTTGCAATATTTTTAAAATGTGTGATCAATGCAATTGGTATAAATAGGTGCTAGTGATTTTTGTGTATTTTATTTCATAATCATGGATTTCCTAGTGTGAATTTATCAGTGAGCTTATAAAGGCCAAGCAAATTTCGTCTTGCAGGAAGCTCTAGAAGTTAATCCATCCTTTGTTAAAATCAAGCGGCAGAAATCTAAAGAGAACTGTACCATGCGGTTTGAAATGGCTTACAATGTATTTTTTCCCTTTCACCACATTGCCATTATGAGCCGATTGTTTTTTTTTTTATTACTTAATGCTTCCCCTCTAAGTGGGATGAAGAAAAAATTGCCATTGATTAATGCTCAGTTTACTTCTTCCATTTCACTTCAAACTTAAACTTCTTCACAACAACTAACACTTGGATTTTAAAATGAATTTCAGGCCTCTCTTTATGGTAGGGGAATATTTTACACAAGGACATGTTTTTACAAATTGCTCCATGCTTGGAAAACAGTTTTTATTCTAACAGATTGAAACCATAGGCTTGCTGAGAGCAAATGACTGTAGACCTCAAAGGCTTTACTTGGGAAGATAAAAGAGCCACTGAGGAAGTGGGAGCCCGAAAAGCTCTAATGGAGTTTAAACATAGCTGACTTCCCCCCACACACCATTAACTGGTCGAGGCTTTGCTGAGGACCTGTGTAGGGCCTCGCCACTGAGTTCCCAAGAGAGGCAGCAGAAGAACACAGTGCAACCTCCACAGCACAGATGTTTTCTTGTCCGAGTGCATGTAACATTGCTGGTGATAGTTTGCTGGAACTTGACCCTTGGAATAAAAACAATATTGCTCTGCATTTGAATATGAAAAATCAATAAGGAGTGAAAAGGGAAGGGCAGTGCAAATGAGACTTAAAACGCAGTGCTGCCACCCTCGGACACATACCTTCTCTCCTCATCCCTCTTCTCAGTCAGGCGTGTCTCCACCATGAAGCTTGGGTTTCAGAAACCACTGGGTGGAATTATTTTCAGCTGCCAGACTTAAGACACTTTTTTAGAACATTTTGCTAAAATAAACGGAGGTGCCTAAAATAAATGACAAGGGCAGCACCTACAAAAAGACCAACAATGTGTTCTATCTTCTTAAACCAGTGAAAGTCAGTGCCAGCCATACTGCCTTCCTCTGTGCCGTACTGTGACACTGGGCCTGTCACAGGGCTGTGACAGCTCGGTCCGAGTGTCCCTTCGCTCAGACTGTGCAGAGGAAAGCTCATTTTAGTCCAATTCCAAGTTTCTCTTTTTACAGCTCAGAATTCTAGACTACAGATTTCCTGCTCCCAATGCAACAAATCCTTTTCAGACAGAAAAAAAAAAAATGCGATAAAATGTCTGAAGGTATTAATTACAGGTAACTAAGTAGGTAATATTCAAACCCATCCCACTGGGAGGGGAGAAATACATACCATGATATCTCACTTTCTCCTGCTTCTTACATATGGAGACTTCAGAGGGAACTGAGTGTTTGTCCAGCCCACGGCAACAATGGCAGCGCGTGAGCAATGTTTTCTGGCATGAAACTAGAGGCCCGTGGCACAGATTCGTGCACCAGTGAGGTCCCTTGGCCTGCCTGCGGGATCAGGCCAACACCAGCTCTCCAGCACCCCCTGAGAGGTCCCGGATTGCAAGAGGGTGCAGGCCAGGCCAAGGGACCCCAGTGGTGCACATTCGGGGCCAGGGAGAGATGTGGGAGGTTGGCCAGCAAGGGAGGGACCACAGGAGGCTCCGGGCATGTTCGACCCATCTCATTCTGTCTTGACCAGCCAGACCCCAGGAGCAAGCTAACCTACATATCAGAGTGTCTGCTCCCTAGTGGTCAATGCATATTATAGCAAGCTGTTGAGAGACCTTAGCATAGCATTAGCATATTACACTTTGATTGGTTTTGAATGGCTGACAGATTGACCAGACATTTAGCATATTAGGCTTTCATTATATAGGAGTGTGGAGGATTAAGACTTCCCCAGACAGACAGGCCTTTAAGTCATTGATTGTCTAACCTCCTGCTCCATCAAGGACCATTGCTGTCTCATTCCTAACAACACTCTCCTGTCCAGCTTCCTCAAACCAGTATCTAAATTCTCATTTTCTCTTCACAGCCGACCTCTGAGAGTTATTTATAATCTCCACTTCCTCATCTTCCACCACTTTTTAATCTTTGCTAACTTTTTTCTTTCTATTTTTTATAGTTAAGATTTCTTAATGTATACAAGAAACTCCTAATTTCTCATATCCCCTTTCACCCCACAAAAATTATGGTTCATATTTGGGTGGGGGTGGTATTGCTGTCACATTGTGATTTAAGAATCCACTGCTCTCATGCCCCTGCTTGTTGTCCTCTGGGTCATGACCAAGGTCCCTCTCAGTTCCCTTTGTCGTGTTGAGTCTGTCTGTGCTAGTGACTCGGGCTTTGTAGCAGCTGCTGACCAGTGCCTGCACATTGTTCTCTCTCCTAAATGTCATTGGCCTTTTTGCTCATTTTCTCTCTGATGTGAATTTTAGACTTCAGTTGTTTAATTAAAAGTAAGATTACTAATGGTGAAATTAATGGTATTGAGGATTTTACTGGAATTGCAGACTCTATGAGTTAAAGTTTACACCATCACAATACTGAGTCTCCCAACCCTTGAAATTGTTCTTTCTACTATTTGCCAGACCTACTGAAGGTTGAGAATTTGCTTTTTATAAGTTTTACACATGAGAAAAGATGTATTTCTAGTTCATGGTTGTTGTCAATGGCCACTGTTTATTGCATCTTCCTTAGAAGTGTGTTTGTATTGATTGCTGCTACGTTTCAGAAATTCTATTAACTTATCAGTAGATTAGGAGGGGTTCTTTGTGGAGAACCAGCTCTTAAATAATAAAAATACCTTTCCTGCCCTGCCTGCTGTGTGCTTTGCCTGCCTGATGAGGGCCTTCCAGGACTTCAGCTAATGAGTGTCCTCGTGTTGCTCCTGCCCTTACAGCCTTGCTCTCAGTTTTTCTCAATTGACTGTGATATTTGTAATCCTTTTTGTTTGTGTACCTCAGTGAGTTGAAAAGACTTTCTAGTCCCTGATTGCTAAGCATTCTCTAAAGAAGGAACACTACATGAAATGGCATACTCCCATCCCGTGTGACCATGCTGAGACCCAACTTCCTGTCGGTGATGTGTTAGGACAGATCCACCCCTTGGAGAAGTCTGTGTTGTGCTGCCTTGGTGAGTTTCCACCAGTTGATTCCTCAGCTGGGCCTGAGCAGCAGGGGTTTGTGGAGGTTTCCCGTAAATCCCATGGTCTCCAGCACCCCTGGGGTTCCCATCCTCGGACTCAGCCAGCCTCACATCAGTGCTGTTCCTTGTCGCAGCCTCACTCCCACTGAGTCCCAGCCCAGGGTGGATCACTGTGTCCCTCAGGCTGGTGTGGAGGGCAGGGTAGCTCTCAGGCCCACTGTCTGCCTGCCTCTCCCCAGGGTATAATGTTACCACATGCAAGTTCCCATCTCCTTCCCTGTGGGGCCAGTGCCCAGCCTGGGGAGGTCTCCTGCTGTGGAGTCTCCAACCATGCCCACAAAGCCTGAAGTACACCCCCAGCCAGTAGGAGCCTAGCCCCAGTCCAGCCCACACTCCACCTAAGACCCAGTGGGGTGCTATGGGAACACATCTCCAGGCTCCAAGTGGAACCTGAGTATCTTCCCTGTGAGTCTAAGCACAGTGAATCCCTGAGCTCCTTCCTGTGAGGGTGACCAGGTGGCCCAGCCACTGAACAGCTTCCCTTTGCATCGTCACTGCTCTTTACTCTTTTTAAAAATATATATTTTATTGATTTTTTTTAACAGAGAGGAAGGGAGAGGGATAGAAAGTCAGAAACATCCATGAGAAACATAAATCAGCTGCCTCTTGCACACCCCCTACTGGGGATTTGCTCGCAACCAAGGTACATGCTCTTGACCGGAATTGAACCTGGGACCTTCCAGTCCACAGGCTGACCCTATCCACTGAGCCAAATCGTTTTCAGCGATGCTCTTTACTCTTCCTCCCTAAGAGCTGCCTGCCTTACCCACCTTCAGCTCTGGCTTCAGAAAGTGCCCATCAGGGCTGCCTGCCTCATCTGAGCTCTGTGCTTTCATCACTTCCAGCAGCCTTTGTTGCCAGGCCTGGAGTCCAAGCTGACCACTGAGGCCTGTGGGTGAGGACTTGCCCTCCAGGTGCCTGACCTCCATGTTCCTGTCTGATGTGCTTGAGGCATCAGTGAGTCATTCTCAGAACTGAGATTCACTACTTTGCGCTTGCCCCGCCCCCAAAGCAAACACACTGTATTTGATGTGGTTCCAGGAGCCTCTGACAATGCAGGCCTCAGGGAAGTTATACTAGGTGTCTGCCCGCAGCAGACTGCTGCCCTCAGGGGTCTCACAGAGCCCCCAGTTGTGTCCACAGCATGTATCCCCTGTGGACTGAGGAAATCAGCTCAGAGGAGTAATCAGATGGTTTTGACTGTCAAAATAAAAACCTAACTCTGCTCAAGGCACGCATTAATGCCATCAGGAGCGCCCACCTGCGAAGGGACATCCCATGAAAGGAGTAGCAGCTCTATTGGGAACAGAAATGGCAGAGGCAAAGGCCAAAATCTGGTGGGCGCACATTGCCCTGACAGCTGGTGGGCGCATGTTGCCCTGATAGCTGAGGGTGCTCCTTCCTGGCTCAGGCTCCTGTGCTGAGGTGAATGGGTCATGGAAAAGGTGGGATCCACCAGGGCTGGGATCGAGCCTGCAACTGAGATATGTGATCTTGACCCGAGTCAAACTCAGAACCCTTCAGTCCTTAGGCTGATGCTCTGTCCACTGAGCCAAACCAGCCAGGACTGTCCTCAGAGGTTTGATCACATTCTTCCACTGGTAGGTATTTAATATTTTAGATTTTCCATTCAAATAGCAATGGGAAGATATGTTTGGTGATGCTTTGTAATAAGAAGTTACTTATGGGAATATTTCACTGAACAGGCAGAGCTCTGAGGCTGTGCTCAAAAACCAAATTTATTTCCCTCCCCTTTCTTTATATTTTATATATTTTTATTTATTTCAGAGAGGAAGGTAGAAATAAGTAGAAACATCAATGAGAGAGAATAATTGATCAGCTGCCTCCTGCACACTCCCTACTGGGGATCAAGGTCCCAACCTGGGTATGTGCTCTCGCCTGGAATCAAACCTAGGACCCTTCAGTCTGCAGGTTGATGCTTTATCCACTGAGCCACATCAGCTGGGGCTATTTCCCCTTCCCTTTCTGTTCACTCACACCTGCTCTGTGAGAACAAAATTTCCCTCCCTTAGACAAAATCTTCAACAGGCTCTTTCATTCTTTGGTTGCATCCAGTTTTCATTCAAAAGGATCTCATTTTCATAATTAACAAAAACAATCCAGCATGATAATTGAAAGCTGAGAACTTCATTCCAAGTTCAGTCTTGTCCCTGCTGATGGCAGGAGGTGCCAGAGGGAAGCTTGTGGAAGAAAAGGGCTAAAGGCGGAGATTCTGACTTCCACCAGCTAGTGGCCCAGGTTCTAGAAATCCATTCAAGTGGCAATTCATGCTGACAACAGATTCAGCTATTTTTGCTGCTATTGTGAGCTGTGAATGGAATCCATAGGGTAGGACAAGTGTGGCATGGAAGTGCTAAAAGCAACAGCAAAGTGGGAAGGGGTAGGGTGGGCACAGTGGGTGCCTGGAACTAAGAAATGGAAGGTGTCACGACAGGAGCTGTGGGTCATGTCTCTCCAGCCAGCTCCCCTGGCTCGCTGGGCTGGGAGGAGAGGGCTAGGAGAGCGAAAGGGCAGGTCTCTGTGACTTGACGGGCCTGGGTGCTCCTTGGTATTGAGTTGCTCTTGGCTTTGCAGGCCTTGAAAGCCAGGTCTGTTGAAGCCCATTCACGATGCCTCTGAGTCTCTGGTCCTTTCTGGGCCCTCACCAGCGGCTGACTCTGGTAGCCATTCACCAGGCCTTTCTTGGGGGAACCTTCCTGATGACCTCACCTGAGATAGATCCCCACAGGGCGTCCCAGGGGCCCTCATCTCCTACAGATAAAGCTCCTACACCCTTTGTTCTAATAAATGAGGGAGTTCAGCTGTTGCTTTCATTTTGCAGTAAGAATAACTCATCATCTCCTCCCAGGTGTGGTCTGCCACCAGTTCCTTTTTCTTTTCTTTATTTTTATATATGTTTTATTGATTTCAGAGAGGAAGGGAGCGGGATAGAGAGAAATATCAATGTTGATAGAGAATCACTGATCGTCTGCCTCCTGCACAACCCCCACTGGGGATGAAACCAAAACCCGGGCATGTGCCCTGACTGGGAATTGAACTGTGACCTCCTGGTTCATAGGGTGATGCTCAACCACTGAACCATGTCAGCTGGGCTGCCAGCAGTTTCTATGCCCCAACCCCCTTGTTAAAGACTATCTAAAGTTCTGCTAAAACCAAGCCACTGTTTTTAAATTGATCAAATTAAAGCTGCCCTGGTTATGACGTGTCATTTATTTAAGTTCTGCCATTAAGACACAGTGACTGAAACACTGGCTCAGTGGAGAGACTTTGGAATGAAGATGGCCCAGGTGTGGGCGGCTAGGAAGTGGCATTTGTGTTGACAATGGGCCCAGCTGTTTCTGCTGCTGCTGTGGCTTCCAGTGGAATCCATGGTTTGGACAAGCATGACACCAAGGTGCTAAGAGCAGCAGCCCCGAGGGAAGGGCAGGGTGGGCACAGTGGGTCTGGGGACTGAGAAGTGGGAGTTGTGGGACAGGCGCTGTCATCTTTCCATCCAGCCTTTTTCCAGTGGTCATTGGAGTCTTCTTCCTCCACACCTCACATTGTTTTAACTCCTTCATTAGCAGTTACCAATTCATTATGTTCTGGACCAGGTGTTTTGTTTATTGGTGATGTGTGTGTTTGTGTGTGTGTGTGTGTGTGTGTGTGTGTGTGTGTGTGTGTATTTATGTATGCGTGTGTGACAAATTTAGACACGCATGATGCAAAGATGAGAGGATGGAAATAAAATTCTCGAGGCAAACTGAGTGAAAGCGAGGAGAAACAAGCCGTATAACAGCATCAGTGCATGCACTGTAGGGCCGAGCTTGGGGTGTGAGTCCCATGGACGCTCTCGGGGACCTGAGGAGATATGGCTGCCACATGGACCTGGTGTGGGGAAGTCTGCAGGTTACAGCTGTGGGAGGGAACTCATGAAACCCAGAGCCTGACACTGCGCCTGAGTTCAGACCAGGGCGGGGAGCCTTCCTAAGGGGCTGCAGAGGGAAGCCAGCTGTGGCAGAAACACCTGCACTGAGCCCTCGCTGGTATGCTCGGTGGATAGAGCATAAACCTTCAGACTGAAGGGTCGCTGGTTCAGTTCCAGTCAAACGCATGTACCTAGGTTGCAGGCTCCTCCCCAGCCCAGGCCCTGGTCAGGGTGGTGCCAGAAGCAACCAATCGATGTGTTTCCCTCACATGAATGTTTCTGTCTCTCCTTCTCTCTTCCACTCTCTCTAAAACCAATGGGAAATATCCTCTGGGGAGGATTAACACAAAACAAAAACAAAAAAGAGAAGAGAGAGAGCAGCACTGTGGTGCCAGGAATGTGGTTGGTTCCAGGAGAAGTGGAAGAGGCATGACTGTTCTCCACTCACTCTTCAGACCAGGGGTGCTGATGAGATAACTGAGTGCTGGTCCAATTGCTGTTGACTTCAGGTAAGAAACACTGACCACTGGGGCTGTCGAGGGCTTAGTGGATTTTATCATCTGATTCTGCTGATCCAGGAGATCCATGGCTGATGTCATGCTCATGCTGCGGAGAAGTCAGTTGAGGCTGTTGAGGGGAACATTTCTGGTCCCTAAAGGCTGTCTCAGAGGTGGCCTTCTATGTCCCTCTGTCTGTCTGTCTGTCTGGGAAGAGGGTACGCCTGGATAAGTGAGGGGAGAAGTTTGCAAAAGGTGGTTCCTTAGTGGGGGGTGGTATTGACCCCCCCAACTCTCAGACATTTCTTTTTTTCTAAAATATATTTTATTGATTTCAGAGAGCAAAGGAGATGGAGAGAGAGAAACATCCATGAGGAGAGAGAATCATGGATCGGCTGCTTCCTGCACACCCCACCCCGCACCGAGGATCAAGCTCACAACTCAGGCATGTGCCCTGATTGGGAATCAAACCCTGACAATCTAGTTCATTGGTAGATGCTCAATCACTGAGCCACACTGGCCAGGCAGGAGGAGCTAATTTAAATGGAAGAGTTGAAATGAGAGAGATGGAGACAGAATTTCAAACCTGGTTTGAAGCCATGAGCAGGGCAACCCCAGGACTGTGAGCTGGTCCCCAATAATGCAAGGGACCAGAGTGACAGATGCTGTTTTACTGGCCAGACGCCCATGGGCTCTGGGGGTATTAGCACCTTGTCCTGCCTCAGAGCAGTGTCCCTACCACCCTTTATCAGTTCACTCTGCATATTTGGGGAAGATCAGGGTTGGCTTCGGCTAGACTGAGAAAGTCAGGGGATAGGTGCATCTGGGGATGGGAAGCCTGTCCATTGTAATTCCTACCTTCACGGAAGGCCACTGGGTTAGACAGAAGCCACAGGAAAGGTGTGCAGCGGTGCTGAGGGAGAGGGAAGGTGTGGAGCTGTGAGGGAGAGGGAAGGTGTGGGCAGTGCTGAGGGAGAGGGAAGGTGTGGGGCAGTGAGGGAGAGGGAAGTTATGGAGCGGTAAGGGAAAGTGAAGGTGTGGAATGGTGGTGAGGGAGAGGGAAGGTGTGGAGCAGTGAGGGAGAGGGAAGGTGTGGGCAGTGCTGAGGGAGAGGGAAGGTGTGGGGCAGTGAGGGAGAGGGAAGTTATGGAGCGGTAAGGGAAAGTGAAGGTGTGGAATGGTGGTGAGGGAGAGGGAAGGTGTGGAGCAGTGAGGGAGAGGGAAGGTGTGGGCAGTGCTGAGGGAGAGGGAAGGTGTGGGGCAGTGAGGGAGAGGGAAGTTATGGAGCGGTAAGGGAAAGTGAAGGTGTGGAATGGTGGTGAGGGAGAGGGAAGGTGTGGAGCAGTGAGGGAGAGGGAAGGTGTGGAGCTGTGAGGGAGAGGGAAGGTGTGGAATGGTGGTGAGGGAGAGGGAAGGTGTGGGGCAGTGAGGGAGAGGGCAGTTATGGAGCGGTAAGGGAAAGTGAAGGTGTGGAATGGTGGTGAGGGAGAGGGAAGGTGTGGAGCAGTGAGGGAGAGGGAAGGTGTGGGGCAGTGCTGAAGGAGAGGGAACGTGTGGAGCGGTGCTGAGGGAGAGGGGAGGTGTGGAGCAGTGAGGGAGAGAGAAGGTTTGGAGCAGTGAGTGAGAGGGAAGGTGTGGGGCGGTGCTGAGGGAGAGGGAAGTAGGCTCCCACTCACTGAGAGCCAGGTCTGATAGAATGGTAGATGTATGAGCAACAAGCTCTCTTTAGGGCACGTTAGATAGTTAGTTGTACTGTACTGTTACTTCCAACAAAAGGAATTCTGACTAATAAATGTCCACTCTGAATCCAAGGGGAGTAATTGAAGAGTCCACGTTTTTTTACAGTTAATAAAGCATCTGTCCCATCTATAAACACTGCCCGTGAGGTGACAGTAGAGTAAATGTTTCGAAAATGAGATGAATTGAGGACTAATTCAGCTTCCTAGATTTCTCTGTTTTGAAAAGCCAAAACTTAGTACAATATCAAGAAAAGCCACACTGGAGAACCAAGATGGCGGCATAGGTAAAACACCTATCTTGCCATCATTCTCAGCCATTTTAATAGTACAACTTAATGAAAGAACAAACACCTTCCAGAATCATCAGAAAGCTGGCCGAGTGAAAATTCCACAAATAAAAATGAAAATAAGACACTGTGACTCAGAAGAGCGGTGGTGGACAGCGTTAAAGATGCGCATGGAGAGAGGATTGGAGCGCGCGTCAATGGAGAGGGCGGGCGGCTGAAAACTCTCCAGTTTTCTCTAACGGGAAGACAAAGACGTCCCACTGGACTGATTCTCCAGCTCTGGGCGAAGTCCAGGGAACCAACCCACTATCATACGGGGTGAAAACTGGACAGTGGGAGGGCACGCCGAAGCTCGGGTGCTGCTGAGTCTGCCGGCTTGTGGAGAAGGCAGCTTGTGCAAACAGCTCAGCTGTGTGACCGCGCAGAGAGCGCTCTGCGACTTGCCCTCTCATTCAGGAAACCGTCAGACTGCTTTGTTTTACCACCCTGGATGAGACGTTGGGTGTGCAGACTCATTTGGGGAGAGTCTGGATTCCCCGGCAGCCAGTGGAGCTCCACAGCAGCTCTCTCTCAGAGGTGCTGGCTGCCATTGCCCCTGGCACAGAGTCCCTGGTGCTGCACAGGGCAGAGCTAACACTGTCTGCTTGGCCCGGAGACTCTGCCCATCCAACCTGAGCACAGCTGAACTTCACAGACAATTGGCCTGAGCTTCACAGACATTTGGCCTGGAGGTCAACCCCTCCAAATGCTAACAACAATTAACCTGAGCTTAACTTCAGCAAGTCTGTGCAACCCATATCCACCTCAGGTAACTGGGGAGGCTGACCCACTGTCCCTAGTAGGAAGTCTACCACACAAAGCTAATTGTCCAACTCAGGGAAGCAGCCACCATGCAGAGACATGGAAAGAAATCAGATGTGAAAGAAATGGAGGGAAAAAACCGACTGGACATGGAATTCAAAACCATGGTTATAGGGCTTTTCAAGAGGCTCCAACAAAAGGTCAAGGCCTATAAGGAAATAAGCAAGACCGCAAAGGAAATGAATGAGTCATACAAGGAAATGATCAAGACCAATGTGGAAATGAATGAGTCCTACAAGGAAATGAAGGAGACCCTCAAGGATATGAAAAAGGACCAACCAGAAATTAAGCATACACTTACTGAAATAAAAAAATATTATACAAAGACCTAAAAGTGCTCTGGAGCACCCCAAGAACCAAGTTAAAGATTTGAAATACAAAGAGGTAAAATCCACTCATCTGATAAAGCAAGAAATCAAAAGAATCCAAAAAAAATTGAAGATAGTGTAAGGGGCCTCTGGGACAACCTCAAGCATACCAACATCTAAATTATAGGGGTGCCAGAAAAAGAGAGAGAGCAAGACAATGAAAACCTATTTGAAGAAATAGTGACCGAAAACTTCCCACACCTGGTGAAAGAAATTGACTTAGGAGTCCAAGAAGCACAGGCACCCTAAGAGGACCACACCAAGGCACATCATAATTAAAATGCCAAGAGCAAAAGACAAAGAGAGAATATTAAAAGCAGCAAGAGAGAAACAGATGGTTACCTATAAGGGAGCACCCATACGATTGTCAGCGGATTTCTCAACAGAAACCATGCAGGCCAGACAGGAGTGGCAAGAAATATTCAAAGTGATGAACAGCAAGAATCTACAGCCAAGATTGCTCTATCCAGCAAAGCTATCATTCAGAATTGAAGGTAAGATAAAGTGCTTTGCAGATAAGAAAAAGCTAAAGGAGTTCATCACCACCAAACCAATATTATATGAAATGCTGAAAGATATTATTTAAGAAGAGGAAGAAGAACAAGATAAAAGTGTAAATTATGAACAACAAATACACATGTATCAACAAATGAATCTAAAAATCAAGTGAATTAATAAGCTGATGAACTGATAAACTGGTGAATGTAACAGAATCACGGACATAGAGAGGGAATGGACTGACAACTCTTGGGGAGAAAGGGGGTGTGGGAAGTGCAGCAAGAGATTGGACAAAAATCATGCAACTATGGGAGAGGACAGTGGAGGGGGGTGAGGGCGGAGGGTGGGATGTGTACCAGGTGGAGGGGAACTATAGGGGGAAAAGGGGGAACAATGTAATTAATAAACTGAACAATAAAGATTAAAAAAAGAAAATAAGAAAATAAAATAAAAAGTTTAAAATACTCTAAAAAAAAAAGAAAAAGAAAAGAAAAGCCACACTGACAAGGGATTGTGTTTTTAGTGATGTAATAGTATCTGGGCTGTTGACTTAATGGTATTGTTTATTCTTCTGTCAGGTGGAAATTAATACATTTTTTTAAAATGTGAAGGAGGGAGATACTAGTCGTCTGTTTCTACAGGAGCCTGTGTGGACATGGGCAGGAGCTTTGAAGCGAATGTGTTATACTATCGGGTAAATATTACTAGTTTCCTCTTGCACTGACATAACTCACAGGTTATGGGCTGTAACACACACATTCTGAGATTGGAGGATGCTCATAGGCTGGGCAGGCCATTCTCAAGATTCTGGAAGTGAGAAGCTGGCTCTGACTTGACCTGTCCTGGGGCCCCTCCACCGTGGGCACCTCTTGCCATCACAGGCCATTAGTTTTGTGGGAGCAGTTTATTGTGTTGACATAACATATGTCCCCTTTCAAATGCAACTGTTCTCTCTCACTCTGGATGCTGAATCAGCACAGACTCTCTCCATCGAGCTATTGTGTCCACCTCTAAATATCTCCAGTCCGAATGCCCTCGACTGATGGATGCAGTTTTCCTTTTGCTGTATCAGGGGCTTCCTGTGCATTGAGAGCAGAGCTGGGCGGGTGTTCAGGAACTAACTGGAGAGCTTGTCCCTCCCATCGCTCATAGTGTCTAGGGGAAAACATAAAATATACAGTTATAAAACACTGCATACATAGTGCTGTGACCATAAAGGAGCAAGATGAGAAGTGTTGGGAAGAAATATTAGATACAGTGACTAATCAGAGCCTTTTTACCATTCCCCGGGTGACATTTGAGCTAAATAATAAGAAAGGGCCATCATGAGTGGATCTGGAGAAGCAAACCAGGGAGAGCCAGGGAAAGTGTCTCCCAGGTGCCTCTCTGTGGGAGAAATGACTTTGCTTAGTATATGGTCTCCAATCTCCTCATTCCTGACACAGTCTAGAGTTATACACACACACACACACACGCACACGCACACACACACACACAGGGTCTGGTGCATGAAATTCATGCGGCAGGGTGTCCCTCAGCCTGGCTGGCAATGGGGGGGATCAGGGCCGATAAGTGGGGGGAGGAGCTCTCTGGAAGTTTGGCTGTGGGAGTAAACTGACCACCAGGGGACAGCTCCTACATTGAGCATCTGCTCCCTGGTGGTCAGTACACACTATAGCAACCAGTTGATCGCTCATTTGGTTGTTTGGTTGTAACAGCCTCTTAGGCTTTTATATATATAGATATTTTCATTGATTTCAGAGAGGAAGAAAGAGAGAAATATCAATGGTGAAAATCATTGATTGGCGGTATCCTGAACACCCCAACTGGGGACCAAGCCTTCAACCTGGGCATGTGTCCTGACCGGTAATCAAACTGTGACCTCCTGGTTCATGGGTTGATACTCATCCACTGAGTCATGCCAGCTGGGTGCAGTCCAGATTTTTTTAAACTCAGAGTGTAAGTCTGAGTGACCCACATTTTAAATAATGTTAATACACTAAGTGCAGTGGGAGGGCCATTTCCTGTGATGGATGCACAGGTCCAATGGCTGTAGCTGAGAGTACATTACTTTCCTTGCATCCAAATCATGTGGCTGATTCATATCTAGGAAGCTCATTCCCAGTACAACCTTTAACAATAAGTGTTACCAGGGAATTAGATTTACCGCCATGGCTCCTCTCTGCCCCTCCCCCCCACCCCCACACCCTTGGGAAGTACCACCATAAGCAATGGGGACTTCTGCACCCAAGTTATAGGACTGGTAATAAAACACTAAGTCAGTCACGGTGTTGAGCCTGGCACATCTTTCCACTGTCACTCAGCCAGTCTGGGACTGATGGAAGTGGCCTGCAGGCACACTAACTGTTTGGGATTCACTGACAGTGTCCCCTGCGGTGACTCCCCCGCAACCGGGACTGTCCTTCCTCTCGTCAGGGACTCCACGCTGTCCCTGGACAGGACCAGGCCTAGGTCTCTAGGCCTCACCCTCAGGTTGTATTGCACTTGGTTAACATCGGTGATCATCTCTTTCCGATCCCTCCCTGAGCCTCCAGCTCCCCCTGTTGCTCACCCCAGAGGTGGCATCTGAGCTTCAGGGTCAGTTTCCCTTCTGACCAACCTGCACAGGTCCCTCTGGCAGCCCGACTCTGCCCCTGTCTCTCTGTGAGTGACATCTGTGAGCAACTCATCAGCCAGGATTGTGTGGTCCACAACGGCACCCAGAAAGGGCGGGTCACTGGAATAGCACCCACCTGCACGTGTGTGTCTACGTGTGCCTTTATGTCTGCCCATGTCCAGTAAGAACAGTGTTTGAGCAGATGGTCATCAGCTAACCCTGTAATTGGAGGGCTGTAGACCAGGTGTACTCAGGACTATGCATTGGCAGGAAGACAGACGCTGACTGACACGCCTCTCAGGAGTTTTCACAGAAAGGATGCATCTTTCCAAGTCATCATTACCATTGCTTCCAGGGTTCCCCTGCCCTTGGTAAGCATGCTATCCCTCATCCATGCACTGGGGCCTGAGAGTGGGGGTTCAGGCCGGGACTCTCTGCAGGATGATGGCTGCCCCCGTGCACGGGTCAGTGTTTCTGCTGGACATGCCTCGAACATTGCGCAACCACACTGCAGACTACAGTAAGATCGGTCATGACCCCCAACTGGCATCTGTTTGATTTTCCTATTTGTTGCATTTACGGAACCTGACCACACCGCTATGGCCTGAGCTCTGGGAGGGCAGCTCCCTGCTCTTCAGGGCCCTGCTGCTGCCATGCCCCGACCTTTGCTCTCCTTCCAGGGATGATGAATATTTTAGGAAAAATAGTGAAGGGAAAGAAGGAGAAAAGCACTGAGGAGTCCATGATACCCTTACAGCCCCCTCTCCTGTAAGAAGCATCTCTCTCTGTTTATTCTTTTTCCTCCCACAGACCAGGAATGTCGGTGATTCGTTTGGGGAGGTTACATGTACAACTGTGTAACTTACATAATTACTGTTTTTCTTAACTATTTTGGTGATCTGGTTAGTCCATTTTTATGGAGATATGATTGGTTATAACATCGTTATCGGTTTAGGTGCACAACCGTGCCATTTATAATAGAAGCAACAGCTGTGTACAGTAACACCTCTGCCATATTAGCTGGGAAGGGGGTCACCTCTTATGAGGCTGGGTTGTGGTATGAGATTGAAACCAAGTGGCATCCTATCTAATAAAAGAGTAATATGCAAATTTGACTGTACCTTCCTACACTCACGAACCATGCCCACCAGCCAATCAGGAGAATGGGGGCATCGCCGAGGTGGCCCGGGCCTGGGGGGGCCATTGGGGGTGTGTCCAAGGTGGGCTGAGCCTTGTGGGGGCATGACCAAGGCAGCCCGGACCTGAGGGATGTAGTCTAGGTGGCTGGGGCCTAGGGAGGCCTGGGCAGGTGGAGTCTAGGCCTGTGCTAGCTGGGGGCGAGCTGGCTGGGGCTAAGGCCCTGGCCAGAGGGATGGGGGGGGGGGGGCTGGGATGGAGCCAGCCATCTGCCCCATTGCAGGGTGATGGCTGGGTGCCCAAGGTCTAAAGCCTCGGCCAGAGGGCTCCCAGTATGTGTGAGGGGGCCGGTTGGGCTGAGGGATCACCCACCCCAGTGCACGAATTTTGTGCACCAGGCTCCTAGTTTACAATAAGGAGGTGTGTTCTTGTCCTAAGGCCACTTTTCTATTTTCTGGGGCTGCTTTTGTAAATGGGCTGGTTTATTTAGCTGTTAATATGACAAGCCCCTCGACTCTGAAAACCTGGGCATACAAATAGAAACTCACAGGATGTGAGCAAGTGGAATCCCTATTTATTAAACAGGGAATATCAAGAATTCAGCAGAAAGAGGCTGTTCTGCATTTCTATCTAATTATTTTTTTAAAAACAAAACACATCATTGAGATTGGCCCCGGAATGTTTGAGGTCCTCTTGGTTGTATCTGTTGTGGACAGTCACCCCCACAGGCTGGGCCAATTTCTCTGTGACACCCTGACATTATGTCTACCCTCCAGCCCGGAGATGGGGGCGCACAGGGAACAGCAGTGTGGCACGCAGGAGGTTGTCTCAGTCCAGGGCAGCAGTGGGTGAGAAAAGTGTCTGTCACCCCAGCGCTCAGAGGATAGGGCTTATTTTGGGACGTCGCCCTCAGGTTATTCTGATTCTCTCTTTTCTCCTCTTAAAACCAGTGATTAAAAACAACAGCAGTGATTTGATTGAGTTACAGTTTCCAGAATGCCCATAAACTACATTATTTGTTTTCCTCAGAAAAGAGAAGAGAAAAGGAAGAAATGAGAGGGGGAGAGGGGCAGGGGGAGGGGAAGGGGGGGAAACAAGGACATGAAAAGGAGTGATACCAGGAAAGGAAGGCAGAGGCAGCATAAAGCAAGCTGCCTGTTCTGGTGGCTAAGAGACCTCAGCCACCTTAAACATAAATGCGCAGAGATTTGAAAGAGAAGAACTAAAAAACATGCACTCTATCTTACTGCTAAGTGTCTCTGGATTTCTGAGGCCACCGCAGGGACATTCTCTCAGTAACAGGAACCTCTCTGCTCATCTCAGTGCTGTGCGGGGTGCAGGGTAGCCTGGCAGCTGCTGGAGCAGGGGCGCATCAGGCTCCCTGGAAGTCAGCTCACACTGGGTCCCTAAAAAGCCAGTGTCTCCAAGCGCCCCCGGGAAGCGTACCTGCTGAATGGAACAGCCCGCTCTCTGCAACTCCTTAGACTCCCCAGGTCTAGGATGACTCATCTCCCGAAAAGTAAGAATGAATTTGTGACAAGCATGTCAGCTGGGAGCCCTGTCCCACAGAGCCTCCTGCTTTCTGCAGCCTTGAGTCTATTGAAAAGAACCCGTGCACTTGCCTGCATATTCCAAACGGCTTCTAGCCAGACATGCCGCCAATTGGTGCAGGATCATACAGTTCACCTGTAGTCCGGGCGCATGCAGGGCCAATGTGCAGAGCTTTGGGGTTACTTTTAGGTAGAGGAGTCAGCAAACAGGGACAGATCTCTTTCTCTTGGCTGTATTTCTATTTTTATTTCAAATAAGCTTCTCTCATATCAAATTAACCCCAAAAATAGATCACGTGCATTCCAGGATAGGTTATATATTTTTCACTTGTTATAATATTTGTTTAAATGTCAGTTATTCTCCATTAGAATGGTGCTAGCATTCCAGTAACCAATATTCAGCCCGGCCACCTTGGCTCCATGGTTGAGCATCGACCTATGAACCAGAAGGTCTCAGCTTCACTCTAGGTCAGGGGTCAGGGCTCATGCCTTGGTTGTGGGCCCAAATCACCAGTAAGTGGTGTCTAGCCAGTAGCCAATCAGTTGATTCTTTCTCATCATTGTTGTTTCTATCTCTTTCTCCTTCTCCCTTGCTCTATGAAATCAATAAAAATACGTTAAAACAAACAATAATCAATATTTAGATGTTAGTTTTACTCAGAGGCACAGCTGTGAGCTTTATTTTTCAAGCAGCACCTTGCAGAGGTGATGATCCCAAGGGACCCAGAGAAGCAAGCAGAGCGTTCCCTGACTTCACAATCAGTCCAACCGTGAGTATGAACTTCTGATCTCTGTTGTTTTTATTATGGAATCTAAAATATTTATCTGTGTGAGATATTTATATGCAGCTGAGAATATGTGTTGTTAAGGTAATCACTCTGATGAAGTTTAAGCTCACAAACATAGAACAAATCATGTTCATGCTCTTCATTAAGAAAGAAAAGGAGAAGTAATGGCCATTTGGACTTAGAAGAGAATGGACAGTAATATATGCAGAGAATATAAACACAAAACACACAAAATGGTCTTATGCACTCTAATATAAAGGTTACCAAAATCTAACCCAATACATCACCTGACAGTCCACAAGTATCTGTGCTATTTGGCGGATATTCAGTCATTTGTTCCCACCAGAACATGTTATCAGGCAGCCCCACAGAACGCACACTAAGAACATGTTCAAGGGAAATGAGTGACTTCACTGCAAAAAAATGTGGGCTGTCCTAGAAAAGGCTTCCAGGAAGTAGAGGATGTGTTGAGATTTGCATGTGAGAAACGTGAGAGCGCGTGGCTCACCTACCATTGAATTAGCAAGAAAAGCAGGACTTGCTTCCTATGCTAAGAAATTCTAAAGACTTTCTTTCTTTCTTTCTTGAGTCCAGGGGCTCTATGACTAAGCAAAGGGTGAGCATGCAAGAATTTAAGAAACAAGTTCCATTTTGATATGGAAAAGCTATTTGGACCGATATTTCCCACTCATGGCACCATGGTGTTGATGTGAATACATGGCCCACGATTACCACTTTACATGTAAGAGGACACTGGCCTCAGACAGCCCCATGGGGGTGGGGGGAGGCTGTGTTTTAATCAAAGACTGACAAGGGGAACTTTGAAAACATTTTGTTGGAGAGCCCTGGGTGGGAGCCTGGCTCTGAACTGCATGGTCTGGGTCCTCCCTGCTGACCTTCCCCAGGCTCTGCCTGTCGCTGCCATGGTGGAGGAACAGCAGCTCATCCGTGAGGCCCACAAAGGCGCTCAGTGAGTGCGTGTGGGGGAATAGCAGGAGAGCCTACGTATGTGTGTGTGTGTGTGTGTGTGTGTGTGTGTGTGTGTGTGTGTACATGTGTCCAGTAAGAACAGGGTGAATGCAAGAGTGCACGAGTCTCTCTCCTGTTTCTGGTGTTTGAGCAAATAGTCAATAGCTGATCATGCCCACTGGAGGGCATAACCAGTTATAGCTGGGACTATGCTTAACCTGTGTGAACTAAGAAATATGCCTGCTGCATGGGTGTGCATGGCTTCCATTTTCCTCCCAGAATGAGGTTATTTCAAATCACAGAAAAAAACGAGTCTCAGGAACTGCAAGATATTGTAATGAAATATTCTCTGTCATTTTAAATAGTATTAAACCAAAGGAAATAAATATTGCTTTTGTTGAGGTGAATAAGGGCAAAGAAAACATTTTTGTTTGCTTGTACCCATTTTTTGTTTAAATAATATGTAGGAATATCATTAACATTTCAAAGTTAGCGAGATTGTGCACATCGTGAAAGTGCTTTTCATATTCTAGTGTAAATCACTGAGAAATCAAACAAGTACTGACCTGCGGTTCAAAATTAACTACCTAAATATTGCCTTCTTTACACTGGTTTGTGGAAAGCTGATAAGGCTCAATAGTAAAGGGAAATAGGATTAGATTGTCTCCACATGCACTAGAATGTGAATAGCAGAAGCGTGAGTGACAGGTTGGTGTTTTCCACTGAGCGCACATATGTAAGGGAGGAGAACACTGGAATATGCAACTTCTTTGCCCTCCAACAAACAGGACTGGCACCTTTTTAAAGAATATCAGATCTCTGGGAGGGAAGGCACTGCAGTATACTGTGTTAGTCATTTCAGCCACAGTCAACATTTGTTTATATGGAGCCCTTTTCGGTTAGAGGGCGTACATTGTAGAGCAGATGGACCCTGGCTGTCCTGCTTGGCCCCTGCCTAGGTCTGCACTGGTTCCTGGCTGATGCGATTCCTAAAGCAGCAGCACAGGAGCTTCACTGTAGCAAGTTATTTATACACCCCAAAGCCAAATGACACCGACTGCAGCCCCATAATTGATGAGTTAAATGAGTTTTATGTTCCCAAAACAATTTTAAAGCTGAGTAACCCAAATTTATTAGCCACATCCAGATGGAATATAAAGTCAATATATTGCTGTTTATGTATCAAGTCAGAAAATTATTAAGGATGAGTTCAGCATGGACGGGGAGGGTGGAGGACCTTGGGTAAATTTTGAGGTTATAATTCAAGAGGATTTTGGTAGCTACAAAGCTAGTGTAACAAATAAGATAACTGTGCTATAATAGACTTCAGCTGAATTATTTTTCCGACTTAAAAAATGTACAGCGAGAGTTGAAGTAGCAACTCCATAAAACATTTCAAAACATACTGTCGGAAGGAAGCCTATTTCCCCCAGACTTAGTAGCAAATAAGACTTCATATTCATGGAACTTGTAGAAAAACATACAGAAATAGATATTTTAATACAACTAAAGTAGAAACAAGCTATTGGCAAGTACCTAAAAAGGGCTCTGTTTTAGCGCCATTTAACTGTAAGAAATTGGAGAATTTTTCCAGGAAGATGAAGTACTAAATGGCTTTGGATGAAAATGATAGCACACATCTTGGTCACTAACAGTTATCTCCAGCATGAGAATAAGGATGGAATAATGAAGACATTAAAGGGAGACAAGCAGAGGGGAGATTAGAAATACACCCTTTCCTGGACACTGTGGCTTTCATTCCAGTGTTCAGTGCTGGTACACAGACCACAGGCCCCACGCTGCAGGTTACTCCCGCTCAATGTGTGGACACAGTACCCCAGCCTCAGGAGGCATCCCCCAGTGCACTTTCCTTCTCATCCCACCTGAGTGTGGCTCCAGCTCCCCTGGGAACTCCAAGCAAAAGGATGTAAAGTGTTTCAGATTCTCCGTCTTCATAAGCCGCCTTTCCAGGCCCCTCCACGTCTCCTCTGCCTGAGAGTGTGGCTGGAGGACTGGCACTCACTTCCTACAGGGAGGATGAGCCCAAATCCACAGGCGTGGTGTGGATGGTATGCTAAGTCACAGTACTCATCCCCTGGCACTAGTAGGGGTGCACGAAGTGGGATGTTGTCCTTTCCCTTGGCCTGCCTCCGGCCAGGGCTGGACCACAAAGCCGCACACTGTCCCTGGGATGCTCCCTCAGCCAGAAATCCTGGGAAGCAGCCTTTCTCTGAGCTGTGCCTGTTTCCCATCACTGTGACCAAGTCATATTCCACTTGTGGGCGCTTGGCTTGGAAGGGGGCACAGAGGAAGGTACGGCTTTTCTTGAAGCAAACCAGGGAGAAATGCCGCCATGGGAGTCTGTGTGTCCTGTATGGGCGTCACCTGTGAACTACCTAGGACCATAGACTCTGCCCCCTGTTCCTCCTTCTTGCCATGGCAGGTGGCCAGACCACTGGGCCAGTTTGAAGTCAGAGGTTTAAAGAAAAATGCTGAAAAAATGACATATACTTGAACAATGTCTCCGTTACTGAGGCTGAGGTTTGTTTCTTTTTACTAAAAAAGCATGCAGCTCACCCCTGTACCTGCACCTCATCTGCACCTACACCTGCACCTGTGCCTACACCTGCATCTGTACCTGCGACTACACTTGCACCTGCACCTGTACCTGCACCTGCACCTGCACTTGCACCTGCACTTGCACTTGCACCTGTGCCTGTGCCTACACTTGCATCTGCGCCTGTGCCTGCACCTTCACCTGTGCCTGCACCTGCACCTTCACCTGTGCCTGCACCTGCACCTTCACCTGTGCCTGCACCTGCACCTTCACCTGTGCCTACACCTGCGCCTGTACCTGTGCCTGCACCTGCGCCTGTCCTGCACCTGTGCCTGTACCTATGCTTACACCTATGCCTGCACCTCCGCCTGCGCTTGTACCTACACCTGTGCCTGCACCTGCCCCTGTGCCTACACCTGCACCTGTACCTATGCCTGCACCTGCACCTGCACCTATGCCTGCACCTGTGCCTGTGCCTGCGCCTGTACCTGCACCTGTGCCTGTATATCTGCCTGTACTTGCACCTGTGCCTGTGCCTGCACCTGTGCCTACATCTGCACCTGTGCCTGTGCCTACACTTGCAGGTCTGCATGGCTGGATATAACTCTTTTTGGCGCCCTACTTCTTCCTGCTTTATTTTCTTCCTGGTGCTGCCACCATCCAGCATGTCATTCATTTCACTTGTGTACTTCATTATTTTCTGTTTTACCCACTAAAGTGTAAACTTACAAGATGACATTTATTTCTATGAAAATGTGATTTGACCATGTCAAAGGCATCTTCTGTTATTGTGCTACCACCTTTTTTTAGTAAATAGCAAAGCAGCCTGCTCCCCCTGCTACTCAGCACTGGTTCATCTTTCTGTGCACACTTTCCTGCCTGTTGAAATTAAGAACAACTACTGTCTTCCTGTGCAGAACAAATGTGCTCTGGTTTAACTTTGACACAAGTGCTTCATTTCCCTTTTAAAAATGCAGAAAATATGTTTTGGGAATTAAAATTATTTTCTCTGGCAAGTACTCACTTAGTTCATCTCAATTTTTTCATAAAATTATTATAATATCACTCTTGTTGCATGAGATCCCCCTAGGACATCCTCTCCAGGAGAACGGAGTCTTCCGATTGTGCCAGGAGAAGACGGGTGTCTAAGTGAGCTCTGACAAAAGGCAAAGCAGCCATTCCAGATTTAAGTACTTCTCCTAAGCCAACCACTTCCCTGCTCTTAAATTGCTTTAATTGTGATTTGAGACATAAGACAATGGTGACACAGGAGAAAAAAGACAGAGAACAATACAATTATTTTTAAAAGCGCTGCGGGAATAATGTTGCTAAATGGCCTCTGGTCTCTGTTTCTTCACTCTGACATGACGCTGACATTTCACATTTTCCTGTTGTAAATGAGTGGCCAGCCTGGCTGCACTGGGTACAGATGAGCACTAGGAGTTACTATGTTTGCACAGACATGTGACAAGGGTGCTAGACATACACAGTGACTAAATGAGGGAGTGAGGCCCAGAAATTGTGGCGGCAAAGCAAGGGGGTGCAAGGTTTCAGAAACTGTTTGGGCTTCAGTGACTGAATGGCAAATAATATGTTATTCAAGTGAAATGCAAAAGCAGGAAAATAACATTAACACCGAGATTAGGATAGAAGATACTGAATACACAGGTGGAAGAGTTACGTCAAAGGAACCCCGAACCTCATCCTTTGCCCGTGGAGATCTGGACATTTCTGCAAACGGGATGTGAAGGAGAGCGAATGGGCCTCTCATTACTGCGGCCTTTCTTCCTTTAGACGCTCCTGTGGGTATAGGATGCAGTGTCTTTCCACAAAATAGAATAAAGTCAATCACAATGAAGAGGCATCGTTAGTGATTGGGGACCTAACTAATGAATGGTGCTTTCTTGGACATTTCTGTCCCATATAGGAGCTTACGGGCTGACATTAATGTTCATTTCTCTCCATTCTTGGGTCCCATTAACCAGGATCAACTGTGCTTGTTTGGTTGTCTTTGCTTAGCAAAGTCTCACTTTCCTTAATCATAAGTGCTTACCATAACCTTCTTCTTCAAGGAACACTTTGCTATTACAAGAACCAAAGACATGTCATGGAAGTGGACCTGCCAGGCGGGAGTCACACACCAGGTAGAAATACAAAGTCAGTAACTTTGTCAGATGTTGCTGTTCGCTGCCGTTATCAGAACATTCTAGGCTGAGGCAGTATCTTGGAATTAAACGGAAACCTCGAGTAAAAATTGTATTCTATTGTGTTTAGTTGGATTACAATTGTATGTACTATGAATATGAAGATGTTTCCAAAAGCAGAATTTGGAGGTGAAACGTGTTTTGCTTGATGCAACCCACCAGCTGAGGACACAGGTGTGGACATGCAGCGGACCCTGCACACCCCAGTTCTCTCAGGGGCCTCGGGATGATGCCGTGTCTCATGGGGATTCTTCCCTCAGCTCAGCCCACACTCTCACAGCCCATACCCCCTACCCTGTCAGGGGCAGGGGTAGAGAATGGGGAGCCTGGGAACCAAGTGGAAAGGGGCTAAGAGATGGGAAGAAAGAAGGAAGTGGATGGGAACAAAACAGGTGACATAGCCTGGCTGGCGTGGCTCAGTGGTTGAGTGTCGACTTGTGAATCAGGAGGTCACAGTTAGACTCCCAGTCAGGGCACATGCCCAAGTTGTGGCTCAATCCTCAGTAATGGCTGTACAGGAGGCAGCCAGTTAATGATTGTCTCTCATTATCGATGTTTCTATCTCTCTCCTTCTCTGAAATCAATAAAAATTAATTAGTTAATTAATCCTATATAGTAAAAGAGTATCATGCAAATTGACTGCCACCCCAACACATAAGATGGCCACCACAAGATGGCCAACAGGGGAGGGCTGTTGGGAGATATCAAGCCAGCAGGAGAGGGCAGTTGGGAGGGACCAGGCCTGCAGGGGAGGGCAGTTAGGAGTGCCAAGGCTGGCAGAGGAGAGAAGTTGGGGGCAATGAGACCTGCAGAGAAGGGCAGTTGGGAGAACCTAAGCCTGCAGAGGAGAGCATTTGGGGGGTACAAGGCCTTCAGGGGAGGGCAGTTAGGGGTGACCAGGCCTGCAGGGGAGGGCAGTTAGGGGCAATCAGGCTGGCAGGGGAGCAGTTAGGTATCCATCAGGCTAGCAGGGGAGTGGTTCAGGAATGATCAGGCTGGCAGGCAGAAGTGGTTAGGGGCAATCAGGAAGGCAGGCAGGTGAGCAGTTGATAGCCAGCAGTCCTGGATTGATAGGAATGGGGCCTAAATGGGAGTCAGACATCCATGGAGGTGTCCCATATTTGAGAGGGTGCAGGCTGGGCTGAGGAACACACCCCCATGCGTGGATTTCATGTACTGGGCCTCTAATTAATTAATAAAAGGTGATGTAAACACCTTAACTGGAGTGATGGCATTTCTTGTCTCATGGTAGAACTTTAGGACTGACATAGGGAACAAAGACTGAGCAGACCAACAAAATTAAGCACAACATGGAATAAAATATAAAGCCAGTGAACCAAGTAGAGAAAGATTCCTCCTATTAAAAAAAATGTTGCCAGAAAAAAAGTTTTTATGAGAAATTTCATACAAAAATTTCAAAATGTAGGAGATGGTAACTGCAGAAAATGCTAGGAAAGGTCTGTTAAGGATTTGGCCATAGTAGGAATGAGTGTGTCTCCATGTTATTCTGGCAGGAAAAGGGTTAAATGATCTTAAGAAGTGGGAAACTAACTCTGTATCTGTCTCTGTCTCTGTCTCTGTCTCTGGCAGGAGTTTGAGTCAAAGTAAAGAGTAACCAGTGTGAGGTTAGTGGCCTAGTGAAGAGTCCCTGGCCTGCTATGATTCTGTCTGGGAACTACTGCGATTGATCATTTTGGCTACTTCCAGAGGGATCCCCATGATTTTCAATAAATCAAACACACTTTTGTATATACTGACTAGAGGCCTGATGCACGAATTCATGCAAGAGTAGGCCTTCCTTCCCTTGGCTACTGGAACCAGCTTCTCTCTGACACCCAGGATCTGGGCTTCCCTCGCAGCCCCAGCTTTGTCTGGAAGCACTTCCAGTCTTATTAGCATATTATGCTTTTATTATTATAGATTACCCATCTTCAGTCCTCCAATTTTGATTCACCTGTTGAAGTCCTTTGTCTAATAGTTTTCCTTTATCTTTCTTACTTTTTTCTAATGGATTTGTAAGCATTTCTTTTACATTCTAGATACCAGTCTCATGTGAGTTTTCCATGATGCCAATAATCTCTGTGCAATAGGCCTACCCTCTGGTAATAGTGCTAATGATGAGAATATCACATCTTACCTCCTGGGCAGAGCTCGTTGAATATTCAATCCATCTCCCTAAGGCTTTACTTCCTCCTCCTTTTGATTTTCAATACCTTGGTAGTTATTTCTGTCCTATTTTGGTCTTTAGTTCAGCAGAAATCTACCAATATAGAATTTTATTTTTCTCACTTACCTGAACATACTATGTGCTATGCAATCCATCCTTTCTCTACTACTCAATGTGGCTAGTTTTATGATATGTGACTTTCCCAAGTACACAGTGTCCGTCCTCACCCCCTCTATCTCATATTGCTGGTCTTGTCACTTGTCCTCAGTGGTTACATGATTATCTCACCCCTTGGTGGAGCACCTTGCTCCCACCCCCCACCTGCTCTTCCCTTCCTCCCCTTTTGTCTAAGAATACATTTCAGAATGATCTCAGAATTAGCTCTAGTCTACCCACAGAGTCTGACTGGAATTAGCTCACTGAAGTAATACTTCGGAATGCTGACATTTCCTGCTGTCAGGTCCTTGCAGATGGAGGAGGAAGTATCCTCATCCGTGTCCTTCCGTGGCATTCCCTTCCTTCTCCCAGTCGGAGATCTTGTACGTTCTTTCCGAGGTAATTGCTACTTGACAAGCCACACCTTACTTTTTAGGGTTCCGTGTATTCCATCTCACTTTTGCATCAGTTTCCTTTTACGGTGTATTATTATTGATATGCGTAAATGACACTATTGATTTTTGCAACCTTCCTGTTAGAACCACCTGGTGTGTTTTAAAGCACTGGGTCCCTAGCATGCAGTGGTTATGTGGGAGCTGAAACTCTAGGTGTTTTCCCGGGGTGGCAAATAAAAAGAGCCTATTTGTATTTCAAATAAAGAACAGATCAGATCGTGTTTCAGTATGAGACCATCCTGGGCAAAAATCAGGAGAACTGAGAGTTACTCATTGTTCATCTCAATTCAGAATTAACAGGGCGACCAGGTTTTGTTGGCCGCATTGGTGCCCGGGAGCTCCGTTTCCAGGGCAATGCTGAGCTAACCTTGGTGCTGACTGCAGGGCCTGCACCTGCAAGTGCTGCCACTTCCTTCAGCTTGAAAGGATGGCCATATTGCCCTGTGACTCACTGAGCAATGAGGTGTGTGAGCTCATTGGGCATGCTTTGTCGCCTGTTCCATGGACTCTATCAGGCATGTGGTGATCAGGATGGCATCAGTCTCAGAGAGCAGCCCCTTGTGCAGAGATGGCTCCCCTCCCCGGGAACCCACCGAGACAGGGCTGAGCCTCTGATGCTGCTCCTGTGGAAAGCTGGGAGCATATCGCAGCTCTGCTAACTGCCGCTCTGACTTCAAATCTCTAGAACGCTCTTCACATGATACCTAAGTTGCAATAAGCAGAAATCAGTCCACGTGTACTTGCTGCTTCAAATTTGTGTTCCAGTCCAGGAAATTGACATGTACAGCCCAGTAGAGGACTTGCAAAGGGAGACAGAAAGGCGTCCTTCTGCCCCAAAGAGAGGCATGTCACACTGAAGTGAGATGAGTTGAAAGTGCCTTTCACCAACCAGCACAACAAGAGGCTCTGGCTAAGGACCTGACCCCACTCCCAAAAGCAAGGTCAGGAGGGCAGGCACCGCAGGGGAGATGGAATCCGGTTCCAGGGCACCTGCCCCATGGCGGCTGAGGCCTGACCTCAGAGCTGGGAGGTGCCTGTGAACAACCGGACCACAGGCATTACTGAGGTTAACAGAACTCGGTGTCTCCTCATAGGCTTTTGTCTCCTTTTATATGGGAGAGGGAGAGGGGAGAGGAGAGAGGGGAGGAGGAGAGAGGAGGAGGGGACAGGGGAGAGGGGAGGGAGAGGGGCATGTTAGTCCCTTGTCTGCCCAAGAAGCAGACAAAATCCAAATGCTGGAATGGCAAAGACTATGCTGTGAATGGGAACATAAATGGGAACGAGATAAAAATGGAAGAAGAGAAACTGAAAATTATTACCAAGCTAACGCTACTGAATAGATTCCATTTAAGTTGTACAGAAACAATGGCCCCTGGGGTCTCCCCTGAAGTCACCCCGGAGTCCTGAGGATGTGAATGAGGTGCCAGGTGTTTGAATCTGCTGTTAGGATTTTACAAGCAAACATTTCAAAGTCAACCCTTTCCTCCCAAAGCCTGAGAGTGCGAGAGAACAAATGCAGTCAAGCTCAAGGCCCAGATTGAACTGTGCCAGTTACAGCATCGCGTATGCGTGCATCTGGCCAGCAGCCTCCGCCATCCCCGCCTTTCCGGAGCTGTCTGGGCAGCAGGACGCCTGCAATATCAGGTCTAACTCAGAGCAAACTTCCCCGAGAGCTGGTGCCAGGACCTGTCCAGGCATCAAGGGCGGACCAACTGCTGAGTGAGAATTGGGCTCCATCTCCTACCACAAAGACAGCAAGGATTGGGGAGATCCTCACCGAGGTCCTTGGCATCCTCATATGTGAGAGGACAATGACAGCCCCACCTCAGGTGGGGTCCACAGCCAGGCTCTGGCCTGCCAGCAGGCATGGCCTTTACAACATGCCCCCAAATTCCCACAGCCCCACCCAGTGGTGAATGCCTGGACGTCTGTCCCAGTCACTACAGCTAATCTCCCAGGAGGCAGTGTTCTGGGTGTCCTCTTTGCCTTTGAGCACTGAGAGGGTGTGAGCGCAGAGGCGGGTGTGAGGGTGCCAGAGGACAATCAGGATTTTAATGGTGGAAAGTTGTGGACCAGGAGTTTGGAGGGCTGGTCAACCTTGATTGCTCTGAGGGTTGGAGCTGGTTGCTGGGATGTTGGTGGTTGAAGCAGCCCCCACCTGTCAGTCCTAAGAAGATCTGCTGATTGACTTTTACAGGTGTTTCTGGCCTGGGAGATACAGCTGTATCTTATGATTTTAATTTTAATAAAATGAGTGTGAAGCCAGAGACGGGGAGTTCTGCCACTAGAGTTGAACTGCCGCCTGGACCCCATTTGCCAAATTAATATTCCCCTGAGTCTCTTTATTCATTTGCATGTAGCCTTCTCCAGAAATCCAAACCCTGAACAGGGGACCCTAAATCGCGAGGGACGTGTAGGGGTTCCCACATGATCACAGAGGAGAGTGTGAGTGCAGAGGTGGGTGTGAGCAGAGAGGTGTGTGTACAGAGGTGGGTGTGAGCACAGAGGTGGGAGTGAGCACAGAGGGGAGTGTGAGTGCAGAGGGGAGTATGAGCACAGAGGAGAGTGTGAGTGCAGAGGTGTGTGTGAGCAGAGAGGTGTGTGTATAGAGGAGGGTTTGAGCACAGCGGTGGGTGGGAAAACAGAGGGGAGTGTGAGCGAAGAGGTGGGTGTGAGCACAGAGGTGGGTGTGAGTGCAGAGGGGAATGTGAGTGCAGAGGGGAGTGTGAGTGCAGAGGGGAGTGTGAGTGCAGAGGGGAGTGTGAGAGCAGAGGGGATTATGAGCACAGAGAAGAGTGTGAGTGCAGAGGTGGGTGTGAGCACAGAGAAGGGTGTGAGTGCAGAGGGGAGTGTGAGAGCAGAGGGGAGTGTGAGTGCAGAGGGGAGTGTGAGTGCAGAGGGGAGTATGAGCACAGAGGAGAGTGTGAGTACAGAGGTGGGTGTGAGCAGAGAGGTGTGAGTGCAGAGGGGAGTATGAGCACAGAGGAGAGTGTGAGTGCAGAGGTGGGTGTGAGCACAGAGAAGGGTGTGAGTGCAGAGGGGAGTGTGAGAGCAGAGGGGAGTGTGAGTGCAGAGGGGAGTGTGAGTGCAGAGGGGAGTATGAGCACAGAGGAGAGTGTGAGTACAGAGGTGGGTGTGAGCAGAGAGGTGTGTGTGCAGAGGTGGGTGTGAGCAGAGGGGTGGGTGTGAGCACAGAGGGGAGTGTGAGCACAGAGGTGGGTGTGAGCACAGAGGTGGGTGTGAGCAGAGGGGTGGGTGTGAGCACAGAGGGGAGTGTGAGCACAGAGGTGGGTGTGAGCACAGAGGTGGGTGTGAGTGAAGAGGGGAATGTGAGCACAGAGGTGGGTGTGAGCACAGAGGCGGGTGTGAGTGCAGAGGCGTGTGTGAGTGCAGAGGTTGGTGTGTGAGCAGAGGTGGGTATGAGTGCAGCGGGGAGTGTGAGCGCAAAGGCGGGTGTGAACAAAGAGGTGGGTGTGAGTGCAGAGGGGAGTGTGAGCACAGAGTTGGGTGTGTGTGCAGAGGTGGGTGTGAGCACAGAGGCAGGTTTGAGTGCAGAGGTGGGTGTGCGAGCAGAGGTGAGTATGAGCACAGAGGCGGTTGTGAGTGCAGAGGGGAGTGTGAGCACAAAGGTGGGTTTGAGTACAGAGGTGGGTGTAAGCACAGAGGTGGGTGTATTGCAGAGGGGAGTGTGAGCACAGAGGAGGGTGTGAGCACAGAGGGGACTGTGAGCACAGAGGCTGGTATTTGCACAAACGTGGGGGTGAGTACAGAGGTGGGTGTGAGCACAGAGGTGGGTACATGTGAAGAGGAGAATGTGAGCACAGAGGTGGGAGTGAGGAGAGAGGTTGGTGTAAGTGCAGAGGGGAGTGTGAGCACAGAGGTGGGTGTGAGTGCAGAGGGGAGTGTGAGTGCAGAGGGGAGTATTAGCACAGAGGAGAGTGTGAGTGCAGAGGTGGGTGTGAGCACAGAGGTGGGTGAGAGCACAGAGGGGAGTGTGAGCACAGAGGTGGGTGTGAGTGCAGAGGGGAATATGAGCACAGAGGTTGATGTGTGAGCAGAGGCAGGTGTGAGTGCAGCGGGGAGTGTGAGCACAGAGGCGGCTGTGAATGCAGAGGGGAGTGTGAGTGCAGAGGGGAGTATTAGCACAGAGGAGAGTGTGTGTGCAGAGGTGGGTGTCAGCACAGAGGTGGGTGTGAGCACAGAGGTGGGTGTGATTGCAGAGGGGAGTGTAAGCACAGAGGGGAGTGTGAACACAGAGGTGGGTGTGTGAGCAGAGGTGGGTATGAGCACAGAGGCAGTTGTAAGTGCAGAGGGGAGTGTGAGCACAAATGTGGGTTTGAGTGCAGAGGTGGGTGTGAGCACAGAGGTGGGTGTGAGTGCAGAGGTGGGTGTGAGCACAGAGGTGGGTGTGAGCACAGAGGAGAGTGTGAGCACAGAGGTGGGTGTGAGCACAGAGGGGAGTGTGAGCGCAGAGGTGGGTGTGAGTGCAGAGGGGAGTGTGAGTGCAGAGGTGGGTGTGAGTGCAGAGGTGGGTGTGTGCGCAGAGGTGGGTGTGAGCACAGAGGCGGGTGTGAGTGCAGAGGGGAGTGTGAGCGCAGAGGTGGGTGTGTGTGCAGAGGTGGGTGTGAGCACAGAGGCGGGTGTGAGTGCAGAGGGGAGTGTGAGCACAGAGGTGGGTGTGTGTGCAGAGGTGGGTGTGAGCTCAGAGGCGGGTTTGAGTGCATAGGTGGGTGTGTGAGCAGAGGTGGGTTTGAGCACAGAGGTGGGTGTGAGTGCAGAGGGGAGTGTGAGTGCAGAGGGGAGTGTGAGTGCAGAGGGGAGTATGAGCACAGAGGAGAGTGTGAGTGCAGAGGGGAGTGTGAGCAGAGAGGTGTGTGTGCAGAGGTGGGTTTTAGTGCAGAGGTGGGTGGGAGCACAGAGGGGAGTGTGAGCACAGAGGGAAGTGTGAGCACAGAGGGGACTGTGAGCACAGAGGCTGGTATTTGCACAAAGGTGGGGGTGAGTACAGAGGTGGGGGTGAGTACAGAGGTGGGTGTGAGCACAGAGGTGGGTGTGAGTGCAGAGGTGGGTGTGAGTGCAGAGGTGGGTGTGAGCACAGAGGGAAGTGTGAGCACAGAGGGGACTGTGAGCACAGAGGCTGGTATTTGCACAAAGGTGGGGGTGAGTACAGAGGTGGGGGTGAGTACAGAGGTGGGTGTGAGCACAGAGGTGGGTGTGAGTGCAGAGGGGAGTGTGAGCACAGAGGAGAGTGTGAGCACAGAAGTGGGTTTGAGTGCAGAGCCGGGTGTGAGTGCAGAGGTTGGTGTGTGAGCAGAGGCGGGTATGAGTACAGTGGGGAGTGTGAGCGCATAGGCTGATGTGAGCAGAGAGGTGGGTGTGAGTGCAGAGGGGATTGTGAGTGCAGAGGGGAGTGTGAGCACAGAGGGGAGTGTGAGCACAGAGGGGAGTGTGAGCACAGAGGTCGGTGTGTGTGCAGAGGTGGGTGTGAGCACAGAGGCGGGTTTGAGTGCATAGGTGTGTGTGTGAGCAGAGGTGGGTATGAGCACAGAGGTCGTTGTAAGTACAGAGGGGAGTGTGAGCACAAATCTGGGTTTGAGTGCAGAGGTGGGTGTGAGCACAGAAGTGGGTGTGAGTGCAGAGGGGAGTGTGAGTGCAGAGGGGAGTGTGAGCGCAGAGGTGGGTGTGAATGCAGAGGGGAATGTGAGCACAGAGGTGGGTGTAAGCACAGAGGGGAGTGTGAGTGCAGAAGGGAGTGTGAGAACAGAGGTGGGTGTGAGCACAGAGGTGGGTGTGTGCAGAGGTGGGTGTGAGCACAGAGGTGGGTGTGAGCACAGAGGTGGGTGTGAGTACAGAGGTGGGTGAGAGCACAGAGGTGGGTGTGAGTACAGAGGTGGGTGTGAGCACAGAGGTGGGTGTGATCCCAGGGGTGGGTTGAACACAGAGGTTTGTGTGATCACCGAGGCTGGTGTGAGGACAGAGGTGGGTGTATGCACAGAGGAGAGTGTGAGCACAGAGGTGGGTGTGAGTGCAGAGGCGGGTGTGAGCAGAGAGGTGGCTGTGAGTGTAGAGGGGAGTGTGAGCACAGAGGAGAGTGTGAGCACAGAGCTGGGTGTGTGAGCAGAGGTGGGTATGAGCACAGAGGCGGTTGTGAGTGCAGAGGGGACTGTGAGCACAAAGGTGGGTTTGAGTACAGAGGTGGGTGGGAGCACAGAGGTGGGTGTGAGTGCAGAGTTGGGTGTGAGTGCAGAGGGGAATGTGAGCACAGAGGTGGGTGTGAGTGCAGAGGCAGGTGTGAGTGCAGAGGTTGGTGTGTGAGCAGAGGTAGGTATGAGCCCAGAGGCAGGTGTGAGTTCACAGGGGAGTGTGAGTGCAAAGGTGGCTATGAGAGCCGAGGTGGGTGTGTTTGCAAAGGTGGGTATGAGCACAGAGGCGGGTGTGGGTGCACAGGGGAATGTGAGCCCAAAGGTGTGTGTGAGTGTAGAGGTGGGTGTGTGTGCAGAGGTGGGTGTGAGCACAGAGGCGGGTGTGAGCACAGATATGGATGTATATGCAGAGGGGAATGTGAGCTCAGAGGTGGGTGTGAGTGTAGAGGCAGGTGTGAGTGCAGAGGTTGGTGTGTGAGCAGAGGTAGGTATGAGCACAGAGGCAGGTGTGAGCTCAGAGTTGGGTGTGAGTGCAAAGGTGGGTGTGAGAGCAGAGTTGGGTGTGTTTGCAAAGGTGGGTGTGAGCACAGAGGTGGGTGTGAGCACAGAGGTGGGTGTTAGCACAAAGGTGGGTGTAAGCACAGAGGAGAGCGTGAGCACAGAGGAGAGTGTGAGCACAGAGGTAGGTGTGAGCTCAGAGGTGGGTGTGAGCTCAGAAGGGAGTGTGAGCACAGAGGTGGGTGAGAGCACAGAGGTGGGTGTGAGCACAGAGGTGGGTGTGAGCACAGAGGTAGGTGTGAGCTCAGAAGGGAGTGTGAGCACAGAGGTGGGTGAGAGCACAGAGGTGGGTGTGAGCAAAGAGGTTGGTGTAAGCTCAGAGGTGGCTGAGAGCACAGAGGCGGGTGTGAGCACAGAGGTGCGTGTGAGCAAAGTGGGGAGTGTCAGCACAGGGGGGAATGTGTGTGCTGAGGGGAGTGTGAGCACAAAGGTGGTTGTGAGCACAGAGGGGAGTGTGAGCACAGAGGCGGGTGAGAGCACAGAGGTGGGTGTAATGCAGAGGGGAGTGTGAGCACAGAGGTGAGTGTGTGCACAGAGGGGAGTGTGAGCACAGAGTGGGGTGTGATCATAGATGCGGGTGAGAGCACAGAGGTGGGTGTAATGCAGAGGGGAGTGTGAACACAGAGGGGAGTGTGAGCACAGAGGGGAGTGTGAGCACAGAGTGGGGTGTGAGCATAGATGCGGGTGTGAGCACAGAGGGGAATGTGAGCACAGAGGAGAAATTGAGCACAGAGGCTCCTGTGAGCACAGAGGGAAGTGTGAGCACATAGGTGGGTGTGAGCACATAGGTGGTTGTGAGCACAGAAGGGAGTGTGAGCACAGAGGTGAGTGTGTGCACAGAGGGGAGTGTGAGCACAGAGGAGTGTTTCATCATAGAGGTTGCTGTGAGCACAGAGGTTGGTATGAGGACAGAGGGGAGCGTGAGCACAGGGTGGAGTGTGAGCACTGAGGGGAGTGTGAGCACAAAGGTGGGTTGAGCACTGAGATGGGTGTTAGCACAGAGGGAGGTGTGTGTGCAGAGGGGATTGTGAGCACAGAGGTGAGTGTGAGCACAGATGTGAGTGTGAGCATTGAGGTGGGTGTGAGCACAGAGGCAGGTGTGTGCTCAGAGGGGAAGTTGAGCAGAGAGATGGGTGTGAGCGCAGAGGGGATTTTGAGCACAGAGGTGGGTGTAAGCACAGAGGTGGGTGTGAGCACAGAGGCGGGTGTGAACACAGAGGCGGGTGTGAGCACAAAGTTGGGTGTGAGCGCAGAGGGGAGTGTGAGTGCAGAGGAGAGTGTTAGCGCTGAGGGGATTGTGACCGCAGAGGGGAGTGTGAGCACAGAGGGGTGTGTGAGCACAAAGTTGGTGTGAGCACAGAGGTGGGTGTGAGCACAGAGGTGGGTGAGAGCACAGAGGTGGGTGAGAGCACAGAGGTGGGTGTGAGCACAGAGGTGGGTGTGAGCACAGAGGTGATGAGAGCACAGAGGTGGGTGTGAGCACAGAGGTGGGTGTGAGCACAGAGGTGGGTGTGAGCACAGAGATGGGTGTGAGCACAGAGGTGGGTGTGAGCACAGAGGTGGGTGTGAGCACAGAGGTGGGTGTGAGCACAGAGGTGGGTGAGAGCATAGAGGTGGGTGTGAGCACAGAGGTGGGTGTAATGCAGAGGGGAGTGTGAACACAGAGGGGAGTGTGAGCACAGAGGGGAGTGTGAGCACAGAGTGGGGTGTGAGCATAGATGCGGGTGTGAGCACAGAGGTGGGTGTAATGCAGAGGGGAGTGTGAACACAGAGGGGAGTGTGAGCACAGAGGGGAGTGTGAGCACAGAGTGGGGTGTGAGCATAGATGCGGGTGTGAGCACAGAGGGGAATGTGAGCACAGAGGAGAAATTGAGCACAGAGGCTCGTGTGAGCACAGAGGGAAGTGTGAGCACATAGGTGGGTGTGAGCACATAGGTGGTTGTGAGCACAGAAGGGAGTGTGAGCACAGAGGTGAGTGTGTGCACAGAGGGGAGTGTGAGCACAGAGGAGTGTTTCATCATAGAGGTTGCTGTGAGCACAGAGGTTGGTATGAGGACAGAGGGGAGCGTGAGCACAGGGTGGAGTGTGAGCACTGAGGGGAGTGTGAGCACAAAGGTGGGTTGAGCACTGAGATGGGTGTTAGCACAGAGGGAGGTGTGTGTGCAGAGGGGATTGTGAGCACAGAGGTGAGTGTGAGCACAGATGTGAGTGTGAGCATTGAGGTGGGTGTGAGCACAGAGGCAGGTGTGTGCTCAGAGGGGAAGTTGAGCAGAGAGATGGGTGTGAGCGCAGAGGGGATTTTGAGCACAGAGGTGGGTGTAAGCACAGAGGTGGGTGTGAGCACAGAGGCGGGTGTGAACACAGAGGCGGGTGTGAGCACAAAGTTGGGTGTGAGCGCAGAGGGGAGTGTGAGTGCAGAGGAGAGTGTTAGCGCTGAGGGGATTGTGACCGCAGAGGGGAGTGTGAGCACAGAGGGGTGTGTGAGCACAAAGTTGGTGTGAGCACAGAGGTGGGTGTGAGCACAGAGGTGGGTGAGAGCACAGAGGTGGGTGAGAGCACAGAGGTGGGTGTGAGCACAGAGGTGGGTGTGAGTACAGAGGTGGGTGTGAGCACAGAGGTGATGAGAGCACAGAAGTGGGTGTGAGCACAGAGGTGGGTGTGAGCACAGAGGTGGGTGTGAGCACAGAGATGGGTGTGAGCACAGAGGTGGGTGTGAGCACAGAGGTGGGTGTGAGCACAGAGGTGGGTGTGAGCACAGAGGTGGGTGAGAGCACAGAGGTGGGTGTGAGCACAGAGGTGGGTGTGAGCACAGAGGGGGTTGTGAGCACAGAGGTGATGAGAGCACAGAGGTGGGTGAGAGCACAGAGGTGGGTGTGAGCACAGAGGTGGGTGTGAGCACAGAGGTGGGTGTGAGCACAGAGGTGGGTGTGAGCATAGAGGTGGGTGTGAGCACAGAGGTGGGTGTGAGCACAGAGGTGGGTGTGAGCACAGAGGTGGGTGTGTGCAGAGGTGGGTGTGAGCACAGAGGTGGGTGTGAGCACAGAGGTGGGTGTGAGCATAGAGGTGGGTGTGAGCACAGAGGTGGGTGTGAGCATAGAGGTGATGAGAGCACAGAGGTGGGTGAGAGCACAGAGGTGGGTGTGAGCACAGAGGTGGGTGTGAGCACAGAGGTGGGTGTGAGCACAGAGGTGGGTGTGTGCAGAGGTGGGTGTGAGCACAGAGGTGGGTGTGAGTACAGAGGTGGGTGTGAGCACAGAGGTGGGTGTGAGCACAGAGGTGGGTGTGAGCATAGAGGTGGGTGTGAGCACAGAGGTGGGTGTGAGCATAGAGGTGATGAGAGCACAGAGGTGGGTGTGAGCACAGAGGTGGGTGTGAGCACAGAGGTGGGTGTGAGCATAGAGGTGGGTGTGAGCACAGAGGTGGGTGTGAGCACAGAGGTGGGTGTGAGCACAGAGGTGGGTGTGAGCATAGAGGTGGGTGTGAGCACAGAGGTGGGTGTGAGCATAGAGGTGGGTGTGAGCACAGAGGTGGGTGTGAGCACAGAGGTGGGTGTGAGCATAGAGGTGGGTGTGAGCACAGAGGTGGGTGAGAGCACAGAGGTGGGTGAGAGCACAGAGGTGGGTGTGAGCACAGAGGTGAGTGTGAGCACAGATGTGAGTGTGAGCATTGAGGTGGGTGTTAGCACAGAGGAGAATGTGTGCACAGAGGGGATTGTGAGCACAGAGGGGAGTGTGAGTACAGAGGGGAGTGTTAACACAGAGTTGTGTGTGAGCACAGAGGCCGATGTGAGCACAGAGGTGGGTGTGAGCACAGAGGGGAGTGTTAACACAGAGTTGTGTGTGAGCACAGAGGCTGGGGTGAGCACAGAGTCAGGTGTGTGCACAGAGGGGAGGTTCAGCACAGAGGGGGTGTGAGCACTGAGGCTAGTGTAAGCAAAGAGGTAAGTGTGAGTACACTCCCCTGCAGGCCTAGTCCCTCCCAACTGTCCTCCCTTATAGGCCTGGTCCCCCCCAACTGCCCTTTCCTGCAGGCCCAGTCACCCCCAACTTACCTCCTCTGCCAGTCTGGTCACCTCTAACTGCCTTCCCCTTGAGGCCAGGTCCCTCTCAACTGCCCTCCCCTGCTGTCCATCTTGTGTCCACATAGTGGCAGGATTTTGTGTGTGGGAGTGATGGTCAATCTGCATATTACTCTTTTGTTAGATAGGATTTTTATTGATTTCAGAGAGAAAGGGAAATGGGGAGACAATCATTGATCGGCTGCCTCCTGCACACCCTCTGCTGGGGATCAAGTCTCAAACCTGAGCCTGTGCCCTTGACCAGAATCAAACATGGGACCCTTAGTCCATAGGCAGAAGGTCAACCTACTGAACCACATCGGCCAGGGATGATCACCTTGTTTAAACCAGTCGTCCCTCTCAACTGCACACAACAAGTCTCAGAAACCCACTAAAACAAAAAAAGGAAACTTACAGGTTCATGTCATTCAAAGCCCAGAGATAAGGTAGGGTTTGATCAGCTTAGCTGAGTGCCTTCAGGTGCCTGGGTTTCACCTCTGTGTCCCTGAGCTGTGCCTTCTCCTGGAGGTCCCCGGGGCTGTGCCCTCTGGGCCATGATACAACAGGCCACTCTGCACACCACGCCTGCCAAAGGGAGAGAAGAGCCCAACGGGTGGTTCAGTGTTGAGTATTGACCTCGGAACCAGGAGGCCATGGTTTGATTCCCTGTCAGGGCACATGCTCAGGGGATTGCAGGCTCAGTCCCCAGTGGGGAGGCATGCAGGGGGCAGCCGATCAATGATTCTCTCTCACTGATGTTTCTCTCTCACTCTCCCCTTCTCCTTTCCTCTCTGGAGTCAATAAAATATTTTTTAAAAAGAAAGAAATGCATATGTTCTAGGCAGCATGTACTTTTAGTTGTGCTAGACCAGGCCCCACACTGACTGTCGAATCTGCTGTTGTGCTGTGTGAGCACAACTGACTCCTCTTATCTTTCCAAGAAACACTGGTTAAAGTTGCACATATTTTTTTTTCTGGTAATATCTGTTGTTTTTCTCACACAGGCAACTCCCCATCTGGTTCTCATGAAAATCAAGCATTAACAAAGGTCAGGACCTTATTTTGAACAGGTATGTTGTGGGGTCTTTAATACTCGCTGTTCCTCCAAGCTGTCCTGGTTTTCCTCAGACACCATTTTTGTCATTATCTTGTGATGTTTTCACTCCCGTTCATTATGGAAATGGCTAATGTGAAGTGTTCCCTGATTGATTACCATCTCCATTAATCCAAACCACAGGTCTCTTTTGTTACATGAATTTTAGGACTGATTTCCTGAATATTTATGAGCATGCAGAGTGTTACTAGAAACCTCTCTCCCAGGTGCTGCATCTCCCGCACTGCGTCATTTCTTTATGTGGGGGAGCTTCAGTGCAGGCCTGACAGTTCTCAACAAGCAGCAGCAAGACTTGAGTTTGGGGAACTCGTTATTGACACCTCAATGCTGACTGGGACCTGGGAAACTTAATGAGTGCCTGGTTTGGGGGTTGCCTTTGCTTCTCTGAGATGCAGATCCATCGAGGCTTTAGTAGGACAGGGTTAGCAGGAGCAGTAAGAGTGGCACCTGTCCTTTCTTATGTTCGTTCACACCTAGTCTCAAACGTCCCACTGCCCTTCAAAATCAAGGTCACTTGGAGACAAAGCTGACTCTCCCTAGTTTCCTCTGAAACTGAACTCTCATAATGATCTTTAGAAAATCTTATTTTTAAAAGATAATTTAAACAATGGTTTACACAAGTATCACATGCTCTCACTCATATGTGGAATCTAATGAATAAAATGAGTTGATGAACCAAATAGACTCCGAGATTTGGAAGCATTCAACAGAGTGTGGAATCTCGAGAGGGAAGGCGGGGGAGGATGGTGGGTGGGAAGGGGATCAGCCAAAGATCTTTGTATGCAGCTAAGCATGACCCATGGACATAGACAATAGGGTGGTGAAGGCCTGGGGTAGGGGTGAGGGTGAGCTAGAAAGGGTCAATGGGGGGAAAAGGGGACATATGTAATACAGATATTACATATGTAATCCTATATAATAAAAGCTTAATATGCTAAGTGTCCAGTTGTCGGTTCAACCAATCAAAGCATAATATGCTAATGATATGCTAAGGCCATGCAACCATTTGCTATGACACGCACAGACCACCAGGGGGCAAATGCTCTAACTGGTAGGTTAGCTTGCGGCTGGGGTTCAGCCAATCAGGACTGAGCAAGATGGGCCAGACACACCCTGGAGCCTTCCCACATTCCCTCCCTGGCTGGCTAACCTCCTGCATTCCTCAAAGACCCCTACATGCACCAGTGGGGTCCCTCAACCTGGCCTGCAACCTTTTGCAATCCGGAACCCCTTGGGGAATGTTGGAGAGCTGGTTTCGGCCCAATCCCACAGGCCAGGCTGAGATTACCCCACTAGTGCATAAATTTATGTACCAGACCTTTAGTATTATATAATACAGAAGATTACATATGTGATCTTCAACAACAAAGGTTTTTTAAAAGAATTACAAAGACAGATTTTTTAAGTCATAATTGTCTCACTTCACTTGTACCCTTTCTCCCAGATGTTGGCTACATTTTCCCATTAGGGAGTGGGAGTGGCTCTCACCGTAGAAATGCTGAGTCCCATCTTGGTTTTCATAAGGAGACTCTCCTCTTGACCAACTTGAATCTTTCAAGATCAAATTCAGTGTCTAGTTCAACTGCCAGGACTGCTTTGGCACATTCAGAATGCCTGCAAACTGCCATTTTCTGATTTGACCCTCCCTCTGTACTAGTAATCCTGGGGTTTCAATGAGCCTATGAAGTATAATGAAACCGGACTGCAGGAGGCAGTGCCATGAGGGTCCCCCGACAGTGGCCAGAGGACCTTCCCACCTCCTTAAACATCTCAGCTGGTAACAGGGGGAGGACTTGGACATCTTAGTTCTGTCCCAGAGGAGGGAGTGAGCACATTGGTGGCACTTTCCCAGTGGTTCACGTGGAGCCTGGGATCTGATTACTATGGATGAAGGTCATGACATAATAGTGTAGGACATTGGTGACATCATGATGATAGGGACTTGAGACAAGGATTTCAGACAATCTTGGAGAGCAAACAGTCTTTTGGTGTTACCTATTGAAAAGTATAACACTGTGACCGGCCTGTGTGCTCAGTGGGTTGGGCATTGTCCCAGGCACCAGAGGATGCCAGCTCCATTCCACCTCAGGATGCATTCCGGAGTTTCAGGCTGAATCCTAAGTAGGGGGTCTGCAGGAGACAGCCAATAGATATTTCTCTCTCACTGATATTTCTCTCTCCCTCTCTCTGTAAGAAAAACAATCATATAAAAAGGAAAAGTTAAACACTTTGACATTTATTTAAATAGATATTTGGGGAGTTCCTAACACAAGCAAGTCATTAGTGGATTTTTTGTTTTGTTTTAGTTTATTTTTGTTAATCCTCTCTTGGGGATATTTTTCCATTGGTTTTTATGGAGAGTGGAAAAGAAAGGGAAAGACAAAGAATATGAATGTGAGAAAAATACATTTGCTGCTTGCTTCTTTCATGAACCCCGACCAGTGCCCAAACTGGGGAGGAGCCTGCAAAAAAGCACATGCCCTTGACCAAATCCAACCTGGGACCCTTTGATCTGAAGGCCTACACTTTACCCACTGAGCCAATCTGGTAATGGCCAAGCAAGTCATTTGTAATAAGTGTCTTCCTGGGTAGAGGTTTCCAGGAGTGGTAGTGGCATTGCCCTATTGTAGGGAGTACAGATTATGGGTGTAGAAGGCTTCAAGGTCTCAGGAACCACATCCTAACATGCTAAGACCCACAGTTCAGTGTGTTAAGAAGCAGACCTAGGAACCCACATGCTCTGACTTATTAGGCTGAGATTCTACTCACCACAGTGCAGTCCTGATTTCATTTTTCACACCCACAAGGATTGGATGATGTATTATCTCAAGTGCAATTGACTAAGAATGCATCTTGAATATGGAGACAGATTAATTCCAGTTGAAAACAATTCCTTTGTGCTTCAGAATACTAGGTCGCCATTTAAGCCATCTCAATATGGAATATAAATGTATCCAATGAAACAGAAAAGCCATAACATTCTTCCTACAAGCGAAGATATTGCAAAGTGCAATAATATAATCCAAAAATTCAATTTTATACACCCTATGCACTCATATAATTTGATTTATTCAGCACCACTCTTGCCTCTATCAAGCTTAATTTCAACATTTTTCTGTTTTGCACATTTTGTGGTTAATAATTGTAACTCAGTAAACCTTGAAAAAATGAGGAATTTTTGGTGCTTCATTCTTGAAATACTTTGTGCAAGTTTTCTAAATGCATTAGAACAGAGTTGAGACAAAGTAAAGAGAGCTAACATATTAAAAAGTAAGATACCAGGACAGGGAATTTCATTTGATTTACAAAATAGTTCTTCAAAAGCAAAAGCTAACTTGCCTAAAATCTGAATGATTAACGGGGCATAGATAAGCCATATACTGCCGATTAAGCTTGATACATACCAGTATGTACATGTATGTATGAAGTGTGTATAACCATGAACTGCATAGAAGATACCTGGCTCACGCAATATTTTCTTTACTCCTCTTCTGTGTTTGCTTGCTCCTCCCTCCCTTTTTATTTTTTAAAAATATATTTTTATTGACTTCAGAGAGGAAGGGCAAGGGAGAAAGATCAATGATAAAAGATTATCATGGGTCAGCTGCCTCCTGCACATCTCATACTGGGGATCAAGCTCACAACCAGTGCATGTGCCCTGACCTCTTGATTTATAGTTCAACTGGAGGCCTAATTCATGAAATTCATGCAAGGAGCTTGTCCCTCACAGCCCCAGTTTCATCCAGAAGGTCATCTAGAAGGTCATCCATATAGTTGTTCCACTGTTCAGCCATCTGATCTAATTAGCATATTACACTTTTATTATTAACTAGAGGCCCGGTGCACAAAATTCGTGCATGGGAGGCAAGGGATGTCCCTTAGACCAGCCTGCAACCTCTCCAATCTGGGACACATCTCATACTGGGGATCAAGCTCACAACCAGTGCATGTGCCCTGACCTCTTGATTTATAGTTCAACTGGAGGCCTAATTCATGAAATTCATGCAAGGAGCTTGTCCCTCACAGCCCCAGTTTCATCCAGAAGGTCATCTAGAAGGTCATCCATATAGTTGTTCCACTGTTCAGCCATCTGATCTAATTAGCATATTACACTTTTATTATTAACTAGAGGCCCAGTGCACAAAATTCGTGCATGGGAGGCAAGGGATGTCCCTTAGACCAGCCTGCAACCTCTCCAATCTGGGACCTCGCAAGAGATGTCCGACTGCCCGTTTAGGCCTGATCCCCCTAAATGGGCAGTCAGACATCCTTCTCACAATCCAGGACTGCTGGCTCCAAACTGCTCACCTGTCTGCCTCCCTGGTTGCCTCTAACTGCTTCTGCCTGCCAGCCTGATCATCCCCTAACCACTCCCCAGCCAGCCTAATTGATGTCTAACTGCTCCCCTGCCAGCCTATTTGCCCCCAACTTCTTTCCTCTGCTGGCCTGGTCACCCCTAACTGCCCTCCCCTGCAGGTTTGATCACCCCCAACTGCCCTCCCTTGCAGGCCTAGTCCCTCCCAACCTCCCTTCCCTGCTGGTCTAATCACCCACTACTGCCCTCCCTTGCAGGGCCTGGGACCTCCAATGGCCCTTCCCTGCTGGCCATCTTGTGGTGGCCATCTTGTGTCCACATGGGGAAAAAATCTTTGACCACAGGGGGGCAGCCCTCTTGTGTGTTGGAGTAATGGTCAATCTGCATATTACTCTTTTATTAGATAGGATAGAGGCCTGGTGCATGGGTGGGGGGCAGCTGGTTTGCCCTAAAGAGTGTTCCAGACCAGGGTGGGTATTCCCTTGGGATGAGGGTTGGCCTGGGAGAGGAGCCTGTGAAGGTTCTCAGGCCACCCACATGCCCCAGCGACTGAAGCAGAGGTCCTGGGATCTGGAATTAATCTATGTCTACAATTGAAACTTTGTAGCCTAGAGTGGAGCCAAGCCTTCTGCTCGCTCTGTGGCAGCAGCCATTTCTGTTTGAAATTTTGTAGCCTAGAGTGGAGGCCTAGGCCAGCAATGGTAGGCAGAAAGTGTGGCTTCTTCTGTTGCCAGGGAAACCCAAGCCTCTGTTCTCTCCAGCTCAGTGGCTGCTGCCATTCTGTATCTTTTATAATTCAAACTTTGTAGCATTGAGTGGAGGCCTCGGCTGGCAATGGCAGATGAAAAGCTTGGCTTCCTCTCTTGCCAGGGAAACCCAAGCCTTTCTCCTGCTCTCAGTGGCGGCAGCCATCTTGGTTGGGGGTTATTTGCATAATCTGCTCCTGATTGGCTGGTGGGCTTGGCTGTGGGTGTGGCTTGTGGGTGTAGCAAAGGCAGGTCAAATTTGCATATTACTCTTTTATTAGATAGGATGATGACTAGAGGCCCAGTGCATGAATTCATGCACAACTGGGGTCCCTCAGTCTGGCCTGCAGCATTGGGCTGAAACTGGCTCTCTGACATTCATTGAAGGCTCCCAAATTGTGAGAGTGTGCAGGCCAGGCCGAGGGACCCCACTGGTGCATGATCAGGGCCAGGGAAAGATGCAGGAGGTTGGCCAGCTAGGAAGGGGCCACAGGAGGGCTCTAGAGCACGTCTGGCCCATCTCGTTCATTCCTGATTGGCCAAAATTGAGCAACAAACTAACCTACCAGAGCGAGTATCTGCCCCTTGGTGGTCAGTGCACATCATAGCAATTTGTTGAGCTTAGCATATTGGGCTTTGGTTGAATGGCTGACCAGTCTACCAGTTGAGCAGACACTTAGCATATTAGGCTTTTATTATATAGGATTAGAGGCCCATCACACAAAATCATGCGTAGGTAGAGTCCCTAGGCAAGCTTGCGATCAGGGCCATCTTCTTTCTGCTCACCAGTCCCCAGTTTCACCCTGCCCTACCCACCCGTTTGCCATGGTTCCCCTGTTCACCATGCTGTGATTGGAGCCTGCAGGCTGGTGGGAGGGACCAAGTGGTCAGCTGTTCTGCCCACTAACCAGTCCTGCCCTGCACCACCCATCCTGGTTCTCCATGGTTTCCCGTTTGCCATGTTCTGTTCGGAGCCTGAGGGCTGAGGGAGGGTCCAAAAGTTTGGCCATTCCACCCACTTGCCAGTCCCCAGTCTCGCCTGCCACCACCCCAGTTCACCGTGGTTCCCCATTTGCCAAGCTGTGATCTGAGCCTGCAGGCTGGAGTGGAGGAACCAAGAGGTGAACAATGCACTTCATAGCCACTGGTCAAGCTGTTATTCCAGTCATTACACTTATGGTCACTGGCCTTTTATTATATAGGATGCTCAGTCACTGAGTCACTGAAGCCAGGACTCCCTCCCTTTGTTTACTATCATATCCTATCTAATAAAAGAGTAATATGCAAATTAACCATACCTTTGACCAAGCCATGACCACAAGCCATGCCCACAAGCCAATCAGGAGCAAATAAACTCAAACCCAGAAGGCTCTGGCCACTGAGAGCAGGAGAGAGGATTGGGTTTCCCCAGGAAATGAGGAAGCCAAGCTTTCCGCCTGCTGTTGGTGGCCTAGGCCTCCACCCAATGCTACAAAGTTTCAATTATAGAAGATACATAATCCCAACAGAAATGGCAGCACCCATGGAGCTGCAGAGAGCAGAAGCTAGGGTTGCCCGGGTGACGGAGGAAGCCAAGGTTCTGCAGCCCTAACACCTAGGCCTCCACTCTAGGCTACAAAGTTTCAATTATAGAATTTAAATAAACCCAAACAGAAATGGCTGTAGCCATGGAGCAAGCAGAAGGCTTGGCTCTGCTCCAGGCTACAAAATTTCAATTGTAGAACATAAATTAATCCCAGATCCCAGGGCTTCTGCTTGGGTCACTGGGGGGGCGTGGCCAGCCTGCAAACCACCACAGGCCCCTCTCCCAGGCCACCCCATTCCCCAAGTGAACCCCCACCCTGATCCGGGACACCCTTTAGGGCAAACCAGCTGGCCCCCACCCATGCACCAGGCCTCTATCCTCCTATCTGATAAAAGGGTAATATGCAGATTGACCATCACTCCAACACACAAGAGGGCTGCCCCCATGTGGTCAAAGATCCTGCCCCCATGTTGACACAAGATGGCCACCACAAGATGGCCTGCAGGGGAGGGTCATTGGGATGTTCCAGGCCTGCAAGGAAGGGCAGTTGTGGGCGATCAGGCCAGCAGGAGAGGGCAGTTGGGAGGAACCAGGCCTGCAGAGGAGAGAAGTTGGGGGCAAACAGGCTGGCAGGGGAGCAGTTAGACATCAATTAGGCTGGCGGGGTAGTGGTTAGGGGGTGATCAGACTGGCAGGCAGAAGCAGTTAGGAGCAATCAGGGAGGCAGGCAAGCAGTTTGGAGCCAGCAGTCCTGGATTGTGAGAAGGGTCCAACGGACCATTTAGGCCCAATCCTACTGGGACAGTCGGACATCCCTCGAGGGGTCCCAGATTGTAGAGGATGCAGGCTGAGCTGAAGGATACCCCCTGCCCCTGTACACAAATTTTGTGCACTGGGCCTCTAATATATATATATATATTAGAAGCCTGGTGTAGGAAATTCATGCATGGGAGCTATCTCAGCCCAGCCTGTACCCTCTCCAATCCAGACCTCTTGGGGGATGTCCTTCTGCCAGTTTAGGCCTGATTCCACTTAGCAGTCAGTCATCCCTCTCGCAATTCTGGACCGCTGGCTCCTAATTGCTCACCTGCCTGCCTGGTCACCCCTAACTACCCTCCACTGTGGGCCTGGTCATCCTAAACTATACCCCTCTGCCAGCCTGGTCACACCTAACTGCCCCCTCCCCGTTGGCCTAGTCACCCCTAACTGCTACTCTGCTGGCCTGGTCAGCCCTCACAGCCCCCACCCCCACCCCCCACCAGCCTGGTCAGCCCATGCAGCCTGCTGTTCAGTCATTCAGTTGTCCCTCACTAACCCCCCTGCCAGGCTGGATGCCCCATGCAGCCTGTTTGTTCAGTCATTTGGCAGTCCCTCACTAACTCCCCTGCCGGCCTGATCATAGGCAACCATCATGTGAGAGCATGATGATCAATTTACATATTACCTCTTTATTATATAGGATTTTTATTGATTTCTGAGAGGAAGGGAGAGAGAGATAGAAACATCAATGATAAGAGAGAACTACCAACTGGCTGCCTCTTGCACACACCCCCACCAGGGATGGAGCCCACAACCCAGGCATGTGCCCTTGACCAGAATTGAACCCAGACCCTTCAGTCCTCAGGCCAACACTCAATCCACTGATACAAACCAGCAAAGAATATTTACTATTTTTCTTACTCTCACCTCACTATGGGCTGACCATGCTGACATGTACATGACCCATGGACTCTGGTGAGGTCAGCAGTGTCATTGTTCCAGGAAGGTCACAATAACTACTTCACCTTATTAATTTTAATGCATTTTATTTATTTCAAAGAGGAAGAGACAGAAACATAAATGATGAGAAAAAAATCATTGATTGGCTGCCTCCTGCACACCTCATACTGGGGATCAAGCTCACAACCCAGCATGCGCCCTAACCGGGAATTGAACCATGCATGACCTACTGAGTGGGTGCTCAACCACTGAGCCATACCAGCCGGGCACTACTTCACATTATTTGGGAGTTATTATTATTCCATTTCTTAGAATTCAAAAGATGAGGGATTTGAGGCTTACCAGCCATTTGTTGAAATGTTTCTGACATGGAAGCATTGGAATGTCTTTCAGAAATTGTAACGGGAAGAGACAACAGCTGCCTCCCTTAGAATCCACACTCTGAGGTCATTGCTTGCTTGTTTGTTTGTTTGTTTGTTTGTTTCATATTTTTAATGGATGAAGGATACTGTTCCTGTAAGTAGAGTCTATAAATGTTAATTCATCCTCACTGCTGTGGACTAAACCACTCACCAGAAAATGTATGCCGAGCATCTGGCTATGAATGCATGTTATTAGAGTGCAGTTCACTCCCCAAATGTGGCTCTCATAGGGAAATTGACGGTTCTCTCAGCTTAAATGCCAGTGGTCAAAAAAAAAAATCTTCCCTTATATCTTTAGGATCATTATTGCCAAAGCAAACAGGTTTGGGTTTTTAAAAACTTTTTTTGCATGTATATTTTATTCCATACATTAACTAGGGATAAAAGCTCTTATTAAGCTTATAAGTGACATTTCTTCTTTGAACTCCTTCTCTACCTTAACAACAAAATATAAATCTGTTATAGGATGCTTCTGCTTCATGGAAATTGGCAGAAGTAAACAGTGAACAAAAATCTTAAAATTTACTCACATTTTACTTTAAAGATGTCCCTACAGATAAAAAATTTTTTTCACAATCAGATGATAATTTCTAGTGATTATATGTGGTCATTTTTTCTTGCTTAATTTCATAAAATCTACATGTTAGGTAGGATAAGAGCTTCTAAAACTGATTTTACACAAAGAGAGCAGCTTTAGGTGACAGTTAAGTAGTGCTGTGTAACAAAGAACCCCAATGCAGCAGCTTTAATACACATTTAGCTTACTTCTTTGAGTTGTTAAAATTGGGCGTGCTCATTTGAAACGTTGTAATTATGAACAACTGGCTGTGCAGTGGGGTGAGGTGTTAGCTATGCTGCTGTCATTTACACAGTGAGGGCCGTGTTAACACTGCACTCGAAGCTCCATCCCCTGCATTACCAAGGACTCTCCTCAGTGGTGCCTTCTGCCTCGTGGATGAGGTTGGCTGGTATGTGGACGTATGGGGGTCTCTGCCAGGGGCCGGCCTGGCCAGGAGTGTGGTGGCCAGCATGGGCCACATGCCTAGGGCCGTGAATGGAAACATGGGATGCTGCAGAGGCCTCAGGTTGGAACAGCCATTATACCACTCTCTCCTCCTCCTGTTGCTCTCCAGCAGACCCTGAGAGAAAAGTGGGCACAGACCGCCATGGGGAAGCATGGAGCCGGGGACCCAGTGGGCAAGGTGTGGAAGTGAGGCATCCCCACATTTTTTTCTATTGTGAAGTCCAGATTTTCCCTTCAAATTATAGCTGCACATTAAGAAAGTGGTACATTTACACAATGGCATACTATGCAGCTGTAAAAAAGAAATAACTCTTACAATTTGAAACATCATGGAGGGACCTGGAGAGCATTATGTTGAGTGAAATAAGCCAGTCAGAGAAAGATAAGGATCACATGATGTCACTCATGTGGAATCTAATGAACAACATAAACTGATGAACAAAAATAGATCCAGAGACAGAGAAGAATGGAACAGACTGAGGGATCTCAGAGGGAAGGCGGGAGAGGGCTGAGGGTGGGAAGAGATCAACCAATGAACTCATATGTGTATATGCATCAGCCATGGACACAGACAATAGGTGGTCAGGGGCTGGGCTGGGGGTGGGAACAGGCTGGGAGAGGTCAATGGGGGACAGAGGAGACATGTGTAATATTTTCAACAATAAAGATCTTTTTTAAAAGAAATGTATACTTTAAACTTATATGATCCTATTAGCCAATGTGACCCCAATAAATTTAATAGAAATATATAAAATAACTTAAAAAAAGAAATGTGCACAGTAAGAGATTTTCACAAGAGAAGAGCATTTATTTTCCTTAGCGTTGGTTGGACCAACCCTCACTGGGGATGGTGTGGGATGCCGGAGAGCCTGTGAGTGATACCCAGCACCAGCGTGGCACCAGCAGCGAGCTCTGTGATGCTGTCACCATGGAGTTCTGTCTCTCACAGGAGGTCATGCACCATTCCTGGTGCTTCCCTCCCAGCTTTCTGCAGCTCATTGCTCCCTGTAATTGGAAGTTTGGGAATTTTCAGTGTTTGTCTATACATTTATAATCACTCACACTTAAGGTCCTAGAGCAGTGATTCTCAACCTTTCTAATGCCGCGACCCTTTAATACAGTTCTTCATGTTGTCATGACCCCCAACCATAAAATTATTTTCATTGCTACTTCATAACCGTAATTTTCTACTGTTATGAATCATAATGTAAATATCTGTATTTCCCGATGGTCTTAGGCTAGCAGTTCTCAACCTATGGGTCGCTGCCAGGTGGGAAGGTGGAAAGTATGACTTGCTTCCACCAGATGCATTGTAGACCATGGGGTTTCAGGCAGCCACCTGGGAGGCCACCAGCCAATAGTTCAGCTTAAGATCCTAACGGGAAATGAGATATTAACCATTAATCACGATGGAGCTTGTCCACACGTGGACACTGGGGTAAGTGCCTGGAGCAGTGGACAAGTGCTGGGAAGGGTCCTGAGTCCTGCAGGTTCTGTAGTGCTGCCACCGCACATGTGTCTACATCTATGCAACGTGGACAGTGCTGCCCAGAGCACTGGATCCCCATGAGGCTCCAGACAGTGCATGGGAGCATCCTCTGTGAGCCCCGGAGGAGTTTTTAATGATTGAAGATGACACGTGTGGGTGCAGAATGTAGTATCCAAGGAACACATTGAAACACACTTCCAAGAGCATGCCAGGAATGTGAAGTTCACAGGCTCCTTTGCTCCCAACCCCACCCAACAGCGGACATGGACAGGGTGGGCCAGAGGTCCTGCTGTGCAAGTAACTTCTTCCCAGGGGCTCTGAGTGCTGATTGGGAGACAAACCAAAGGGTCTCAATGGTAATGCTTGATGAACTGCAAACACACACACACACACACACACACACACACACACAAACATACTTACACATATGCAAACACAGAGACACATATACATACATACACAGAAACATGCACAGGCACATATGCATATGCACAAACACACACATATGCAGACACACAGATATATATGCATACATACATAGAAACACAGAGAGACATACATGCATACACAGAAATACACAAAGACACATATGCATACACACACAGATGCACAATAGGCACAAGCATCATGGTTAATTTGACAGATGGAAAATATTATCTAAAAGTTGTACTTTGTAAGTTACGAGCTTTAGTTTACAAATGAGCATGACTTAATTTGATCTAAACCATTTTTTTTTACTTGAGTTTGACTTTCATGGACAAAGCAATAGCCTAAATCAAGTCTTATTTTCCTATTTCTTATGAACAAGGGACTAAAAATCTGACTTACAGTTTCATGCGTTTTAGTTCTCTGTTGTTAGTCCTGAAACACTTCCTGCCAATCCTCACCCTAATCTCAGGAAGGATGGTTCATAGCAAGCGGCCCTTACAAGTCACACATCCCAGAAGATATGACCCCGTGAGCACCCCCACCTGGGGCCCCGCAGCACAATAGACAATTGGACATTTAAAATAATATGATTGGCCAGGCATGGCTCAGCAGATGAGCATTGACCTATGAACCAGGAGGTCACGGTTCGATTCCAGTCAAGGGCACGTGCCCGGGTTGTGGGCTCGATCCCCAGTGTGGGGGTGCAGGAGGCAGCCAATCAATGATTCTCTCTCATCATTGATGTTTCTAGCTCTCTCTTTCTCCCTTCCTCTCTGAAAGCAATAAAAATATATTTTAAAAATAATAAAAAATATGCCCAACCAGGTTTGGCTCAGTGGACAAAGCGTCGGCCTGTGGACTGAAAGGTCCCAGGTTCGATTCTGGTAAGGGCACATGCCTGGGTTGAGGGTTCAGTCCCCAGTAGGGGGCGTGCAAGAGGCAGCCAGTCAATGATTCTCTCTCATCATTGTTGTTTCTATCTCTCTCTCCCTCTCCCTTACTCTTTGAAATCAATAAAAAAATATTTTTTAAAAAAAAATAATAAATAAAGTAATCTAACTGAATGGTATGAGTCAATGCACAACGTCCCTTCTTTGCTACCTCGAAGAAGCTCAGGGATGAAAGAGGAGTCATTGATCGGGGCACCTATCTATTCAGTGATGGAAATAATTTGGACCTGTAGCTATGGATAACCTTCCACCTGCCATGACCCTCCCTGAATGCTGAGTTAATCCCTGGTCAACCTCTGCTGCCCCCCTCTCCAGCTGGGGTCTCCCTTTGGGCTGTTGTCCCTGCCCAGCACAGGTGGACCCAATGATCCTGGACTTGAAATGTAGATGCCGCTTCCTGGTCCCTGTAGTTTGCCTATCTTTTTCAGGGATTGCAGAAGCACTATTTCCTTGACATTTTCCTGGGTTAAATGACTAGAGGCATACGCAGTTATATGATATGATGCAACCTGCTCTCTGAGATGCAGGGATGGCGGCCAAGGACAGGGGAAACACACTGGACGCTCCGTCATCACCACAAGGACCCCAGGCTCTCGGTTCCTGTCTTTGTGGGTCTCCTCTGAGCATTTTCCTGCGTTGTGAACACATCAGTCTGAGAGGGAGGCCAAGTCCAGCGTGGAATTCACGGTCGCTGCGGCTTCATCAACAGGGATGAATTGACAGATTCTGGGTTCACATCTTTTATACAATGTTGCCCTCTATGGGAACCTAGGATAGTGGAGATTCCATCCTGGTGATGGGTGTACTTGGAGACCTTCTCAGGTCCTCATGCCTCTTTTCTCCCTTTGGGTGTAAGCCCCACCTTTCTAACCCCCATCCCACCCTCCTCCTCCTACCCCACCCTCCTCCCTCCACCCGACCCCCAACCCTGCCAGCTGACCAGGCAGAGGCAGAGCATCCTTCCTTTCTGTATCACTGCCTCCTTTCCCTTCATCCAATGCAGAACCCCCTTCATCTGATCTACTGACTTTATATCCCCTTCAATGTCGTGTCTGTCCTCTTTGGGTAAACTGTATCTGTCTTTGGAGCACTGCATTAGTTTGTGTTTTTTTTAATGTATTTATATTATTGATAGCATACAGATGTCTCCCATTCCCTCCTCTTTACCCCCCTCCTCCCAGACCCTACTCAACCCCTACAGGTCTTCCCCACCCTATGGCCAGTGTCCATGGACTGTGCCTATAAGGACCTAAGTTCTTTGGTTTATCTCTTTTCACCCCCCTGCCCCCACATCGAGGTTTTTCGGTCTGTTCCATGCCTCCCTGCCTTGGCTCAATTCATTATGTTCATTAGATTCCACAAATGAGTGTGATCATGTGATGTTTGTCTTTCTCTCTGTTTGGTTTATTTCACTCAGAGTTGATTCTTCCCAGGTCCCTCCATGCTATCCCAGAGGGTAAGAGACCCTCCAGTTAATTTCTGATCATTTCATGCTGGTACTTTTTCTTCAGTTTAAGCCCTAAAATCAAACGGTGCTTATTACAATGTGGGAGATGGGCAAATTCTCTCATACAATGGAGTGTTTAGAAACTAAATACATGTCTAATTACACCCAAATATTTAAATAATTAAAGACGAAAAGAAGACGTTAGCCTGGCTAAGATCTTTTTGTCCTTGACTGCCATCAGGCGGTTTCAGTGAATAGGATCTAAAAAGAATGCTGACTGACCCCCCCGCCCCCCCCCCCCCCCACACACACACTCACACACACACTGGGAGCAATGCTTTGTAGCGCATCCTTACCTCTCTTTGAAGAGAGTTGTGCTTGTATTTGCGGGATTTGGAACTGGAGTGATAATTGCATCGAAAACATATTTGCTTGCAGAATGTCAGTGCACCTTTCCCATTTCCTAGTTCCGAGCAGCCACCATTCATTCATTCATTCATTCATTCATTCATTCATCCATCTGTTCCTTCGTTCATAAGTATAATTTTTTAGAGCACAAATATCTACTCTAGACCATGGCACTGCATCTATTGATAAAACTCTGGGAAAATGGTCTCTATCTTCAAAAATCAAAATTTCATTGCTGGGATACTGGTTGGCACTCAGAATGACTGCGAATGTGTGAGGCACACGATGGCAGCCATATCGCACTTCATCCCTTCCTGCTGGCCAGGGGCGGGCACCACTGGGCCTGGGCCCTGTGACTCCTGTGTTTAGTTGTGTCACCCCCAAGCATGAAGGAGACCCCAAACACAGCAAGCTGGCTTTCCAACATGGCTCCTGTACTAGTACACTGCTCACCCTCTCTGCACTCCCACACATCCCTCTGCTGAGATGGGAGGAGATGGGGCACCAGGGACCACAGCAGTGGTGGGAACACGAAGTGAGGCATTGGAGCTGAAGGGACCGAAAGTGATTGTCAATGCCTGAGCGACAGAGGTCTCCCACCTCCAGTGCCAGCCAGATATTAGCAGGGGAGGCTCCTACAGGATGCCTTTTCCCCAAAGACCAGGACAGACAGACAACAATTACTGGAGAAACCTAGATGAAAGGCAGTGGCCCCAGAAGGGTCAGCGTGCCCCGAGGACAGGAAGGGTTTTCACAGTCATCCTGGTGAAGCTAACATTCTGGGCTGCGGGCAGCTTTCTCACTTTGGGCAGCTGGACTTGACCTTGGAGGCTAGAGAGTGACATGGTTTGTGCACCTCCCTCAGAAGAACAGCACCAGGAAGCTCTAATGAAATGTTGGCAAGCACATGATAAAGAAAAAGGAAGAAGCAGCCACATGAAGCGCCCCATCGAAGCACCTGGCTAGGGGGACTGGTTAATGCACCCCATAAGCCCTGACTGCTCTCTGCAGCCGCAGGAAGAGCAACAAGTGACACTGTTTTTCTTTTCTACCATGAAGTTGAACTTAGAGTCTTGGCGTGTTTTATTTTTAGAATTAATATTTAACAGATATTTTAAAGTATTCTATGTTAAAATGTATGCTATGAGGATCTTCCCTGGTGTTATGTAGAGAGCGTTTATATCTTTAAAGCGCTTTCACTTTATTATTCATGTACTCTGAATAATAACATTAGTTATTTAGCTACAAAGAATGTTTCCAGATGATGTGGAGAAAGTGCTGTTCACTAGAGTCAGGTGGCTCCAGCCAGGCTATGGCTGGCACGGGGCAGGAACCTCCCCAGGGAAAGCCCTGCCACAGCGAGGTCCGGGGGCGGAGCCCTGCATGCTCAAGGGTCCCCACTGAAATCTCTCTAATCTGCAGCTTCCTTTACTAAGCTGTAAGGCAGGACTGTGCCAACAGGATAAGGAACTTGAGTATTTTCTTAAATGTTTCTCTTAATCTTCGTGTGGCTGAGGCGAGAATGGCCAGTCAACGTGAACCACTAAAAAGGCGTTATTAGTCTGAGAAATGGCATAAAATGGAGGACCTTGAACCAGCTTTCTGATTCTTGTTCTGTCTCTCAGCAGTCAATGTTGGGCCTGATGCTGCTCTGTAGTGATCATGTTGAGCGACATCACTGTTAGACTTAGCTCCATGTCTCCACGTGAACTCTGATGTGTGCCTATGGGAACTGCAACTCGACCTCCACAGCGTCTTCCCTCCAAGAGGTTCCCAACAGGCAGCGGCTCCAGGACTCCTCTCAGGGGCCTTTCAAAATGTGAGCATTCCCTTCAGCCTGCACGCGTAGCCCGTGCACCTGAGTGAGGAGCTACCTGTGACCTACCAGCGACAGTGCCTGTGGTCACCAAGTAACAGCAGATATTCTCTGTAAATGACCTGATGTCTGCCATCCTCTACCTACTCATGTCCACAGCTTGCTGACCCTTGGCCTGTACAATCTAACAACTGGTAATGCTGAGTGCTTCAGCATCACTCATCCAAAGATCACATCACCAATACATGCTGTGTTTAGGGACCTGCCCACACAGCATGTGACTGAGAAACCACATCACCTGTAAACGCTGCGTGTAAGAGACCCACCACCGTAGCACGTGACAGGGTCACTGATGCCCCCGGAGTCCAAGCAGAACTCTATAACCAGATGGGACCTTGGGTTGGGGAAAGGGGTGCAGCAGTGGCCCCCAGCCTTTGAGAGGATCCAGGGCCCAGTTGTCACCAGCACAACTTATCCCCACTGAGGTCAGAAGTGGAGACACCGGAGGAATCGCTAAGAGAAGAACCTGGGGACCCACAGGGCCTGACGGGAAGACTTGCGCCCCAAAGCCCCTAACCTTAGAATTAGTAGGCTACTTGGTCTCCTTCGCCTTCCCAGAAAGAAAGCCAAAGTCCTTCCTGAAGGAGGAGGTGTCACCTATATCACTGTGAGCACAGCCAAGGCAGAGAAGGAGGAACAGCTGTCTGATGCCTAGGAGGAAAGGGACTGGAGAGGAGCCGTGGTGGGGAGCAGAGATTTCTCCATCATGACCTGTAATTTAGCTCAATAAGCATGCAGTTTGTTTTTAAATATATTTTTATTGACTTCAGAGGAAGGGAGAGGGAGAGAGAGATAGCAGCATCAATGATGAGAAAGAATCATTGGTGCGCAGGCCAATGTGAGCCAAGCCTGAAGGCCAACAAGCAGTGTATACAGTAAGCGCCCACGCCCGAACAGCTACCCGTTCTTTCCTCTCCCCGTTATCAGGGCCTAAGATGCCATCATTAACCTCATACCTGTGCGGCTCACCGCTGTCTCTGCAGGTTCCCCGGGTCATCCTGGGCTTTTGTTGGGCTCATACTTAATGGGTTTGACTCCTGCAAGCTCACATCTTGAACTTTTCTTTGCCCAATGGAATCCTTGGGTGTCACAGCTGCAAAGTGGAATTTTATTCTCCATCCCAGAGGTAACTAGGAAGAGAGGTCAGTAGCACCTCGCGCATCCCTGGGGGTGCGGGCGCAGCCGGGGTGGGGGAGAAGATGGGGGTGGGGGAGGAGGAGCTCTGTGGGAGCAGATCCCTGCAAAACAGCCCTGCCCTCGTGACATCACAGCAGCCAGGTCCCTGGCCTGGGCTTGATTAGCTGGAGGACTCGGCGTGGCTGCCAATCATCGCAAAGCCGCCCTGAGGGTCGGGAGCGTAGGGAGGAGGGACCTCAGCCGCCTGCGCGCACAGCTGGCGGCGGCGGCGCCGAGGCCGGCCGGGTCCCCGCCTGCGCATCCTCCAGCTCCCGGCTCCCCGCTCCCTGCTCCGGCTGCAATCCTGCCTCCGACCCGAGAGGAAGCTGCGTTGGCACTGAGCGCGGAGTCCGGGTCTGCATCCTTCCAGCGGCTGCGTGTTTGGAAAGGACCGTGTGTGCTTCCAGGAGAGGCGGCGGCTAGAGTTCAGGCGCTGGCACTGGAGCTACCGGGTCCCTGAACCCTGAAGGCAGCAAGGAGTCGGGGGCGCCGCCTCAGCCTGAGCCGGCGGCCTTCGCACCGGATAGCTCGCCTTCCGACTGGGCATCAACTCCGCTCGGGCCGCGGCGGCGCCGGGGATGCCTCCCTAGGTGAGTCTCTGCCGGGTTTGCTGGAGCCCAGGCCGTGCAGACAGGCGAGCGGGATAAAGTTTTATTTGGGAAAGATTTATGCTGAAGCAGGTCGCAGGTTTAAGTCCATTCCACCGCCCTTTCTCTGTGTGCGCACCTCGCTTTACAGAAGTTATATTTGCACTAGAAAAGGAAAATACACCCCCCCCCAAAAAAAGCAGGACTTGTAATATTTTAAACTGTTGCCAGCATATTTGCGTAATAAACACCTCTTTTGATAGCATTGTGGGCCATTTCAGATTGAAGTGGCCCATGTTACAAGCTGAGCCTCCCACCCGGGTTATGGGCTTGGTCTGAGAAGTGGCACTGGACACAGGGGTTCTGATCATGGGGTGGGCTCTGGGCTCTGGGCCTGAGATTCACAGGCATGCTGTGCTCTGCTGGTCTGTCTTAGGGACAGCTGTCGCATGCGTGTGAAATTAGGAGATACTGTAACAAATCGCCTTTGAGAAAATAGATGCTTTCTTCCTGGGTCGTGTAAGAAAAAATAAATTCCCACCACAATGCATGTCATTCTCACAGGCATAGACCCCCAGGAAGATTGCACAGGCAAATGCTGTAGCTGTAAGTACCTCCACATCCCTCAGGGCTGACTGTGGGGAACAGAAGCCTTGAGTAAACGGGCTTTATCGCCCCTCCAATGTCTGGTAGAGAAAGCTCAGTGAAAGGGAGCCCTTAACCCTGCCTTCTTTCCATGTGCTCTGATGAATGGGGCTGTTGTTTGGAGTTACTATCAGAGTATTGTCAAGCGATGATCGGTTTTATGAGCCCTAACACAGCTCGGAAAAACTTCCAGTGGTTTCTACTTCATTCCATCTTTCTCAAATTCACTTTGTCTTGCTCTCATGGGATCTTCTACCAGAATATGCTTCCTCAATTCAAAAATATAAACGGTTTAAAGTAAATGTCAGGCCAACATGCTGATGTGCTTTCCTAGTGATTTCAGGTGTTTTGTTTTGTTTTATCATTTACAATTCAAATCCTGGGAGTTGAGTTTTTGCCACAAAAGAATATTAATGAAGGAAAAAGTTACTGTCGGTGGTTGAATTTCTTTAAAACTAGAATGTAATGATCCCTTCCCCCCCCCCCCAAAAAATTTAAAGCTGTTTTTTAAAAAAATACCAAAAGAATAGTTTTTATTTATTCTATTAAAAAGATGCCAGCCAGGCACATCCAGGTACCTGGGAGGCATTGTGTGCATCTCCTATTTTTGTGAATAAACAAACATAAGAGAGTCCGAAGCACAGTGAGGACAGAGCAGGCCTGGGCTGAACTCCTCAGCAGAAGTCCCCAGGGTGCTGGGGCGGGGGCGGGGGGGGGGGCCTCAGTCCTCCTCAGTGCAGACAGGATCCTAACAGGCTGAGCACCCGCTGGGGACATTGGTGAAATTTCACAGGGAGGACCCCCTGCACCTTCCCCTGTGGTGGCTCCTGTCACACACACACCTGCCCTGACAGACCCCCTGAGAAGCTCACTGGGGAGATTTTTAGAAATTAAATAGTAAACACAATAGTCTTTTTTTAAACTCTATCTTTAATGGCTCTTGGTCAGCAGTAAGATTGATGCTGAGAAGATACTGTGGCGAATTTGCCATGCGGGTGACTTATTCATGATGACGGGAAGCTAGCCTCACGGGAGAAAATGCAACTTGGAAACTCAGAGCGTTCTTGAAAAAGAGAGGGCATTTCATAAGGGTTTTAATACTTAGTTTCCTTTCGATAAGCCAGCAAATGTATATGAATTGCATTTTGTTTTCTGCCAGCTGGGCTTATTATCTAAGAGGTGTGTCCATTTAAATGATTATTTCCCTAAATATCAAAAGGAAGTAAATGAGATGATTTGCTATATAAATATATAAAAATCATAATTTGAAGATTCTATATTTTATAACCAAAATAGAAAAGCATGCTTATATATGTATGTATATGTATATGCACAGGTACATTACATATAGTCACCTCATGATCTTTCCTATTTTATCTGAGTATTAAAACTGTTGTGCTTATTCTTCCTCACCCCCAGGAAAACTCTGCAGTTGGATTTAAACAAACTTAGACTCTTACTTAGTTTGAACCTCGGTGCTGTGCTTGCATCTTAAAGAGGCCCAGGCAGTGTTTCTCACCCAGGAAACCAGTCATTCGCAGCAGGTCTGATGTTTACATGATCCCATGAACATTCTGTTTGAGCGGAAAGGGTGTCATTGAGGATAAAACCCAAAGATTGAACGTTCTGTGCTTGTGTAGGAGCAGTGATTTGGGGGAAGATCAGGGAGACGTTTACTGCTTCCTCGAACCAAAGGATGTGAGCCGAGCTGCTTCCCCAAATCTGGGAAGCAGCTGGGGAGACATACATGCCGTCTTGGGCCATGGCAAAGCCCTGAAGAGGTTGTGGTGGGGCCGTGGTGGGGGCCCTGATGGGGCTGTGGAGGGGGCCGGGGTGGAGGCTGTGGGGAGGGCCATGGTGGGGCCGTGGGGAGGGCCATGGTGGGGCTGTGGGGAGGGCCATGGTGGGGCTGTGGGGAGGGCCCTGATGGGGCTGTGGAGGGGGCCGGGGTGGAGGCTGTGGGGAGGGCCATGGTGGGGCTGTGGGGAGGGCCATGGTGGGGCTGTGGAGGGGCCATGGTGGGGCTGTGGGGAGGACCATGGTGGGGCTGTGGGGAGGACATGGTGGGGCTGTGGAGGGGCCATGGTGGGGCTGTGGAGGGGCCATGGTGGGGCTGCGGGGAGGGGCCATGGTGGGGCTGTGGAGGGGGCCGGGGGGGAGGCTGTGGGGAGGGCCATGGTGGGGCTGTGGGGGGGGCCGTGGTGGGGCTGTGGAGGGGCCATGGGGGGGCTGTGGGGAGGGCCATGGTGGGGCTGTGGAGGGGGCCGGGGTGGGGCTGTGGAGGGGGCCGGGGTGGAGGCTGTGGGGAGGGCCATGGTGGGGCTGTGGGGGGGGCCATGGTGGGGCTGTGGAGGGGCCATGGTGGGGCTGTGGGGAGGGCCATGGTGGGGCTGTGGAGGGGCCATGGTGGGGCTGTGGTGGGGCCATGGTGGGGCTGTGGGGAGGGCCGGGGTGGGGCTGCGGGGAGGGCCATGGTGGGGCTGTGGAGGGGCCGGGGTGGGGCTGTGGAGGGGGCCGGGGTGGAGGCTGTGGGGAGGGCCATGGTGGGGCTGTGGGGAGGGCCATGGTGGGGCTGTGGGGAGGACATGGTGGGGCTGTGGAGGGGCCATGGTGGGGCTGTGGAGGGGGCCGGGGTGGAGGCTGTGGTGGGGCCATGGCAGGACCAAGGGGAGAAGCTGTGCTCCGAAGGCTGCTCCCCTCGGGCTGGACTTAACGGATCATGCCTGGTGCTACCTGTCTAACCTGCAGTGAGGCTGGTGCGCGGCACACACCGTGGGCACTCTCAAAACCACCCTGCTTTCCGGTGGGGTCCATGCCAAAGGTACAAAGTCCTCTCCTTATAAAGTGTTGATCTATGGAGAACGGCCTGTAAGCCCAAGGGAACCTCCTGTGGGGAAGGTGTCCCCGAGAGCAGAGGACACAGGATGATAGTAGAGGGGGCAGAACTGCCACAAGGGCCGCCACACCCAGGGCCCACCTCGTGGCCGGGCAGCAGTGCCTGGTGAACAGGTTCCCAGGAGAGATACCAGCACCACCTGGGAGGGGCGACGGCCAGCCAAGGAGAGATTGGGCTCCTAGCTCTGGGCTCCAGACCAGGGGGAGTCTGTCTGCCGCTCCTTGAAGTCTATGGGGTGAGAGGCCTGGGAGGTGTCGGATGCGCTCCTGCCCTCAGCCGTGAGCGGATGTCTCCTCCTGCCCCTCAGCACCGAGGCAGGCCCAGCGCCCGGAGTGTGGCCTGCGCCTGCCGAGGGCGGGCAGCACCTGAGTCTGGGTGTTGCCTGCAGAGCTCGCCTCCAGGCAGCCTGTCTTCAGGCCTCCTCTCTGCTTCCTCAGGACTGTTCTGGAGAACAGATTGAATTGATAGCACATTTCCCCAACCCCAAACAGTCTGATGATGGAACCCAAGCATGGCTCTGGGCATCTCAAAGCCAATAGGTCCCCCATGAAGTTTGCCTGGGCGCCCGGGGCTTTGACCCTTCGCCTTCCTGCCTGTGTCTGTGTCCTGATCGTCACACAGCCGGGCCATGGAAAATGTCAGAGCAGGCCTCCTGCAGATGACAGCCTACATGGGCTGCACAGGACTCCTTGGGGACATTGGCATAGAAAGGCTATTTTGGAAATGTTTTTTAGGAGATACACTTCAGTTCCTTCATTAATACTAAATGAATATCATGGTTAATTAATTAGAATTATTGAAATATATGAAGAGGAAGTGAAGGTTGAAAAGACGACGTTTAAATGCTTGAGAGCTTAATTTCATGACATGCCGAGGGCATCAGAGAAAACAAGTGCTCACTCCTGACTTCCGAGACTTGAGGCTCCGCAGACTCAGTGCTCGACTTCCTAGGAACAATTGTTTCCAACAGTTGAAGGGTTTGATGCAGAATGGATGTTCAACAAGCTCACACACACACACAGATACATGTATACACACAGATACACAATACACACTGACATACACATACACTGACACAATACACAGACAGACAGTCACACAGAGACACACTGACACACACACTGACACACATGTTCTTCTTTTCCCAAAATAAAAAAAAAAACAAAATCCCTGTGTGGACATCCCAGCTTCAGAGGAGCCTGCGCACAGCCCTGTTTTAAGCAGGGAACTTTCTCCCAGAAAGCCTGCGCTGGGCTGATGTTTAAGGAGAGCCTCAGGAGAGCTGAGAGTCAGCTTACCAAGTTCCGAGAGTTTCAGCCAAAAGCAAACATGGAAACACTTCCTACTTCTCTCTCCTCTTTTCCTCCCTTTCCTTCCCTTTCCATCCTTTCTCCTTCCTCATCTCTCTCTCCTTCCTTGCCATGCTTCTCCCTCACTTCTTTTCTTCTTTCCTTATTTATTTCTCCTCTCTCCTTCCCTCCCTCTTGCCTGCCTGCTTCTTTCTCTCCATGTGCCCCTGAGCAGCCACTCTGTCGTACAGTGGTGACTCACAGGGGCTGGTTGAGTGTGGGAGTGGGTGGGAAAATGCATGGAGCACATGGGTAATTCACTCAGCATCAAGGACAGTAAGAACCCCTGGCCTTCATGCTGGAGAAGCAACTATGTCCATCTCAACATGTGGGCTGCTCTCCTCCAGGGACTCCCAGTAACTCCCCGCGCTGGGGGTCCCCTCCCATGGCCCTGGAGGCTTCTTCATGCAGCAGATGCAGTGGAGGGCAGATGACATAGTGATAAACAGCAGTCCTTAAGCTTAGCCCTGAAGCCCATACACCACCTGGCCGCTCAGTGAAAGCACAGGCGCTCATATGTAGCCCGGTGGCCGCCACGTGCTAGTGCAGGGTGCTCTGCACATGAGGACGTTTGGCGGGTCCATCTCTGAGTCAGAACTGTGCCATCAACGCTGATCCATAGCTTGTCATGTTGCATCAGAAGGGGTGCCGCTTGCTGGCCACTGAGCTCTGTCCCGCCCACAGGCAGGCACCCCGCCTCAAGGTAAATGCAGCGACACCAGTGTTCATCCACGAGAGGACGCAGATGTGCCTGTCCACACGCCTGTGGACACATCCAAGGACCGCTTGCGTCATTTCTCTGGCGAGCCAGGAGTAATGGGAATCCGGAGTCACCTGCACTGCCCAGCCTTTCACCACGAGCTTCATCGGAGCCACCGAGGCCCCACGCCCGGGACACCTGAGATAAACAGACAGTCATTTCAAAGTCACCTTATGAACAGCATTAAACGTAATGAAAATTACTCTTGTGAATCCGTTAAAGGGTGAGAGCTCCGGACACGCCGTCTATGGAACCTTTTTCCTTGGAACGGACCCTTGTCACAACAGGCACAGAAACAACGCCCAGAACGGTCACCGGGTCAAACTCAGTCCAGGGCCTGAGCCACTCTGCATCCTGTCAGAGACTGTTCTCCTTAACCCAAGAAGAGGGCTTTCCTTTTGGTGTGATCATGTTCATCATGATGATGACGACAAATATTATGGTCCACACTTGTAGAATGTGCCGGACCCATGCAGGGGGCGAGGTGAGCCTGACCACTCTCAGGAGGCCCTGTGATGTGCGAGGACAAGGTCCAGGTGAGGACTGTCACAGTCCCGGGCTCAGGGTGGAGAGTGACAGCCAGGGAGATGGCCAGGAAATGCTGTCCTAAGAAACTGACACTCGGAAATCCATTTAAAAGCTGCATTCCATGCCTGACCTTTGAACCAGGAGTCTGTTTCAGACTCCTGGGACCCTCCAGGCAAGCCTCCCTGGCTGTTCTGTGGCCCAGGTCCCGCTCTGCTCTCCCAGTTGAGGCGAGTCCCTCCTACACTCAGGTGTGGTTCCTGGGTGCACCAGTGCCCCACTGTAGCCAGGGATGTGACAGCAGGAGCCTGAGAGGATGCTTGACCTACAGGCCAGGGGCAGTGGGTTGATCAACGTAATGTGTGAGGGGACATTGGGAGGCATGTCCTGTGAGCGGCAGTGGAAGGAGCGATGGTGTTTTAAAAGGACTGTGAGTACCATGATAGTCACTTTTATATGTGGCAGGAGTGTTAATGAAAAGTGCATTTGCTTTATGTGATGGGATACCAGTGGATGAACATCTGAAAGAAACTGGCTGATGTTTCTATGTAATCCCAGGAAAAATACTGCACTCTAAAGATGAATGAGATTCCAGTCAATTGAAGCAGTTGACATGGGTGGGAGCTGCTTTTCCAGAAGTTTCTGTCTTGGGGAGGAGGCCATGGGGATCACCGAGATTTCCTGTGTCTTTCACTGACAGGCGTGAGAGTGACCGCTGCCCACCTAGACCCAGGCCTCCCCACACATTCAGGTTGATAACGACTGGGCAAAATCACCAAGCAGGAGTGTGTCCATCTAATGCAGAACCGAGATTTCATAATAGGGTCATTGTCCAAGGTCTAATCTCTTAAAGATAATGCATCAATAAATATCTTAATTAAGTAGAATGATTTTTTAAAATTTAACATATTAGTTTCACCCTCACTTGAGCCTGTCCAGGAAGGAACCTATGCAGGGGACACTTGGGTACATCAGAAAGACACTCCGGTTTCCAGGAAATTCTGCTGACAGGAGTCTGGAGACTGTGAGGTGTGAAGCAGGCAGGGGTGGGGATGAGGGGTGTGCAGTCTCTTCACAGACTTGAATTGCTGTCAAGATGAGAGTGAGGTGGTGGAGGCCGGAGGGGAAGCTGTTTTCTCCAGAGCTGGATCCTAAGTCACGGACCAAGCTCAAGACCCTGCCATGCCTAGTGGAGGGTAAGGATACCTGCTTCACAGCATAGCGGAAAGGCTCCCTGTGCCGGTGAAGCTCCCACTGCAGAGCGGAGATGGGCCATGTTGAATTAGTGGATGAAGTAGGAACCACATGCACCGTGTGGCCTGTGGTGTCACTCTCTCCACGACTGAGAGCTGCGAGTGACGGGTATTGATCGATTCCAGTCGTTCCCCACAAGGCAGTCAGCTAAACCTTCACTGCACTGTCTCTCCTGTCCTTTGGATCACATATTTGAATATTAATAACTCTAGCTGAGCTGGTGAGGCTCAGTGGTTGAGAATTGGCCCATGAACCAGGAGGTCATGGTTTGAATCTTGGTCAGGGCACATACCCTGGTTGTGGGCTCAGTCCCCAGTGGGGAACGTGCAGGAGTCAGCCAATCAATGACTCTCTCTCATCATTGATGTTTCGATCTCTCTCCCTCGTCCTTCCTCTCGGAAATAAAAAGAATATGTGACTATTAATCACCGTAAATCTAATTAAGCCATCAAACTTCATTGGTCAGCATTTTAATCGGACTCATCACAGAGTCAAAGTTAGCTCACATTCAAGAATCTTCAGAAAAACAGACCCCAAACCATTCTGAGAAGAGGGAAGAACTGTCAGAAGATGGGGACAACTGGGGGAGCTGGGTCTTTCTGGCCTCAAGTGGGGGAAACGTGGGATGAGGATAAGGCAATGAGGCAAATTTCAGAAAATGAAACTGCATCTAACAAAAATATGGGAACATCACTCAGTTTATAATTTTCTCAAGTAAAACTGCAGTGCATGTGGCATCTGTATTGGACATTTCCTGGAAGAGTGCAAACTTTTGTATGGATGTTTTAAAGGACACAGGGCACTGTAATCAATAATTCACTTAGCAAGCCTATTTGTAGAAAATCCTGGGAGATTATGAAAGGTAAAATATTTCGTTGATCTTCAAAATATCTTTGGAGGAAAATGGAAACATGGTTTTGTTTTACATGTGGAAATCATGGAAGCATGTGCAAACGGTGCCGCTATGAAATTTTTTTCAATTGTTTACTTAAAATTTCTTGAAGTTTTCTAACTGCCAGCATGATCATTAGTGGCAGGATGCACACCAGTGCGATCACACACCTCCACAGTCACACACCTCCATGGCCACACACCTCCACAGTCACACTCCTCCATGGCCACACACCTCCACAGTCACACACCTCCACGGTCACACACCTCCACGGTCACACACCTCCATGACCATATACCTCCACAGTCACACACCTCCACGGTCACACACCTCCACGGTCACACACCTCCATAGTCACACTCCTCCATGACACACACCTCCATGACATATACCTCCACAACACACACCGCCACAATCACACACCTCCATGACCATATACCTCCACGGTCACACACCTCCACAGTCACACACCTCCATGGCCACACACCTCCACGGTCACACACGTCCATGACCATATACCTCCACAGTCACACACCTCCACGGTCACACACCTCCACGGTCACACACCTCCATAGTCACACTCCTCCATGACACACACCTCCATGACATATACCTCCACAACACACACCGCCACAATCACACACCTCCATGACCATATACCTCCACGGTCACACACCTCCACGGTCACACACCTCCATGACCATATACCTCCACGGTCACACACCACCATGGAACACACCTCCACGGTCACACACCTCCACGGTCACACTCCTCCATGACCATATACCTCCACGGTCACACACCACCACGGTCACACACCTCCACGGTCACACACCTCCACGGTCACACACCTCCATGACCATATACCTCCACGACCATATACCTCCACGGTCACACACCACCATGACCATATACCTCCATGACCATATACCTCCACGGTCACACACCTCCACGGTCACACACCTCCACGGTCACACACCTCCACTGTCACACACCTCCACGGTCACACACCTCCACGGTCACACACCTCCATGACCATATACCTCCACGGTCACACACCTCCACTGTCACACACCTCCACGGTCACACACCACCATGGAACACACCTCCACGGTCACACACCTCCACGGTCACACACCTCCACGGTCACACACCTCCACGGCCACACACCTCCACGGTCACACACCTCCACGGTCACACACCTCCACGGTCACACACCTCCATGACCATATACCTCCACGGTCACACACCTCCACGGTCACACACCTCCACGGTCACACACCACCATGGAACACACCTCCACGGTCACACACCTCCACGGTCACACTCCTCCATGACCATATACCTCCACGGTCACACACCTCCACGGTCACACTCCTCCATGACCATATACCTCCACGGTCACACACCTCCACGGTCACACTCCTCCATGACCATATACCTCCACGACACACACCTCCACGGTCACACACCTCCACGGTCACACACCTCCACGGTCACACACCTCCATGGAACACTCCTCCACGGTCACACACCTCCACGGTCACACACCTCCATGACACACACCTCCACGGTCATACTCCTCCACGGTCACACTCCTCCATGACCATATACCTCCACGGTCACACACCTCCACGGTCACACACCTCCACGGTCACACTCCTCCATGACGACACACACCTCCACGGTCACACACCTCCACAGTCACACACCTCCACGGTCACACTCCTCCATGACGACACACACCTCCACGGTCACACACCTCCACAGTCACACTCCTCCATGACCATATACCTCCACGGTCACACACCTCCACAGTCACACACCTCCACGGTCACACACCTCCACAGTCACACACCTCCACGGTCACACACCTCCACGGTCACACACCTCCACGGTCACACACCTCCATGACGACACACACCTCCACGGTCACACACCTCCACAGTCACACACCTCCATGACCATATACCTCCACGGTCACACACCTCCACGGTCACACTCCTCCATGACCATATACCTCCACGGTCACACACCACCATGGAACACACCTCCATGACCATATACCTCCACGGTCACACACCTCCACTGTCACACACCTCCATGACCATATACCTCCACGGTCACACACCTCCACGGTCACACTCCTCCATGACCATATACCTCCACGGTCACACACCTCCACGGTCACACACCTCCACGGTCACACCCCTCCACGGTCACACACGTCCATGACCATATACCTCCATGACACACACCTCCACGGTCACACTCCTCCATGACCATATACCTCCACGGTCACACACCTCCACGGTCACACTCCTCCATGACCATATACCTCCACTGTCACACACCTCCACGGTCACACTCCTCCATGACCATATACCTCCACGGTCACACACCACCATGGAACACACCTCCACGGTCACACACCTCCACGGTCACACCCCTCCATGACCATATACCTCCACGGTCACACACCTCCACGGTCACACTCCTCCATGACCATATACCTCCACGGTCACACACCTCCACTGTCACACACCTCCACGGTCACACCCCTCCACGGTCACACACCTCCATGACACACACCTCCACGGTCACACTCCTCCATGACCATATACCTCCACGGTCACACACCTCCACGGTCACACTCCTCCATGACCATATACCTCCACTGTCACACACCTCCACGGTCACACTCCTCCATGACCATATACCTCCACGGTCACACACCTCCACGGTCACACTCCTCCATGACCATATACCTCCACGGTCACACACCTCCACTGTCACACTCCTCCATGACCATATACCTCCACTGTCACACACCTCCACGGTCACACACCTCCATGACACACACCTCCACTGTCACACACCTCCATGACCATATACCTCCACGGTCACACACCTCCACGGTCACACTCCTCCATGACCATATACCTCCACTGTCACACACCTCCACGGTCACACTCCTCCATGACCATATACCTCCACGGTCACACACCTCCACGGTCACACTCCTCCATGACCATATACCTCCACGGTCACACACCTCCACTGTCACACACCTCCATGACCATATACCTCCACGGTCACACACCACCATGGAACACACCTCCACGGTCACACACCTCCACGGTCACACTCCTCCATGACCATATACCTCCACGGTCACACACCTCCACTGTCACACACCTCCATGACCATATACCTCCACGGTCACACACCACCATGGAACACACCTCCACGGTCACACACCTCCACGGTCACACTCCTCCATGACCATATACCTCCACGGTCACACACCTCCACTGTCACACACCTCCATGACCACACACCTCCACGGTCACACACCTCCATGACCATATACCTCCATGACCATATACCTCCACGGTCACACACCTCCATGACCATATACCTCCACGGTCACACACCTCCACTGTCACACACCTCCACAGCCACACACCTCCACGGTCACACACCTCCATGACCATATACCTCCACGGTCACACACCTCCACAGTCACACACCTCCATGACCATATACCTCCACGGTCACACACCTCCACAGTCACACACCTCCACAGTCACACACCTCCACGGTCACACACCTCCATGACCATATACCTCCACGGTCACACACCTCCACAGTCACACACCTCCATGACCATATACCTCCACGACACACACCTCCACAGTCACACACCTCCATGACCATATACCTCCACGACACACACCTCCACGGTCACACACCTCCATGACCATATACCTCCACGACACACACCTCCACAGTCACACACCTCCATGACCATATACCTCCACGACACACACCTCCACAGTCACACACCTCCATGACCATATACCTCCACGACACACACCTCCACGGTCACACACCTCCATGACCATATACCTCCACGACACACACCTCCACAGTCACACACCTCCATGACCATATACCTCCACGGTCACACACCTCCACGGTCACACACCTCCATGACCATATACCTCCACGGTCACACACCTCCACTGTCACACACCTCCACGGCCACACACCTCCACGGTCACACACCTCCATGACCATATACCTCCACGGTCACACACCTCCACAGTCACACACCTCCATGACCATATACCTCCACGACACACACCTCCACGGTCACACACCTCCATGACCATATACCTCCACGACACACACCTCCACAGTCACACACCTCCATGACCATATACCTCCACGGTCACACACCTCCACGGTCACACACCTCCATGACCATATACCTCCACGGTCACACACCTCCACGGTCACACACCTCCACAGTCACACACCTCCACGGTCACACACCTCCATGACCATATACCTCCACGGTCACACACCTCCACGGTCACACACCTCCATGACCATATACCTCCACGACACACACCTCCACAGTCACACACCTCCATGACCATATACCTCCACGGTCACACACCTCCACAGTCACACACCTCCATGACCATATACCTCCACGACACACACCTCCACGGTCACACACCTCCATGACCATATACCTCCACGACACACACCTCCACGGTCACACACCTCCATGACCATACACCTCCACGGTCACACACCTCCACGGTCACACACCTCCATGACCATATACCTCCACGACACACACCTCCACGGTCACACACCTCCATGACCATATACCTCCACGACACACACCTCCACGGTCACACACTTCCACAGTCACACACCTCCATGACCACACACCTCCATGGCCACTTTCACATGCTGGGAGCTCTCAGGGGATATCCTATTGAGGCGTCCGGGCTGATCAGGGGAAGTCACCAGCCTCATCACCTCGCTGGTGCAGCCACTGCCAGTCACTGCAGCCACTAAGGTGTTTTCATCAACACGGTGTGTGTGTGTGTGTGTGTGTGTGTGTGTGTGTGTGTCCCTTTCCAGATTGGAGAGGGTGTAAGCTGGTCTGAGGGACACACACCCGCAGTACATCAATTTCATGCACCAGGAGAATACACACACACACACACACACACACACACACACACACTAGAGGCCCGCACACACACACACTAGAGGCCCGGTGCACGAAATTTGTGCATGGAGGGTGGGGAATGTATCTTAGTCCAGCCTGCACCTTCGCCAATCTGGGATCCCTCAAGGGATGTCCGACTGCTCGTTTAGGTTCGATCCCAGTAGGATCGGGCCTAAACAGGCAGTTGGACATCCTTCTCATAATCCAGGACTGCTGGCTTCAAACTGCCCACCTGCATGCCTCCCTGATTGCCCATAACTGCTTCTGCCTGCCAGCCTGATCACCTGCTAACCACTACCCTGCCAGCCTAACTGATGTCTAACTGCTCCTCTGCCAGCCTGTTTGCCCACAACTTCCCTCCTTTGCCAGCCTGGTCAGCCCTAACTGCCCTCCCCTGCAGGCTTGATTGCCCCCAACTGCCCTCCCTTGCAGACCTGGTCCCTCCCAACTGCCCTCCCCTGCTGTCTGATGGTCCACAACTGCCCTCCTTTGCAGGGCCAGGAACCCCGCAACAGCCCTCCTCTGCTGGCCATCTTATGGTAGCCATCTTGTGTCCACATGGGGACAGGATCTTTGACCACATGGGGGCAGCCCTCTTGTGTGTTGGAGTGATGGTCAATCTGCATATTTCTCTTTTATTAGATAAGATAGAGGCCTGGTGCATGGGTGGGGTCTTGCTGGTTTGCCCTGAAGAGTGTCCCAGATCAGGTTGGGGGTTCCCTTGGGGTGAGGGACAGCCTGGGCGAGGAGCCTGTGGAGGTTTGCAGGCCAGCCATGCCCCCCAGAGACCCAAGTAGTATCTGGGATTAATCTATATCTACAATTGAAATTTTGTAGCCTGGAGCAGAGCCAAGCTTTCTGATCACTCCATGGTGGCAGCCATTTCAGTTTGAAACTTTGTAGCCTAAAGTGGAGGCCTAGGCCTCTCCATTGCCAGGGAAACCCAAATCTCTGTTCTCTTCAGTTCAGTGGCTGCTGCCATTTCTCTATCTTTTATAACTGAAACTTTGTAACATTGAGTGCAGGTCTAGGCAGGCAACGGCAGGCAGAAAGCTTGGCTTCCTCTGTTGCCAGGGAAACACAAGCCTTCCTCCTCCTCTCAGTGGCAACAGCCATCTTGGTTGGGGTTTATTTGCATAATCTGCTCCTGATTGGCTGGTGGGTGTGGCTTGTGGTGAAGATATGGTCAAATTTGCATATTACCCTTTTATTAGATAGGATATATATGTCATATCTAATAAAAGGGTAATATGCAAATTGACCATACCTCCAATCAAGTCCTGCCCACAGCCACGCCCACCAGCCAATCGGGAGCAGATTATGCAAGATTATGCTGACAAGCTTTCCACCTGCTGTTGCTGGCCTAGGCCTCCACTCAATGCTGCAGAGTTTCAATTATAGAAGATACATAATCCCAACAGAAATGGCGGCAGCCATGGAGCTCAAGAGAGCAGAGGCAACGGTTGCCTGGGTGATGGAGGAACCCAAACTTCTGCAGCCCTAGCACCTAGGCCTCCACTCTGGGTTACAAAGTTTCAATTATAGAATTAAAATAAACCCAAACAGAAATGGCTCTCTCCACGGAGCCAGCAGAAGGATTGGCTCTGCTCCAGGCTATAAAGTTTCAATTGTAGAACATAAATTAATCCCAGATCCCAGAGCTTCCACCTGGGTTGCGGGGCGGGGGGGGGGGGGGGTTAGGGGGGTGGCGTGGCCAGCCTGCAAACCACAACAGGCCCCTCACCCAGGCCGCCACTCACCCCAAGGGTACCCCTAAACTGATATGGGACACCTTTCAGGGCAAATCAGTTGGCCCCAACCCAGGCACCAGGCCTCTCTCCTATTTAATAAAAGAGTACTATGCAGACTGACCATCACTCCAACACACAAGATGGCTGCTCTCATGTGGTCAAGATCCTGCCCCCATGTGGACACAAGATGGCCATCACAAGATGGCCAGCAGGGGAGGGCTGTTGGGAGGTTCCTGGCCCTGCAAGGGAGGGCAGTTGTGGGCCATCAGGCCAGCAGGGGAGGGCAGTTAGGGGTGACCATGCTGGAAGAAGGTAAGTTGGGGCCAAACAGGCTGGCAGGGGAGCAGTTAGACATCCATTAGGCTGGCAGGGTAGTGATTAGGGGATGATCAGGCTGGCAGGCAGAAGCAGTTAGGGGCAATCAGGGAGGCATGCAGGTGAGCAGTTTGGAGCCAGCAGTCCTGGATTGTGAGAAGGTTGTCTGACTGCCCTTTTAGGCCTGATCCCACTGGGATCAGGCCTAAAAGGGCAGTCAGACATCCCTCGAGGAGTCCCAGATTGGAGTGGGTGCAGGCTGGGCTAAGAGACATCCCTCTCTCCCCGTGACCAAATTTCGTGCACTAGGCCTCTGGTATATATAAAAGAATCAGCCAGCCATACTGTGCTGCAGAAAATTAAGAATTTTCTGAATTAAGAGAAATAAGGATAAGGTGAAAATAATAACTATAGGACACAGAAAATCTCATTAGAAAATAAATCATTAAAAGATCTCAGGGATCCTATTTCAATCAAGTCCTTCAAATTATTTGGGCATGGCGTGCCCATGAAATTGCACTCCTGCCTGTGGGACCTGGCAGACCCTGGTCAGGGAGGCAGCTGCAGATCCTCGGGGCTTGAGGGATCATGTGACAGGGTGACCGAGCTCGGGTCTCCTCACTTTTCTGGGCATGTAAGTCCCCGTTCTTTCACTCATCCCCTTGGTTCTTTGAAGAAGGATCTTGCTATTGAGTGTCCTTTTAAAAAGAATTTATTTTTCATTACAAACAGCTCAGAGTGTGTGGCATCGCAGGTTGCACATCATGTCCTGATGGTGAGAGAATGTGATGAAAAGCTCCCTGCTGTTTCCCATAAGCTGGATCATGAACCTCAGGTGTACAGGCCCAAACAATGGAGCTTCTCTCCAGATGTCAGGTGGGTGGGGCCTTCTGTAGCCTCAGAGAGTGAGTCCAGAGGTGCAATGCTGGCGTGGGATCTCCTGGGAGATGGCCTTCGTTTGCCCCTCCTGAGTAGGAGGCTCTGTTGGTGAAGACACAGTGGCGCTTGCCCCAGCCAAAAGAGAGCAGTTAACCAGCAGTGCAGCTTCTAAGAGATGCTGGTGCTAATGTGACATGGGAACGTAAGGGCAGCGCTCTTAGCAACACATTGGATCAACACAGACAAAGCCAAGGACCTCACTTTTAAAATAACTCCTGGTTGAATAGGTTCCTTGGTGATTTCTTGAGATGAAACCCCAATATTCTGTCTGAGACAGCTCTTCTCCCTCCTCCTTTCACTGGCGGGTGGGGAGTGCTTGTTCCGCTGTGGCTTCTTGCTGTGTCTGTGTCCATTCTCTCACCTGTGAGCCAGGGCTCAATCACCTCTTTGTTCTGTGGTAACTGCTCCATGATTGCGCGACGAGCAGCAAGCATGCAGATCAATACTGTGTACGCCACTGGATTTCAGAGGGGCGGTGACTGAGCTGAGCGGTTACCTGCTGAGGCACCCCCTGCAGTGTCACTCGCTGTGACCAGGGCTTGCGCAGATGAGGACTGCACGGAACTCTGAAGGCAGAATCCACCCCCTCTTTCCCCTGCCTGGTCGCAGGTCTTTTTCTTGTTTTAATACATTGTTATTGATCTGAGAAAGGAAGTGAGAGGGAGAGAGAGCTAGAAACATTGATGATGACAGAGAATCATGGACCAGCTGCCTTCTACCCACCCCAGACCCCCACTGGGGATTGAATCTGCAGTCAGAGCGTGTGCCCTGACCCGGAATCAAACCATGACATCCTGGGTTCATTGGTTGACTCACAGCCACGCCGGCTGGTCTGGTCTTGGCTCTTGATTTTATTTTTCTATTTCAAACCTCTGTCCACTCTCCTCTGAGCAAGGCAGACCCTCCCATTCCCCCAGAGATTTGGACAGCGCCATTCCCTCTCTCCCCTCCCCTGTGACTCGCCCAGGACTTTGCTCTGGAAACCTCCCTGTGCCCTCAGAGCGTGCACATGGCCAGTGCCAGACCCTGCTCTTGGAGGCAAGCCTCGTGTTCAGTTCGCCCTGCCTTTTCTTTCTGTTGAACTTGCTCACAACTCCTCACCACCTGCTTCCTTCTCACCTCACCCCTGGAACTGTGCCAAGGTTGCCAAAGTCAAGGTCAGGATTCTCACCTATATTCCTTGACCCCCATCTCACATTCAGTTCTCAGTCAGAAGTGTCTGTGTCCCTTTGCTAGTAGTCTCCCAGCTCCTGCCTGTTCCCTGATCTTCCCAGCGCCTCTGTCTTCTGCGCCCACATGCTCCTAGTCCACCCCTCACCGCCGTGGCCTTTCCCACGCCTCAGCTCAGGGTCTAGCACAGACTGGGAACAGCACTCCATGATAGCACCCAGTGGTCACTCCTTGTGAATAGCTCACCAACATTTCAAAAACACTATGTTACTCCATTCCCTTCCCCCATCTTCTCACCTCTGGATGACTGTGCATGTTCCCTGCACTCATTGGCTGGGCCCTGCTGTGGTTGCCTTCTCACTCAGTGCATGTAGAATGGGCTTCCATTGCTTTTAGAAAGAAGCTGCATCTCCCTTCTGGGAAGCATTTGGCAAATGCTGAGTGAGTGACATGAACACTGAGGCTTGGGGCCACTCCTCCTCCCCTGGCTGCCTTTGTTCCACCCTAGTCCTGACACTCTACTTTCCACCTGATGGGATGAGAAGTATTCCTGTGAGCGTGTTCACAGCCTGGGCCTTTCAACAAACAGTATGAAACACTCGCTGTTCTCATTTCTCCTCTTAAGGAAAGGGTCTCTTGCTTTCAGAGTGAGAGGCTAATTGATCCATATAATAGATCTTAGCCCGGCCGTCGTGGTTCAGTGGTTGAGCATAGATCTAGGGACCAGGAGGTCACGGTTTGATTCCCGGTCGGGGCACAGGCCCAGGTTTTGGGCTTCATCCCCAGGGTGGGGGTGCAGGAGGCAGCCAATCAGTGATTCTATCTAATCATTGATGTCTCTATCTCTATCTCCCTCTCCCTTCCTTTCTGAAATCAATAAAATATATTTTTAAAAAATGATAAACATGTTGGAGAATACAGAAAATGGAATAGGTCTGATTGATTATGGAATTTAACCTGGGAGCAAAGGGGTGCCAAGCCATGAGATGGAGAATGAGAAATTAAAGGAGCTTGGCTTAAAGATGCTGGGAGAGTGAAACCTTGTTGACATTGGGGTGACAGGAGACATGAGATAAAAAGATGAGTGATTAAGATTGGGTTGCAGGCTATATAAAAAATGAAGTATCCAAGAAAATGTATCTTTATAAAATGAACTTAAAATAGCCTCAAAATGAATAAAGCAAAATTTGGGAATTCAAATAAATAGTGAAAATATTCCATGAAGGAAACTTGTCACTGATTCCTTTACCGGAAGATCCTATTGAATCTCCAAAGCATACAGAGGTCCAATCTCACACAGACTTCTCCAGAGAATGTAAAAAGAGTGACACCTGCCAACCTCATTATATTAGGCTACCATCGTAACCACTAATGGAATTCCTCAAGAATTGATTGAATAACTGATTGCAATAACTTGATAGTTATGAGGAAGGGACAGCACAAAAAAGGAAGTTATGGGCAATATAATTCAAGAATATAAGGTGTGAAAATTCTAAATGAAATATTTAGAAACCAAACCAGCTATCTATAGAAACAGAATAAAAGCCTGACGGTGTGGATAGTAGCTTCCACAGGTTGACTAGGATCCCCCCTCCCCCAAAATTTGTCTGTTGTAGTTTTAGTCCTAGTACCTCAGAACATGAACTTTTTAAAAATAAGATTATTGTAGATGTAACTAGAGGCCCAATGCATGTAATCCATGCAAGGGGCTCGTCCCTAGAAGCTGTGGCAGCTTGTCTTGGCAGCTGCTATGACCCTCACATCCCCGGCTTGGTCCGGAAGGTGGTCCAGAAAGATGTCTGGAAGCTCGTTCGGCTGCCTGGTCTAATTAGCATATTATATTTTACTATTATAGATTAGCTAAGATGCAGTCACACTGATGAAACCTTTCACTGTACCCAGCAGAATACATGGTCCTTGATTAGCAAAATTCTTTCCCCCTGGGGTGAAACTCTCCCCTGAAGCTGTCTTCATCTGCCAGCTCTGATGGACACCCAGCCCTCCTCCAGGACCTGAGGCCCTCTGGTCTTAGTTACAGCTTTTGTCCCAGTTCTCCCATTGGGTCAGAAGGTTGGTGAGATGTCCTTTTGTTCCTCATGGTCAGGTCTAGACTATTTTCCATTCTTACTACATCTTATCACCCATTCCATCCACCACTTCTCCTTATAGCAGACATCAGCTGACTCATGGTTAGCTGCTTCAGCCCCACCTATAAAAATCTTAGTTTGTGGATAATTCATTTATTTTAAAAACTATTAGATATCTCTGTATAGAAGAGCTTCTAACTAAGACCCAAGGACCCCAGTAACTCCCAGTAAATGGAACTTTCTATTATTATAAAGTGATCTCTGTATCTCCAGGAATTCTTTGTGCTTTAAATCTAATTTCCTAATATTTTACATCAGTTTGTTCTATTTAAAATTTGTCTGCTTTACATTTTCCAGATGTTTATCTTCACTTTTTTTTATATATCACTTGTAAATAGCATATACTTGGATTTATGGGAGTTTTTAGTTTATCTACCAATCTTTGTTTTTTAAAGATAATTTAGTTCATTTACATTTAATGGAATTACTGACAAAAACAGACCTGTTTATTTCCTTTTCCATTAGTCCTGCCTACTTTAGGTTTCTTTTTCTCTCATTTATTTTTTTAATTGGGTATTTTTCTTGCATTTCATTTTTCTCCTCTACTAGTTTTGAAAGTACATATTCTTTATTAGTTCATTAGAAATCAAAATGTCACCAAAGATAGAAGTCCATCAATATCATTACCTTAATACAGGGTCCTTAGTACATTTTTATTTCAATACTAGGGCCCAGCGCACATACTGGGAGCCCTCAGGGGATGTCCTACTGATGGCTCACCCTTGGCCAAGGCTTTCTGGATTTGGGCAGGGGACCTCAACCAGGGGACCCCCAGCGATAGCTCTGCGATGGGGTCGATCACTGGCTCCGCCCCAGCCCTGGCCTGCCCAAGACCGGAAAGCTTCGGCAGCTGTCATCTTGGTTGGGGGTTAACTTGCATATCGCTTCTGATTGGCTGGTGGGTGTGGCTGGTGGGCGTGGCTGGTGTGTGTAGAGGAGGTGCGGCCAATTTGCATATTACTCTTTTATTAGATAGGATACTACTGCTGGCTTCTATTGTATTGTTCTTATTTATTTCAATTAGTCTTTGATTTTATTTTTATTCTGTGAAGGCTTTATTATTACCTTGCTATATACTTAAGGTCATTTAGATTAATTCACATTTTTATCAATTCGTTTATCTTTGGTCTCCGGCAATTTCATCACTCTTCCTCTGTTTTTGAAATGTACATCTTAAGAGTTTCCACCTCTTAACTTTGGATATCAGCTACTGACTTCCCTGCCTCACTAATCACCAAGACATGAACATGCCAACAAAAAGGGTCTGATTTGGCCTGCCCCCTTCTCCCATGCTTTGAGGCCAAAGCTGGTGAAGTAAAAGGGTCCCTGTAGATTGGATGTCTCCACCTGCATCCGCGGCTGAGGGGCAGGGTCGCAGCATGAAGAACTGCCCAGCTCTCAGTGTTGGCAGTGATAATGGTGCAGGGTTTGATCAATGGCCACTTTTTCAAAACAGAGTTTCAGGGTGTGAGGTGTGAGTGTGCCGATGTGCATGTGTGTGATCTTACCCAAGGTTTGAGCAGAGTGATGGACTAAATAAGAGATATATTTATATTCATTTTTTTTTTGCTTGCATTGATGTTTGCACTCCAAGTATAGTCTGTAACTTACCATCTTCTTCTGGACGCTGTATGGTGGATTCTGAGATATTAAGTATGTGGCTTAGTCCCTAAAAACTACTTAACTTTAACAAATGTTAAATGACTAATTTTTGGAAATTGACTTTGGACAAAAACTTAAAACATGAATAGAAATAAATCCTATTGTACATTTTTTTTGCATTTTACCCAGGATGATTAATTTGAGTATATTTCATTGCGCATACAACCTCCTAATGACCCATTATCTTTCAAATCATCTGCAAAGCAGCTACATATCAGCAGGTATTGGCACTGGTTCCCAGGTTAATGATAAATGACAGTGGAAGCACATCACCTTACAGATAAGCTGAACAGTAATACTCAGTATGCAGAAATCCTGCTTTGCAAATAAATCACATTGACATCCTAAACCGAAATTATGCCCCTAATTTTAAATTATTTCAAACATAGTTGTTATGTTCTACATTTCCACATCAGAACTGGGAAATAAATTTGGAGGTGACTTAAATCATGCTCTATGCTTTTTTTTTATTGTATGTATTTTGCTTATTTATTTTACGTTCTTTATTCTTAAGATATTAAAAACAGAGTGAATCATTTCAGCAGATTCAGATCCTTAGAAATCATGGTGGTGTTTTTTGAGCAGATGAGATTATTCCACAAACATGTCTGCATAGTAGAGATATGTCAAAAATGAATGGTAACTCTCAGAAAAGCATATTATTGCATTTACTTCAGAAATAAAATAGATATATCCTCCTTGAATTATACATTTACTTCTGTTCCCTTAAAGATAAAGATTTCCATGTTAACAAATCACCAAAAATTAGCAGAGCATTAGCAGAGGTATTTTATTTATCTCTTTGTGGGGCACAGCACTCCAAAAGATTTAAATAAAAAATAACCCCCCCACACACAGATATAAGAATAAAAAACCCAGAACATCATACAAACAGCACTGGCTGTTTATTGCCAACCTGAGGAAGAGCAGTGACTGAACACACTGGGGTGGGTCTGACGCGTCAGTGGGGTTTGAACAGGGGGGCCTGTGCTCCTCTGACAGCACAGCTGGGCCTTGTTCCCAGAGCATTCAGTGACCTGTGAGCTCTGCACCCACCTCCTCACGCTCCCCTCTGTTGGGAAGCCATCAGTGGAGAGCAGGTGCTCTAGGTCTATTTTTGCAGTGAAAGCAGGAACATATCTCCATCTAGTGTTGAAAAGTCTAGGGAATCCTAAGATTGTTTAGAAATAACAAATAATTCACTTTAAAAAGCAAGTCTCCTAGGGAAACGTGTCAGATGATTAATTTATTTTGTGACCTGAGTAATAAAAAATGTTAACTGTATTGAAAATAAATTTTTAAAAATAGTTTACTTCTTCTCATTTCAGTTACATTATTTTTATTATCATTTTGGGTATTTTAAAACTTTAAGAAAGTTAAATTAGTTATAACACTTTATTTGTGTTGCTTAAATTAGTTATAACACATTATTTTTATTGCTTTCCTTCTTTGTCACAGAAGGAAAGAGCACAATTCGGTAAGGTGGCCATTCCAAGGGCAGGGGTGATGTGGGTCCCGGGATCCGGATTCTGTGCCTGATGAGAAACACTCCCTCCTCTGAAATGCAAGACCCAGGCCTGAGTGAAGGTCCCTTAGAGAAATCTCCTACAAAATAACATGAGTAGAAAGTGAGGGCCGGGTTAGAAAGAGCGTGTTTATCATTGTGGCCATAAGACTGCAGTCTGAGGCTAAGCAAACTTGGGGGCAAAGGTAGCAGCATCGATACAATCCACGCTTCTCCAGGCACCACCGTCTTTGGCTGCAGAATGGATTTGGGTGGAAGCGGCGTGAGTAACACTGGCTCTTCTTCTCATGCCACAGTGTGCCCTCAGCACCTTCAGGGTCCTGTCTGCAGTTGCCCATTGGCAGGTCGGGCTGGCCTCCCCTGCCCCAGGCTCCCTACCCAGCCAGCGGTGCCAGTGCCTGGGCTGGCCCTGCTGCAGTCGTGGTCATGGTAGCACAGGTGTACATCCGAGAGGCACCTGTTGCATCTGAGCAACAGGGGCACCCGGATCTGGAGCAGATGTTGAAAGCGGCTCAGGCCAGTGGGTGCAGGTTTGCTTGCCTCTCCCAGGAGGTCCAGGTGAGTGGACATGCCAGGACCATCTCACAGGCAGATGGAACTTCCACCCGGGGGATCCAGACACTCTTTACTTGGATTACTTTTTTCAGTGTCAGGTAGATATGACTGTGGTGTTTTTAAAGAGTGATGTACACATGTGTAATACCTTCTGACAGGTTTAGACTCGTCAAAAAACAATGGAATCCAGATTGGATCAACAATGGAGGTCAGATGATGTCCAAGTTCTAAGTAAACAGAGATGCTTTTCGTGCAACCAGTTTTCAAATTCTTAAAACCTCAGCCTGGGATTCTGATGTCACTGTTCCAATAAAGCTCTTACAGACATGGTGATTAGACCACCAGTTTACCTGACTCAGTGGGGAGCACTTAGTCGGGTTTGCTTGAGTGAAGGGGAAATTGCTTAGTGTAGAAAGAGAAACAATATACAGACTGGACTGTTGAGACATAAATCAGGCAAATAAAAATGTAAGCGGCTCACAGGAAAAGGTCTAGACTCTGCAGTCACTTAAAGAAAGGTGACCAGACCTCCAAGTGAACAGGGAAGACTTACCAGATGATAGAATTTTCAGGCATTTCCCAGATTTCAGGTGTTCACTGGGGGCGTGGCTCCTTCGCCCTCCGGGAGAGAAGAGCTGCTGTATCTACACTAGGAAGGGTACCTCCATGTCCTACTTCCTCAGTCCCCACTGCAGCTCCCTTATAAACTGCTTCTATGGAGAGAAACGGAAACGAAGGCAGGCAATGGATGGGCCTTTCTAGAGGCAAAAAAAAGCAGATTAAAGAAGACATTAAAGGCATGTGGCAGCACAAGAACTTGGGTGTGTTTTAGGATGGACTTGAGTGACAGTTGAATTTGCAGCTGTATCTGGGAATGAGGGGCTTCTGATAGAGGCTGATACCTTGATGAGTTAAATGGATGCTGGAGGGAAGCCATTACTCCTTGGGGAGGAGGCGGGAAGGGAGAGTGTGTGGAAGACTGGAGCGTCTCCGAAACGGAATTGCCCTTGGACCACCTGTCAGGTCCCAGCTCAGTTCTGAACATCCCATGTAAATATTGCCCAAAATCCATACAAAATGCAAAGTGTCACAGCCCTACTCCAATGTCAGCCAAGGGCCTGAGGTAGGAGGACAGGCATTCCATGGCCCCTGAATTCCGTCTCCCTGCACCGGATATTCTGGAGATGCCGTCGCTTTGGCAGTGTGGAGTGGAAGACGGGCTGGGAAATATAAATGCAGAGTTCCTCGCAGTGGTCGCCAGATCTCTGGCCTTGGTCCCAGAGCACCCGCGCTGCTCTGTTGGGAAATGGAGCGTGGCTTCGCAGGACCCACGCCCAGGTCACACTGTTCCTCCACAGCGCCCTCTGGTGCTAGTAAGCAAGGCACACACCGACACCTGCAGCTTGGTTTTCACGACAGAGGCTCTTCCTTTGGAGACCTGAGAAGTGGGTGGACTCCACGCGGCCCAGAGAGGGGAACGCAAAGCCACCACCACACACCCTCGGTTCTTGGCCGCTTGCTCTTCATCACCTGTGACCCCAGGAGGCCAGCTCTGAGCTGGAGCCTGTCAATGTGATGTGATGCCATGACACGGCGCCAGTAATGTCATCAGCGTGTCGGGACACTTTCGGGAGATGAAAATGCACACCTTGGGGACTAAAATGAATTCCTGTTAGTTGCCAAGATCAAGAAAACATGACATTTAGGAAAGTTAGGGACTAATCGCCCCGCTTTAGGGGAGGAAACACCATCTTTTCAGAACGCCACAAAGCACACCGCTTCGATTGATCACATGCCACAGGGATTGTGACCTTGTGCCTTCATTGTGAGAAAAGTAACATGTTGGGATGGTGGCTGCCCAGAGCAACATTACAGCATTTTGTGTTCGGGAAGCTGAAGGCACCTTCATGGGGCCAGAGAACATGAGGTCGACCGAGTCCTGTGGACTTGGTGGCAAATGTTCAGAATCAGGAGTCTGCTCGTGTCTTCAGCCAGAGTCCCTGCAATTCCCTGACAGCTAGCTGAAATGGTGGGCCTGATCTGGGCCCCTTGAAGCAGTGTTTCTCTAGCACTTTGACCGTGACCCAGAATAAGAGATAGTCTTACCTTGGCCCAGAAACGCACACACACCCACACAAACACCTAGTTGACACACGCTTCCTACTTTCCTTTCACCCAGGTGAAGTACAGCCGCACTGCCATATGGTCTCTTTCACTTTTATTTATGTGCTGGGGGCCCATTTGAAAAACAAAATGCATCGCTCTTGAAAGATTATTACAATTTTTGCTATTTTCCCTAAGAGAGCCGTGAGTGCCATCAGCACACAAGAATAAACAGTTAAATGTTTATGTAACAACTAGAGGCCCGTTGCATGAAGATTCATGCAAACAGTCCTTCCTCCCCCGGTTGCTGGCGCCAGTCTCACCCAGGTCCTAGGACCCAGGCCTTCGGTCTGGCTGCGGCCAGAGTACTGCTCGTACAGCTCCCTCTGACCCCCGCCTTCCCCTTCATAGCAGGCATCCCACCCTGCCAGGTCACTCCTTGCCTGCATGTGAGCTGCCCAGAGGCCCAGAACAGTTTGGGGGTGGGGCCACTGCCATTTTGTTAGGTTAATTTGCATACTCACTCCTGATTGGCTGTTGGACATTGCAACGTATGGGCAATTTGAATATGTCTCTTTTATTAGTGTAGACTACAGGCCAGGTGCACGAAATTCGTGCATGGGAGGAGGGGCTAGTTTCCCTCAGCCCAGCCTGCACCCTCTCCAATCTGGGACCCTCTCACAATCCAGGACTGCTGGCTCCTAACTGCTCGCCTGCCTGCCTTCCTGATTGCCCCTAACTACTTCTGCCTGCCAGCCTGATCACCCCCTAACCATTCCCCTGCCAGCCTGATTGATGCCTAATTGCTCCCCTGCCAGCCTGTTTGCCCATCACTGCCCTCCCCTGCAGGCCTGGTCACCTCCAACTTCCCTCCTCTGCCAGCCTGGTCACCCCTAACTCTCCCCCCTTGCAGGCCTGTTCCCTCCCAACTGCCCACTCCTGCTGGCCTGATTGTCCACAACTGCCCTCCCTTGCAGCCCTGGTCCCTCCCAACTGCCCTCCCCTGCTGGCCAACTTATGGTGGCCATCTTGTGTCCACATAGGAGCAGGATCTTTGACCACATGGGGGTAGCCATCTTGTGTGTTGAAGTGATGGTCAATCTGTGTATTTCTCTTTTATTATATAGGATAGAGGCCTGGTGCATGGGTGGGGGCCAGCTGGTTTGCCCTGAAGAGTGTCCCAGATCTGGGTGGGGGTTCCCTTGGGGTGTGAGGTGGCCTGGGCGAGGGGCCTGTGGAGGTTTGCAGGCTGGCCATGCCCCTGGCAACCCAAGCAGAGGCCCTGGTATCTGGGATTAATTTATGTTCTACAATTGAAACTTTGTAGCCTGGAGCAGAGCCAAGCTTTCTTCTTGCTCTGTGGTGGCAGCCATTTCTGTTGGATTTATTTACCTTCTGTAATTGAAACTTTGTACCCTTAAGCAGAGGCTTGGGCTGGCCAGGGCAGGTGGAAAGCTTGGCTTCCTCCATCTCTGGGTGCAACTCAAGCCTCCTGCTCTGTCACCTTTGTGGCTGCCATCATTATCTTCTATCATTGAAACTTTGTAGCATTGAGTGAAGGCCTGAGCCAGCAAGGGCAGGCAGAAAGCTTGGCTTCCTCCATTACCGGGGAAACCCAAGCCTCCCTCCTGTTCTCTGTGGCTCGCAACCATCTTGGTTGGTTTTATTTGGATAGTCACTCCTGATTGAGTGGTGGGGATGGCTTGTGGGTGTGACTTATGGGTGTAGCAGAGATAGGGTCAATTTGCATATTACTCTTTTATTAGATAGTATATTTAATTTGAAAACCATCATTTTATTAATATGAGCTAATTCTTCATAATATTCCTAAGAGGAAAGAAAAGTCTTCTGAAGCACCTGAAGCGAAGTGCCTGGTGAAGTGTGCCGCCCACGTGTTACCCGGGAACGTGTGCCGCCCACGTGTTACCCGGGAACGTGTGCCGCCCGCGTGTTACCCGGGAACGTGTGCCGCCCACATGTACCCGGGAACGTGTGCCGCCCGCGTGTTACCCGGGAACGTGTGCCGCCCGCGTGTTACCCGGGAACGTGTGCCGCCCGCGTGTTACCCGGGAACGTGTGCCGCCCGCGTGTTACCCGGGAACGTGTGCCGCCCGCGTGTTACCCGGGAACGTGTGCCGCCCGCGTGTTACCCGGGAACGTGTGCCGCCCGCGTGTTACCCGGGAACGTGTGCCGCCCGCGTGTTACCCGGGAACGTGTGCCGCCCGCGTGTTACCCGGGAACGTGTGCCGCCCGCGTGTTACTCGGGAACGTGTGCCGCCCGCGTGTTACCCGGGAACGTGTGCTGCCCACGTGTTACCCGGGAACGTGGGCCCCAGGTACACTTATGTGTGTTGTGACAAGTCAGTTTGTTGAAGTATTGTAACTTCTGTGAGCAATTCCAGATCACCTCTAGAGTTTTACATGATTTTGGTGACCTTTCTAACGTTAAATATCTGAATTTTTAAACAAATAAAACTTCCTGATGTGGGAGTTAAATTACTTAATTCGGCCAATTGCTGAGATTGGGTTTCATCTAACTTAACTCTGGGTTTCTCTCCCCAGGGGGCTCGGACCATGAGCCCAGCATCACAGATCACTAGCTGGCAGTCTGCCTCTTTTCCTAGACCCCCTCATCTCCAGTACTGACGCCAGCACCGACTCCGCAGGACAAGGGGCAGGAGGCAGTTCAGTGTCGGGAAGCGGCCACCCGGGACATGCTGGCGAAGGTCCCTTTCTTTTCCATTCCAGCTCAACTCCAGCGGCACCCGGTGTCTCTCCTCAATGGCCCGAAGCGGAAGCAGGCTGCGGCACACCCACTGAGACCCCAGCCCTCCTCTCTGCTGGACGCCTCTCTTCCAAAGATAGTCACGGCCCCAGCAGACACTGCACCTCGCTGAGCCCTCTGCGGCTTCAGACCCTGGGGGGAAGGACTCCAACCCATGTTCCAGAAAATCTACAAACACACCTCGGAAATGAGTGAGAGAGCCATGGCAGCGGATAAGCAAGGCAGTCTGACTTCCTGTGACCTCATCTGGAGGGAGTGTTTTTAGGGAAGCAGAAATTGGAGGATTGAAGGGAAGAAATGATAACTCCTGAGATTAAAACACACACACACACATCAGACCCGCTATCTACAATGGTAATAATATGTATGTATCATTCTAACTCTGAACATATTAATGTTAAATAAATGTCACATTTAAATTTTATTTATCCTTTTGGTTGACAGATTCTAATCCCATATGCTTTTTTATTTCTTTTACCCTGTTGCGTATTACCATGTGCTATTCTAGTATGCAAAACTGACATCTTATCCTTTGTATATCCAAACATAAAAGTCACATTTTTTATGTCAGAATAGATAAGGATGTAGCAAAGTATTAACTTGTCATACACTTCATTTATTTTCAAATACCTTATTGAATTTATTTTTGAAATACCAAGCAAACCCATAGCAGGTGGACTGGAGAGGCTGCTGCTCCTCTGAGACCCTATAGGGCAGGGCCAGGTGGTCATGGTACAGGGTGGGGCCAGGTGGGTATGATGCAGGGCAGAGTCATGAAGATTGGGGCCAGGTGGACATGGTAAAGGGCAGGGCCATGCAGGGTGAGGCCAGATGGACAGGGTGCAGGGTGAGGCCAGGTGGGCCTGGTGCAGGATGGGGCCAGGTGGGGATGGTCTTCTGTTCGTTTAAATGGATTTTCAAATCCAATACATGAGCTAGAAGTGTAGCAATGGATATAAATACAAGACAAAATATATGCAAAAAACAAATAGGATTCTGTCTTCTTGAGAATATGAAAGAAATGCACTGTATTCTAAGTGGTAAAATCTAGACTGCAAACAGCAGGCCCCTCTTGTTTTAGCACTATAGCTGCTGATGTTGGATATGCATGTTACTGAAATTTCAGCCTGCAGGAGCACATAAATGTTTTTCTGATTGTCCTGGGCATTGCGTTGCTCCCTTTTCCAGATAGTATTTGACGGACCGGGCCACCATCTTTGCTTGGACTCTTTCCAGCTCCCACCCAGGCCCACCGCCTCCCACCTTTTGACCCACAGAACCCCTCCAGCCCTCACATGCTCTGCGATGGTTACATGAACTTGTGGGCAGCGGCACGCACACCGTCTCACGCTATGCCCAGGATGGCCCTTTAGGGGAGGCTTTGGGAAAAGCTTCCCAGGTGGGACCACAGACAATGAATCTCTTACTGAAGCTGCGGAGAAGCTTCCGCGCCCTCATCACACTCCTGGCCACCTTCTGCCTGGCCAGCATCGCCGTCTCCGCCTATATCCTCTACTCTGGCTACCGGCAGGAGGTGGTGCTCCTGGAAACCACCTCCAAGGCTGAGTGTGCAGACCTCAAACTCCTGCCCTTCCGGGCCCAGGAACCCCGAACGGCCAGGCCCGTGGACACGTCGCGCACGGACCCCACAGTGCTGCTGCTGGTGGAGAGCCAGTACTCCCAGCTGGGCCAGGATATCGCTGCCATCCTGGAGTCCAGCCGCTTCGCCTACCACATGGTCATCGCGCCGGGGAAGGGGGACATCCCGCCGCTGACCGAGGGCAGCCGGGGTAAGTACATACTGGTCATCTATGAGAACATCTTCAAGTACGTGGGCATGGACGCGTGGAACCGGGAGCTCCTGGAGAAGTACTGCGTGGACTACAGCGTGGGCATCATCGGCTTCCACAAAGCCACCGAGAACAGCCCGCCCAGCGCACCGCTGCGTGACCTGCCCATCAGCCTCCTGAACAACCTGGCACTGAGGGACTGCCTGGTAGACCCGCGTGCCCCGCTGCTGCACCTCACCCGGGCGCCCCGTGTGCAGCAGGGCCCTCTGCCTGGCCAGGACTGGACTGCCTTCCGCTCCAACCACTCCACCTACCAGCCTGTGCTGCTGGCTGCGCCGCAGAACGCAGAGGGACCCCCGGCTGCACCCGGTGCCCTGCTCCACGCCACGGTGGTCCAGGACCTGGGGCTGCACGACGGCATCCGGCGGGTGCTCTTCGGCAACAACTTGAGCTTCTGGCTGCACAAGCTCATCTTTGTCGACGCCGTCTCCTTCCTGTCGGGGAGGAGGCTGACCCTGTCCCTGGACAGGTACCTGCTCGTGGACATCGACGACATCTTCGTGGGGAAGGAGGGCACGCGGATGAACGTCAAGGACGTGAAGGTAAGAACTTTGGTCATTAGCATTATCATTTCCATTTTACTGATTCGGTCCAGGCAAAGTGTAATGTGAATATTTCAGGTTCCTCATTACCCAAAAAGGTTAAGATGCAGCAGGTTTGAAATAAACTAGTCATTTAACAAAATCTTGAACTAAGGTCCAACTATTGTAATATTCACATAAAAACATTCAAACCTGGAAAGAATTTTTTAAATTGATTTGAGCCAAACTGTCGACAATTGCTGGGAAGCAGAACCTCAATGGATTGGATAGTGCTCCAGAGAATGGTGGCTTTTCACCTTGTTTTGTACAGGACAGTCAAAGGAGGAGACATAAGTGGGTCACATGAAGTCTATTGGTGATAGATTAGGGAGGCGGGAGAAAGCAAAGCAGGGAAACTTCTGGGATTGGATAAAAGGTAAAATGATGGACACATGCTTCTTTTACTTAGGTGGGTGCAGGATAGTTAACAGCCAACAATTATCATGATTACAACAGTGAGGGAAGTTATAAATTACCCAGATGTTTCAAGGGTATGTTACCATAGATGAAGATACCGGCCTAGGATGTGACTGCTCCCATAACTGCTTTAGTTAAAGTTTAATTTCAGACCATCCTTTATGGTTACTGTATGTCTCTGAGTTTGCAAGACCACCATGCAGGCCTCCCCTGGGCTTGTCAGGTCAGCATGTGGACCTTTTTCCCACACCTTAAACACCTGGATGCTTCTTAGGGGCTAGAACTGAAATAGCTGTTTGAGCGCAATCTCCCTGCCTGGCCTCCTCACTTCCCTCCTAGGACACCGGCCGGCCCCCTGCCCTAGCACCTGCTGACTAACGTGTCCCAGAGCTGCCCCAGGTGGCTCCCAGGCCCTGTCAGGCCTGACGATGGCGGCTGAAGCCTAAGGTGGAGAAGTGGCCTGAACCTTGCTTCCCCAGGGAAGCCCAGTGTTGTTCACGTATGAAATGCAGAGACGTGCAAAGCAGAGTCTGAGGTGTGTGCTGGGTGGGCCTCTGAGCTCCCACTGCTGGGGGCACCTTTGTAGAGGTGGCACAGTACGGGGCAGGGACACATCCCAGTGGGTCAGTCTGTGACACGCTCACCGGTGACCTGTTGGAGCCAGAGCCACTGTCGCGCCGGGCGGGGGGAATTCTGAGGACAATCTCCTCTCAGCATCTGGATTCAGCATCCTCTCTCTCGTGAGCCTCTCCTGTCCTGTGTGCAACTGCACCCTCCTGTGGGCATATAACTTCAGCAAATACAGGAACAAAGAAGTGGGACTTGGCCTGGAATTGCACAGGAATAAAGGGTGTTAAGATCAGGTCCTCTTTCCTGCGACGAGCTTCCATCCTTGGAACATGACTCCTTGGTACTGATTCAAGTAAAAGCTTTCTCCCCCACCCAAGACTCTATGCACCATAATAAGCCATGATTATTACGGAGAAGTGAGTTCACGTTTTCAAACCTTCCCACTGCCTGTGAGCAGCGGGCTCCTGGGCCCTGAGCAGGCTCTGCCCCGAGGGCCGTGCTGTGAGGGGTTCGTGAACCCATGAGGCCCACCTGGATTTTGTTTTTCTCCTGGATTTTTTGTATTTTTCTATTCATTTTAACTCATTTAAACTCTAGTTTTAGTTCCATTTTTAAATCATAAACTTTAAAAGAGGCTGAGTGCCTCCCCGGTCCTCTGAGTGATTCTGAAACCCTGAGGAGGGCCTGCCCCCCCAGCCAATCCCCCAGGGGCCGCGGGTTCTCTATCACTTGGCCACACTGCTGCTCAGGGGCTACGATCCCCTCCCTCTGCAGGAAGCACGCTCCTACTCTCCTCTGCTCACACATAGTCAGAGGTCAGTGATGACTACTGTGACATACCCCACATGACAGGCAGAGGATTGGAGGTGCTGTGAGTGTGCATGTGTGCCCATGTGCACGTGTGTGCACATGTGAGTGTGTGAATCTGTCTGTATGTTTGTGAATGTGCATATGGATATTAATTACATACTCTACACACACACTTTTTGTTCCTTTGGTGTTGTTTCTGTTCAGTAATCAAGGCAGAGTAGCCTGGAGATAGGCACTGAGAGCTGTGACCCTCGGCCACGTAACAGGCCAATAGGAAACACTGTTTCAAGAGTAAAATTTCTGTTCTCAGGCTTGGCATCAGATTTCTATTTTAACTTTATTTTTGGATGAATATGATTTTGTGGAAAGTGTGTGTAGAAAGTTCTGGATACTCCATGTTCTTCCTCATGTTTCTTTTCTGGGCGTGTAACATGACCTCACCCTCAGGAGAAGGAAGAAGCCAGCATGGCTCTTCTATGTGGATATATTCAATCCAGGGCCTGAATCCTTGCTCTCACCACGGCGCCATCCGTCGCGCCTCGGTGTGGAGCTGTCCGACTGGCACAGACCTCAGGACTGGGCGGTTTTCAGGAACCAAGCCAGACACACTCACTGGTTTCTGCATTACAGGGCAGAAGCCACTGTGGATGATGGGGACAGAGCGGGAGACCACAGGAGGAGGCAGCATTGGCGTGAGAGTGTGCGGGCCTGTGTGTTCACCTGTTCACAGTCCAGGGAGCGAGTCCCAGGCTGCAGGCTCAGCCAGGTGAGGTTTGGCTGGAATAGAGGCCTCTGGGGAATGCTGAGTTGCCATGTTGGTTGGATGCTGAAGAAAATAAGAAACAGTCGTGGGACAAGATGCTGAAGACGTGGTTGTGTCCATAGCAGCGAGCGCTGTGGACAGTCGGGTGTCAGCCACTCGCTGGCAGTTTTAAGCTAGAAAGTGACTAGATCGGAACTGGGCTTGGAGAGGACCGTGTGTGAACCAGGGAGATGTTTGTGAGAAGATTGTTCAAGACCCTGTTAGCACAAACGGGCATAATAATCATTAATGCATTTTGCTGGTTTTTTAATTGATGTCAGAGAGGAAGGGAGAAGGATATAGAGAGACATCAGTGATGAGATGGAGTCATTGACCAGCTGCCTCCTGCATGCCCTGTACTGGGGGTCAAGCCTGCAACCTAGGCAAGTGCCCTGGCCGGGAATTGAACCGTGACCTCCTGGTTCATAGGTCAGTGCTCAACCACTGAGCACCCGACTGGACTATATATGTTTTTAAAAATAGTGTTTGTTTAGTACATGCCTATACACTAATCACAGTGCTAATCACTAAGGACAAGACTAAAAGGAAATATTTGTACATTTTCTGAATGAATAAATAATAGCTTAACATATTTAAATGACCATCAAGCTAATCTGTGACTGAGAGAAGAAGGAGCCCAGACTATTTCTCTTGAAAACAAGGGTGTGGGTGTGGGTTTGAGCCTCAGCACCAGCATTTACTAGTTAACCTTGGACGTGTTTATTGATTGACCTTCCCAGTACTCAGACTGTGGGTCTATAACAGCAGCCAAAATCAGCCACGTTGTGAGCGTTGTGGGAGCCCCAGCTGAGATGGGCTGAGAAGATGAAGGGACAGACGGGCTAGTGACAGCAGCGCAGCTCAGCTTGGGGACAGCAGATGTAAGGGGTGGTTGGCAGAGCCGGGAGGACTTAGAACTGACAGAGATGGCTTGGGGGCCCACGGTTTAGCCCGGAAGTGCCCGTAACACACAGAATGAGCAGAGGGAAGATGAGGGAGATAAGGTGTGTGGTTTAGGGTTCTTCTGTGTTAAGGGGACATCCAGGCACAGGCATTTGTAAGAGCAGTCTTGGTTTGCAGACACCGCCGAGAGGACAGCTAGGTTAAGCTTCACCTGGCTTCTTGCCACGTCAGTGCTGGTCGCAGAAGGGAAAGGGAGTGGTCAGGCCAGCAGGAAGGCAGTTGGGATGCGCCATTTTGGATTTCCTGTATGAATCCCACAGTCACGACAAGTTCGATTCCCACAGAGGAAAACTGTCTCAGATCGCAAGACAGCAGCCGGGAATCCTGACCACTACCCCTGAGCCCGCGGAGGAGCCAGCCCCGCAGCGAGCACTGGTGTCTTGGCCAAGCCAAGGCCAAGGCTGCCACTGAGCCTGCAGGTATCCTGCAGCCAGGAACCACAGCCATTCATCTGGAATGTGGCCTTTCAGGTTCTTCTCTCCTTACTGATGACCCTGGTCCAGGAGGCCCCAGCTGGACCTCACACTGAGGTGGCCAGGAACACCCAGTGACTGTGGCATGAACTCCGGACGTAGAAGGATGTACAGAGTTGAAGTCTCAAGAGAACAAGGAAGCAAAGTCCTCAAGTTTTAATGATTGTGCCCAGAAACTGCATCCTGAGGGAATGTCACTTTGGTTTTCTATTTATTTTCCTGATACACATTCATAGCGGAGAGGTCTGTCCCTTGTTGGAAACAAGGGTGTCAGAGGTCCGCTGTCATGAAAACCTATTTTCTGGGCATCCACAAATTATTGATTTGTTTTATTTTTTAAAATATAGTTTTATTGATTTCAGAGAGGGAGAGAGAAGTATCAATGATGAGAGAGCACCATTGATTGATGCCTCCTACATGCTGCATACTAAGGATTGATCCCCCAATCAGGAGGATAGGACATGTCCCCTGACCGGGAAGCAAACCCTAACCTCCTGGTTCATAGGTCGAGGCTCAACCACTGAGCAGTGCTGGCTGGACAGGGCCACCGTGTATTTATGGCTCTCACCCAAATAGATCACATAGGGTTTTACGTCTAAACATCCTTCCCTTTCCTGTCCCCTGTAGGAATAAATATGTGTGTTCTGAAATCAATTCTATGACCATGGGGACATTTAGAGTCACTGTATCATCCTGATAAATTACAAGTTTATTATTGCCATTTCAAGTGCCTCAGATCACATTGTAGTGCCTTTTTTTTTATCAGTTTAATGCTCTTACGGCTCCACGCTCCCAGTGCTGCCCCTAAAGCAGGCTGTCTGTGTCTCTGGTGATAGAAGTCCATGTGGTTGACGTTGGCTGTTCATGTCGCCTGACCTTCTTGGTCATTACTAGTGAATCTCATCAAGTCTACAGAAGGCAGCCTGGCCAGGGTGGCTCAAGGGTTGAGCGTGAACCTATGAACCAGGAGGTCACGGTTTGATTCTGGGTCAGGGCACATGCCCAGGTTGTGGGCTCCATCCCCAGTTGTGGGGCGTGCAGGAGGCAGCCAATCCATAATTCTATCTCATCATTGATGTTTCTCTCTTTCCCTCTCCCTTTCTCTCTGAAATAAATACAAATAAAAATCTGCAGAAGGTAATAGAGATGTCACATTTAGAGAATCAATGTTTGGCAGCAGTTCTTGGTTCAGAAAGCCTCCTGACAAATTCCGCAGCAGAATAACCCCAAATAAATCCCTCCCTGGATACCTGGGAATGACAAAGCAGCACAAGGCAGTGATCCTACAGGAGGAATACAAGTGAGATCAGCCTCTGGTTTCTCAAAAGCAGCAATGGGAGCTCAAGTCCTCTTTTGGGGGCTTCATTTGCCTTTTTCTTTGCAAAATGGAGACACAGTCATTTTCTGGGCATAGAAGCTGAATGATGAGAAGGCATGCTATCCCAGGCTCAAAACTCTGCTTCATACAGACCTGGTCTGTTGAATACAAGTTGCTTTTGTTTTTTGTTTTTTAATCTATTTTTATTGATTTCAGGGGGGGGGTAATACTTGAAAACATTAACTCTGAGGAGAGGACTGAGCCCTGGATGACTAGTCATGAGCTGTAATCTCATGCAAGTTTGTCATAAGCATCAGGCTTTCCTAGCGCGTGGCCTGGAACTGTGTAGAGCCCACCTTCACCAGACTCCTGGGAGGGTAAATGAGTGCGCCCATTGGTGACACTGAGGAAAGTACTGGGGCTTTGTGAAATTCAGCTTGACTCACTAATGGAGTGGAGGGAGAAAGAGTTTTTTGACTCTTGTCAATAGTGTGATGGCCACATCTCTGTGATGCTAACAGGACTCAGCTTCACGTGTCAGCACCTCAGATGTTTGGGAGCATCTTTAAGGGATCCCATCTCCGTTTAATGAAGTGCAGCAACTTACATAGATTTTGTTTAAACAGGTTGCAGGTCCTAATGCGCCTGCCTTTTTGCCAATACACGAAACCTGAAAGTTATCATTATTCCCTGTTTAGCCCCCTTGTATTAAAAAAATAAACCTAAGGAAATATATTTGCTCATCAGAGAGCGACTACATGCTATGGAAAACACCAGCATTTCTTCTAGTGGTTTACATTTCTGTGGTTGGGTGTGCATTCAATATAACTTTGCGACCCATTGTGGTTGCAAATGCACACTATAAGTGTATAGGACATTAAGTCATCGCACACGTAAAGGGAAAAATGCTCTACCTCTTTAAATGTTACAGTACAGAAATAAAAATGATTTTTGGAGTCTATATCCCATTGTTAAAACTGTCACTTATTTAACATTTGAAAATATCAAGGCATCAATGGTATTTATTTATTTTGTGTTTGTTTGTTTAAAACTCAGTTTTATTTTATACTAGGGACCCAGTGCACAAATTTATGCACCTTAAAAGGAACTATGGACCACAAGACTATGGTGGGCACAGGGGAGGGTCTTGGCCCATCCTCTGCATCCCCACCCAGCTCCTTCCACCACAGCCTCCAGTCCCCTGTCTGCCAGCAGCTCTGATCCTGCAGCCCATTGCTGCCACACACTGATGGCACAGAGTGAGTGGGGCTGGCGCTGTCAGTGGGTCCGAACAGCAGCTACTGCCCCAATTGTCCCTCAAGAGCAGGAGGAGATGAAGAAGACCTGAGGGGTGATCAGGGCTAGCAGCCACCTGCTCACACTCACTGAGGGAGCTGAGCCATCAGGGTCAGCACCAGGCACTAGCAGCAGGTGCAGGCGGCAGCTCCGGTGCTGGTAGTGGGTGCAAACACCAGGTGGGACCATGGTGCATGGGAGCAAACAATTTTCAGTAACCACCAGAGGCTGACCCCTATGACAGTGACCACCCTGCTCACCTGCTGCATCATCCCACTGCTGCCGATGCCCACCATGTTCCACACTCTGCCACCTGCTGCCAACACCCACTATGTTTCATGTGCACCCCTTGGTGGTCAGCGAACATCATAACAACCAGTTTTTCGGTTGTTCTGCCATTTGGTCTATTTGCATATTAGGGTTTTATATATAGATATTACTTTCAGGTGGGCAGTGTGGTGGTTAGATAATTATATAATCTACTAGCGACCCAGTACATGAAAATTCATGCACTGAAGGGGGGGTCCCTCAGCCCGGCCTGCCCCCTCTCACAGTCCAAGAGCCCTCACGGATGGGAGGCGACCCAGCAATCAGGGGAAGGTGATGCCCCATCACTCCTCTGCTGCTGCCACTGCCGGCAGTGCAAGCCTTGGCGGGTCCTGATTACCTGAGCCTCAGGATGCCCTGGGCAGCTGGACAGCTGCCATCCGAAGCTTGCTTGCACCTCAGACTGGCCCTGGGCAGCCTGGGGGCTGAGGGGACTGGAGCACTCCAGAGGCACGTGCTGTGTGCCTGCTGCCCCAGTGGGGCTGAGGGCTCTGGGCACCACCATCTTGTGGTTGTGGGTGCTGCCATCTTTGAGAACAATTAGCATATTCCCTCCTATTGGCTGTGGGTGTTGCCATCTTTGCAACATTATGAGGGTCCCTCTTTATTAGATAGGATGACCTGTCCCCTGATAATTCCATTCCCTGCCTGGTACCATGTAAGGCATCAATGACATTTAAATGTTTAACACTTTATTAAGGTGTGACTGACATGTAAAAGGCTGTACATATTTAATGTCTCTAACTCAAGGAGTTTGGGAATGAGTACATACTGTGAAACCATCTCACCAGAAGGACCTAAACATGCCCATCGCTTGGCAAAGTTTCTGGCCTCCTTCTTTATCACAACTATGAGTATTGGAGTTAATGTTATTCATGTTATTATTGTGTCTGTAAGAACACGTAACATAAGATACACCTTCTTAGCAAAATTTAAACATACAATACCATATTGTTATCTATAAGCTCTCTGCTGTGTCATAGGTCTTTAGAGCTGATTGATCCTGCATAACTAGAACGTTCTACCCTTTGGCCATCCCCTCTCCATCCCCATTCCCTTCCCCAGTGCTTGGCCTCCACCATTCTGCTCAGTTTCTGTGATTTTGACTATTTTGGATCCCACAGACAAGCAAGAGCTACAGTGCTTATGTTTCTGTGTCCAGCTCATTTCACATAACACAATACCTCCAGGCCCACTGTGTTGTTGCAAATGGGTGGGGGGGGTGGATTTCTTTCTTGTTTAAGTCTGAGTAGTATTTCATTGTGTGCACGCACCACAATGCTTCATCCTTTCATTCATCCATGGACATGCATGTCGTTTCCGTGAACAATGTCGCAATAAGCATAGGAGTGCAGGTGTCTCTCAGAGGTCCTGATTACACTTCCTTTGGGTATATGCTCAGATGTGGGGTTGCTGGATTGGACTGGAGCTCTATTGTAGGGTTTTCAAGAATCTCCATACTGTTTTCCACAATACCTACAACTTATACACTTTGTTGAACTTAAAATATATATTAAGGCAGTTAAATATTATGGCAGTAATTTGTTTGAACATTGTCCCAGGCACCAAGAGGTCGCTGGCTCAATTCCCTGTCAGGGTACATGCCCAGGTTGTAGCTAGATCCCCAATAGGGGGCGAGAAGGAGGCAGCCAATCAATGTTTCTCTCTCCCTCTCCCTTCCTCTCTCTTTACTAGTAAATCAATAAAAACATTAAAAAAAGAATTTCTAATATAAAATAATAGAATAAATAGAATTTATAGAAAATACATGCAAAAATACTGAATTTAGCTAAAAATAAGTTCTAGAGTATAACGCCATGCTTTCTTGAGATTGTTAAAGACCTAATCAAAAAGACCCAACCCAATTTGTCAAACATCCTCTCTTTAGATTTGAAACCCAAATGTCTTACAAGTGAAATATAAACCCAGTGTTTCTATTTCCTTTCAAGTAACTGTTACAGGTGATATTTTGTAGAAGATATCAAATATTCAATATGCTTTATGAGATTCACATCAGTTTCTGCAACATCTATTTTCTTTTTAAAGGAAGGTTGCAATGCCCAGCACATGTAAACTAAAGAGAAGCAAAACTGACTTCTTCAGAATGTCTGGACATGTTAAGCTTCTCCATCTGAGCAAATATCTCTTTCTGTTCTTCTGTCCTTGAGTAATCTAACTTATCTTTTTGAAAACCTTTTTTATTTATCTATCTATTCATCTATATTATAGTACTAATACACAATGTTTACTTCTCAATTTTATAAAGGGAATAGAACTCAGTAAGTAAATGGTTTGCTAGAGCTCATTTTAAGTTATCATTGCATATTAAATTGAATATTCCAGAATAAGCCATGACACATGATAAACATGTCATATATGAGATGAAATATATGAAAAGTTTCACAGGCATTTTCACACTCACCGTTATACTCCTGCTACCTTCATTACACATATAAGTATAATAGTTAAAACTTTTGGATTATTTCACATATTTTTACTATTAGAGGAATATATCAAAATCTTATTTCAACATATTCAATTAGATATTACTTTAAAATACTAATTCATAAAATTTGCTTACTTTATATATATCACAGTTTGCCTAATGTATTTAATTATTTTCATGAATTCTCATTCTTATACTAGTAAATGCTACATTGATTCTATAGTGGAAGGAAAAGCAACAATGTGTGTGTGTATGTGCACGGGCACGTGTGAGTGTGTGTGTGTGTGTGTGTGTGTGTGTGTGGAAATGATCATATGAAATATCTCTGCTAGAAAAAAATATTATTTCTTATTATTTAAATTCACAAATATGTGTCTCCCCCCAAAACAATATTAATACATGCCTAAGAGGGGCATCACCATTTCCTCTCTGCTGCTCCCCACATTTAAGACAGACATTTTAAACTATGCACTGTGTTGCACATACTAAATTCCTATCCTATTTGCATGCTTAAAATGAAATTTTAGCCCCTCTGTGCATCATCTGATCTATGGTGCATCAGATTTAATTTTGCTTTTGAATCTCTCAGACCATCAAGAATTGTGTATTTGATCGAAATCAGCTTTCATGTTGACCTCTCGAAAGGAAAATGCATGTTGTATGCACTTTTGCCAAATAGACACAAACAAGTCCCTGCTGAGAGGCTAGCCTAAGACTCCTAGTCCAGCGGTCCCAAGGGGCCTGCAGGCTGCGGCCCCTGGCGGGGCTCTGGCGGGAAGTGAGTTCCGTCTGAATGATTCCCTGCCCAGATAGGCGCTGCTTGTTCTCATTTGGCCTGTGTCACTTCTTCCACGGAGGACACGACAATGAGGGAAATGTGACGGGAAGTGTGGGGCATGGGGGCACATTGAGAAAGGGCCCTTGGAGGAGGCTGTGAGAGGGTTGGGAGGAACTCTCAAGGTCAGACCCTCTGAGCCCTTGCGGCTGCCCCAGTGCAGAGGCACCCCAGTGCAGAGGCACCCTGCGGACATAGGGACCCTGGGACCCTCACAAAGGGTGAGCATTTCTCGCGCATCCCGAGTGTCTATGGAACTGCTGTCCTTAGTTCCCGTTAGTCACTGTCTGAGAGAGTGGATGGAAGTGGTTGTGACAGATTTCTGGGCAGGCACAGTGGACTGACCACCTATTCTCTGTTTAGGACAGTAACTTGGAGGAAACACACAGAGACAGGAGGATATTTTATTTTGGGGTGGGCACACAGTGCGATATGCAGATCTTGTAACATGGAAACCCACACTCGAAACCTGTATGTTCATGTTGACCAATGTCACCCCAACCAATTTAATAAAAATAAATAAATAAATAAATAAATAACAAGTAACACAAGGTGGTAATAGATCAGAAAAAATGGCGAAAGTAGTAAAGAATAAAAGAGATTTCTTTGAAGAGTTTCATAAGGAGCAAGCACTGACTTTTAGAGGTGACCTGAAGTGGTGATGGTTCCCTGCGGCTGCACTTGGTCTATGAACATCTCAGCTCATGAGAAGGCCGGGCGTATCTCTGCAGTTCTCACTGTGAAATATTACATGCAGCTATGATCACACCAGCGGAGTGAAACCCCTTCGCTAACGAAGGGAGGAGCAGGGTGGGAATGAGACGCTGTGATGTCATAACTATGAGGCTGGGTCCTGTGAGCAATGGAGCAAATGCAACTTTTGTTTATTTTGTATGAGAGATTCAAAAGCAAAGTTAAATCTGATGCACAGTGGATCAAATAATGCACAGAGGAGCTAAAATTTCATTTTAAGTATGCAAATAGGATAGGAATTTAGTATGTGAAACACAGTGCGTTGTTTTATTTTCACTCATTTCATACCCACCTTAACATCACTTCCAATCAGTTTCTGATTTCTTCACTTCCACTAAGATCAGTGCTCACTGCTATAATAAGGACAAGACAATTGATTGGTTTGTTTCATTTTGTTATCTGGGATAAAGTTGTTGTATTTTGGATAGTCACTCCTATTCACAGTAAGAAAAGTTTTAATAATTTTCCATTCAGTGCTATGTGCAAATAGACAACAATATTCTTGGTTCTTTGCCTCAAAAAATCTAATTCTGAGTGTGTGTGTGTGTGTGTGTGTGTGTGTGTGTGTGTGTGTACAACTTCAGAATTTTTCCTCCATGCCAGCTACTCATCTGTTCTGACTCTAAGAAACCATTTTTAAGTATAAAAAGGCACAATTAATTTTTGCTACCTGCTAGGTTTGTATAATTGAATTCTAAGGCTTTCTTACTGCTCTACTTAAAAAAAAAGAGTTTCTGTGGAGTGCAATTCCTCTTTGTACCATTCCTACTGAAAACAAGGGAACTGAAAGAAATTTTGAAATCTAAACAGGCTCTGAAAATGTTGCTGCCTTTACCTCAAGACAGCAGAAATCAAGTCAAAGCTTTGTATTCTGCTATAGAAGACCACATCATATTTCAATGTACAAAAAAGGGAGAGAGAGAGAAAGTAAAAGAAAAATAATAGGTGGGAGGAGGTAAAGTCAAACTCTTTTAAAATCTCAGGAGACAAAGTAGTAAAATTTAACACAGAAAACAAAAATCATTGATTCCCATATTGGAAAACAGGACAAGGGAATGTAACTGAAACCAAGGTTTGGCTGCCTGGCACCATGAAAGCCAAACATATGAGGCAAATGCTGGTGAAAAAGGAAAGAGGTTTATTCAAGTGCCAGTCACCCACTGAGATGGGGGACTCTTAGTCAAAGCCATGCCAATATCTCAGTGCAGGCATACATTTTTATAAGGAGGAGGAGGCAGAGCAGAACAAAGAAACCAAGGGGAGAGGTTGAATCAGCACAGTCCTTTCTGATAAAGACCTTTAAACTGGTCACATGATGGTTCAGTCTGTGTCATCTTGGTGTTTTTCATCTCTGTCAAAAGGCAGCAAATTTCCTGGAACTAGGATGGCTGGACATTGGTGTCTGTATCTTCTGAAGTCAGTTCCTAGGATTCTCATACAAATATGCTGCTTATCTATATGCTGCATATTAGAGTCAGCATTTGCAGAAACAATGCCAAAAGAATGTTGGGTGGGTTACAATTCTCCATCGTTACAGGAAAATCAAATGCCTTACTCAGATATCTAGCTCATACAAGAATTTGTCAAATATATTGCATTCATTTCTTTTGCAGTGGTATTATTGGAGTTGTTTTGCCACTCAAATCAAGTCCAAGAATAAGCACTGAAGACAATAACACAATTTAATATCATTGATATTAATCAAGCACTTATCAAAAGTGGCAGTGTGGCTCAGGTGAATGGATGGCTGTGAAAGATAAAAGCATGATTTCCTGTGCCTAGCAAGGAGAAAAAACAAAGATGAGAAGAGGCCCTGTATATGTGTATGTAAATCCATACATGTGGACACACACATGCATGTGTTGCTAGTTTCGTTAAGCACTGACAGGACATCATTCCGAACCTTGCAAGGTGTTGTGCTGGTATTAGCGCTTCCCTAGGAAAGACACTGAGCAGCGGGATCAGTAGCAGCGAAACATCTAACCAGCACCTGTCTCTGCTGTGTGTGAGGTGTGTAACATGCAGCATCTTCTAGCCACACCTGATAAAGCCTTGTCACTGCACCATTCGTTCGAGCATGGTGGCTGAGTTCATGTTTATTAAGTCAGCCAAAAAAATAGCCTCCCAGGACTAACTTGAAATATGGAAACAGTGCATGCTAAATGCAGACCTATAAGCAACTGTTTTCAGAAATGATTGGAGTTGAAATTTTTGTGAGATATTCTACAATTTAAACATAGCTTTAGTGGATTGACTTTGGTTGGACAATTTGTGAAATAGGAAGGATGCCATAGTAATGCGTAGGATTGAAGTGTTGAATGAACATTTTTTAATAGCAGAACAATAGGCATGAAAGCAACAGTAATTAAGATACTTATTTTACTACTTATCTGTGCCAAGCGTGACTCTCAGTGTCCTACAGATTTTAACTCAAATCCTCAGAACAGGTGCAGCCAGCATTTGGTTTCACAAACAGCACCAGAGAGGCCCTAAGGACAGACAACCTTCCCCAGGTCCTGTGATCAATAGGCAGCAGAGCTGAGACCTGAACCCCAGAGGTCAGGCTTCAGAAGTGTAACTTCTACTCAGGGCTCCCCCTGCCTTTCAGGGTGACTTTTCAATCTTGAACTTTTCCATTAATCACTGAATTTGATTTTCCTGTAACAGTGGGGAATTGTAACCCACCCAACATTCTTTTGGCATTTTTTTTCTCTTTATGTTGTAACTTGAACAAATTTCTATAATTTAACTGTCCTCCTTACAAATATTTCTAGTAAATGGAAATGTAAGATGGAAATCATAATTCATAATTTGTTGTATGGCCAAATGCACCTAATGCCTTTTTATTTTTTAATATATTTTTATTGATTTCAGAGAGGAAGGGAGAGGGAGAGAGAGATAGAAACATCAGTGATGAGAATCATTGATTGGCTGTCTCCTAAAAGTCTCCTGCTGGGTATTAAGACCACAACCTGGGCATGTGCTCTTGAATAAAACCCCAGACCCTTTAGTCCACAGACTAATGCTATATCCACTGAGCCAAACCAGTTGGGGCACCTTTCTGGTTTTTAACATAATACAGTGAAGCTTACATGTAAAAGTAGATAATTGTTTACTCTATCCAACTCATCCATGATGAGGATAGACTTTTGGTAAACCATACCCACATGCACACTATATATGCACACTAGTACATGTTTGTATATTTAATCACAGTCATAAAAATAATTTTTTTCCAAAGGCCTGAGAATGTGTCTCTGTACAGCCAGTCTGCCATACAATGCTAGAAGGAAATCTTTTCAGAAACGTCTTTTTTCCCTCAAGTCTGTTATCGGATGCTGCTTAGGTATAACTATTTGTGGTACGCTATTGTGGGCAATATTTTTACTCTAGTGATCAAGCAATCTATATATATAAAACCCTAATATGCAAATCGACCAAATGGCAGAACAACCAAACAACATGTTGCTGTGATGTGTGCTGACCACCATGGGGTGCACATGGGACATGACAGGCGTCAGCCATGGTGGGATGGTGGAACAAGTGAGGGGGCACCAGACCAAAGCGGGGCAGTGATCACTGCCATCAGGACCAGCGTCTGGTGGTTACTGAAAACTCTTTGCTCCCGCCCAGTGCTCACAACTGCTGCCAGCCCCAGTCACCCCTGGGGGCTTCTCCAACTTCCCCCGCTCCTGAGGAATGATCAGGGCAGCAGCTGCTGCTTGCACCTGCTGTTGGCACTGGCCCTGATCGCTCCACACTGTCATCATGTGCGAGCAGGGCTGGCGCCATTAGCATGTGGGAGTGGTGGCAGGAGTGGGGCTGTAGGCAGACAGGGGACCAGGGGCCATTATGGGAGGGGCCAGGTGGGGGCACAGAGTATGGGTCAAGATCTGCCCCTGTGCCCATCACAGCCTCACAGCCCACAGTTCCTTTCAAGGTGCATGAATTCATGTACTGGGCCCCTAGCCTCTAATAATAAAAGCGTAATATGCTAATTAGATTGGACAGCCTAACGACCTTCCGGATTTCCTTCCAGGTGAAGCCTTGGTTGCAGGGGCCAAAGGAAAGGAGTTTAGGAGCAATCAGACAAGCAGGTGAGCAGTTAGCGGCAATCAGGCAGGTAGAGGTGGTTAGGGGCAATCAGGCAGTTAGGTGTAATCAGGCAGATGGGCAAGTGGTTAGGGGATATCAGGCAGGTAGGCATAGTGGTTAGGGATGATCAGGCAGGCAGATAGAGTGGTTATGGGCAATCAAGCAGGCAGGGGAGCAGTCAGGTGTAATCAGGCAGGCAGATGAGTTTTTAGGGGAGATCAGGCAGGCAGGCGAATAGTTAGGGGTGATCAGGTAGGCAGGCAGAGGTGGTTAGGGACAATCAGGCAGGCGAGCAGTTGGGTGCAATCAGGCAGGCAGGTGAGTGGTGAGGGGTAATGAGGTAGGCAGGCAGAGAGGTTAGGGGCAATCCAGGCTGGCAGGCACAGTGTTTAGGAGCTATCAGGTAGGCAGGCAGGTGAGTTCTGGATTGTGAGAGGATTGCCCGACTACCAGTTTAGGCCTGATTACATAGGGATCCCTGAGGGATCGTACCTAAACCAGCAGTCAGCCATCCCCCAAGGGTTCCTGGATTGTGCACAAATTTCATGCACCGGGCCTCCAGTAGATGAATAAAAGTCTTCTTATAAGCACTAGATATAGATGGAAAATCTAAGAAATGAGTCTCAAAAACACATTTTAATGAATTATGTTAGTTGAAATTATAAGAGTGGTCTTAATTCTTTTAATTTTTTGAATTTTACATCTTTGTTCACTCCGTCTATAATTATAAATTGGATTTTTAATTTTTTAATTTATTTTTTAGAGAGAAAAGTAGGGAAAGGGAGAGATAGAAACATCAATTAAAGAGAAATATCGATCGGCTGCCTCCCACATGCCCCCTAATGGGGATCAAGCCCACAACCTGGGCATGTGTCCTGACCAGGAATTGAACCGGCAACCTCTTGTTCATGGATCAACACTCAACCACTGAGCCGCAGCAGCTGGGCACACATTGGATTTTTTAAATGGTCTTGGGCGGTGAGGACTCTGCAGAAAACAGCTGCCTATGCCATGCTTCCTCCAGCTTAGGAGTTGTGGTTTTATTGAACACAATCACTCAACATAAATGCAGGCCATGACAAAGAACAGGATTGAAAGTGTGTATATGCTCATGTGATGCATGATCTCTGAGCACAGAAGTCAAAGATGGTAGGGAAGATGGATTATTTAAAAATACCAATTATTTTTTGTTTCTTATTTGGTTGAAAAAACCTACAAAGTTTAACTTTTTAATGGAAACTGGAGTATATTTTTCTAACTTCAACAAAGACTGCTTTCCTTGTATATATGGGTTTATAGTTTTCAGATAGAAGTTTAAATTTTCATTTAAAAAGAAATTTAAAAGTATTTACCTAATTAAGAATGTGTGAGGCATGTGTGTGTGTGTTTGTGGGTGATGTGTGTGTGTGTATGGTGTGTGTGTGTGTGTGGTGTGTGTGTGTGTGAGGTGTGTGTGTGTGGGGGGAGAAGTGTCTGTGTGTGGGAGAGGTGTCTGTGTGTGTATGTGTGAGGTGTGTGTGTGTGTGAGGTGTGTGTGTATATGTGAAGTGTGTGTGTGTGATGCGGGTTGTGAGGTGTGTGTGTGTGTGAAGAGTGTGTGTGTGAGGTGTGTCTGTGTGTGAGGTGTGTCTGTGTGTGTGCGAGATATGTTTGTGTGAGGTGTGCCTGTGCATGAGATGTGTGTGAGGTGTGTGTGAGGTGTCTGTGTGTGTGTGGTGTGTGTGTGTGTGAGGTGTGTGTGTGTGCCGGGGGAGAAGTGTCTGTGTGTGGGAGAGGTGTCTGTGTGTGTATGTGTGAGGTGTGTGTGTGTGTGAGGTGTGTGTGTATATATGAAGTGTGTGTGTGTGATCCGGGTTGTGAGGTGTGTGTGTGTGTGAAGAGTGTGTGTGTGAGGTGTGTCTGTGTGTGAGGTGTGTCTGTGTGTGTGCGAGATATGTTTGTGTGAGGTGTGCCTGTGCATGAGATGTGTGTGAGGTGTGTGTGAGGTGTCTGTGTGTGTGTGGTGTGTGTGTGTGTGTGAGGTGTGTGTGTGTGCCGGGGGAGAAGTGTCTGTGTGTGGGAGAGGTGTCTGTGTGTGTATGTGTGAGGTGTGTGTGTGTGTGAGGTGTGTGTGTATATGTGAAGTGTGTGTGTGTGATGCGGGTTGTGAGGTGTGTGTGTGTGTGAAGAGTGTGTGTGTGAGGTGTGTCTGTGTGTGAGGTGTGTCTGTGTGTGCGCGAGATATGTTTGTGTGAGGTGTGCCTGTGCATGAGATGTGTGTGAGGTGTGTGTGAGGTGTCTGTGTGTGTGTGGTGTGTGTGTGTGTGAGGTGTGTGTGTGTGCCGGGGGAGAAGTGTCTGTGTGTGGGAGAGGTGTCCGTGTGTGTGTGGTGTGTGTGTGTGTGAGGTGTGTGTGTGTGCCGGGGGAGAAGTGTCTGTGTGTGGGAGAGGTGTCCATGTGTGTATGTGTGAGGTGTGTGTGTGAGGTGTGTGTGTATATGTGAAGTGTGTGTGTGTGTGATGCGGGTTGTGAGGTGTGTGTGTGTGTGAAGAGTGTGTGTGTGAGGTGTGTCTGTGTGTGAGGTGTGTCTGTGTGTGTGCGAGATATGTTTGTGTGAGGTGTGCCTGTGCATGAGATGTGTGTGAGGTGTGTGTGAGGTGTCTGTGTGTGAGGGGTGTGTGTGTGTGTGTGTGTGTCTGAGGTGTGTCTCTGTGTGTATGTGAGGTGTGCATGTATGTAACGTGTGTCTGTGTGTGTGTGAGGTGTCTGTGTGTGAGGTGTGTGTGTGTGTCTGAGGTGTGTCTGTGTGTGTATGTGAGGTGTGCATGTGTGTAAGGTGTGTCTCTGTGTGTGAGGTGTGTGTGTGTGTGTGAGGTGTGTCTGTCTGTGTGTTTGTGAGATGTGTGGGTGTGAGGTGTGCCTGTGTATGAGGTGTGTGTGTGTGTGTGTGAGAGAGAGAGGTGTGTGTGTGAGGTGTGTGTGAGGTGTGTGTGAGGTGTGTCTGTGTGTGTATGTGAGGTGTGTGTATGTGTGACGTGTGTCTGTGTGTGTGAGGTGTGTGTGTGTGAGGTGTGTCTCTGTGTGTGTGAGGTGTGTGTGTGACGTGTGTCTGTGTGTGTATGTGAGGTGTGTGTGTGTGTGTGAGGTGTGTCTGTGAATATGTGAGGTGTGTGTGTGTGAGGTGTGTCTGTGAATATGTGAGGTGTGTGTGTGTGAGGTGTGTCTGTGTGTGTGAGGTGTGTGTGTGTGTGTGAGGTGTGTCTGTCTGTGTGTTTGTGAGATGTGTGGGTGTGAGGTGTGCCTGTGTATGAGGTGTGTGTGTGTGTGTGTGAGAGAGAGAGGTGTGTGTGTGAGGTGTGTGTGAGGTGTGTGTGAGGTGTGTCTGTGTGTGTATGTGAGGTGTGTGTATGTGTGACGTGTGTCTGTGTGTGTGAGGTGTGTGTGTGTGAGGTGTGTCTCTGTGTGTGTGAGGTGTGTCTCTGTATGTGGGAGGTGTGTGTGTGAGGTGTGTCTGTGTGTGTATGTGAGGTGTGTGTGTGTGTGTGAGGTGTGTCTGTGAATATGTGAGGTGTGTGTGTGTGAGGTGTGTCTGTGAATATGTGAGGTGTGTGTGTGTGAGGTGTGTCTGTGTGTGTATGTGAGGTGTGTGTGTGTGTGTGAGGTGTGTCTGTCTGTGTGTTTGTGAGATGTGTGGGTGTGAGGTGTGCCTGTGTATGAGGTGTGTGTGTGTGTGTGTGTGAGAGAGAGAGGTGTGTGTGTGAGGTGTGTGTGAGGTGTGTGTGAGGTGTGTCTGTGTGTGTATGTGAGGTGTGTGTATGTGTGACGTGTGTCTGTGTGTGTGAGGTGTGTGTGTGTGAGGTGTGTCTCTGTGTGTGTGAGGTGTGTCTCTGTATGTGGGAGGTGTGTGTGTGAGGTGTGTCTGTGTGTGTATGTGAGGTGTGTGTGTGTGTGTGAGGTGTGTCTGTGAATATGTGAGGTGTGTGTGTGTGAGGTGTGTCTGTGAATATGTGAGGTGTGTGTGTGTGAGGTGTGTCTGTGTGTGTATGTGAGGTGTGTTTGTGTGTGTGAGGTGTGTCTGTGTGTGTGTGAGGTGTGTCTGTGTGTGTGTGAGGTGTGTCTGTGTGTGTGAGAGGTGTGTCTGTGTGTGTATGAGGTGTGTCTGTGTGTGTGTTAGGTGTATGTGTATGAGGTGTGTCTGTGTGTGTGTGAGGTATGTCTGTGTGTGTGAGGTGTGTCTGTGTGTGTGAGAGGTGTGTCTGTGTGTGTGTGAGGTGTGTCTGTGTGTGTGTGAGGTGTGTTTGTGTGAGGTGTGTGTGTGAGGTGTGTGTGTGAGGTGTGTCTGTGTGTGTGTGAGGTGTGTCTGTGTGTGTGTGAGGTGTGTCTGTGTGTGTGTTAGGTGTATGTGTATGAGGTATGTCTGTGTGTGTGTGAGGTATGTCTGTGTGTGTGAGGTGTGTCTGTGTGTGTGAGAGGTGTGTCTGTGTGTGTATGAGGTGTGTCTGTGTGTGTGTTAGGTGTATGTGTATGAGGTATGTCTGTGTGTGTGTGAGGTATGTCTGTGTGTGTGAGGTGTGTCTGTGTGTGTGTGAGGTGTGTTTGTGTGTGTGAGGTGTGTCTGTGTCTGTGTGAGGTGTGTGTGTGTGAGGTGTGTCTGTGTGTGTATGTGAGGTGTGTTTGTGTGTGTGAGGTGTGTCTGTGTGTGTGAGAGGTGTGTCTGTGTGTGTGTGAGGTGTGTCTGTGTGTGTGAGAGGTGTGTCTGTGTGTGTATGAGGTGTGTCTGTGTGTGTGTTAGGTGTATGTGTATGAGGTATGTCTGTGTGTGTGTGAGGTATGTCTGTGTGTGTGAGGTGTGTCTGTGTGTGTGAGAGGTGTGTCTGTGTGTGTGTGAGGTGTGTCTGTGTGTGTGTGAGGTGTGTTTGTGTGAGGTGTGTCTGTGTGTGTGAGAGGTGTGTCTGTGTGTGTGTGAGGTGTGTCTGTGTGTGTGAGGTGTGTCTGTGTGTGTGAGAGGTGTGTCTGTGTGTGTGTGAGGTGTGTCTGTGTGTGTGTGAGGTGTGTTTGTGTGAGGTGTGTTTGTGTGTGTGTTAGGTGTATGTGTATGAGGTATGTCTGTGTGTGTGTGAGGTATGTCTGTGTGTGTGAGGTGTGTCTGTGTGTGTGAGAGGTGTGTCTGTGTGTGTGAGAGGTGTGTCTGTGTGTGTGTGAGGTGTGTGTGTGTGAGGTGTGTTTGTGTGTGTGAGGTGTGTCTGTGTCTGTGTGAGGTGTGTGTGTGAGGTGTGTGTGTGAGGTGTGTCTATATGTGTGAGGTGTGTGTGTGTGAGGTGTGTCTGTGTCTGTGTGAGGTGTGTGTGTGAGGTGTGTGTGTGAGGTGTGTCTATATGTGTGAGGTGTGTGTGTGTGAGGTGTGTTTGTGTGAGGTGTGTGTGTGAGGTGTGTGTGTGAGGTGTGTCTATATGTGTGAGGTGTGTGTGTGTGAGGTGTGTGTGTGTGTGTGAGGTGTGTCTGTGTCTGTGTGAGGTGTGTGTGTGTGAGGTGTGTGTGTGTGAGGTGTGTGTGTGAGGTGTATGTGTGTGACGTGTGTCTGTGTTTGTGTGAGGTGTGTCTGTGTGTGTGAGGTGTGTCTGTGTGTATGTGAGGTGAGGTGTGTGTGTGAGGTGTGTGTGTGAGGTGTGTCTGTGTGTGAGGTGTGTCTGTGTGTGAGGTGTGTGTGTGAGGTGTGTGTGTGAGGTGCGTCTATGTGTGAGGTGTGTGTGTGAGGTGTGTATGTGAGGTGTGTCTGTGTGTGAGGTGTGTGTGTGAGGTGTGTGTGTGATGTGTGTCTATGTGTGATGTGTGTGTGTGAGGTGTGTCTGTGTGTGAGGTGTGTCTGTGTGTGAGGTGTGTGTGTGAGGTGTGTCTGTGTGTGAGGTGTGTGTGTGATGTGTGTCTATGTGTGATGTGTGTGTGTGAGGTGTGTCTGTGTGTGAGGTGTGTCTGTGTGTGAGGTGTGTGTGTGAGGTGTGTCTGTGTATGAGGTGTGTGTGTGAGGTGTGTGTGTGATGTGTGTCTATGTGTGAGGTGTGTGTGTGAGGTGTGTCTGTGTATGAGGTGTGTGTGTGAGGTGTGTGTGTGATGTGTGTCTATGTGTGATGTGTGTGTGTGAGGTGTGTCTGTGTGTGAGGTGTGTCTGTGTGTGAGGTGTTTGTGTGAGGTGTGTCTATGTGTGAGGTGTGTGTGTGAGGTGTGTCTGTGTGTGAGGTGTGTGTGTGAGGTGTGTCTATGTGTGAGGTGTGTGTGTGAGGTGTGTCTGTGTGTGAGGTGTGTGTGTGAGGTGTGTCTATGTGTGAGGTGTGTGTGTGAGGTGTGTCTGTGTGTGAGGTGTGTGTGTGAGGTGTCTATGAGTGACATGTGTGAGGTGTGTCTGTGTGTGAGGTGTGTGTGTGAGGTGTGTCTATGTGTGAGGTGTGTGTGTGATGTGTGTCTGTGTGTGAGGTGTGTCTGTGTGTGAGGTGTATGTGTGAGGTGTGTCTATGTGTGAGGTGTGTGTGTGAGGTGTGTCTGTGTGTGAGGTGTGTGTGTGAGGTGTCTATGAGTGACATGTGTGAGGTGTGTCTGTGTGTGAGGTGTGTGTGTGAGGTGTGTCTATGTGTGAGGTGTGTGTGTGATGTGTGTCTGTGTGTGAGGTGTGTCTGTGTGTGAGGTGTATGTGTGAGGTGTGTCTATGTGTGAGTTGTGTGTGTGAGGTGTGTGTGTGTGTGAGGTGTGTGTGTGAAGTGTGTCTATGTGTGAGGTGTGTGTGTGAGGTGTGTCTGTGTGTGAGGTGTGTGTGTGAGGTGTGTCTATGTGTGAGGTGTGTGTGTGAGGTGTGTCTGTGTGTGAGGTGTGTGTGTGTGTGAGTTTTGTCTATGTGTGAGATGTGTGAGGTGTGTCTGTGAGTGAGGTGTGTGAGGTGTGTGTGTGAGGTGTGTGAGTGTGAGGTGTGTGTGTATGTGTACGGGCCCTCATGCGTGTCCTGTCAGTCGTTTCACTCCTTTAAGAATATACTTGAGGCAGAGGAGAGTTTAGCATCATATAGTTTCTGATAGTTTTTTAAATAATCAGTAAGTCATATATCTTTATGCTTATCTTTACATTTTATTTATTTCCAATAAATATCCTATCTAATAAAAGAGTAATATGCAAATTGGCCCTCACTCCCAGTTGCAACATGGCTGTCCCCATGTGGTCTAAGATGGCTGCCCTGATGTGGACACAAGATGGTTGCCACATGATGGCCTTCAGGGGAGGGCACTTGTGGGCAATTAGGGGTGACCAGGCCAGCAGAGGAAGGCAGTTGGAAGAGACCAGAGAGGGAAGGCAGACAGGTGGGGTCCAGGCTTCAGGGGAGGGCAGTGGGGGATCAGGACTATAGGGGAGAGCAGTTTAGGGGAGACCAGACCTGCAGTGGAGGACAGTTGGATGGGGACCCAGGCCTGCAGGGGAGGGACGTTGAAGGGGGAACCAGACCAGCAAGGGAGGGCAGTTGGTGGCTCCAGGCCTGCAGGGGAGGGCAGTTGGGGGTAATCAGGCTAGCAGGGAGGGCCGTGAGAAGTGACTGACTGGGCCAGCAGAGGAAGGCAGTTGGGGATGACCAGGCCAGCAGAAGAGGGCAGTTGAGGGTGACCAGGCCAGCAAGAGATTGCAGTTGGGGGTGACCCAGGCCTGCAGTAGAGGACAGTTGGGGGGACAAGGCCAGAAAAGGAGGGCAGTAACGGGAGACTAGGCCAGAAAGGGAGGGCAGTTGAGGGATAGGGGACTTGGGTCTGCAGGGCAAGGCAGTTGGGGAGATCAGGCCTGCAGGAGAGGGCAGTTGGGGAGAACCAGGCAGCAGGGAGGGCAGTTAGGGGTGACCAGGTCAGCAGAGAAGAGCAGTTAGGGGCAGTTAAGGGAATACCAGGCCAGAAAGGGAGGGCAGTTGGGGGAGGGGGGACCCAGGCCTGCAGGATAGGGCAGTTGGGGGAACCAGGCCTGCAGGGGAGGGCAATTGGGGGGGCACCCAGGCCTGCAGAGGAGGGCAGTTGGGGGAGACCAGGCCTGCAGGGGAGGGCAATTGGGGGTGACCAGGCCTGCAGGGGAGGACAGTTAAGGGGCAATTGGGCTAACCAGGGAGCAGTTAGGCATCAATCAGGCTGGCAGGGAAGTGGTTAGGGGGTGATTGGGCTAGCAGGCAGAAGTGGTTAGGGGCAATCAGCAAGGAAGGTTGGTGAGCAGTTGGGAGCCAACAGTCCTGGATTGTGAGAGGGATGTTCGACCACTGGGAATGGTCCAAAATAGGCAGTCAGACATCCCTCAAGGTGTTCCAGATTGGAGAGGGTGCAGGCTGGGCTAAGGGACACCCCACCCCCATGCATGGGGCCTCTAGCCTATCCTATCTAATAAAAGAGTAATATGCAAATTTGATCGTACCTTCGCTACACTACCAGCCAATCAGGAGTGGGGGGTGGGGTCAAGCAGCATGAGGTAGAGGGCAGGGCAGGGCTGGGCCGGGCAACGATGGTGGGCCCTGATCGATTGCAGGTGGCTGACCTACAGTCAGGTCCGGGAAGAGGCCTCTCTCCCCTGACCTGGCTGTAGGCCTCGGGCAGGTGGAGGGCGGGGCCAGACACAGATGTTGGGCCCCCAATCGGCACTGTAGGCCGAGGTGGGTGGAATGCCCCAAATCACAGGGCGATGGCAGTGTGCCCAAGGCAGGTAAATTTGCACATGCTGGCGGGACAGGCAGCACCTGATGTAGCCTGCAGGATCCAGGCCACCACAGAAATGGCAGACCAGGCGGGCAGTGCCTAAAACTGCCTGTGGGGTCCAGGCTGCAATCAGGACCGGGCAGGCCTGGGAGGCAGCACCTGACCCTGTCCACCGCGATTGGGACCGGGTAGGAGGCATGGATAACGCCTGATGCTGCCTGCTATGTCCAGGCGATAGGGACTGTGCAGTTCCAGCAGACACCTCCTGATGTCGCCCACCAGGTCCAGGCGGCGATCGGCATGGGGCAGGCAGCATAGATAGTGCCTCACGTTTCCCGTGATCGGGACTGGGCAGTTCCAGCAGGAAGCTCCTGACCTTGCCCATGGGGTCCAGGTGGCGATCGGGACTGGGCAGTTCCAGAAGGCAGCTCCTGATGTTGACCGCGGGGTCCAGGTGGCAATAGGGACTGGGCAGTTCCAGAAGGCAGCTCCTGACCTTGCCCATGGGGTCCAGGTGGCGATCGAGACTGGGCAGTTCCAGAAGGCAGCTCCTGATGTTGCCCATGGGGTCCAGGTGGCAATAGGGACTGGGCAGTTCCAGAAGGCAGCTCCTGATGTTGCCCGCGGGGTCCAGGTGGCAATAGGGACTGGGCAGTTCCAGAAGGCAGCTCCTGATGTTGCCCGCGGGGTCCAGGTGGCAATAGGGACTGGGCAGTTCCAGAAGGCAGCTCCTGATGTTGCCCGCGGGGTCCAGGTGGCGATCGGGACTGGGCAGTTCCAGAAGGCAGCTCCTGATGTTGCCCGCGGGGTCCAGGTGGCGATCGGGACTGGGCAGTTCCAGAAGGCAGCTCCTGATGTTGCCCGCGGGGTCCAGGTGGCGATCGGGACTGGGCAGTTCCAGAAGGCAGCTCCTGATGTTGCCCGCGGGGTCCAGGCGGCAATCGGGATCCAGCAGGTGGCATGGACAGTGCCTGAAGTTGCTGGGGGGTCCATAGGCAGGGGTGGTCCGGGTCTCCGGAAAAAGCCATGGTGGCGGGGCTGAGGCAGAGGCGGTTACCAGTGATCAGGTCAGAAGGGAAGGGCAGTTGGGGGTGATCAGGCTGGCAGGGGGGGGTGCAGCTGGGGGCAAGCAGGCCAGCAGGAAGAGTGGTTAGGGGAGATCAAGCAGGCAGGCAGGTGAGCAGTTAAGAGCCAGTAGTCCTGGATTGCAAGGGGGTTGTCCAACTCCCAGTTTAGGCCCAATTCCACAGGGGTCCCAGATTAGAGAGGATGCAGGCCAGCCTAAGGGACCCCCCCTGCACAAATTTCATGCACCAGGCCACTAGTCCTATCTAATATAAGAGTAATATGTGATTTGGCCGTACCTTTGCTACAGCCACATCCATAAGCCACACCCACAAGCCAATCAGGAGCAAATAAACCCCAATCAAGATGGCTGTGGCCACAGAGAGCAGGAGGGAAGCTTGGGTTTCCTGGCAATGGAGGAAGCTAAGCTTTCCACTGTCCTTGCTGGCCTAGGCCTCCGCTCAATGCTACAAAGTTTCAATTATAGAGGATACATAATCCCAACAGAAATGGTGGCAGCCTCAGAGCTGGAGAGAGCAGAGGCTAGGGTTGCCCTGGCAAAGGAGGAAGCCAAGCTTCTGCAGCCCTAGCACCTAGGCCTCCACTGTAGGCTACAAAGTCTCAATTATAGAATTTAAATAAACCCAAACAGAAATGGCTGTCACCTCGGAGTGAGCAGAAGACTTGGCTCCACCCCAGGATGCAAAGTTTCAATTGTAGAACATAAATTAATCCCAGATCCCAGGGCCTCCACTTGGTTTGCTGGGGGCATGACCAGCCTGAAAACCACGATAGGCCCCTCGCCCAGGCTGCCCCACGCCCCAAGGGAACCACCATCCTGATCCAGGATGCCCTTCAGGGCAAACCAGCTGGCCCCCACCCATGCACCAGGCCTCTATTCTATCTAATAAAAGAGTAATAAGCAGATTGACCATCACTCCAATACACAATATGGCTGCCCCCATGTGATCAAAGATCCTGCCCCCATGTGGACACAAGATGGCTACCACAAGATGGCCATCAGGGGAGTGCCATTGGAAGGTTCCAGGCCTGCAAGGGAAGGCAGTTGTGGGCGATCAGGCCAGCAGGGGAGAGCAGCTGGGAGGAACCAGGCCTGCAAGAGAGGGAAATTGGGGGCAATCAAGCCTGCAGGGGAGGGCAATTAGGGGTGACTATGCCAGCAGAGGAGGGAAGTTGGGGGCAAACAGGCTGGAAGGGGAGCAGTTAGACATCAATTAGGCTGGCAGGGTAGTGGTTAGGGCATGATCAGGTTGGCAGGTAAAAGTGGTTAGGGACAATCAGGGAGGCAGGCAAGTGAGCAGTTTGGAGCCAGCAATCCTGAATTGTGAGAAGAATGTCTGACTGCCCGTTTAGGCCCGATCCCTATTGGGCAGTTGGACATCCCTCAAAGGGTCCCAGATTGGAGAGGTTGCAGGCGGGCTGAGGGTCACTCCTTGCCCCCTGTTCACGAATTTCATGCACTGTGCCTCTAGTCTATATTATAAAGAGGTAATATGAAAATTAGGACAGAACTTCATAATGAGTCATGACCAGACAGGAGGAGGCTACACACACAGGAGAGACCTGAAGGGAGTGGAGACAGAGACAGAGGCAGGGGCGTCAGTCCAAGATGGCAAGCTGGCTCGGGCAGCCCTGGGGCAGACACAGTCAGGAGGGCTGGAGAATGCTGGGAGTCAGGCATGGCTCCCAGCCCCCTGGGGCCCCGAAGCAGACACAGGCCGGGGGGCGGGGGGAGGGCTGGAGGATGCTGGGAGTCAGGCTCAGGTCCCAGCACCCTGTGGCACTGATCCAGCCTGACCCCCACAGCAGCCAGTGCTGCATGAGTCAGGCACGGGTCCTGGCTCCCCACAGCATCATCTGGCCTGACTTCCATGGCAGCCGGTGGTCAGGCCCTCCCACGGGGCACCTCCTCATGCGCTAGTCAAAATATAAATGGCTATGCACTAATATTCACCTGTAAATGTTCGGGAAAACACAGAAATATATCAAAAGCATCTGATGTCCACTAATCATGGGCCGTAGCGGTGGACAGTCTGTGAGAGGGATTCCTTGGGCACCACTGGCTAGGCCAGGAGCTGCAGAAGGAGTAGCACTAACCATTCGTGTCACCAGGAACACCCCTCTGCTTATGTGTGGCAGCACAGCTTCAGGGGTGAGTGTGGGGCCCCAAAGAGCTGTGGGAGGTTCTGATGAGACTTCTGCTCTCCCAGAAGTAACACAGCGAGGCAGATAACCTCAGTGGGTCATAAGATAGAACTGAAGCCAGATGTCAGCAAAGATGAACTGTAGCAGCCGGAAGGCTGAGTTGAGAATCCACTGTGGTGAGAGGAGCAGAGGACATGTGATGGGGACGGTGGTGGTGGATCAGGCCCCAGGGTTCAGGGGGCCCCTCAGAGCATTCCAGGCAGGAAGACATGCTCAGCACAGGCCTGAGATGGGTGGCTCCGTGGCCGCCGGTTGTGGCTGGGGGTCACACTGGGCAGGAAACAGCACAGGGGGGACGGAAACGTTAGCGTCACATTTTTTTTTTTTTTATGAATCTTCTCCAAGGATGTATTCTGGAGTTTAGATTTTATTCTGCAGTAAATGAAGGATCACTGGGTGTTTTTCTTTTTTAAGATGTCAATGGGCCAGTCAGAGTTCTGTCTTAGAGAAACACCAGTGGAGGGCAATGGGAGGTGTGAGGCAGGAGACGTGGCTCAGAGACCTATGGCCATAACCTCGCCGCGGGAATGAACTGCTGGCACTGTGTCGCCTGGACTGCCTGGACAGAAGGACACGGGCCCCACAGGAGACACTCCCTGGGGCCTGCTTCCTGCTCTCGATGACGGGCGCAATGGTGACATCAAGGCATTGAAATTATGTTGGGAAAAGGTCAGTTTTAGGAAGATCCCCAGTACTGAGCTGGTGGTTCAAGAAAAGCAAGAAGAGAGAGGAGAGGAAGGACTCGGGGAGAGTTCAGGGGAGCAGGGATGAGGGGAGGCATGGACAAGGCAGGGTGTTGTGGGGCAGATGGGAGTGAAAGACCACTGGGGCCCAGACCAGATTAAAATTTAGGGAGCCTTTATTAGCCAGCCCAGGGACTGCTCTGCCATCTTCCACACAGGGAGACCAGAGAGCAGTCCTGACCCTTTGTGCAGGACCACTCTTAAGCACATTAACCACATCCTATTTTTGTACAATAAGCAACCCACGATAAAACAGTTTTTCCCCAGCTACATCAGAGTCGTGCCATTGGTGACCATGCCACCCACAAGGTCATCCTGTTCTTCAGAAAGCTGACAGTGTTCTATGAAAGAAGGCCTACGTGCTGGGAAGGGGCCATGAGACCATTATCTCAAGGCCTGGCCTAGTGTCAGCACTGACTACTCTATCTGGGGCATAGTCCACGGCCTCCATAGTGCTCAAAAATCCCCACTCTACAACGGGGTGCTGACTGGGTCATCCCTGTAGGAAGCATCCGAGTCACGTATCAAATCAGCTGAGACATCACTGTCCTGAGTGTATTCCCTTGGCTCTTGCTCATCTGGCAGTGCATTCACACCGAGTCCTCACCGGTGCCACCACCTCCCACCAGCAACCCACATTCAGACCCACTCCATGAACCATGGCCCTTCCTGCCCAGGAGCAGGCTGCCCACAGCAAGGTGGTTGTCCACCTTGCCCTTCACACTGTATGTTCCTCAGGCCTAGATGGCCCACTGCTGGGTGCTCGGTCCCTGATGCCACTGCCCTGACCCTGGGACTTGACTGACCATTCTTCTCCCAGCGACTACAAGAATGACAGTAGCCACATCTGAGTCTAGGTGTGAGTCAAAACTAATGCTTGATGTGGGCATACTTATGATATATTTTGTCCCAAGATTTTGTGGTTTTTTAATTGATTTTTATAGAGGGAGAGAAATAGAAACAGTGATAAGAGAGAATCATTAATCGGCTGCCTCCTGCACACCCCACACTAGGGATCAAGCCCAAAACCAGGTATGTGCCCTGACCAGGAATTGAACCATGACCTCCTGGATCATATGTTGATGCTCAACCACTGAGCCATGCCAACAGCGTGTTCCCAGTTTCTTAAGGACACTTCATATATTTTTTAATTGATTTTTTTACAGAGAGGAAGGGATAGGGATAAAGAGTTAGAAACATCGATGAGAGAGAAACATTGATCAGCTGCTTTGACCAGAATCGAACCTGGGGCCCTTCAGTCTCCAGGCCGACTGATCCAAACTGGTTAGGGCAAGCACATTTCTTTATAAACAAATGTGGAGCTGTAGGAGCAGGGGAGGGAAAAAGACTACATACAAATAGTCAACCAGGGGTGTTACATTGAAACCATTTGAATGATGTGTAGGCACACATACACTAATATGGAAATTTAATTCATGTCTGTGTTGATTAATAAATGCAGCTTGAGATATGGAATCTGTGAGGTGCACCGATTTCAGTTAAGTTATACTTTTAATTTCTAAAGGTAATTTAAAAACATAAGTGTGTGTGAGCATGCGCCTGAGAGAGAAAAGAAGTAAGAAAACACCAAAGAAGTTGAAAAGTCTTCCACAATGCTTCTGCTCTCCCCACCAGAGCATGTCACCCTGTTGCCATTAGAATCCCTACAAAACAGCTTTCTGAACCTCTGAACCAGGCATCAGAGACAGCAAGGCTGTCTTTGCCAAGAACTGAAGTTTTTTGAAAGAAGGGCAAGTAGTCTTTGATATAAAGACGTTGTATTCACATGGCAAGTCTGTAAACGATGCTTAAGTCCAGAGGATTTACTCACTGAGCAGGACCAGAAATTGGGGTAGAGCCTGGCTTCATGGTGACACACAACTGCTAAGAAAGGTTGTGCGGCCATGGGAGCAGCGAGCTGTCAGGCAGGTGGGCGGGCGGCCAGTGAAATAGCCTTTCAGGTGCTTTATGAGAGCACACGTCATTCCAGCTGCTCCCTGGCTCAGACACTTCCACTGGAAGGAATCTTCAAGAAAAATCAAGTCTTTAAAACAGTTAACTCGGGCGACGCCATCAGCCTCACACCATGGCCATTGAGTCAGAGGCAGGTGGGCTTGGATAGGGATATATTGTAATTCTAACATAGTTGGCCATATTGTTAGTCATGTTCCTCTTAGTGTTTTTCACACTTTAATGTTTTATAGAAGGAAAAACAATTACGAACCACCATGATCACTTAAATCAATTTTTATCTCATAAAAATACATGTAACTATAGAACCGTCATGTAGTAGTAGGTCTGTGTAAATCTGCATACACGCAAAAGGGTAAGTGGTCTTGTTTGTTTGTTTGTTTGTTTGTTTATTTATTTCATAGAGGAAGGGAATGGGGGAGAGAGAGAGAAACCTCAGTGATGAGAGAGAATCATTGATTGGCTGCCTCCTGTATGCCACCTACTGGAGATGCCCGAAACTCAGCCCTGTGTCCTGACAAGTTGAACTGTGACCTCCTGGTTCATAGGTCAACACTCAACCCCTGAGCACACCTGCTGGGCATCATGTTTCTATTGGTTCTGAAATATGCATATGCTTTTTAAAGATTATACTTCAAATAACACAGAGAAGTATGTATTACCTATAAGTGTGTGCAGCAGAGAACTTGAATGCTTTCTAGAATAAGTCTGATTCTAGTTTTAAAATACTTCCTTAGATAAGTATATCAAATCACAAAGACAGTGATTCAATCCAGCTGCTGCTGTCCACTGCCTGGGTACTCAGTGACCTCATGTGTGGGCAGGTGGCCCAGGGATGTCCCACCTCACATGTACTAGTGTGTAGGATGTTGTGTCTTTATGTGAGTCTTACTGTCCCGTCTTACCTTACCAGTAAATCATGCTTTAAGTATGTAGAAGATTATTCATTATTAAACACAAAAATTTTGAATGTTAATAATCTTTGTTATTTATTTATTTATTTATTTATTTATTTATTTATTTATTTTGCTTTTAAGGAACTCAGTGACTTAATAGCCTTTGGAGAAATTCACTGAGTAACAGGTATAAAGATACAGTAGACACAAGATTCTTTACTAAAAACCAATATAATTAAGACCTATTAGTTTTCTAGATCTGAGAAAACTCAACAAAATCATATGGGCAGGTAGAATTTAGATGCTTAGATAGACATCTCTCCATGGAGGAAGGGTAGGGTGGTTGTCCTGATGATGGAGTGTGGACTGGAGACCCACAGGAGGAGATGGGAAGGCCAGATACAGACCGGGACCACACTCCCCATGTCTGCCCTCCCTCACTCTCATCTCAGACTTCACTCTCCCTCACAGGGTCAGTAGAGTGAAGACACTGGAACAACCATTTTTGAAAAATAACACACCTGAATTTTTCATTCCCAGGAAAATATTTATATCCTTGAACATTTTATATGTGACTGTATCAATCACTCAAGTGATTGGCAAGCACATGGTAATGTATGCCAGGCAGTCAGAGAACCAGAATTTAATAGTCAGAGACACTGGCCCAGAGAAGGGTATGGCAGGGAGAGGAGCTTGTTCCTATTTATATATCTAAAAGCCAAGCAACTGGAATGACCGGGATGATAGGAACGACTGGTCACTATGATGTGCACTGCAGCCAGCCAACTGCCCCAATCAGGGTCAGGGCTGCCAGCCAACCTCCCATGGATCCCCCCAACAAGGCATGGGCTCAATCGCCCCCACCCCAACCCTGATTTGGGATGGAGCTAGCCAGCTGACTTCCCATGGGTTCCTCCATACCCCCAGCTGGTCAAGGCCCCTATAGGGGCAGCTGGCCAGACCCCAACTATGTGGAAATTCATGCAACAGGCCTCTGGTTGAATAATAAAACACAGGCAATCAAGACTTTAGCTCATCATTTTCCCAGGGTTATCTATACAAATAAAAGCCCAGGTGGTCCTTATGCCTGATGTCATCACAAGATGGTTGCCACAAGATGGCCACCACAAGATAGCTCCACAAGATGACTGCATGCATAGTGGAGTCAGGGCCCAGATGCCGTTTGGTGCAGTAAGGCCTGGGGGACCCACGGCTCTGCATGGCACGGAGGGTGCCCATCCCAGAGCCTCTGCCGCCTTGCACAGAGGAGGTAGGTCCTGACAAAGGAGGCAGGTCCCAGCAGGGAAGGGCAGTTGTGGCTGATTGGGCTGGCAGGGGAGGGTAGTTGGAGGCAACCAGGCCAGCTGGTGAGCAGTTAGGCATCAATCAGGTGAGCAGGGGAGTGGTTAGGGAGCCATCAGGATGGCAGGAATCATATAGGGGCTGATCAGGCAGGGAGGCAGGTGATCTGTTAAGAGCCAGTGGTTCCAGATTGTAAGAGTGATGTCTGACTGGCAGTTGGACATTCCCCGAGGGGTCCCAGATTGGAGAGGATGAAGTCCAGGCTGAGGGACACCATACCCCCATGCAAAAATCTCATGCACCGGGCCTCTAGTCTATACATCCTATCTAATAAAAGAGTAATGTGCGAAGTGGCCATAACTCTGCTACACCCACAAGCCACACCACCAGCCAATCAGAAGCAAGTATGCAAATAAATGCCAACCAAGATGGCTGCAGCCAGCGAGAGCAGGAGGGAGGCTTGAGTTTCCCTGGCAATGGAGGAAGCCAAGCTTTCTGCCAGCCCTTGCCGGCCTAGGCCTCCACTCTATGCTACAAAGTTTCCATTATAAAAGATACATAAATCACAACAGAAATGGCAGCAGCCTCTGAGCTGTAGAGAGCAGAGGCTAGGGTTGCCCCCAGCAATGCAGGAAGCCAAGCTTCTGCAGTTCTTGCCAGCCTAGACCTCCACTCCAGGCTACATAGTTTCAATTATAGAAGGTAAATAAATTTTTTAAAAAATGGCTGCTGCCACAGAGCTAGCAAAAGGCTTGGCTCCGCTGCAGGCTACAAAGTTTCAATTGTAGAAGATAAATAAATCCCAGATCCCAGAGCATCCAATTGGATTGCTGGGGGACATGGCCAGCCTGGAAACCACCACAAGCCCCTTGCCCAGGCCGCTCCATGTCCCAAGGGAACCCCCACCCTGATCCAGGACACCCTTCAGGGCAAACCAGCTGCCCCCCCCACATGCACCAGGCCTCTATCCTATCTAATAAAGGAGTAATATGCAGATTGACTATCACTCCAACATACAAGACGGCTGCCCGCATGTGGTCAAAAATCCTGCCCCCATGTGGACACAAGATGGCCACCACAAGATGGCCAGCAGAGGAGGGCCACTAGAAGTGACCAGGCCTGCAAGGGAGAGCAGTTCTGGGTGATTAGGCCAGCAGGGGAGGGCAGTTGGGAGGAACCAGGCCTGCAAGGATGGGCAGTTGGGGGCAACCAAGCCTGCAGGGAAGGGCTGCTGCATGGATGCGGTGACTCGGGCATACAGGGGAGAGCAGTTGGGGGTAACCAGGCCTGTAGGGAAGGGCTGTTGGTGGTGCCCAGGCTTACAGGGGAGGGTAGTGGGGATGGACCAGGCCTGTAAAGGAGGACTGTTGGCGGCAATTAAGTGTCCAGGGGAAGGCAGTTAGGGCTGACCAGGCTGGCAAAGGAGGGAAGTTGGGGGGAAATAGGCTGGCAGGGGAGCAGTTAGACATCAATCATGCTGACAGGGGAGTGGTTAGGGGGTGATCAGGCTGGCAGGCAAAAGCAGTTAGGGGCAATCAGGAAGGTAGGCAGGTGAGCAGTTGGGGGCCAGCAGTCCTGGATTGTGAGAGGGATGTCCCACTGCTCGTTTAGGCCTGATCCTACCAGGATCCCAGATTGAAGAGGGTGCAGGCTGGCCTGAGGGACACCCGCCCCATGCACGAATTTCATGCACTGGGCCTCTAGGCATATCTAATAAAATAGTAATATGCAAATTGACCTACCTCCGATACACCCACAAGCCATGCCTATAAGCCACGCTAACCAGCCAATCAGGAGCAAATAAACCTCAACCAAGAGGGCTGTGGCCACTGAGAGCAAGAGGGAAGCTTGGGTTTCCCCGCAATGGAGGAAGCCAAGCTTTCCGCCTGCCCTTGCCAGCCTAGGCCTCCACTCAATGCTACAAAGTTTCAGTTATAGGAGATACATAATTCCAACAGAAATGGCAGCAGCCACGGAGCTATAGAGAGCAGAGGCAAGGGTGATGGAGGAAGCCAAGCTTCCGCAGCCCTAGCACTTGGGCCTCCACTCTAGACTACAAAGTTTCAATTATAGAATTTAAATGAATCCAAATAGAAATGGCTGTCACCACAGAGCGAGCAGAAGTATTGGCCCCACTGTAGGCTACAAAATGTCAATTGTAAAACATAAATTAATCCCAGATCTCAGGGCCTCCACTTGGGTCACTGATGAGTGTAGCCAGCCTGCATACCACAACAGGCCCCTCTCCCAGGCTGTCTTATGCCCCAACAAGGGAACTCCCAATCTGGAGTGTGATCAAAGTGTGATCTGGAACACACTTCAGAACACACCAGCTGGCCCCCATCTGTACACCAGGCCTCTATCCTATCTAATAAAAGAGTAATAAGCAGATTGACCATCACTCCAGCACACAAGATGGCTGCCCCCATGTGTCAAAGATCCTGCCCCCATGTGGACACAAGTTGGCCACCACAATGTGGCCTGCAGGGGAGGGCAGTTGGAAGGGATCAGACCTGCAAGGAAGGGCAGTTGGGGGCGATCAAGCCTGCAGGGGAGGGTATTTAGGGGTGACCAGACCAGCAGAGGAGGGAAATTGTGGGCAAACGGGCTGGCAAGAGAGCAGTTAGCATCAATTAGGCTGGCAAGGTAGTGGTTAGCGGGTGATGAGGTTGGCAGGCCGAAGCGGTTAGGGGCAATCAGGGAGGCAGGCAGATGAGCATTTTGGAGCCACCAGTCCTGGATTGTGAGAAGAATGTCCATCTGCCCTTAGGATCTGGCCTAAACGGGCAGATGGACATCCCTCGAGTGGTCCCATTTTGGACAGGGTGCAGGCTGGGCTGAGGGACACCCCCTCCCCACCTCCTGTGCACAAATTTCGTGCACTGGGCATCTAGTCCTATCTAATAAAAGAGTAATATGCAAATTGACCATACCTCTACTATACTCACCAGCCGCACCCACTAACCAATCAGAGTGAGTATGCAAATTAACCCAGCCAAGATAGCCGTTAATTTGTATATCCAGGTGCAAAAGTTGAGTAGAAGCAAGCCAAGCACTGCAGAAGGGAGCAAAGCTGCAGAGAAGGAAGCAAGCAAGGCGGTGGAGAAGGGAGGGAAGCAGGTGGGGCAGGGGAGAGGGGAGGGAGCAAGGCAGAGAAGATGGGAGAGAGTGTGGCAGCAGAGATGGGAAGGAGCTTTGCTCAGGCCACAGAAAGCCCTATTCTTGCAGGAATCTTCCTGCCACAGGTTTCTAGTCCTATCTAATAAAAGAGTAATATGCTAATTTGACAGTACCTTTGCCACACCCACAAGACCTGCCCACAGACACACCCACCAGCCAATCAGGAGCAGATTATGCAAATAAACTCCAACCAAGATGGCTGCCGCCACTGAGAGCAGGAGGAAGGCTTGGGTTTCCCTGGCAACAGAGGAAGCCAAGCTTTCTGCCTGCCAGGCCTCCACTCAATGTTACGAAGTTTCAGTTATAAAAGATACAGAAATGGCAGCAGCCACTGAGCTGGAGAGAGCAGAGGCTTGGGTTTCCCTGGCAACCTGCCATTGCAGGTCTAGGGCTCCACTCTAGACTACAAAGTTTCAAACAGAAATGGCTATGGCCATGGAGTGAGCAGAAGGCTTGGCTGCGCTCCAGGCTACAAAGTTTCAATTATAGACATAGATTAATCCCACATATCAGGGCCTCTGCTTGGGTCGTCGGAGGGACATGGCTGGCCTGCAAACCTCCACAGGCACTTCGCCCAGGTCACCCCTCACCCCAAGGGAACCCCCACCCTGATCTGGGACACTCTTCAGGGCAAACCAGCTGGCCCCTACCCATGCACCAGGCCTTTATATCCTATCTAATAAAAGAGTAATTTGCAGATTGACCATCACTCCAACACACAAGAGGGCTGCCCCAATATGGTCAAAGATCCTGCCCCCATGTGGACACAAGTTGGCCAGCAGGGGAGGGCCGTTGGGAGGTTCCAGGCCCTGCAAGGGAGGGAAGTTGTGGGCAATCAGGCCAGCAGGGGAGGGTAGTTGGGAGGGACCAGGCCTGCAAGGGAGGGCAGTTGGGGGTGATCAAGCCGGCAGGGCAGTTAGGGGTGACCAGGCTGGCAAAGGAGGGAAGTTGGGGGCAAACAAACTGGCAGGGGAGCAGTTAGACATCAATTAGCCTGTCAGGGTAGTGGTTAGTGGATGATCAGGCTGCCAAGCAGAATGGTTAAGGCAATCAGGGAGGCAGGCAGGTGAGCAGTTTTGTTCAAACAGTCCTGGATTGTGAGAAGGATGTAAAACTGCCCATTTAGGATCGGGCATAAACGGGCAGTCAGACATCCCTTGAGGTGTCCCAGATTGGAGAGGGTGCAGGCTGGGCTAAGGGACACCCCACCCCCATGCACAAATTTCATGCACCAGGTCTCTAGTATATATATATATAAAAGCCTAATTGACCATCATACCCAAAATAACTTAATGGACAACTGAACAGGTTGCTTGGGACAACCAAGGAGGCAGGGGGGTTAGTGCAGGATGACCAAACAACTGAGCAGCAGGCTGTGTGGGAATACTGGGCTTCCACGGGGGTTGGTGAGGAATGACCAAACTACTGAACGGAGGGCTTTATGGGGCGATCAGGCCGGCAGTGGGGTTAGCGAGAAACACCCAAACAACTGAACAACAGGTTACATAGGGTGACCAGGCTAGCAGGAGGGACAGTTTGGGGTGACCAGGCCAGTAGAAGTTGTCAGTTAGGGCTGACCAAGTTGGCAGAGGTGAGCAGTTAGGAGCAACCAGACCAGCAGAGGGTGGCAGTTAGGTGTGACCAAGCCAACGGGGGGGGGGGGGGGATATTTGGGGGCAACCAGAGGGAGTTAGGAGCCTGCAACCGGCAGTTAGGATGACCAGGCCATTGGGGGGCGAGGGCAGTTGGGGGCAATCAGGCAGACAGGCAGGTGAGCATTTAGAAGCCAGCTGTCTAGGATTATGAGAGGGATGTCCGACTGCCGGTTTAGGCCCAATCTCTGGGATTTGGTCTAAACAGCCGTTGGACATGCTTTGAGGGGTCCTGGATTGGAGAGGGTGCAGGCTGGGCTGAGGGTACCCTCCCCCTCCCATGCACGAATTTTGTGCACTAGGCCTCTAGTATATATATAAAACGCCAGCGACCATAATGCCGTACTTACCAGAATGATCAGTCACTGTGACACCCACTGTGGACAGTGAACTGGGCCAATCAGTGGGTGGGGGTGGCCAGCTAACCTTCCAAAGCCCCTCCCCTTGGCCGGCTTCAGCCCAATCGGACTCTCCTACCCTGATCAAGGGTGGGGCCGGCCAGTCAAATGCCCTCCTGCCTTTTCCCCCAGGCAGCCCCACCATGATAGACCTGCAGCCCCTCCCCCTCATTGGCCCCGCCCTTATCGCAGCCTCTCACCTCAATATGGATTGGGGCTGGTAGCCAACCTCAATCAGCCCCTCCCCCAACCTGACCTACCACAGTGTGACCCCCCAACCCAATCAGGGGCAAAGCTGGCTGGCCAACCATCCATGGCCCCTCCCCCAGGCCGCTGGCACCCGATCAGCAACCCCTACCCATTTGGAGGAGTGGCTGACCATCCCACCACCCACTGCCCCTTCCCATGACCAGCCAAACCCCCAGTTGTGCTCTCAATCCCAATTAAGGGGCAGGTCCCACCAGCCAATCCCCAGCAGCCCCTCCCCACAGCTGGCCTGGCCCTGATCAGGCCTTATCTAGGGAGGCCGGCCAACCAACCTCCCATCATCTCCTCCTCTCGGCAGGCCCAGGCCCGATCTGCCCCAATTTGGGATGGCCGGACCCGACCCATGCACGAATTCATGCACTGGGCCTCTAGTTGAGACATAAAGGACTGTAATGTTGTGTACATTTAAGTTGTACAAAGTATTTTATTGCTTTGACCCACTTATGTGGCAGATTGATTACCACCGTTCTCATAATTTTTAAAGAATAAGGTTGAAATTCCATTTCAGTGCATTGAGCATGTTCTCCTCAAACTCCACTGCTAATGCTTCGCTGGTGGCTAGAATATTCTTTAATATTTACTGTCCAGGTTTCTTTGTAAACCAGATAACTGCATTTTGTTTTAATTGCCTGTTTCAGCTTCCTCTTCTGCTCACTGCCGCTGAGAGAACCATGTTTGTCACTTTTATTTCACTTCATACATTCATCTACGTGATGTGTTGGGGTGCTTCCCTTTATTGGTGATTCGATGTGCTGGCCACCCTGTCTTTTATACGGGATCCTAATATTGAAGAGATGGCCTCATTTTTTAATAGATGTTGTCTTTTGTTTAAGTAATACAGTGACATTTTGAAGTAAAATATTTTTGCTTTGACTTTTAACATGGTTTACATCTATATTTAGCATCAGCATTTATTGTGTGGGTTTTCTACCTAAAGAATCAGCCCTAGCCAGTTTTGCTCAGGGTTAGAGTGTCAGCCAAAGGGTTCTGGGTTTGATTCTGGTAGAGGGCACACACCTTGGTTGCAGGCTCCTCCCTGGCTGGGCCCCGGTCCAGGAGGCAACCAATCATTGTTTTTCTCTCACATAGATGTTCCTCTCTGTCTTTCCCTCTCTAAAAGATCAGTGGGAAATACTTTAGGGTGAGGGTTGACACAAAAACAAAAAGAGTCACAGCAAAGTTTTCAAAGTGATTATCGCTTTGTCATGAATACCTTCGTCTGGGCAGGTGCGGGAGTCACTGGATATTTGTTTGAATGAGTGAATAGGTGAGTGAAACATTTTGTTCCCGCAGAATACCAAGGTGAAAATATCTGTCTCTACCTTTTGCTTTGTGCCTTGAGGAGCAGTCTGTCAGGCTCTAAGGAGATAACTGCTCTGTAGGTCTGACAGCCCCATGACAGTGGAGCAATGCAGGCACCTGACAATTTTAAAGGAAAGCCTGGAGATCAGGGTGTTCGGGTGTAGGTTCGTGTAAATTTCAAGCTGATCCTAACTATTTGGGAAGTTAGAGACCGTCACAGACCACTGACAGGAATGCGGGCCTCGTGATCTCAGGCCCAGCATGTGGGAACACTGAAAGTTGAACTACTTCTGGGAATGCATTTACAACAAAACAAAATCATATAGGCAAGTAAGAATTCAATAAAACTAGAAAGCATGAATAACACTCTATTGTCGGGGGAAACAGGACATGGGAAGCCAGTGAGCACCTAATCCAGTGACATCTTGCAATTTTAAAACAACTTCTATTTATAAAAATGTTTTCACTTGAAATCACATTTTCATTTCAATCATCTTAGAGGTACATAGAACCATTTTACTAAATGCATACAATGTAAATAAAATGCAGTACGTGTGCCCCTCTAGGAAACCATTTCCCACTGATTAATGTGGGATTTGCTTCTGGAATTTGTCCCTGTGCCTTATGAAACCATCTATTTTCCCATTTCCAGGAGACGCTATTGTCAAGTGTGCATAATCTGTTTCCAAAGCCGTAAGGATCTAATGCAGTGTAACATCTCCCATCTCACATTTCAGGATCATGGCTGGCAATAGTCCTTTTGGAGAGAGATGCCCACACCACTGAGCCTTACGAACCCAAAGAATGGGCATGTCTTCTACCAGGAGTGCTGCTGAGATTCATGGCACAATAACGGCATGATTGGGATAGCACAAACTATAATTTTGCGCGATTTGCTAAAGATGAAAGCAACCTTTCCTGTAAAATGACATCATTATTATGCGAAAGCAAGAAGTCTGGCCATAACCGGGAGCCCCATAAATATCTCGGCAGCCTCCAAAGCTGCCCATTCCATTAAAAACTAACAGACCTGTGAGTGTGTGTGTGTGTGTGTGTGTGTGTGGCTGCACTTGCAAAGCAGTGTATGCCAGTGGCAAGCACCGCTTATGATGGATTATGTGAACTCTTCGCTGTTTGCATACTATGGAAGGTCAGTAGGCTATGTCTGTGACTGACGCTTTTAGAGAAGTTTGAAAGTGGTGAAATATACTGACATGTTGGAGGACTGGTTCTCCCAACACTGACATAGAAGAGATGCGAAATAGTATCATTAGGGTCTTTCCTATAAAAATGTAAGACATAACTTCAATTGCATCCTCTTAGGAAAATGTAGAAATCTAGGGGAGTTGGTATGAATATAAGACAAGAAAGCAAGACATTGAAAAAAAAAAGTTACTTCAGGAGAAATGACAAAAAAAAAAAAAAAACCCCACAAAAAACAAAAAAAAAAACAATGGGCCTGATAACCAGAAAACTCAGCCCAGGTTATGGTCCTCGCTCTCAGCCCTCTCACAGGAAATCGCAGGTTTGAGCGCCTTACCCACAAACTGAGGGGAATGCACCTAAGGAGCCACGGGGAGCCCAGCCTCCTTGGAACCCCAGGGATGGTCCTGCAGGAGGCCAGCACTTGTCCACAACCAAAATTTTATACGCCATGTTCTTCATGAAAGAAAACTTCCTGTTTCTTTCTCTCACCCCACTCTAACAAATGTTCTCCTCTTGCCCTCACCTGGCAATAACTCTTGTTTCCTGATCAATCTCCCTTCCTTACGCTGCCTTTATGGTCCTGGAACAGTCACTCTAACATTGCTTTTCCTGCAAACATGACCTGGCTGAGCACACGTTGCCTGTTCTCGGGGTGTGTCTTGGAGGAAGAGGGGAGGACAATGGCTGATAAGCAGATGCCGATTTGATGGCTCATGTCCTCCGCTCAAGACTGTGGGCACGAAGCCTGTGCTACAGAACTTGGAGTCATCTTCACGTTGGGCGTTGAGTGCACATCCTTCTCTGACCTCGCACTCTGGCTGCTGTTCGGGCGCCACTGAAAGTCCCCCGTTAGCTTTCAGACAGGCTAGTGTACCAGTAGGAAACCCTGGCTGAGAGCAATGCTCTCAAGTGCTGTAGCTTTATTGGAATTTCGATTTTTAAAGTTATAGTTCTCTTTATATATTGCCTTGATTTAAAATAATAAGTTTTAAAATTGATAGGGTATTTCTGGTTTCTTGGTGTTAAGAGTCCAGTCTAAGAGCAGGGACTACTTTTCATGCATGGTAGCTTGTGCAGCAGTTAAAGAACGGATGTGTGTTTTCCAAACCTGTTCCCGAGGCACCCTGGGCAGCAGTGAATTCTGCGTGCTACCATTGTTAGAGAGAAAGGCAGGGACCTCTGTCTGCTGCCACATACATCCCTTCTAGAACCTGCACATGCAAAGATGGAACTCCAGGAGATGGGTTCCGGGCTAGGAGCACCATGAGACTGATGACGGGGTACTGCACATGCTGTACTGTACATGCAACCCTTTGAGGACCTCCACAGCCTCCGGACCCAGCCCTTCTGCTGTCAATCTGAGATCTGCCAGCCCACCTGTCAGGAATATTATAAAGTGTTTGTCAAATAAATTTAGCCATCGTCATTGCATCGCCAGCACCTTCCTTAGAAGTGGACATGTCATGGACACCTGATAAACATGGAAAGGCTGAGTGAATCAATGGCTAATGACCAGGCTGTTCATCGGAAGCGATCGCCTCCCTGGGAGAAGGGCACCATCTGGGTTTTATGTCTCAGGTCGCCCTCACCAATATCTGAGGGGCATGGGCCTTCCTGCGTGAGCGCGGAGAAGTCAAAGCGATGGCCAGCTCAGCTGTCTCACATGGCAGGGAGGGGCTGTGGTAGAAAAATAAATGGAACACAGCCGGTTCCGGAAAAATGAGCAGTAACCTTCTGGGAGAGGCAAGGAGATAGATATCAGAGCCCTGTGATTAAATTAACTCTGAAACAAGACACGCCATCTTTCTTCTTCACGTTCATATTGGAGCAGTGCACTCTTGTTCGGAGGCAGTCCTTCTCGGGATTTCATTAGCCATCTGTCAGAGCTGCGAGCCAGCAGTCCGCTGAGCGAGCTGCATCCCAGCTGCTTCACTCCCAGCAGCAGACCTGCTCAGAGCTCCCCAATAGACCGGGACAGTTCTCCTGGCAGGCTCAGGCACTCAGTAAATAGTTACATGTTTTAAAAGAGGTAAAGCTAGTAAATGATAATAAAATAGGAGAAAAACAATTGTTTCTTAAATAATTTGTCTAATAGTTATCTTCAACATACTCTGCATTTTCTATAAATTCAGAGTTGGATCCAGAGCCTAGATGAGTCAGGTTCAATATTTAAGTAAAAGTCCTTTTATTTTTTAAATATATTTCTATTGATTTTAGAGAGAAAAGGAGAGAGGGAGAGATTGGTAGAAACATTGATGAGAAATATCAACCTTGATCAGCTGCCTCCTGCACACCCCCTGTTGGGGATCGAACCCAACACATGGCAAGTGCCCTGACTCAGAATCCAACTATGACTTCCTGGTACATGGGTCAGTGCTCAACCTTTGAGACACACCAGCTGGGTTAAGAGTCCTTTTAAAAGGGGGCTTCTTGCCTTATATATTGTGATTCAATTTGTTGAGCTCCACCCTCTGCACCGAAAGTTTGCAGGTTTGATTCCTGTCAGGGCACATGCCCAGGTTACAAACTAGGTCCCCAGTAGGGGGTGTGCAGGGGCAGCCAATTCATAATTTGCTCTCACATCAGTGTTCCTCTCTCTCTCCCTTTCCCTTCTTCTCTTTCTAAAAATCAATTTTTTTCAAAAAAATGAGTTGTCTCTTTTACCAGGAGACAGTTGACGCTGCTGTTTCTCTTGTATGGCTTTCGCAGCTCTCAGTGGTCAATGCCTGGATCCACTGTTCAACCATTGATTCTCAGGCTGTGAAATGGGGCCAGTTGTAACTCCCTGCTTGGTCTGTGTTGGGGTGCCTCTATAAAGACAACCTCCTGCTGTATGCTTACTGCAGCACAGCTGTCAGTGGAGCATGCTGGTTAATTGGGATTCTTCCCCTGGGGACGGTTCTTCACTCTTTCTCAGTATCCTTATCAGCTAATGAATTCTAACATATATAGATGTATGTACAGACCTAAGCCCATCGAAGAAGTCATTGTCTGTGTTTAATGCTTCAATGATTTCCATGTGTCTGCTGGGGACCTGCTCAGTTGATCATGGAGCATCTTTTCCGTTGCCCAGCCTGGAACGGGACTCAGTTCCTTTGCAACAGAACCCTGTGCTGTGAAAGGCCCCAACGTGCCTCGGCCACAAAGCACACCTCAGGATGCTCCTTGCTTGCATGGGACACACGGGATGTGTCTAAGCATCAGGTGCTCACTTCTGGCTCAGATGGCTCACAGGCTTCAGGGCCGACAGGGGCACAGTGACCCCAAGCACAGCAGGAGGGACAGCGTCCTGCACGCCCCATGTCCAGCCCACCTGCTCAGAGCCATCCTCCCACTGGCTGACTGACAGCCACCCACCTCCTAGTTCCCTGCTCTCCAGTGCACACAACTAACTGCTCACAGGCCACTAGACTGTGCCCGGTGGTGGCCCCTCTAACATGCTCTTCCTTGCTTTCATTCATTTTCACTATTGACAGTTGGCTTTTTATAAAATAAGTTTATAAAAAATGATGTAAGATTGTTACCTGCTTCCAAAGTAAACTTCAGCAGCCAGGTGTCGTGGAGGGAGTCTGGCCTTTACCTCTGCCCTGCCAGGGAGGTGTCCCTTCCAGAAGCCAGCTGTGGTTTCTCCTTTACTTCCTTTTAATGAAAGGTATTGGGGTGGCTTCGGTTAGTAAGACAACAGATTTCATGTGTACAATTCTGTGACACATCATCTGGATATTGCATTGTGTGCCCAGCAGATATCCTGCTTGTCACCATATATCTGACCCCTTAACCCTTTCCAGCCCCCCACTGCCTAACTCTGGTGACCACCTGCTGTTGGTCAGATGCCACCCTAAGACCGGGCAGATGGCCCACCATGCCACTGTGTTTCTGCCAAGTGGCCTTTCTATATTGTCATGACTGATGATGAAAGTGACGTCCTTACTGCAGGGCAAATCCTATCAGTAAACAATGCAACTGACTTCTGAGGGAAATGAGCAGCAATGCGGGGCAGGGCCTGGCAGGTGAGGAAAGCGTCTCTTTGGGAGACGAAATGGACATAAAGATCCTTCTTCCAAGGAATGAATTTGATTGCTTTGTGCCAAAGGTAAAACTCCTATAAGGACAACAGTAAGAACCCTTGTCTGCCACGCAGTTTGTTCAGAGACTTACGAACACATGTGTCTGTGAGAATATGTAACATGTTCAAGATGATTTCATTAAACATGCCAACCAAAATCCCTGCATCACTGCGTCATTTCATCAGATGGTCTAATATCATTGTACCTCCAATTCCTGAGGCAGACGGTACAACAAAGAGAAGATGGTACATTCTGTCACATCTGGATCCACATGACTATTTCTTCAATGGTTTCTGAGCAAGCCTTCCCCCACTTCAGTGTCCATTGGGTTCTGCTCACGTGACCCACAAACTCACAAGAGGGGGAAGAGAGGAAGACACACATCCCCTTGGGGCTGCTCTGGCCGGTGTCCAGGAGGTGCTAGCCTCTCTCAGGCCTCTCCTTGCATTTCTTCTCCCTGGGTTCTGTGACCTGTCCCAGGGGACTGGAGGCTGGGCATGGTGACGGAGCCCTGCTCTTACATCCGAAGCTATTGCATTTTGTCTGCTCGCCGCCTCATTTTTATAAATTGCCTTCATAAAGTTCTTCTTGTGTTATCAGATTTTTGAAAATATATCTGTGTTCATTTCAGAGAGGAAGGGAGAAGGAGAGAGAGAGAAACATCAATGATGAGAAAGAATCATGGATCGTCTGCCTCCTGCATGCCCCACACTGAGGATTGAGCCCACAAGCCGAGCATCTGACTGGGAACCGAAACATGACCTCCTAATTCATAGGTTAATGCTCAACCCCTGAGCTACCCAGCCAGGCACATGCTTTTTGCAGGGATCCTCGCTAATAACGCTGTGCCAGGCCTCGGTGTGCTCTGGGTTCCACCGTGTTGCTGGGAGCTGCTGTTGCTCAAAATTCTGAGAACCTCCTCATTCCTGGGCTGTGAGCCTTCTCAGTCCTGTGTCCCAGCCACAGCCCCACCTGCTATGGCCCTACAACTGCTCTCCTCATGTCGGGCACAAGAGTCCTGGGTCCCCTCACAGCTCCTCCCTCCCCCGCTCTGAGTTCTTTCCCTTTGTGGGTCTAAATCTCCTTGGTTCCAGCTCAGCCCACTGTTATCTGTATTCTGCCCCTCAGAGCTGGGAGGTTGATGAGTACAATGTCAGCAGCCACATGCAGGCTAGTGTCCTAGATCCACACCTGTGCTCACTTCTCCCCTGAGGTCGGATTTATACCAACCCATTGTCAGGCGACCCCTGCTAGCCCCAGTCTGAAACGGCCTCCAAGCCCACGCTGCAGGAGGGCTCCATGCTGTTGGTTACGAAGATTCTGCTTTGAGAGTGAGTTTGTGCAGCTAGACAACCATGCTAAGGACCTGTCCCCCTCATCAGCTCTAACATCCAATCACAACTCACTGCTGATTTTATTTCTGAGTCTCCGGGATGCCCGCCTTCCCCGGCCCTGCCACGGGGCCTCATGTGCATCGTGCTATGATTTTCTCCTGCGCTGGATGATGGTGAAGAGTCCGTGCACTGATTTGGAGAGCTCTTAGAACAGTGCCTGCCGGGAGATTAAATGCTCAAAATGGTGTTTTTACATGATGTTAGAATTCAATTTTCCGACACAATGCCAAGATGCGGTAGAGATGAAATTACAAAATCAGAAAGTGAAGGATGCACAAAGGAAAGTGTCTGAGACGGTCTCTAGGACACTTGAAACTTCTCAGTCACTGGGACACCTGAGATCAAAGAGCAATTGGAGAGAAATTCTTCAGAAAGGAAGGAGGAGGGCTACTTAGGGATTCACTGTTGACCTGGGAACTGGGAGGTCAGGGTGTGATTCCTGGTCAGGGCACCTGCCCACAGGTTGTGACCTTGATTGCCAGTGGGGTGCGTGCAGGAGGCAGCCGAACCATGATTCTCTCTCATTGTTGATGTTTCTACCTCTCTCCCTCTCCCTTTCTCTTGGAAACCAATAAAAGTCTATTTAAAAGGAAAAAAAGAAAGGGCTGCTCTCTCTTCTCTGTAAGCCCAGGGCCGCCCCTCCTGGGGCCTGAGACAGGTCACTCCTGAGCAGAAGCCTGCTTGCCCAGAAGGCCAGGTGGGCGAGGGTGTTCTCTTCCCTCCCCATGGCAACGGAGGTGCAGGCCTTGAGAGGGAGCAGGCGTGGGACGCAGGCACAGACATGGCGTCAGTGGGTTTAAGTCCTGTCCAAGAGGGACTCCTGGTGACGGGCCATGTGTGGGCCAGAGCAGGCGCCAGGACACCGTGAGCTCACACAGCTGAGAGGCCTCGCTGGCATCACAGGCAGAGAGGCACCCTGAGAGTGCTGTGGGATGGCGCCCAGGACAGAGAGCTCTGACGATACTGGCTTGTGCGCCTTGGCACGCCAGGCCCCTCCTGCCCCTACACCCTGCCTTCCCAACAGAGAAAGTGGGCCGTCTCACCTCCATTTCAAAGGTGGTTGTAGAGAGTGAAAGGGAAGGAAGGTGGGGAAGCCTTCCCTTAAAGAAAGGTTCTGTCAGGATTAACGTGGTTCACACTTTCATCTGCAAGTGATGGGCCTGTGAGGCGGTGATGCCTGTGACTGAAGGCTGAGCCTAGTGTGCGATGCCTCGAGGGAAGATGCGTGTTCAGGTGGATCCTGTCGCACGCTGCTGACCTTCGCTCTGCGATTGTTCCAGCCTTTACCCGATGTGCCAATGCTCACGCCTTATAAGCCTGGAACAGCTGGTACTTTTACTGACTCCACTTTGGTTCTTTAAGTTCATCTCCCACAGAATTACAGGAAGAAGCAGGGAATCCTGTATGAAATCCCACATAAAACCCCTCCGGCTCCTTTCCTTATACGCTCCTGTGCCTTCCGTCCCCCACGTGCTGTGCCTCCCGACCCCCTGGTGGCCCTGAGAGTGGCTGAGACAGAAATGTGAGTCACAGCAACAAAAACACATGCTCCGGGACAGCTCTGTGAGTGACGAACATGTCTCACACGTCCAAGACTTCAGTGTGGATAAGAGGGAGTGAGCAGTCAGCATCAGAACTTCCTTCCTCACACTTAGGGGAAAATCAGATTCTCTCGTGTATAAGATAAAATTTTTTTAAGAAATGAGATAATGTGTGTCTGATAAGTGGATATATACATATGAGTGTGTGTGTTTAGGCATGTATGTCAGTGTTTTGGGGAGCAAACATGCAGAAGTGATCATTTAAGAGCATCTTACTAAAAAATTGAGGTGCGGTCCATCACATTCTCCACTCTTGGCGGTAATGATCACAGACCTCCTTATACACATTCTGACAGACCCAAACCAGTGTGTTCCAGTAAACACAGAAACCTTCAGAGTCAAAGATACAACACATTTGCTATATTACAGAAACTCAACTTCAGGTGTACCCACATGCAACCAAATGGGAAACTGGCTGCCCAGAAAGTAGCTGTATGATTTTATAACTAGAGTGCGGAATATTGGAAGGAAAGCACTCTGTAACTTTCAAAGACACAGATGGGAAATCATAATGATTCATTTCTAAGATGGCAAACCCAGCTCAGTGGCCATAGGAGTCTTAATTTTCCAACCTGAGTGACACTTTAATAGGAAGGGCCACACCTAACATAGATCTAAGAAAATAGTTCCAATTTTTGCAAAATTTACACAGTTCTCATCAACAAGTCATATCATGTAAGTACATGCCTTGGGTAAGCATGTCTTTAAAAATAGATCCATGATTAGTAATCTTGAGAGTAAATATACTTACATTCAGGCATCACTTTTAATAACATCTTTGTATCAAAACCCATTTTACTTGTGCTGAATATGCTGCAGGACACGGGAACCCTGGACTGTGGTGCATGCTGCTACAGAGCAATGCTCCGCTGACTGTGGCAATTAGGAGGAGCAAATCACAGGGATGGACAGTCACTAGAAAGTTGAAGCTAGTCCAGAAGACTAGCTTCTGTCAGGAGCTCTCAATAGTACTTTCCCATATTATTTTATTTATTGTTTCTTATAAATATTTTTATTGATGTCAGAGAGGAAGGGAGGGAGAGAAAGATAGGAACATCAGTGATAGAGAATCATTGATTTGCTGCCTCCTGCAGGCCCCACACTGGGGGTCAAGCGAACAACCCAGATATGTACCCTGACCAGAATCAAACTGTGACCTCCCAGTTCATAGGTCGATGCTCAACCACTGAACCACGCCAGCAGAGAAATAGTGTCCATTTTAAATCTGTATCTGAAGGCACATTGTCTCCTCATGAGGTACTGTCAGGAAGTGACCTCTCTTTGCCTCATCAAAGCTGCTCAGTCATTCTCCGGGCAGGGAACTGTGCTAATGGCTCTCAGATGTCAAATCAGACAACATGAGTTAGAGGCCTTACTCAGCATCCCACTGATTAGGTACTTAAAGGATGCTGACATTCAAAGCTCAGAGAATGTTCTAGAACATCAAGGTTGTTCCCACCTTTGGCATGCCACTGTGGCCCAAAAGAGTGATCAGGGCGATGTTGGGGTGCTTCACACAGGGGGGAACTGAAGTTATGAAACGTGTCTTTTTTAGCCTGAGGGTGTCCTAATCATGGATGTTCTCCAGGGCAAGTCTAGCAGGTACACGGTTCTGTTCCCTCAGAGTCACCTGGGCCAGGGCAGGGCTCTCAGGAACCCTCTTCCTTCCTGAAACCGAATCAGCATGTGCTCCCAAACATTCCGAGGACAGGAAAGTGAGGCTGTGCCTCCGCCTTTCCTCTTTCCTGGGACAGGTCACAGGTCACCTACTTGAATCTTCTTTCTGGCAATATGTTGTCTTCACCAAGGTGTGCCATCCTTGTGTCAGGAATTTCCATATTTTTGAAGTTTTTTTTTTTAATGTTCTTCCTAATGATATATTTTATCTTGAGAGGAAAATTCATAAGCCTTTGGACAAGGTTGGGAGTGAACCCACAACTCAACATTTGGCATAGAATGTCTGAAAGCACGTTTCTGCACAAGGGCTGAGGGCGAGGCATCATGTGGGCGAGGCGCCTGCCTCCACACCGGGGCTGGACACGCACACTGGCCACCCAGCGCCCACGAGGGACAGCACGCACACATTGGCTGGTCAGTTCGTGTGAGGCAACGACACGGGAAAGGGAGGGGCTTGGGGACAGCTACAGGGAGGAGGGCTGCGTGTCCCGGGAGGGGTGTGATTCTGGTGCAGCGGCAGTGCCTCGCAGGGAGAACCAGCGTGTGTCTCCTGGCTTCTCTTTTCTACCTGGCTTTCCGGAGCTTTGCTCAGTGTGCCTGGGGAGGTGTTTTGTTTGGCTTTTGTGTTTTGACATTTATTCATTGTGAGGATTTTTAGGGGGAAAGTGTGCTCTTGCCTGATTTCTTGAATAGGACGTTATTGTCTGTCTGCAACATTGGAATTTGCAACATTGCAACATTGGATTCTCAGCCTTTACGTCTTAAAGCACTTTGCCTCCCCTGTCCCCGCTCTTCCTCCATGGCTCCCACTCTTCCTCCATGGCTCCCACTGGGATAGATGTGTGGTGTTGAGTCTCCCTGGTCAGGTGACTCCCTGTTATCTCAAGCAGCTGGCTGCGTAGACCTGGACTCTCAGATGTTGCAAAAGGTGATCACTGTGCAAACTCTCGCTTCTCTCAACTAAGACCCAGACTTCTGCTAAAAGAGCAACCATCCCACTTTGCTTACTTATAAACAAGAAACAGACCATAGCTTAGGAAAATGCCGAGTGTGCCCGGCCACGCACACCGTGGCGTGGTACACAAGGAGCTCGTCCCAGTGCAGAACCACAGGTGCACAGCCAGTCACCGAGGAGGCCTGTGCTGTGTGGTTTCACCCTGCTAACCTACCAGTCCGAGCGTCTGCCCCCTGGTGATCAGTGCACATCAGAGCGAGCAGTTGAACAGCATTAGCATATCATTAGCATATTACGCTTTGATTGGTTGAACAGAAAACCAGACACTTAGTATATTAAGCTTTTATTATATAGGATTATTATATAGGATTGATTTCAGAGAGGAAGGGAGAGAGAAACATCAATGATGAGAATCACTGATCAGCTGCATCCTGCATGCCCCACACTGGGGATGGAGCCTGCAACTCAGGCATGTGCCCTGACCAAGAATTGAACCCTGACCTCTTGGTTCATTGGTTTAGGCTCAGCCATTGAGCCATACTGGTTGGGCAGGACATTATTTTTTTTAGTCATCCTGCAATTTCCATGTGTACATGTGTTTCTAAACTGATTGCCAGCTTCAGGAACTGATGCCTCTCATACATGCTAAAAAGAGCAATGTAGACACCCTCTCTTTTAAAGTGAGAGTTTAATGTGTTGGAGATGTAAAATAAATATCTATTCCTTTAAGTTCTACTCATCTCAGAGTCATAAGTAATATGGTGTCTACTAACATATTAAAACTTTTTAACTTCCTGAAGATCCTCAGAATGACTTCTACTTATATCCCAATGTATCTTGTAAGGCAAAAGAAGTCTGTCTCACTAAGGAAAGAAATCGGAAATAGCACTTTTAGCTGGTAACAGCTAAGGCAGTCCTATGTGGCTTACGTGACAGACAAGTAAAGCAGAGCTGATTTTTCACGTCTACAATAAAAACACGGACTTTGATAATTTTAGGAAAAGAATTGAAATAGTTCTTCAAAGAATTTACAAATAGGATACAGAAATAGCAAAATGAAAGAGAGAAAAAGTTGGGGGAGGTGGGTAAAGTGGAAGGGCATTTACCCCCTAGAATGTCCACTAGAGCTAATCAGTTACATGAGAAAACAAAACAAAAACTATAAGCCAATAAACAAACAATAATTGGTTAAAACCATCAATGATATTCATCATGAAATATGATAATTTATCAGTGTTATAGTTTAGACGTCGTACCTATTAAAACTGATATTCCTGAGACCATCTTTTACAAACAGCAAAATTTATTTTTACATTCATCACTGATGCATGGGCCCTACCACTTACAAAGGGCTGAGTTTTCTGATGGGAAATTGAACTGGTGTCTTAAAAAAATCACTACCTTATGCTATGGCTCAGCATCACCCTCAATCAATGGTGTTATTACTTGACTAGAGGCCAATGCATGAAATTCATGCAAGGGGCTAGGCCCTCGCAGCCCCAACTTTGTCCAGAAGGACATCCAGAAGGTTCTTTGGCTGTCCAGTATAATTAGCATATTATGCTTTTATTATTATAGACTAGAGGCCTGGTGCACAAAATTCATGCATGGGGGGTCCCTCAGCCTGGCCTATACCCTCTCTAATCCGGGACCCCTTGGGGAATGTCTGACTGCTGGTTTAGCCTAATCCCGCAGTCAGACATCCGTCTAGCAATCCAGGACTGCTGGCTCTTAATCACTCACCTGACTGCCTGCCTGCCTGATTGTCCCTAACCGTTCTGCCTGCCTGCTTGATTACCCCTATCCCCTCTGTCTGCCAGCTGGATCTCTCCTAATCGCCCTCCCCTGCTGGTCTGATCGCCCCTAACTGCTCCCTTGCCAACCTGATTACCCCTAACCACCTCTGCCTCGGCCCCCACCACTATGGTTTTGTCCAGAAGGAGGACCAGATGACCAGAAGATGTCGGGTCAACCTGGTCTAATTAGTATATTACCCTTTTATTAGTATAGATGGTACAAAACAGAACTACCACCCCAACACTACAGTCTGTGAACTCACTGGTTCTTTTCTGATTGGAATTTCTTCACCCAGATTAAGTAAAATAAATCTTTCTATTGGCATACATGCTTGCCCTGTGTGGCTCTTGGTATGACTCAGTTGCAGAATTAATTTTGCTCCCTGCATGTAAGTTGACTTGCAGAGCCTGAACTGAAGATCATGCATGAAAATGTCTTGAGTCACCAATGTATCTTAAAGTGCGTGGGATTTTAATTTTATACTTTAGCTTCTTAAGTCTAAATCTCTCACATCTTTTTCTTTGTCTTCATCAGTGAGTCACGTACTTCTTTTGTTTTACATAGTGTATTAATTTGAAATGTTATTTTTCATTTTTCATGTTTATTTCTTTTTTAAATATATATTTTTAATGATTTCAGAGAGGAAGGAGAGGAAGAGACATAGAAACATCAATGATGAGATGCCTCCTGCATGCCCCCTCCAGAGGATAGAGCCTGCAACCCCGTCATGTCCCCTGACTGGGAATGAAATCATGATCTTCGTGATCCTCTGGTTCATAGGTCAATGCTCAACCACTGAGCCATGTTGGCCAGGCTGTATGTTTATTTTTAATATGTCTGTTTTGCTCATTGATATCCATAAATTTTAAGAAGTTGGGGCTTCATAACTTACATTCACTTTATTTTTATATATTTTTTTTATTGTTTCAAGTATTACAAACAGTAGTACATATGTTTCTTCTCTCCCCCATTGACCTCCCCGCCCCCAGCCAGAATCACTCCATAGAAATCGGACTTACATATCCGAACTGTGCAAGCGAAGGCAAGTGTTCATGTCTCCATGTCACAAAAATAGAAATAATGGGCTGAGCATTTGGGGTGTAGTCCCAGGCTGCCTGCATATTCACTAGCTCCATAACTTTGACCAAGTTTGCTCATCCTGTGTGGCTCCCCAATTACCACACAAGTAAAATGGGGCAATAATGATAACATTTCCATAGTTACTCCCTGGAGAGATGGGTGGTTGTAAGAATTATATGATTTAGTCTATACAAGGGGATAGCAGCAGTGCTTGACTCAACAAGTTCGGCTATTGGTACTACCATTTCCTGGAATGTAGAATGTATAACAATTTATTCCAGAAAGAGTGTCTGTGAGACTAAATGTCTTAAAGTGGAAAGTGCTTTAGTAAACTTTCGATAAACCTAACTATTTTAAAACTCTCAAAATTGTAAGTCTTGATCACACCCATCATTTTCATTGACATTATTTCACATGCCATCCACTACCAAGATTATTATCACCATCATCATCACAATCATCACCATCACATCATGATCACCTTCATGATCATCACATCACCATCATTTTAACCATTACCACCACCACCACCATCACATCATCACCAGCATCATCATCACCACCACCGTCATCATCACCGTCATCACTATCACTATCACCTTCGTCGCCACCATCTCTTGTCTTTTCTGGCTGTTTCTTAGCAACCTCCTTGGCTGCCTCTCTTTCTCCACACATAGTGCATATTCCTTGGGTACTGTCTTTTACCTTTTGCACTATTCATCTGCTCTTCCTTCTGTACATATTATTTAAACCCATGGTTCCAAGTTTACCAGACCCATCACCACTCCAGACTTTCTGCAGTCCAGATCTGCATATCACAATGAAACCATCGTTTTCCCACAAACCTCTTCTTCCTCTGCTCATGAACATCATTCCTTCTCGTTCACATATTGCAATCTCTTTCTCACTCCCCCCACAATTACAGTCTGTGTATTATCCTGCCTCAGTAGCATTTTCATTTATTCCTGCCCTTCTCCCCAAGTTAGTTTTCTGTGCATTACAGCCACAGGCTTCTAACTGCCCATGATGGCTGAGCTTCCATACATGCAAGAAATGTTACCTGAATTTCCTCCATCACTCTTGTCATTGAAGAACTTTGATGGCACTCTGATGTTGAGAGTAAAAGTTCAGATCCTTGCATTTGTAACATAAAATCTATTATCATTTTCTAATCAACTATTCTTCAGTCATATGGAACTTCTGAAAGCTTCCTGTATGATTATTATTTGCCCTCTCTCCAAGCCTCTGAGTTCTCATCTCCCTCTCCTTCCTAGCTAATATGTTCTCATCTAGCTAATATGTTCTGAGCCAAGAGAACCCCTTTGTAAGCTTCTGCCTCCCACAGAAGCCCGCTCACACGGAAGATGACTTTGAATATAGCAAATCTGTGCTGTGCTTTAGATCTCAGTATCCTGTCTTCCTGTGAACTCAGTCAGGACCTAGGATGGATGCCTGCTGTCCTCCTCTTACTCCCTCTGCCCTCGTGCAGGGACCTGCCGGGTCCTTGCCCATCTCAGACGTCACCTCCAACATTCTCTTCTACAAGGATGTTTGCACTTCATTTTTTTTTTTTTTTGCCAGATATACCCATGGTTTGCTGTCTTCCCTCATCCAAAGAGTGCCTCAGGTCTCATTTGCAGTGACATCTGCCATGATCACTATCTCTCACAACAGGATAAAGCCCCTGGGATAGTATGTGGTACTAGAGGTCCGGTGCACGAGTCCATGCACTAGTGGGGTCCCTTGGCCTGGCCTGCAGAATCAGGCTGACACCAGCTCTCTGACATCCCCTGAGAGGTCCCGGATTGCAAGAGGGCACAGCCCAGGCTGAGGGATCCCCACCAATGCATGATGAGGGCTGGGGAGGGATGCAGGAGGTTGGCCAGCCAGAAAGGGACTGCAGGAGGGCTCCAGAGTATGTCAAGGCCATTTTACTCTGTCCTGATCAGCTGGACCCCAGCAGCAAGCTAACCTACCAGTCAGAGCATCTGTTCCCTGGTGGTCAGTGCACATCATAACAAGCAGTTGAGCAACCTTAGCATATCATTAGCATATTATGCTTTGATTGATTGAACAGACAAGCAGAACTTAGCATATTGGGCTTTTATTATATAGGGTTATATAATTAGAGCTTTGTGTGCTGCCTCCTCCACAGTCATGAAAGATTCTTGGTTTCTATTGTTCTCCTTTGTAGCCCTGATGTCTAGAACAAAGTACACATTTAACAGAAATTTAGCAAACAAATGAGTAGAAGGAATGATAAAGTAATTCTTTTTTTTTTGGCAGCCCAGCACCAAGCACATACAGGTATTCAGTGAATGTCCATAGAGTTAATGATAAAGTAAAAGCTGTAACCTGTTCAACTTCATCAAATTAAATACCAGCAATTTAAAATGAAAGAACCAAGTCCATGTTAAAATTAGAACAATTCTCCCATTGTGGTAAGACTGAAAAAAATAGTCAACCTTGCAAATTCAACTGTATTTCAGATTCATCATCTGATAAGATTCATCATCTGATAATTAAATTGGTTATAGCCTAATTTTCCTGTGAAAGAGGTTGAGCTATTTTCCACTTTCCCTCCAATCACCAATTTAGAAATAATCATAGTAATATTTTTCCCAATTAGCTTAAAAAGAATGAAGTACTGAGTACTGAGGCAATACCATACATGCCACATGGAATTCATGGCATGCATATGTCTGTGAGTGCAGACTAACTACTGCATTTCACATGGTGTCATGACTCGGGGTTGCCTGGGGTGTGGCTGGTGTGGCAGCAGGAAGATGGAAAAGGAGGTGCCAGCCCCAAGACCAGGCCAGCTGTCCTTACAGAAGGATAGATCGCCCTGGGTTTCATCTGGCACAGCTCAGAGAGCCACCCCCTGCACCTGTGTCACAGGGGCATCCGAGATCCACTTTTGGGTGGACAGTGTCACCCCCAACAGGGGCAGGAGTGACTCGCTAAGTGATAAGAGTGATGACGGTTCTATCTGAAACCTGTTCCTTTCCTAGATTCCCCGTGAAGATTCCTGCCTACTGCTTTTTTCAGTAATAGTGAGTGCACATTTTGAAGCCAGGATATATATTACTGTTGAAGTGTAGTCATGATAAAAGGAAATAAACCTCTAGATAATATGTTTTTGCTTTGATGAGTGGTGGCATTGTGTTAGTACAAATTCGTTTCAATGACTTATACTTTTAAATTATTTTCTTTTTAGCAACTCAAAATACATAAAAGTTTAGGCAGTAAGATCCATTGACATAGAGATAGGAAAGGATGTTGACTTAATTTCTAGAAGTCCAGGTTCCACTGTTGGAGGGAGCAGGGAACAGAGCCTGTCTTCCTGGGCTGTCCCCATCTAGGTACCCAGGACCTAGTCTCCTCCCTGCCCAGCCACCTGCTGACCATGCGAGCACGTGATGTCCACTTAAACCTTTTGTGCCTTATTGTCCTGATTCTGAAAATGATGGCTCATGAGCATTAGAGCTTCACATCGTCAGGTAGCAGGCAGCCTCGTGCTGGACACAGACGTGGACCACCTGCTCTCTGACACCAGAAGGCGTGGCCCAGGGCACTCACCTGTCCCCGTCTGCTGGCCATGCGGCCTGCAGGCACCGCGCTGACGCCGTAGGTGGTTTCCACTTGGTGAAGGAAATGCGTGGCTGTAGACGTGGCTGAAAGCTGAGTGCTGAGCTAGGCATTTATTAAGTGGTTGCTGACCACGCTGGAACATTCTTCCTGGGCAGCCCTGCAGGCGTGTGCTGTCCTGTTGTGCACACAAGTCCCGCATATAAGGAGACACAACCAGTGAGCACACTGTGGATCCGGAACTGGATGCTGAGTGTGGGCCTCACAAAGTTCCCTCGTACACAGGGCAGTTTCAGACTCTTGTTCTTTTTAGCCAGATTGGTAGGTTGGAAGGTGTATGACAACACACATATTTCTATTAAAAAGTGGGAGGGAGCCCGGCTGGCATTGCTCAGTGGTTGAACATCGACCTGGGAACCAGGCTCATGGTTTGATTCCTGGCAAAGGGCACATGCCAAGGTTTCAGGCGTGATCCCCAATGTGGGGCTGTGCAGGAGGCAGCTGATCAACGATTCTCATTATTGGTGTTTATATCTCTTTCTCCCTCTTCCTTTCTCTCTGAAATCAATAAAATATATATTTTTAAATGCTGGAGGAAAAAAGCAGGCCTTGGGGCAGGGAGCACAGGTGGGGAAGTTAATGGGCGCATGCTCTCCACACATCACTGTGATGGTCAGTCAGCTCTGACGGTTCTGTATGGAGGTCACTCCACTGAAGAATGAACCTCTCAGACAGTCTGGTGGCCTTGTCTGAGATGCTGTGGTTCCATGAAGAAAACCTGGCCACACAAAGAACAGGTCACTGTCAATTGGGCAAGGGAGACGATTGGTAGGAGGAAAAGAAATGACCACGCTAAGGAGAAAACCAGAGATGATCAAGGCCAGAGGATTCAGTGTAGGTTCAGGAGAGAGACAGAACTTGATAATAGGATTTAAAAATTGACCCCGCTGGCGTGGCTCAGTGGTTGACCTATGAACCAGGAAGTTAGGATTCGATTCCTGGTCAGGGCATAGGCGGGGTTGTGGGCTCCATCCCCAGTGTGGGGCATGCAGGTGGCAGCCAATCCATGATTCTGTCTCATCATTGATGTTTCTGTCTCTCTCTCCCTCTCCCTTCCTCTCTGAAATCAACAAAAAGATATATATATATATTTTTTTTTTTAAGTGGGTGCAAATTGGAAAAAAGAAAGAATTTTTGCATGGAAATGAGGGTTGCGCCAAGAGGTTATAAAGACAGAGCTACCGTCTCTGCAGGAGGCATTTCAGGCTTGGTCCACCTTCCCTCTCCTTCATTGTTAGGGATTGGCAGGCCCCTCGGAGCTGTGCTTCATCAGCCGGTTCCCTGCACACTTGGGAAGGAGCAAAAACGCCAGGAAACCCTTCGTATCTCTGAGACTCTTGTCAGGTGCTGATTACTGCAGATACTTGATTTCTCCGCAGACTTCTCAGAAGCAGATGTTCCCAAGAGACAAAGTGGGAAAGAGGGAAAAGATTAAATTACTTGGAAATTGGGTAGAATGCTCAAACATGATTTCTCCACATTATCTGTTCCTTATGTCAATTAACCTTACCTTCATGCTATCTTTTTTTTTTTCTTTTTTTTTTTTTTTTACTTAGGGTAGCGGTCAAATCATCTCCCATTGAAAGTCAGATGATCTAGCTGTGTGATATTTGGAAGTGAATTGAGTACATGAAATACAGCTTTTAAAAAGCTGCATTGAAGTCATTATTTCTTCTAAATGACTTCCTTTTTTCACTTTGGTCCATGAGGACCCCTATAATCACAGGAGGGAGTTCTCCAGGGACATTTTTTCAATTCACCTGAGCAACAGACGCACACTGGCCAGCCGTGTGAGTTTGGTCTGCAGAGGAAGTGTGCTCTGAATGAGAAGTGGGTGTTTGTTATTGGCCTCATTTCAATAACCCAAGGTGTTTGTGGTCACAAAAATGGAAGGTTCCCTCTCATTCTAGGTTGACCACCTTTCTGACAGGTCCATGGAAACCAGGCCACCTGTGTGCACAGGTGCCCCTTCATCTGAGGTGGCACCTTGGGGACAGAGACAAGAGGGGGGAAGACTCGGTCCGGTTGGCTGGCTCAGTGGTTGAGTATTGACCTATGAACCAGGAGGTCATGGTTCAATTCCCTCTCAGGGGATCTGTCTGGATTGCAGGCTTGATCCCCAATGGAGAGGACATGCAGAAGGCAGCCAATCAATAATTCTGTCTCTTTGATGTTTCTCTCTCTCTCCCTCTCTAAAATCAATAGAACATATTTAAAAAGAAAAAATAGGGAAAGACTCAGCCCTTAGAATGCCCCTTACCTGTTGCTGCCATTCAAATGGGCACCTATGGTGAGAGGTGCTCTCTGACCTACAAATGTGAGGTCAGACACTAAAGGGACAGAGAAGCACAGCAGGAGACAAGGGATCCCAGAACCTGACTCTGTCAGTGTGAACTTTCGGTGGGAAATCCACAATCTTATGATCACCCCAGTTTTCACCTTCTTGACACATAAAAGTGATTTGCCCAAGGCAGCTCTTCCTGATTTGTCTCACCTGCGTCTCTCATAATTCCTCACCGCAGGTCTTCCTGCACCCACTTTAAGGATAAGAAAACCATGTTTCAGGACATTCATTCTGAGGGGCCAACCTCAGCGTTTGCTTTAAATCATCACCGCATTGTCCTTAATGCATCAAGAAACAAGGGTTTTTTTTTTTTTTTTTTGCAAGTAATAAGGAAGCGATTATAAAAGACGTTATCACTGTAGAGAAAATGTGAAAGGTATTTGTAAAAATCAAGTGCACAATCTAGGAAATAGATAAGAAATAAGCATTCCAGTTAAAAAGGGTCACAGGAAGAGGGTGCTGGAGAAACCCGTAAAATTTACACAGAGATGCCAGGATCCTGTCATATCATTCAGTCCCTGGTGGTGGGCTGGAGTATGCATGTATCTAATTTAGATGCCTATTCGAGCTGACAGGATGTCTCAATGTCAGAATCGCAATGGTAGCAGTTATTTCACGCAAAAGAGATGTCAGAACACTTTCACCTTCCTGCTCCTGAGTGAAATGGCAGGGGCACCAGTTGATTGAAAATAAACCAATAGTGTAGACTATCGTGATGCTAATCTCCTTTTCCTCGACATTAAACTACGGGTCAAGGAGTGTAGTTGTTTCCTGTGTGATCCCATGTCTATCATGACCATACCCAAGCTGAGGGGCTCTGGCCTCATCGGATGATGCCATTGGACAGACAGCTTTTTTGCATAATTCTTGCTGGTTTGGGGGAAATTAGAAACACGAGACGCACAGTAATGTCCATGCTTCTCTGCTGAGAGTGGGCCAGGTGTGAGCGGCCAGCCAGTGCTTGTCTACTGCTGGGTTTATACTTGCCGTGCCACTCGAGGTGAGGGTCTGGAATTGTTGTAAATCAGCGCATCTCACACAGTCCCCATGTGACTTCTTCCCAGTGAGACAGAGAGCACAGAGGATTTTCTGCTGCAGCTCAGCTATCTATGGAAACTTTTCATAAATATACCAGAGGCCTGGTGCATGGATTCATGCACAAGTGGGTTCCCTTGGCCTGGCCTGTGGGGATCACCAAAACCAGCCTGGTGCCCAGATTCGTCCAGGTCATGTCAGGCCTGTCTCACCCAGTCCCAATCGGTCAGACCCCAGCAGCAATCGGAGCATCTGCCCTCTGATGGTCAGTGTGCATTATAGTGACTGGTTGAATGATCAAACAAAGAGTTGGACACTTAGCATATTAGGTTTTTATTATATAGGATTCTTATTGACTTCAGAGAGGAAAGGAGAGAGAAAGGGAAATAGAAACATCACTGATGAGAAAGAATCACAGATCAGCTACCTCCTTCACCCCCCCCACTGGTACCAAGCCCTCTACCTGGGCATGTGCCCTGAACAGAATCGAACCCTGGACCCCTCAGTCCCCAGGCTTACACTCTATCCATTGAACAACACCAGCAGGGCTGTGGAGACTTTCTGGCTTTCTCCATTTCTTTTGGCATGTTCCGCTAGTGAATCATGAATACCTGGTTTGCTCCAGCCAGGTGAGTAATTAACGGAGAAACTGAACCCCATTGACATTTTTAGCTCTAGGGATTTGTTTCCTAGAGAGCAAAGTGTTCCTGGGTGCACAATCACATTGTATCATCTGGTTGTCTAACCCGGCCGGCTCCAGGCCTTGCTCGTATCTTCAAGGCTGCGCTCCGCCACTCTTCTGAGCCTCAGTGTCCCACCTTTACTTCTATTTGTGGAGTTTTCGCTCAGCCAGCTGTCCGATGATTTTGGATGATGTTTGTTTTGTTGTTTTGTTGTAGTTTTTGAATTGTTGTGCGGGGCAGAACAATAGGTGTTTACCTATGCTGCCATCTTGGTTCTCTCCTCCTGCTTCTCTCCCTTTTCCCCTGCCCTCCTGCTTCCCTCCCTTCTCGCCTGCCCTGCCTGCTTTCCTCCCTTCTCCACTGCCCTGCTTGCTTGCTTCTCTAAAGCTTCCATCCCTTCTGCAGTGCTTGGCTTCCTTCTATGAATCTATGCTGTCTTCGGTCTTCGCTCTTTGGGTATGCAAATTAACTGCCATCTTGGTTGGGTTAATTCGCTCCTGATTGGCTTGTGGGTATAGCGAGGTATGGTCAATTTGCATGTTTCTCTTTTATTAGATAGGATATATAAAAGCCTACATGACTGGTCTACCAGTTGCTGTGATGCACTCTGACCACCAGGGGGCAGACATTCATCACAAAGGATCGGGCTCCCTCCTGTCTGAATTGGGCCTGCAGGGATCAGGCCAAAACAGGCTACCTGACATCTCCCAAGGGGTCCCAGATTGTGAGAGGGCACAGGCCAGGCTGAGGGACCCTACCAGTGCATGGGCCTCTAGTCTATATATATAAAAGGCTAAGTGACTTACCATACATCCGTCTGACCATCCAACCAACTGAGCAGCAGGTACATATGACACACACTAACTGTTTAAAAATAAGCATTGAATCTTGCATGTGTGATACATATAAAGCTCTCACGCCAATTGCACACATGTGTTCAGATCTGTCATTGTCGATTGTGAATTTAGTTGACTCTTCTATTATAGAGAATGGGTGAATAGTAATATTAAAATATTTCTTCTAATTAATTTCCTTTCAATGTGCATGAATCCATGCACTGGGCCACTAGTAGAAATATTTTTTAAAAATAAAATAATATGAGATCATATAATAAAAGGCTAATTTGCAAATCAACTGAATGGCAGAATGACCAGTTGCAGTGATGCACACTGACCACCAGGGGGAAGATGCTCAATGCAGGAGCTGGCCCCTAGTGGTCAGTGCACTCCCACAGAGGGAGCACTGCTCAGCCAGAAGCCAGGCTCACAGCTGTTGAGAGCAGCAGTGGTGGCAGGAGCCTCTCCCGCCACCAAGGTAGAGCTAAGGACCCCTCGGTGGACATCCCCCGAGGGGTCCTAGACTGCGAGAGAGTGCAGGCCAGGCTGAAGGAAACCTTCTCCCCAGTGCACAAATGTCATGCCCCAGGCCTCTAGCTAAGAAATAATAATGCAAGAATAACCTCTGTGTTCCGCAGACCGCCCTTTGCTTACTCCTGTGTGCACATCTGCTTTTGTGGAACTAATGTAACCTCACACATCTGCAGTCTGCATGACCTCAGGTGGATTGTTGTCATATAACAACCACACAACAGTTCACAATGATGGGAGGCTTTGAGCCACCCATTGTTCTCAGGCAGGAGTTCATATGTTACTTATTCTTACTGATTTCATAGTGGAAGGGAGAGAGAGAAAGAGAGACATCCATGACCAGAGAGAATCATTGACTGGCTGCCTCCTACACCCCCTGTGCTGGGGATGGAGCCCGCAACCTGGGCCTGTACCCTGATCATGAATTGAACTGTGACCTCCTGGTTTCTAGGTCGATTCTCAATCTCTGAGCCACGCAGGCCGAGTCTCCTAAAATTGACGTGCCTGGCCTCCCACGGAGGAGAGGGGAGATCTTCCTGGCTGTCAATCTGGCCGGTGACTGTGTGTCTCAGGCCTGTAGTTCATCCCTAATGCTGAGGGCCGGCCCTGTCTGCAGCCCTCAGGGTCCCAGGTCCACCTGCCCCTGGGCAGGAGCAGCCCAGCTTTAAGGATGTGGCCAGTTTTCATTTCACAGTAGTCAGCAGGTCAGCTCTCCTGCTGCGCTGCTCTCATTTGTCTTAGATGGAGGGGCCTCTTTCTCTCAGGAAATTGCCTGCCTGGCTATGTCCTGGGAACCCAAGCCAGCCAGCCCCTCCACCTCAGCTTCCAGAGACAGGGCAAGCCCTGCCCTCCTCCTCAGCTGAGCACCACCTCCCTTGCCTCAGGTAGAGGCTTTAACCTTTCACTACGTGGAAACTGTTGCCTTTCTTCCAGAAGAGTCAGTGTTGGACTAGCTCCAAGGAGGCAGGTTGCAGCCCAGAGATTAAGGGGTCTTGTTATGGACCAGCCGTGAGTGATGACCACCAAGGAGCCAGATCAAAAATTTAGGAAGCCTTTATTAACGAACTCGAGTCCGGGCCCATGTCTCCACTGTCACAGCAGTGAGCAACACGAGCCCCGAGCCTCAGGAGCAAGCACTTTTAATCTCCAACGCAGGGAGATTTGGCAATTTGTGATTGGCCGGTTTCACACAAGAAAGGTAGCATAAGGTCAGTTAAGTACAGGGAGGCGGGAAATTTCAAATTTTGTTCCCAGGCTGGTGGGTCCTGTTGACCCGGTATCTGGCCGTGTGGTGTTCTGGCAGCAGGATGTCCTCAGGCAAGGGAGGGCTGAGTAAATGTCCCAAACAGCTAAAGGGGGTTTCGGTGGTTGTGTCTGGTCTAAGCATGACAAACCACGTCTTTCTCTTCTGTCCTCCTCCCCCTCTGAGTCTGGCTATCACAGTCTCATTAGCAGCGCACTTGTGGGGCAGAGCACACGCACCGTTGCCCGCATGGGCACACGTGCTGCCTGCATTGCGTGGAGCGGAACCCAGTGTCCACCCCAAGCACACCTGGGGCCTGGCGTTTTCACCCAGTTAACCCAGGAAAGCAAATTGCTTCCTAGTAGCCCTGAAAGTTTAAGGCAGAAGTTGGCTCCAAAAGTGTATTATGAAAATGTAGGAGGTGCCAGTCGTTAGCAAGGATATTCAGAAACATGCGCCCCACCTAGCAGACGCAGCAATTAGGAGGAATAACGACAGACCCTAACCTCTGAAGCTGATGCTGGCTGTTAGTATGAACAGGCAGGATGTGAGGCAGACTTTCTAAGACTCTGACCCTCCTTTGCGGCCCTGGTGGGAGGTGTTTGGGGTGTGAAGTGCAGTCTGTTAATTAAATCAGACTGTGGTCCATGAACTGTCATCTGGGAAAGAGATTCCTGAAACTTAAAGAGCTGCTCCATTTACAGAAGGCAGACCTCGCCAGGACTTGTGTTTCAACAGGTTCTAATCCTTGTAACTTTTTGGGATGTGCAGTGCTCCGTATTGAGTGAATTAATAATTAGGAGTTTTGTTCAGCAGGTCAGTGATGGAAAGTCGGCATTTTTAATAGCGAATATCTCCACCACAGCACTCATGTGAGAAGTTGGATGGCGTGCTTTCCATTCTCCATGGTTTCAAGCTCCTTGAATAAGGTTGGACATCTGTGTCGGTGTTATATTTGCTCCGTATTTATCATGCACCTAACACAATTCTTATCTTAAACATCCTTAAAAGTGTAGGGGGTTTGTGTTTTTTTTTTAATATATTTTTATTGATTTCAGAGAGGAAAGGAGAGGGAGAGATAGAAAGATCCATGATGAGAAAAAATCACTGATTGGCTGTCTCCTGCATGCCCCCCCCCCCCCCCACTGGGCATGGAGCCCAAAACCCAGACATGTGTCCTGACAGGGAATCGAACTCAGAACCCTTCAGTCCGCAGGCCAACACTCTATTCACTGAGCAAAACTGGCTAGGGCAAAGCCGCAGTTTTACTTGGTAACTCTTCCCCATCATTTTTTTCTCTAAATCGTATTTGGAAAAGCTTGCTGTTACCCCACATGTCTTGAGTCTGGACCAAAATGTCAATGGATTGGGAACACCTTCTTTATGTAGGTGACAGGGACTCACTAATCAGGGGTGCAAGGCTCCGAGGAGGTGCCCCTCCTGCAGAAAAAAAGGCACTGGGGTTTCCAACAGTGGTCCCCCGACACCCATGCCTGTGAGCAGATCTGGGCACTGCCCCAGCACGCCCAGTCCTCTCCCACCCACACTCAGTGTAGCATTTGAAGTTCAGATTCCAGAACCTTCCTCCCCAAACCACCTCCCAACTTCAGCCTTCCCTCCTCCAGCACCAACCCCCAGGCACTAGCTTCTCTCCTATGTTCCCTCCTCCTTACTGCCCCACCACCACCTAGTCAGTTTACAGAGCAACCAAGGGTTGGGGGCCTGAGGAATGTCACACCTTACACACACACACACACACACCCACACACACAGCTCCCCACACTCATCTCTGCACCATGATCACCATTATCACCATTTATTTCTTTATCGTCTGTCTCAGCCCCTGGAATCTAAACTCCCTTATTCAAAGCAGGATCTCTAGGACCTAGAACATCTGAAATACATTAGATTTTCAAAGATTTCTTTAAGAAGTGCAGTAACGTATTTCACTCATTTGGGAATCTCTCTTAGGATGACAGCAAAATTTCTTTCCAAGGAAGCACAGGAAAGGTGGCCTGCGTCCACAAGGAAGTCTGGAAAGCACTTTCCTGTGGGAAACCTTTGGACGCTCCTGCCCTTGAGGGAAAGTGGGAAGGTGTTGCCTTGAAACATTTCTGTCCTTGTCTGTCAGGAGGCTCTCACTGGCTCTTCCTGGAGGGAAGCAGAGCTGGTAGACAAGGAGGTGTTTATCAGACAATAGGGGATGATCTGGTTATAAATGGAGGTGATAATTAGGCTGTAAGTAGCACTGAACTTGAGGATGTGGTGGAGCTAGCAGGAGCTCTTTTCTGAAACTTTCAGTTGTTGTCAGAGGGAGGGTCTCCCAGAAGACTTCTCTGCTAAGAACAGGACACTCCACCTGCAAAGGCTAGCTGAACTGCACGTTGAGATAGATGTCCCTTGTGGTTTCTGCAGCCAGATCATGGTTCTGCACAGATAGTCACGTGTGCACTCCATATTTACACAAAACCTAAACACAAATGCGTCTTAGTCCTGCTGGCAGTGTTAGGAGAAAATTCTTTGACATTTGAGCTTAAACATAAAGTAGGCTTTAGTGCCTCCGATATATATATATATATAAACTGACTAGTGACTGGACATTTAGCCTTCAGTCTGTTTTTTGTGGTGGGCGTGTTAAGGTATATATATCTACATGGAGGCAGAGAACAGACTGACATACCTCAGTGTGGCATTGGGGGGACAAGCAGAGATAAACCAAAGAATTTATATATTTACTAGAGGCCTAGTGCATAGATTCATGCATCAGTGGGGTCCCTCAATCTGGCCTGTGCTCTCTCGCAATCCGGAACCCCTCGGAGAATGTCGGATAGCCAGTTTCGACCCGATGCTTGCAGGCTGGATCCAGACAGGAGGGAGCCCAATCCTATGCATTGAGCATCTGTCCCCTGGTGGTCAGTATGTATCATGGCTACTGGTTGATCACTCATTTGGTCATTCATTCGCTTAGTCTTTTATATACATTGAGTGACCAAATTATTATGATGTCTGAACGCATAGTAATATGGCCACTCACTGTATATCCTATCTAATAAAATAGTAATATGCAAATTAACCATCACTCTATGATAAAAATAGTGGCCCCGATAGCCACAATATGGCAGCGTGCAGTCCTCTAAGCCCTGCCGGTGTCCTGGCAAAGTAAGCAGCCTAGCAGAATGCTGCCCAGAGACCCGCCTAACCCTTTATAAAAACAAAAACAAATTCACTCCCCATGGAGTGATCCTGTCCCTGCCCCAGCCAGGGCTCTCAGCCACTGAGTCATACCAGCCAGGCAGATATGGAGGAATGTTAACTGTTTCTTTTTTTATATATATTTTCAAAAACCCTGTCTAATAAAGAAGGAATATGCAGGGGAGGGGTTTTGAGGGTGACTGGGCTGTCAGGGGAGGGCAGCTGGGGATGATCAGGCCAGTAAGGAAGCAGTCAGGCATCAATCAGGCTGGCAGGGGAGTGGTTAGGGGTGATAATGCTGGCAGGCAGAAGCGGTTAGGGGCAATGAGGCAGGCAGGCAAGCAGTTGGGAGCCAGTAGTCCTGGATTGTGAGAAGGATGTCCAACTGCCTGTTTAGGCCTGGCAGTCAGACATCCCTGAAGGGGTCCCAGATTGGAGAAGGTGCAGATTGGGCTGAGGGACACACAGCCCCGTGCACTAATTTCATGCACCAGACCTCTAGTCCTATATAATAAAAGGCTAATATGCAAATTGCCCCCTTGACCAGGAGTTTGACTAGCAGGCAGGCCAGCCAACCGCCCATGTCCCCTCCTCCTGCATTCAGAGTTCATAATAATCTGGCCAGTCACTGTATTTAGACTAGAGGCCTGGTGTATGAAATTTGTGCATGGAGGGGGATTCCTCAGCCCAGCCTGCATCCTCTCCTATCTGAGACCCCTTGGGAGATGTCTGACTGCTGGTTTAGGCCTGATCCCACAGTCAATCATCTCTTTGCAATCCAGGATGACTGGCTCCTAACCACTTGCCTGCCTGCCTGATCACCCTTAAACCCTCTGCCTACCTGCTTGATTGCATCTAACCCCTCTGCTTGCTGGCCTGATCACCCCTACCTTGCCCCTCTGCTAGCCTGATCACCCCTAACTGATTCTGCCTTGGCCCCTACCACCATGGCTTTGTCCAGAAGGAAGTCATACATCTTGAAGATGGCCAGTTGACCTGGTATAATTAGCATACTACCCTTTTATTAGTATAGACTAGAGGCCCAGTGCATGAAATTTGTGCATGGGGGAGGTTCCCCAGCCCAGTCTGCACACTCTCCAATCTGGGACCCTTCGAGGGATGTCCAACTGCCCATATAGGCCGATCCCAGTTGGACACTGGGATCACAATCCAACTGCTTGCCTGCCTGCCTTCCTGATTTCCCCTAACCGCTTCTGCCTGCCAGCCTGATCTCCCCCCAGCCAGCCTAATTGATGCCTAACAGCTCCCCTGCCATCCTGTTTACCCTTAACTGCTCTCCCCTGCAGGCTTTGTCACCACTAACTGCCCTCCACTATAGGTTTGGTACCTCCCAACCACCCTTCCCTGCAGGCCCGGTCACCCTCAACTTCTCTCCTCTGCCAGCCTGGTCACCCCTAACTGCTCTCCCCTGCAGGACTGATTACCCCCAACTGCCCTCTCTTGCAGGCCTGTTCCCTTCCAACTGTCCTCCCCTGCTGGCCGTCTTGTGGTGGCAATCTTGTGTCCACATAGGGACAGAATCTTTGACCACATGGGGGCAGCCATCTTGTGTGTTGGAGTGATGGTCAATCTGCATATTACTCTTTTATTAGATAGAACAGAGGCCTGGTGCATGGGTGGGGGCCAGCTGGTTTGCCCTGAAAAGTGTCCTGGATCAGTGTGGGGGGTCCCTTGGGGCATGAGGTGGCCTGGGCAAAAGGTCTGTGGTGGTTTGGAGGCCAGCCACATCCCCCAGCAACCCAAGTGGAGGCCCTGGGATCTGGGATTAATTTATGTTCTACAATTGAAACTTTGTGGCCTGGAGCAAAGCCAAACCTTCTGCTCGCTCTGTGGTGACAGCCATTTCTGTTTTGACATTTACTCTCTATAATTAAAACATTGTAGCCTGGAGTGGAGGCCTAGGAGCTAGGGCTGCAGAAGCTTGGCTTCCTCCATTGCCCAGGCAACCCTAGCCTCTGCTCTCTCCAGCTCTGTGGCTGCCGCCATTTCTGTTGGGATATATCTTCTATAATTGAAACTTTGTAGCATTGAGTGGAGGCCTAGGCCGGCAACAGCAGACAGAAAGCTTGGCTTCCTCCACTGCCTGGGAAACTCAAGCCTCCTTCCTGCTCTCAGTGTCCACAGCCATTTCTGTTGGGATATATCTTCTATAATTGAAACTGTAGCATTGAGTGAAGGCCTAGGCTGGCAAAGGTAGATGGAAAGGTTGGTCTCCTCTGTTGCCAGGGAAACCCAAGCCTCCCTCCTACCCTCAGTGGCCATGGCCATCTTGGTTGGGGTTAATTTGCTCCTGATTGGCTGAAGGGCATAGCTTGTGGGCATGGCTTGATTGGAGGTAAGGTCAATTGGCATATTACTCTTTTATTTTATAGAACTAGTGTCCCGTTGCAGGAAGATTCCTGCAAGAATAGGGTTTCCTGTGGCCTGAGCAAAGTTCCCTCCCTTCTCTCCTGCCTCACTCCCTCCCTTCTTCTATGCCTTGCTTCCTCCTTTTCCCCTGCCCTGCCTGCTTTCCTCCCTTCTTCGCTGTCCTACTTGCTGGATTCTCTGTAGCTTTGCTCCCTTCTGCAGTGCTTGGCTTCCTTCTATGCTGCCTTCAGTCTTCGCTCTCCACCTGGATATGCAAATTAACCACCATATTGGTTTGATTAATTTGCATACTTGCTTCCTGATTGGCTTGTGGCTGTGGCTTGTGGGCATTGTTTGTGGGTGTAGCGGGGGTACAGTCAATTTGCATATTGCTCTTTTATTAGATAGGATAGATGTCCATAGCCCATGGATGCAAACAATAGGGTGGGGAAGATCTGGAAGGGTAGAGACTGGGAGGAGGGGGGAGGCATTAAAATGGGAGACATCTGTAATGCTATCAACAATTAAATATATACATTTAAAAAAATTAAATAAATTTTATTTGTATGAAAAAATAGCTTTATCTGAATGTGTGCTTGCAAAATGGTCAACTATGCATCCTACAAAAATTTCCCAAAGGTTTCTAAAGTTGATCATGAACAATTTAACTAATCCAGGTTGATTAAGATGTGGTGAAATAACATGAAAATCAAGCAGAAACGTTCTCACATGCAGACTGCATGTATGTAAATGTATGTAACCTCTCTGAGACCCAGTATGTTAGCAGCACCTGGGCCCGGAACCTGAAGGACAGCAGTGGCTCCATTGGTGCTGCTGGGCTGTTTCTTATGGAGACAAAGCTCAGACTCACCTGAGCCTCAGTAGTTCCTCCAGGTAGAGGCACTCGTTGCCAAATACTTTCTTTTCATGTCACCTCTAAATAAGCTCATCTTTGTAAAAACTGAATGTAGGCTGTTAACCATGGCTAAATGTAACATGAATCATTATATCTTGAATCCGATTATCAGTAATAATTTTTTGTTTTTTAAGTCATCAAGGGGATAGTCATGATTTTTTTTTTTTAACTTGACACTCCTGTCCTTTTACCCAAATATGTCAATTTTCTAATAGAATGATGCTTTTCAGAAGTCTGGACAATTAGCCCCGCTGGCATGGCTCACTGGTTAAGCATCAGCTGTGAACCAGGGGGTCCTGGTTCCATTCACTGCCAGGACACAGGCCCCAGTTGTGTACTTGATCCCCAGTGTGTTGCATGCAGGAGGCAGCCAATCAATGACTCTCTCTCATCATTGATGTTTCTATCTCTGTCTCCTTCTCCTTTCCTCTCTGAAAACAATAGTATATTTTTAAATAATTAATAAATTAAAAGGCTAAATAATTGAGTTATCATGGACCCCATTAATGAAGTAGACCCTGATAAGAAATGATAAATTTGCTATGAGATGCAGCCTGTTTATTCACAGATTCGCCCAAATATATACTTGCAGATAGATGCCCTTCTTGTCAGAAGACAGAGCCGTGCCCTGTGAAGCTTGAGACACACTGCTTTGCACGCTGTCTGCCCTCCGCTTCCGGGCAGTGTCACTCCCAGTGGTCACCTCACATGCGCCATGCCAGGGGTGGGCTCATCCCGCACCTGCGTGTCTGCACCAGCACCTTCTCTTCTGACTCACCTTCACTCACTCTGCTTGGATGGCACCAAAGCCAGATGGGCTTTCCATTTCTGGAGCCAGGAAGGCACGCAGCCTGGGCCCTCTGCACCGGCACAGGAAGCTCAGTGGTGCTAGAAAGTACAGGTGTCATTTCCAAGCCCAGCTGAGTGATGTGTCTGCAATAGACGGAGAAGTCAGGCAGCTGGAGTCGTCCTATCCACTTTCACCTAAAATCCCTTTATACTTTGGGTAAAGAGAAGTCGTGCCCTAGCTGGTTTGGCTCAGTGGATAGAGTATCAGCCTGCAGAGTGAAGGGTCCCAGGTTTACTTTCAGTCAGGGGCACATGCCCAGGTTGTGGGCTCGATCCTCAGTGTGGGACGTGTAGAGGCAGCTGATCAATGATCCTCTCATCATCTCTCTCTCCCTCTCCCTTCCTCTGAAATAATCAAAAATATTTTTTTAAAAAGAGAAAGAGAAGTTGTGAATTAAATCTCACAGAGGGAAGAAGCTGTGCCCAGGAAAAGTGAGCAAAAGCTGGCAGGCCCCCCAAAACTCAGGGTGCAGCACCAACAAGGGGCCCAGGCATTGGGCTTGACCAGGAAGAGCTGTGTCTTTTTTTTTTTCCTTTTTGAATATACTTTTATTGATAGTATTACAGATGTCCCCCTCTCTCCTCCTCCCAGCTCTTACCCTCCACCTTATCCCACTGGTCTTCTCCATCCTATTTCTCATGTCCATGGGTTGTGCATATAAGTAGATAAGTTCTTTGGTTTATCTCTCCTCGTCCCCCCCCCCTCCCCCCCCGCCACACACACACACTGAGGTGCGTCAGTCTGTGGGACATTTACCAGGGAATTCTACGCAGCAGTAAAAAGAGGACTCTCTTACCTTTGGGACAGCATTGTGCTGGAGAGCATCGTGCTGAGTGAAATAAGCCCATGTGAGAAAGACAAGTGTCACTTGATCTCACCCACTGGAATCTAATGAACAGAATGAATTGACCAACAAAATAAGACCCGAAGAAGGGAGGCATGGAACAGTCTTTTTCTTTCTAATTTTGAACGAAATGGCTGCAGAGGTGAAATCCGACCTTGAAGTCCCGAGTTCCTGCTATTGACAGCACTACTTTCATGGTCCATCCCTGAGAGAGAATTAACAGAGGGCCTGCCCGGCTACCCATGCTGCGCCAGGCGCTCCTGCCACCTTCAGACCCCTGAAATCCAACCAATCCGATAGATGCTTCCCAGGCTCGCGAAAGAGCTGGAGCTGTATACATAGAATATAAATGCGTGCTCAAGAAACATTTGGCAGGAACCGCAACACGATATTTAAGGAGATTGTGCTACCGTACAGCCAGCTAGTAGTACACCTGTACACCCAAGAGCTTGCTAACCAGCCTTGGGTGACCAGGGCATCCAAGATGGAGTGAGAGGAGCCAGGCTGGGAGTCAGGGTATCCCTCTGGTCTGGGTACCCTGGTGGTCCAGGTACTCCTGGTGTCCAGGTACCCTGTGGCCTCAGTACCCCCGGGACCCAGGTACCCTTGTGATCTGGGTACCACTGTTGAATGGGTATCCCTGTGGCCTTAGTACCCCTGTGGCCTGAGTACTCCTGTGGCATGGGTATGCCTGTGGCCTGGGTACCTGGGGCCTGGGTACCACTGTGAGCACTGCTGAGCCAGGATTGCAGTGTTCAGCAGGCACAGAATAGGAAAGGTGCACTGGGAAGAATGGTGTTTGTGTCCTCACTGAGGCCATGACTGCCTTCGAGGCTCCCATTGTTTAGGGCTTAAAAGATAAAATGAGAACCATACATCAGGATATGTCTTATCTTTAAGTAAAGAGTCATTTTTAAAATAAAAATAACTTAATAATTGTTTTAAATAATTTCTCAAGAGGAAAAAAATGGTCTAAGAAATATCTATTAAAATTTGTTATTTTATTTTTCATTGATTTCAGAGAGGAAGGGAGAGGGAGATAGAAACATCAATGATGAGAGAGAATCAAGGATTGCCTGCCTTCTGCACATCCCCCTGGGGATGGACCCCAAAACCCGGGCATGTGCCCTTGATCAGGAATTGAACCCTGACCTCCTGGTTCACAGGTTGATGCTCAATCACTGAGCCATGCTGGTCGGTCAAAAGTTTAATTGCTATTTTAAATATATTTCCAGGAGTTCATAATATTAAGGAGCTGATCAGCCTCTGGCCTTACTGTCCTCAGGTCTCAGGGAGACCCCAGAGCTCTGGGGACTGCTCTGCATGGGCATTAGCAGCTGTGTTTCTCCCTGGCCATGGAAACCTCCTGGCTGTCCTTTGAAAAGCAGGAACAGTTGCTTGTGGTGAGGGAAGAAGGCTCGGAGCCCTTTAGGGTTTGCTTCTTCTACCCATTTGTTTTGCTTTTACTTCTGGAAATTGTTGAGTTTACTCCCACCTTAGTCAAGAGTGCGTGTCAGGAGGCTGCATGGAACGAAGGGGTGGGAGATGGGGGGAGGGGCTGCATGTTCTTCAGGAGCTAATTGGCAGCAGGGGAAGGAAGTCCCTGTCCCCCTGCTCCCCCTACACCCCCGTGGGCATCTTATCAGGGATTTGTCATGTGAGGCTGTTGTGGGGCGACTTCCATGACCAGTTGCAAATGACCACAGAGGCTGTTAAGTTGGTAATAAGCAAGCAAGGATTTATTGAACTGGTCAGGACGGTCAGAGACCTAACACTCACGACTGCACCACCCCGGGTGCAGGCAATCCTTTTAAAGGGGTCTCAACTGTAAGCTTTCATTGTTTTAAATTCCGAGAACAGCTCTCAGAATTGTATCTGAGATGGGGAAGCCACGGCCTGCTCCTTATCTCTAACCTTGCTAGACATGGGAATATAGGCCTATCTCGCAAAAGCAGACAGCTAAAGACTACCCTTTTGTTTTAAGCAGAACAGCAGGATCAAGTTTCAGCAGTTTTACCAGAGATGGTTGCTACCATATTTCATTCCCCACTGGTTTTATGTGTATGAGTCAAATCATGGACTCATCCTTATTAATTAGGTGATTGTACTGCCCCCTAACTTTAAGTAGTTTGACCATATTAATTTTTCTAAATTGTCTGCTTGGTATAGTTAGTTTTTATTTACATATCCTACTTCTTTAAGGGTATTCTCTGTTCCATTTCTGCTCTCTCGTCCACTAGCATATCTAGCCCTATGTGGTCCTGGACTTTCTCACTGGCTAGTAAAAATGTTCTCACAATTTCTAAGACCCTTAGACTCATGGTCCCCGTTAGTACTGTCCCCACTGAAGTCCAGTTCTCTGGACTCTACGCTGGCTGCAGAGGTGAAATCCGACCTGCGTAGAACCCAGGCTAGGAATCTCACAGGTGAGGATGCTGGTTGCCAGGATCCAGGCCGTTTCCTGGTGCAGGAGCTGGGAGTGGTGTAGCCAGGTCTGGACGCCATCTACTTTAACAGCCGTGGGCGTGCTCAGGATAACAGTTGAGCGTTCCATTCAGGTTGGGGTGAGTCCTTGGGCAGTGAACTTCTTTACCCTTGCCGCGTCCCCAGGCTGGAAGGGATGTACAGAGTCTGTGGTGGACACTAGCAGTGTGATTCAAACCGGCTTATGGGTGGCTCTCTGGGTATACTGCAGAACCTGTAAGGACTTGAGCAAGGAATGGTTATGAATTTGAGCTTTTAGTTTCTTCTGTCCCTGGGATGGATGAGGAGAGGTCTACTAAACATGATCTCAAAAAAGGGGGGAACCCCTCCTGGTAGGGGATACACCTGGCCCATAAGAAGGCAAAGACAGGAGGTTGGTCCAGTTTTCACCAGTTTCTAGGACAAATTTAGTTAAACTCCTTTTTTAGAGCCCTGCTCATGCCTGTCCTGAACTTTGTGGCTGGTATGCACAATGGAGTTTCCAATTGTGCCTAAGGCTTGAGCTATACTTTGAGAAACCTTGGCTATAAAGGTGGGGCTGTTATCTGATCCTATGACTACTGGCAGCCCTAATCTAGGTATAATCTCCTGGAGTAATTTCTTAATTATTCCAGAGGTAGTTTCTGTCCTAGTGGGGTATGCTTTAACCCAACCCAAAAAGGTGTCTATAAGAACTAGCAGGTACTTATTCCCTGACGCTGGTGGCTTAATCTCTGTGAAATATACCTTCCAATGCTCTCTTGGGGAAAATCCTTGGGGCCTGAATTCCCAGAGGGACCCTCTTACCTTGCTTAGCATTTTACCTGTGCACAGACAGTACTTCTGGTGACTATGCTTTTAATTATCTTATCTAAGCTTGGTATCTAGTACCTGCCTTGCAGAAGTTCAGAAGTCTTGGTAACTTCTAGGTGGGTAGCCTGGTGTCTCTGCTGGTGTCACTGGGAGACCAATATCCAACCTCTGGGACCAACAATCTGGTCTATCTACCATCTGGTCCTTTGATGGCTTGCTTCTGTTATGCCAGTTCCTCCTCTTGTTTGGTGGTAGGTCCGGGGTCCAGCAGGTTTATTAAAATTTGTAAAGGCCACACTGGTTTTTGAGTGGCTTCCTTGGCAGTTTGATCTGTGGCTCTATTCCCTCTAGTTTTAATTGTCTCCCCTTTCTGATGTCCTTTGCAGTGCACTTTTGCGACTGCTCTTGGGAGCCAGCTGATTTCTAATAAGGCTAAAATCTCTTATTTTTAATGTCCTTTCCAGCTAAAGTTGGTAACTCTTTTTCTTGGGGGATGGCATTGTGTCCCCTTGTTCAGAGACTGTGCCCAAATGGTGTGGTCTAGGGTGACTACCACTGCCCCTGTATATCGGATCCCATCCTGAATATAATTGCTCCCGTCCATGAACAGTACCTTGTCTGGTGATGATAGCGGGATGTCTGTCAGGTCTGGGTGAGCTGTTTGTACTGCGTCTGTTACCTCTATGCAGTCATGTATGGGTTCCTCTGGATCATCATCTGGGAGCAGGCTGGCAGGGCTGATGGCCAGTGTCTTATGGAGCTAGATGCGGGGCTGGTCCAGGAGAAGAGCTTAGCACTGGGTGATCCTGGTGTTTGACGTCCATCTCTCCAGAGCACCCCGAAGGAGGGCCTCCACAGCATGGGGTGTTGTCAGGGCTAGTTCCTGGCCCAGAGTCAGCTTATCTGCCTCCTTTACCAGCGATGCCCACAGCCCAGAGGCACACTGGCCACTCTGCTGCCACGGGGCCCAGTCTCTTAGACAGATAGGCCACAGGTCTCTCCCAGGGACCTAGAGTCTGAGTGAGAGCCCCTTTGGCAATGCCCCTTACCTCACTCACGTGGAGGTGGAAGGGCGTGGTGACGTCTGGCAAGGCTGGGGGCCAAATGAGAGCCTTCTTTAGCTCCTTAAAGGCCCATTGTTCCACTTCGGTCCGGCTCAGTGGCTGAGCTGGAGTGGTGGTGGCTTGCAATTGACTACTACAGGAGCTTGATGACTTGCCAACCCAGAGAGGTTGTTTTCTGCCCAGACTATGGGATAGAGACGCTGTAATTCCTTCAAGTAGGTGGAGGGCTTATGCTCTTCCTCCGGCACTGCTTTTTCCGTTTCCTGCAAGAGATATTCCTCTGAAAGAGGACAGGTTAAAAGAGTACATGCAGAGGAGGATGTAACCGGACCTGGGTTCCTTGGATCCACAGTGAGGTGTGCTCTGTCCCCCTCAAAGAATATGGTGGTGTCCAAGTCAGGAGTACAGGCATTCTAGCATGACCAAAAATGAACGCGTTACCATGTTCCTTCCGAGGTCTACAGTCCTTTTTGATGTCCAAGGAAAACAGGCAATTTGTCCATTGGCTTCCTAGACTGATCTCTTTTTTGAGGTTATGGGTTCCATCGGCTCTGTCGAGACTGAATAGGCTGCCCTGTGTCCACCAGGAGACCAACAGGCCTGCCCTCCACTTGTAAGGTTATCCTGAGCTCCTGGGGTTAAATGGAAAGGAGCCCCGGCCCTGTCAGTCCTCTTCCTCTAAGTTAAAGACTCTTGGAGTCTGAGTCTCTCCTTTTGCTCCCCTAGCTAACTCTTCTCATGCCCTTGCTTTTTACAGTAAGTACACTGATTCTTTCCTAACTGCTTTCTACCCTTTCTTTCCTTACTCTGTTCCCCTTTCTCATCACTTACACTAACCTTCACAATTTCAAATTAGCCTTTAAATCTTTTTTCTATGTCCTTTAAAAATACATACCCATGCGTCAAACCTTCCATTATTTAGAAAAGGCAGAGGGATGAGGGAACCCTCTGCCGCTTGAATTTCAAACTGTCATATTTTTCCTAGAGATAAAGATCTCAGTTTCAGATGAGCCTGAAAGGGGGAATTTCTAGCTGCTGCATTTAAGTGCCCTAACAGGACACGGTGAAAAGTGTCCAAGAGTCGCCAGGGGTTCTTGGGTCTCAGTGGGGCACAGGGGGTCACAAGGGAATTTCTCTCCTCCAGCCTCCACATCCAGCTACTCAACTCCTGGAGGGGATGAGCACCAGGTGGGCGGAGGCGGGAGCGCGGCTCAGGTCACAGGTGGCGAACGGAGGGAGAAGGCTGCAGTCCCTATCCCTCCGTTCCACTGGAAAAAGCACTTGTCTCCTGCCGACAAAGGTGGCGTGGGGAGAAGAGCCAGTGACCCTTACCCTGTAATCAGACTTCCTGACCTCTCGGAAAAGCCCCTCTGCTTCAGTGCGTTTCTATTAAAAAGTACTAACTTTAAAATTAATAGTTTAAGAGTTGTTACATACAAAAAAGGAATAAGTGGCCTATAAAACATTTTCTTTTTCCTTTTAAAGGTTTTATAATGTATTGCAGTTATTAATCATATTAAATTTAAATGCCAATTGAGACAAACAGTTCCGACACCACTCCTCCACCACTGATTAAGACTGGGTGGTGGCAGCTGTCGGAAGTGAGATTCATTTACTTTTCTGGGCAGGCTTTGGTGACTTTGCCAGCTCTGGCTTCCTTCTTGTAAATAGTTAACTTTAGAATTTGACCCCTGCTTAAAACCTCTTTGGACTATAGTTGTTATTAACTTTATCAAATGAATAAATACAGACAGGAATTTCAGTGGGCTGGTTTTCCCTCTGACAAAGAGCAAGCACCCCTGGGAAAAAGGAATCCCAGTGGTCACTTGAGGCAGTTTGCTATCTGTCAAAGCACTCAGCCTTAAATAAACCAAATGTTTCCTTTCTCTTTCTCTCTCTCTTTTTTTTCTTACAGACTTCTATATTTATATGAAGAAATAATTATACCTAGGCAGACAAACAAAATATTAAACAAACATCTGTATTTATACCCTTTCAGTGAACAAATACTCTTACAGTCTTGGGATCTGAGCAGATAACAGGAACACTGCCCAAGTCCCCTGATGGGGGCCTAACATGAACAGATGTGGGGGCCTCCCTTTCCCACATCCCAGACAGGACTCTCGATCCATGTTTCAGCAAAATAGAAATGGCATTCATGTTGGACAAAGGAAACAAAATTAATAGGCGTAACAAACAGATAAATGCCCTATCCTACAACTAAGGGAGTTTCTCAGGAGCTAGGAGGAGCTAGTTCTGTCTCCTATAATGAGGGCGGGAGTAGAAGGGGGGCATAGCCAACACCCTGGGGGAGGGGAAGGGCTTGCAAAAGCTGCTGCCACTGCTACTGCTGCTGCCGCCACAGGCAGGACCAGTTTGTGAAAGGGAAAAAAAAGTTAAAACTGCTCCTGGAGTTTGCCAAGGACTCTGAGGGGAAAGGCATCCTGCACTCCTGCACAGACCTGGGAAAAAGAGAGTGCTTAGTCAGAGAGGGACAGGTTACACATACAATGTTATTTTAAAAGAGGTGAAATCCTGTAAGGAACCTTGATAAAAAGATCAGTAATCCAGTCGCACAATCAAAGGCCAAACAGGAAGGGAAGAACCACTTAGTGTTCTCTAAGAGGATTTCAACAAACTGACAATAAATTGACAAACCTTTGACAAATTAAAACCTAACAAATGATACACACTGGGCCCAATTATGACAACACCAAACAAAAAGTCCTGACACAACCACGACAAACACAAGACAAACAGTCTGGACACTGCCAAGAGCTCCCTGGGAGCCCGAGAACGAGGGTACCTCTCTCTTCCCCTCTAAGGAGAGCCTCCAGCCCATTCAGCGAGAGTACCTCTCTCCTCCCCCAGGAATCTCACACTCACACACCTGTACCAGGGCCGAGAAAAACCGTCATGTCCCCGGCCAGAGTCTGGAGGTTATGCTGCGTCCAGCCCTCCAACAGACTCTACCCTTGAGATCTCAACCTAGGGGCCTTACCTCTTTCCGGTCTTCTCTTTCAAAAAATCCTTACAGCTTTTACCTCTGGTTTTTATCCCGGAAAGGAAGGAGAGCCTCCAGCCCCAGAACGAGGGCACCTCTCCGCTCCCCGGTAATCTCGCTGGGAACTCCAAATGTTGTGGGGCGACGTCCACGACCAGTTGCAAATGACCACAGAGGCGGTTAAGTTGGTAATAAGCAAGCAAGGATTTATTGAACTGGCCAGGACGGTCGGAGACCTAACACTCACAACCTCACCACCCCGGGTGCAGGCAATCCTTTTAAAGGGGTCTCAACTGTAAGCTTTCATTGTTTTAAATTCCGAGAACAGCTCTCAGAATTGTATCTGAGATGGGGAAACCACAGCCTGCTCCCTGTCTCTAACCTCGCTAGACGTGGGAACGTAGTCCTGTCTTGCAAAAGCAGACAGCTGTAGACTACCCTTTTGTTTTAAGCAGAACCGCAGGATCAAGTTTCAGCAGTTTTACCAGAGATGATTGCTACCATATTTCAAGGCCACTGTGAGCACTGGAGGGTGGATGCCCCATCCGGCCTATGTCCCGTGTCCTCCTGTGATGGTTACCAGGGTCCATGTTATCATCTTCCATTATATACGTGTTACTCACCAAAGTCTATGACACTAATGCCATGCCCTGCTGTGTGTTGATACATGCTTTTATCATGTTTTGAATGTTTTCTGCATGGATGAACATATATTAAGATTTGACCACCTCCCTTTGCATATAATTAGAAGTCCTGAGGAAAAAATACAAAGTGATGAGGGAAAAGGGAAGTGGAAAGAGTTCAAAGGGAAGTGGAAAGAGTTCGAATCCTAAGAAACTTAACCCAGAGCTCACTGTGGGAGAGGAGGCGAGGAAAAGCCGTGAGACCTCGGAAGCTTCCCAGACAGAGCCAGGCGAGCCCTTAATGATGGCAAATGGGGCGGAGGGGGGGGGTGCGGGGGGTGTTGGGGGGACAGGAGCAGCTAGAGGCTTTCAGGCAAAGGAAAGAGGACAGAGGGAAAGGCCTGAGGGATGTGGGCGCTGGGAGAATCCCAGGGCAGGTAATGGGTAAGTACCACTGCAAGTTCTCCCCTGGAAAGGTGGCCCCATGACATCTGGTATGGGCAGAGAATGCCTCTTAGCAGCTCCTACTATATGCCAGGCACCGAGGTAAGCACTGGGTAGGCCTGATGCAATGTCACAGTGAAAGGGTGAGGCGAGGGCCATGTGAGGCAGGTGACAGCCTGAACCAGGTGATGGTATGAGGCAGTGACTGGTGTGAAGCAGATGATAAGTGCCATCCCATTGCACAGGTCAGGAAAGGGTTAAAGGTGCCTCAACCAATGATCCCAGTGGTGACCCTCAGGCTCTATTTGGGACAATGGTCCAAAGTCAGGGCCTAAGGTGGAGCCAAGGGATCTGGAAAGCGGTGTGGAAGGTGTGGAACTCCGTTGGCAGATGGGAATGGTGTGCCAGCCCAGGAAGACAGGGAGGCCTGCAAAGGGGTGGGGGGTGATGGAATTGGTTACTTCCCCTTTACCTTAGAGTTCCTGGGGCCCTGCCCACGAGGGATCCCTCTGAGCCTGCCCAGTGCTGGGTCCAGCTCCTGCCTCCCAGGCAGCCAGGCAGGCTCACAGCCTCCTTGCCCAGCCCCACCCACTTCTGTAAAACCCACTTCAATCTCTCGGGGACCCTGAGAGATGAGACAGGAAAGAGAAGGAAGGAGCTGCAAGAGGGAGGGGGCAGGAGGCTGTCCCCAAACCATGCTTCTAACTCCACCCTTTTTAATTCTTGAGCTGGTTCCTCTTGAGAAATGTATTTACTGAACTAATGCATTTATTTTGTTTGTTTGTTTCTATTTAATTGATGATATTTAAACAGAATTGGTCAGTATCACACCCAGTATAACTGTGACCCTGGACAATCACTGACTATATAGCTCATGACCTGTTAATTATTTGGGCACATTTTCTTTCTTTTTTTCTTTAATTAAACTAATTTGCAGGAGATCCATCTTGATTCTGGACAAATAAAAAGTTAGGTTCACAAATTTTTTAAAATAGATTTTATATTGTTACTAGAGGCCTGGTGCCTGAAATTTGTGCAAGAGGGACAGACCCTCAGCCCAGCCTGCACTCCAATCTGGAACCCCTTGGGGGATGTCCAACTGCCTATTTAGACCCGATCCTGAAGATTAGGCCTAACCCGGAAGTAGGACATCCCTCTCATAATCCAGGACCACTCGCTCCTAACTCCTCACCTGCCTGCCTGCCTGATCACCCTGAACTGCCCACCCTTCTGGCCTGGTCACCTCAACTAGCACCCCTGCCACCATGGTCACTCCTAACTGCCCCCTCCACCAGCCTGGTCGCCCCTTACTGCCCCCCTGTAGGCGTATTCACCCCCAACTCCCCCCTCTGCTGGCCTAGTCACTCCCAACTGCCCCCCAACCTGGTCACCCCTCACTGCCACCTCCTGCTGGTTTGGTTACTCCCAACTGCCCCCCTGCCGGTCTGGTCACCCCACACAGCCTGCTGCTGGGTGGTCCATTCTGTTTTTTCAGATGTGATGGTCGCTTAGCCTTTTGTGTATATAGACTGGAGGCCCGGTACACGAAATTCTTGCATGGAAGGCAGGGGAGGTCCCTTAGCCCAGCCTGCACCCTTTCCAATTTCGAGAGATGTCCGACTGCCTGTCTAGGCCCGGTAGGATCCAGCCTAAATGGGCAGTCGTACATCCTTCTCATAATCCAGGACTGCTGGCTTCAAACTCCTCACCTGCCTGCCTCCCTGATTGCCCCTAACCACTTCTGCCTACCAGCCTGATCACCTGTTAACCACTACGCTGCCAGCCTAATTGGTGTCTAACTGGTCCCCTGCCAGCCTGTTTGCCCCCAACTTCCCTCCTCTGCCAGCCTGATCACCCCTAACTGCCCTCCCCTACAGGTTTGATCACCCCCAACTGCCCTCTCTTGCAGGCCTGGTCCCTCCCAACTGCCCTCCCCTGCTGGCCTGATCACCCACATCTGCCCTCCCTTGCAGGGCCTGGAACTTCTCAGTGGCCCTCCCCTGCTGGCCATCTTGTGGTGGCCATCTTGTGTCTACACGGGGGCAGGATCTTTGACCACATCGGGGCAGCCCTCTTGTGTGTTAGAGTGATGGTCAATCTGCAAATTACTCTTTTATTAGATAGGATAGACGCCTGGTGCATGGGTGGGGGCCAGCAGGTTTGCCCTGAAGAGTGACCCAGATCAGGGTGGGGGTTCCCTTGGGGTGAGGGGCAGCCTGGGCGAAGGGCCTGTGGAGGTTTGCATGCTGGCCACACCCCCGAGCAACCAAGTGGAGGCCCTGGGATCTGGGATTAATCTATGTCTACAATTGAAACTTTGCAGCCTGGAGCAGAGCCAAGCCTTCTGCTCACTCTGGGGCGGCAGCCATTTCTGTTTGAAACTTTGTAGCCTAGAGTGGAGGCCTAGGCTGGCAATGGCAGGCTGAAAGCTTGGCTTCCTCCATTGCCAGGGAAACCCAAGCCTCTGTTCTCTCCAGCTCAGTGGCTGCCACCATTTCTACATCTTTTATAATTGAAACTTTGTATCATTGAGTGGAGGCCTAGGCCGGCAATGGCAGGTGGAAAGCTTGGCTTCCTCTCTTGCCAGGGAAACCCAAGCCTTCCTCCTGATCTCAGTGGTGGCAGCCATCTTGGTTGAGGTTTATTTGCATAATATGCTCCTGATTGGCTGGTGGGTGTGGCTGGTGGGCGTGGCTTGTGGTGTGGCAAAGGTATGGTCAAATTTGCATATTACTCTTTTATTAGATAGGTTTGATTTCAAAGAGGAAGGGAGAGGGTGAGAGAGAAATATCAATGATGAGAGAAAATCATTGATTGGCTGCCTCTTGTACATCCCTACTGGGGCTCGAGCCCACAACCCAGGCATGTGCCCCGACTGGGAATGGAACTGTGACCACCTTGTTCACAAGTGGACACTCACTGAGTCATGCCAGCCAGGCTCAGTTCACAAATTATGAAGCAAATCCTCAGCCACCACCTTGATGCTCCACAAAAAAATGCCAGTACCTCAGGTGCTTGCTCACTTCACACTCTATGCTTTCCTCTCCCCAATTCCCCTCGACCCCCGCCCACCATCTTCCCTCTTGAGTCCAGGAGAGAGTAGCTGCTGGGGATCCATCTATAGCCTGAGATTGAAATGGGTGTCTCATTTCCATCAGAACAAAAGCGGTCCTCGTTAAATACCTATAATGTTGCAGTAACAGCATCTCAATCCATACTGCACACTCACAAACCTACAGAGGGGGGAGTTCTGAGCCTCGCTGCCCTACGACCCCCCCCCCCCCCGAGGGCTGACAGACACCTACAGCACTCAGTCTGACTGTAAGATTCATATCCGTGAGCTCTTATCCTGCCTGCCATCAAGAAGTTAACATGGATTAACTACAAATCGAGAAGTTAGGGAAGTTTTTGCCATATTTACTAGAGATTTTTGTTTCTGAAATTGGCCACCTGTTTCCTACCGATGCCTTTCTGGTCCTCTCTCAAGATTGGCTGTCAACATCTTGTGTAATTGATGTTGCTCTTTAGTTTGAAAAGTAAAATCTAAAGCTTTAAACTCAATAATCATGCCTTAAAAATGACAGTTTAGTGACTCCCAACTGTTACTCTCGGTGGCCCAGGAGTTAACACTGAAAGAGGCTCTCTCTCATTTCTCCTTTATAAAACACCAAATTGCAATTCAAACAAAAGTTTTCTATCGATTACTTAGCAACTAATACAGGACTTGTCTCTATTGAGGAATTCTATAAAAATTTCCCCAGAAAATAAGTATAATAATCCAGAATTGATAAAATATCACACCGAAGTGAACACAGACGTCAGCACTGTGTGTGCAAGAATTGCTTGAACTGCTTCTGATTTGGGGTACCATCCATAAGCATAGCGGCAGCTGGGTTCTTGTGCCTGAAACAGGGACCCCACATGACCGTACCCTTCAGAAACCCCAAAGTGCGTGTTTTGTTTCCCTTTCTGCCGACGCATTTGAAAAAGAGGCATTCCTGAGCTTCACACTTACTTTTCTAAAATCATGTTAATTTCTTGTTTATTTCAGGCCTTACTAGAGACTCAAAATTTACTGCGCACTCAGGTTGCCAATTTTACCTTCAACCTTGGATTTTCAGGGAAGTTTTACCACACAGGTAAGAGGGGCTGTGGCTGCTAAGGCAACTGCTCACTCTTAGGAGAGCCATTGTCAATGTGTCAGAAGCAGGTGGAGGACTAAGGAGACCGATCCCGGGGGAGAAGGGGTGCCAGAGCTGGGCAGCGGACTCCAGCAGCCATGTGCTGCTTCCCTGTGGCAAAGACTTCTGGGCCAAGGCCAGAGAGCCAGGGGGGCTTTCTCGCAGCAGTAGAGGCACCCTGTCCACTTCTGTGGATGCCTCTGGCATGCAGGGCTGCGGAGGTAGAAGGCACAGTGACAGGGAGGATAAGGGATGGGGGGCGGGGGAGGGCAGTAAGGGTAATCATAGCAAACACTTTTTAAAAGGTCAGGTAGTCGAGGTCACAGACAGTTTGTAAATATTCTTTCTTTGGGAAGTGCTCCATAGTGAGAGAGTGGTTGCAGCCTCAATGCGACTTGGTGGATTTGATCGGGCACCCTTCCTCATTCCTTCCCACTTCCTTCAGGTTGTAAAGTAAGAGCTAAAGCTTTAAACTCAGGAGATGTGCCTTTTATTTTATTTTATGTTTTAATATATTTTATTGATTTTTTACAGAGCGGAAGGGAGAGGGATAGAAAGTCAGAAACATCGATGAGAGAGAGACATCAATCAGCTGCCTCTTGCACGCCCCCTACTGGGGACGTGCCCGCAGCCAAGGCACATGCCCTTGCCGGAATCGAACCTGGGACCCTTCAGTCCGCAGTCCGATGCTCTATCCACTGAGCCAAACCGGTCTCGGCAGGAGGAGGAGATGTGCCTTTTAAAGGATCGGGAGAATGGGGGCAGCACAGTCCAATAAAGCACTCAATTGCAGCTCAAACAAAAGTGATCTTCCTGTGTCTTAGCAACAAACACAGGACTCGTCTCTACCTAGTGACTCTGAGAAAATGTCCCAGCTGATCCCATCACTCATTCAGCCCAACTTGCTCCAGACCCTGACTCCAGCGAGCCACTGTCCACCTCCATGCAGCCACTGTGGTGTTGGGTGCTCACCTCTCAGCCCGCCCCCCGCCCTTCCCTCCAGGCTCTCAGGAGGTGACTGAAGCTCCTCGCCTCTGCTCTTTTCACCTCTGGAAGTCGACCCTTATTGCCTGAGCATCAGCGTTAACATGTGTAGCGTCGCATAGAGAAAGCGGGGTGCATGAAAGTAACCATCTCATGTAGGAACAGAGGCAGCTCTAGTGGTGTGTCCGAGCCTGTCTCGGGGGAACCCCTACTTCCCAGTGCTCTCTGCATCCCGGTTGAGGGGGGAGCCCATCTTCCTGGACTCTGCACAGCATGTCTCCGGGGGTTAACCATGCCGCTTGCCACTTGCTGACACATTAAAATATCCCAGGCAAAGGCATCACTAAGAATCATAACTGCAGCTCCTTTACCCCAAGCGGCTTTACAAGTGTCTCCGGAGAGCCCCCATGATTTATTGGGGTACGGAGGTGGCGATGTCTTACTGGCTTTTCTTTAACACTCTTTCCCTCCTGCTTTGGAACATGTACATCTGTGTCCAGGGATAGGAGAAAATGGGTATTTGGACCAGCTGATAAAGCCGAAATTGCACATGTTCAGGAGGCATTTTGCAGGGAGACAGTGGGGCATCTTATGTCTGCACAGGCAAAGGACCCGGCTCCCCGCTGGGAAAACAGACCTGGCTCCCTAACTCTTCTCCAGGAGCAGATTCTGCCCACGGAGCATGGAGCGCAGGCTGTGCAGGAGGAAAGCACACGGGTTTACAGCTGCCTCCACTCCTGGGCAGGAAAACAGAGGAGTATTTGCAGCGCACACACTGCCATGCTATTCTGTCTTAAGGAGCCAGAGAGTGTAGGGGAAGCCGCTCTTTGGGCTGACATATATCTGGGTAAGAGTCCCTGTTTTTATTTACTTTTCCTGTTCAGGCCGTTAAGCTCCTGGTGGTCCAGGAGTTAACGCTGATAGAGGCTCTCACTCCTCATTTCTCCTTTAATAACCTGGACTGTCCGAAGCAGCACACGCCCAATGGGGAACCAACAGCACACGGTCAATATCACACACAGGGACATTTCGTCAAGGGAGAGACAGAGAATATATTTTAATGATATCCCTTGAGCAGACCTCATCAACTCTGCATGCTGAGATTAACAATATGGAAAAAGCCCGGTTCCACCATGCTGTGGCGAAAGCGACAGATACACAGGTGTGTGTCCTGGATGGTTAATTTCCTCCCCATCAACCTGACACGTTAATTGATCTCGTGCCCTGTGAAGTGCATCTGTGACGTATCTCCAGGTGCATTAAACCATATGAACTTCATATTCATTCCCCGTAGTGGAGTGAGGTGTGGGTGCTGTCCCAGTGCAGGGCACCCCCCTCCCGCCACTTTCCGAAGTGGAGCTGTGGCTGGGATGTGCTGTGTGCTGGGGGGAGGTGGCTTTGTCACAGGGCTATCTCTGTCCTCCCCAGGCCGATGTGATTTCCCAGTGCCCCGGTGCTGAGTGAGAAGCCCGTTGCTTAGAAGATATGTAATCGCATCTTACCGACCTAAGGAGGAGAGTCCAGCTTTCTTAGGCCGCTTCTCTCATTATACCCGCCCTGCATTCTTTCCTGTTTGGTTCCCCTTTGCTTCACCTGCTGAAAACAATCTCCCTGACACGGCACATCGCGAGGCCCTCCCTAAACACCAGCCTCTCATGGAGCCCTGTTGAAACAGGAAGGACACACCATTGATTAAAAGGGAGAAGGAAAAAGCAGGGGGTTTGGAGGAAAATTTGGGGTCTGGAAATGTTTAAGCTGGATTGGAATGGCTCTCAGTGGCGCAGGATGGAGAAGGGGAGACACTGCAGTGAGAAGGGGAGGCGTGCTGCAGGTTTTCCGTATGACACTGCTTCTGGGGTGATAGTTGCTGCTCTTCCATCAGCTATGACTCGGTTAATGACTTCGTGAAAATGTGCAAATTGGATTATATTGGTCTTTTCTATTAGAGTTCATGTGACCAAAAAATAAAATAATAAAATAAAATAATAAAAATACTCCTTATATGAAACTATTAACTTTCAAACGTGAAAGTAAAAATAAGAGTTACAATCCTTCTCTGTGTTTGCTTTTCTGTGTGAAGTATTGGCTCTAGGACCAGATATGGGGAGCAGACAACTTTTGCTCCCATTTGGACTGTGACGTTCACAGGCTGTGTGGACGTGGGCAGGTTACTCAGCCTCTATGTACCTCCATGTCTACATCTCCAGAATGGGAGAGATACACTGTTCTTACCTAGAACTGAGCGTGGCAGGTGGTGAGTGCTAAGAGGGGATTTATCAACATTACTTTTTAAAGTATTTTTGTATGTCCAATTAAACATTATCCAAAAGAAACTGAATAATTGATGTCTCTATGCTTTTAATTAATCTTATCACAAAACTTGTTTTTGTTATTTAGTATAATATATTTTAATTTATTTTTAATCCCTACCTGAGGATATTTTTCCATTGATTTTTAGAGAGAGTAAAAGAGAGCGGGATAGACAGAAATATCGATGTGAAGAAACACATCAATTGGTTGCTTTCTCTAGGCGCTCCAACCAAGGCCAGGGCTAGGGCCAGGGATGAGCCTGCAACCAAGGAATGTGCCCTTGACTGGAATCGAACCTGGTACCCTTCAATTCGCAGGCCGACACTCTATCCACTGAGCCAAATTGGCTAGGGTTATTTAGTATAAATTAAAGTCAGTGTTTTCTATATCCAAATGTATGAAACCTTGTCAGGTTCAATGTAAAAAGAGTTAGAAACATCTTGTTACTATTTGGGAATTACAATATTTATGCATAATGAGGTGGACATTTGTACCAAAACGGCAGTGCAGACACTGGAATTTTACATCTTCTTTTAATGTTGCAGTGGTGCCTTATGGGAATTAACCTACACCCCATATTTTTCTAAAATGACTCGTATTTTGGCAGACTTGAAGAATTGTAGGAATGTATTGTTAGAACACAGATCCTCCAAAAGTGGTAAAGAGAAGTGAATGTTTCAATAGTTTACTTTTGAATTGAGACACCTTTTATTTCCTGGAGTCTAAGAAAGTAACAGGAACTGAATCTATCCTAAGAATAAAGTGACCTATTTCTCACTGATGATGACGTAGGCTTGAATCGGGGCCAGTTGAGAAGGGCCAGGCTTGGTGGGACTAGACACCAGTGGTCTAATATGGGGTTAAATACAAGCTGTGTGGACTTGTGTGCTCGCCCATGTACCTAGCACAAATGATGTGCACAGCAGCTTGTTGGCAGCGAAGGCCAATCCAGTGGTTTCATTCAGTTGAGATTCTGCTCCGCAAGGCAAGTCCCTCAGTATCATGGGCCCTGAGATCTGTGGCAGGAGCTCTCCGCATGGTCCTCTGAATTGTGTCCTCGGATGAAGTGAAAGAGAGCTGACTGGAAGTTGCTCCACCAGGTGAAACAGAGGCTCCACCCATGCCTCTCAACCTCCTGGGCAGAGTTTATAAACTAATACAATCTTTACATAAAATATAGGATTTTATATGATGAAGTGTATGTGTAGACCATCAGACAGAAAAACTGTGGACAATGGACTGTTCCAGGAAGGGTGACAGATGGGCGAACTATGGGTGATGGACAGCCCCAGGACAGTGACAAACAGGAGAACTGTCTGTGGGTAGAGCTTCTGTTTCACCTGGTGGAGCAACTTCCAGTCAGCTCTCTCTCACTTCATCGAGAAGTAAGATGGACAGTCCCATGAAGGGTGACAGACAAGACAACTGTGGGCGATGGACTGTCCCAATACAGTGACAGACAGGAGAACTGTGGGTGATGGAGAGTCCCAGGAACAGTAACAGAGAGGCAAACTGTGGACCATGGACTGTCCCAGGGGCCACTGAACTTACTCTACCTCATGCCAACCCAAATCTTGAGGCCTGTGATGTAATGTAGAATATGAATTTTATTCTTTTTTTATTAGAACAACATGAACTTGGATGTATGTGTCTGTCATGAGAAGAATAACAAAAATCAGACAAAGATGACCTTTAAGCCAATAGAAATTTCACTGATGCCTTCTTAACCTGGTGTTTTCCAGGGACCCAAGAGGAGGACGAAGGCGATGACCTGTTGCTGAGGTCAGTGGACGAGTTCTGGTGGTTCCCCCACATGTGGAGCCACATGCAGCCCCACCTTTTCCACAACGAGTCCTCGCTGGTGGAGCAGATGGCTCTAAACAAGGAGTTCGCACTGGTGAGTGCACCTGCTGCCATGTCTGCTGGGCCAGGATGCTCTGTCTCTCTGTGAACCGCAACATCAATGTATTGGGTTGAATCCAGCAGAAACAGAGTAGGAAACATCAGAGTGTGTCTCGTGTTAAGAGTACACGTTACTTTGTGTTCTTTTGTCTCAGGCCTGTGTGTAGTGTGTGTGTGTGTGTGTGTGTGTGTGTGTGTGTGTGTGTGTCCGTGATGTTGAGATATCAAATGTATTTGGAAAAGCAGGCCATTGTCAGAAAGATCCCCTCTCATTTATGGAAGGGTTCGTCTTCCATTTGTGAAGCACTTTCTCCATTGCATTCCTGGCTATGCATTATAAGTAGCTTCTAAAAGCACTGTTTTAGCTCTGAATGGAGGGGCTTAGTGGGTTGAGCTTCATCTCATATATCTAAAGGTCCCAGGTTCAATTCCCAGTCAGGGCACATGCCCGGGTTGCAGGCTTGATACCCAATGGGGGCGTGCAGGAGGCAGCCAGTCGATGTTTCCCTCTCATATCAATGCTTCTCTCTCCTTTTCTCTCTAAAAATCCGTTTTAGAACATCTATAGAAGCATTATGGCAGGATGATGGCTGGTGGGAGGAGTCCCTGGAGCAGTGGCTCAGACCATGGCGCCTGGAGCTTAGCAGCTCCCCTTCCACCTGGCAGCCTTCCTACAATACACCTGCAGCTCTGACTCAACTGTCAAGCAGCACATGAGTATATGTTTGCAACACATTGTGAGATGATATGTGTTCCCTGAAAAGAAAAGGCCAAAGTGAGAATACACGCAGCAAGCGTGTATTTGACATCCAAAGGGAATAGCTATTGGGGAAGCTCTGATTCAGCAGAAGCCTAAACAGTGTCCCCATGGCAACGAAAGTGAGAGGTGGTTGAGAAAGGGAAGGGGCATAGTTACATCAGTGTCGGTGCAGAGAAGCTAACGCGTGGGGCTCAGTCTAAGGCGGGAGTTATTTTGGGTGGCCATGTTCAGTCTGGTCTTCATGTCAACCAGTGGTCATTGGTGTCAATCCAACACCAACAGGAATCCCCACTTTGGGATGCAGTGGAGAAGGAAACTTTCTTCAGAGAAAACAGTTCAATGGTGATACAGCTGAGCAGTGAGAACAGTTACACGAAGGCAGCCCTGGGCCAGGCCCTATGGCTCAGCAGCTCTGCTCTGCTCCCTGAGACATCCTGGTTCAGGCAGGGAGCCACTATTCAGTGTAGGGTGGGAAGGGAAAGGGGCTCCCAGAGCCAGAGGAGGAGTGACTTCTCTGGACAGAACTCCTCCACCCTTGGCCCCTTATTGGTTCATTCTCATGCAAATGAGGACTCAAATCCTCAAAGTGTGACTGGTCCAAAAGGCACTGCCCTTATTGGTCATAATAGAGCCACACTGGTGGTGGGTCAGAGCAACTCAGCTCTGATTGGATGGGGAAAGCCTCAGTCCTATTGGTTGAAATAGGACTCCAGAAAGTATTTTATAAGTGCTGGCTCAGATGCAGGGTCCAGAGCAGGCTGCTCCCTGAAGGGCAGTGCTCATGCGAGACCCCTGTGCAGAAGTGGCTGCCAGGCTCTGCTGCTGTATTTGAGCCCTGTTAGCCACTAGGGCCTCTTCTTTTTTGGGGTTTCTTCTTTGTCGGGGTCCACAGTCCTCAGTCCTGTAGTCATCATGTCTACTTGCTTATTACCTTTGCAAAGTTCTCTGAGACGCAGGTTGCTTCAGGCCAATGCAGCAGTTATGTCAACCTGGTGTAACATCCAGAGGTTTGAGGCATAAGCCGTGCACACGCAGTCCCTCCAGCGTGGCAGCTCCGCTTATTTTAAAGTGGCTCCCTTTATGAAGCTGCTTAGATGTGCCTACAATTGGGATTCAAGGCTGCTGGCACGGGCAATGGCAGGCTGGGTCCCCCAGGCCAAAGCTAGGCCACCAGATGCTCTTTGTTGTGCTGAGTGAGATAGTCCTGTTCTTTGTTTTCTTTTTTAAATGATTGAAAAACAGTCACAGGCACAGCAAGGCTTTGTAACAGAGTCGTAATGAGTGCTGTGTACCCGGCAGCATCTGTCTCTATCTGCAGCTGTTCCTGCCACAGCAGAGCTGGGACCCAAACGGACCGTCTGGCCCCAAAATCTGAAGTCGTTAATATCCATACCTTTACCCAGAAGACTCCGCCATTACTGTTGTAGAATCAACTAAAGCACGCATCCCTCGAACAACTTAAGTGTGGGAATCCTTTTCACATCCCGCATGTCCAGGGTTCCCATGTCAGCCTTCAGGATCTGGAGAAGGCCACACGCAAATGATGAGAGACTAGAAAAGCATCCATTTCGGAATATTGGGGGCCAGGAGTGAGTCCACCTCTAGGGGGAGGACACCACAGCACTGGCCTTGCTATCCCCTTTTATTAAGACTATATGTTATATCTATGTCCTTTAAGTCAGGAAATTCCAACAATGAGTCAATCAGCAAGAATTAACATAAGACTAATACGTGGTAGCTTCTTCAACTACCAATGTGTCACCTAAGCAATGAGTGAATAGTTCAGACTTAACATAAGACTAAAAGTGGAAACTGCTTCAACTACCAATGTCTCACCTAAGCAGTGAGTGAATAGTTTAGACTTACAGAGCTATTAAGGTTGACCAGCTTTCCTGTTATTCTATTTACATCTCTATTGGTGAGGCAATGACTGGTTTCCTGCATCTCCTCCCTATCTTTCCACTCTTAAAAAATTTTGCATCTGCAGACCAGAGTCCCATTTTCAATGTCCAACAGTTTTAAGTCCCAATTTTGATGTTCAACAGTTCCTTATGTGTACATGTCCGCAATGGCATCTGGATGATGGACAAATGGTGGCAATGCAGGTCCTGGGCAACCTGCAGTGATGCACAGCTGCTGACTGCTTGCATGGCAAGGCATTGTCAGTGTCCTCCATCTCTGGACTGCCTCCCCTCCTGTCTTCATGGTTGGAGCAGACATGTCAGTTCCTCTCTGTTGCAGGAATCCACATGGTCTTGAATTTGTTTTCTGAAAATACACAAATATATTCTCAACCAATCTTTTGACTTGAGATCCTATTTACTTTTTCCACAAATGATTTTCCTTTGGGTTCCTTTGACATCATGTGTGTTTTTCATGGGTGTCTTACAAATGAAAATAATTTTTTAAAGTAAAAAATTTTAATGCACTTATAGGAATAATTTTTTCTTACATGATATTGCTCCACTATTCCCTCCCCTTTTTTAATTAAAGGGGAGGCTTTTGGAAATTTTATAAAGCATTCTTGGTAACTTTAAATTTTTAACTTTTTACACAATAGGTTCATCACATGGTAAGCAATTTTACTGTGAGATGAACTACCAATAGAAATTATAGTTAATACTTTAGGAACAGCTTTTTATCCAGTACAATTAAATTTCCTAGAATATTCACTTATTTCCTTTAGCCAAATTAAATTAATCTGAAAACTGGGTTGCTATTTTACTGTCAAATTTAATACTCTAACAAAAATCTTAGTTTACCCTATAAATATTAATGGAAAGGATTGTTTTGCATTCTTGAGTAGGTCTTGAGCATTCCTGATGATAGATATAAGGTAGCTGCTGTTAGCCAAGTTTCTGTTTGTTGCCTCGGTCCCAATATAGGCTGGGCCAAGTCTTTGTCTGTTACCTGAGTCCCAATCTGAGCTGGGTGTGGGAAGTGAAGCAGCCACGGGGCAGCAGACCTCCCTCAGAAGGTGCAAGTGCTCAAGCCCCTGCAATGTTGGGGGAGGGTGAGGTTCTATACCCCACCTCTGTTGGCCCCCAAGTTCTCTCCTGATGGCCCCTCTGCAACTGTGCCTGTCTTAGGTTGTTTCTCCCTTGAGGAATCTTACCTGTCTTTGGCTAACCAGCCATCCTCCAGGGCCAAGAAGGGTGATGTGAGGTTCATTTCTGTGTCCTTGGTAGCCTATGCTCCCGTGGCCTCCAAGCCCAGTGCCTACCTTAGGATTCCCTCGCCTGCTGGCGGGACCACAGCACTGATCACATATCTTGGGAAACCAAGGTCTTTTCTCCAGGGAGGGCCCGGTTCACACCACTGGGTGAGAGACAAATCCATAGTACCAGCCACCACTAAGCTTCAACATCAGCATGTACAGAAAACTCTGGCAACAGCTGTGGGCAATAGGATTGTGAGAAGAGGATCCCTTCTTGGCAAAAGAGCCAACATAGAATGCTCAAGTGCCTACCAAGGGGCCTTCCACACAGTAGAAGAGATTAAATCTTTTCATGTCCCTTTTAACTTGCTGCCACTCATTCAAAGATTTAGTTAAATATGTTAGAAATAATTGTACATTATGCTATTATAAAAATATATAAAAAATTAGAATGACATTGTGGAATAGTATCATGTAAGGATATTCCTGGCTCTAAGCCATGGCAATTCAATTTTAAACTGGCTGTCAATTTCTTTTTGTATAGACAAGGTCTAATTACATGTTTCTGCATCTCTCCTAGGAGCAAATAGTGATAGTAGACTTGTTTTAGCTTTTGCCTCCCCTCCTTTGGTGTCCATGCAAGCCGGAAGCCTTTCTTTAATTTTATACACAAAGGAGTAGTTGTTTGAATTTGTGTCATACAAAAGGGAATCTGGGTGGCAACACCTATGTAATTATGCTTTCTTGCCCATCCCATGTTGCTCCTGGATGAACCAAGGTGTTTGGTATATGGGTGATCAACCCATACAAGGGTTCTTACCCACGTAAGAAACATAAGTCCAAAATACTTTCTCATTTTGCCCCAGATAATATTACCATACAGCTGATTACTGCTATTATGGCCAGAAAGATGTTCTCAGGCATATGTACCATCTTCTTTACCATGCTCCGGATGGTCTCCGGGCTGTTTGTTGTCCAGCTCATCCTCCTGCTGCCCTTCATCTTCAGTGGATTGCTTGGAGTTGCTGCTCTCTGTGTCTGAGGTAGTTGATTGTCTGCAGCTGCATGGTGTGGCTCCAGATGCAAGGTGCTCATAATTCTGGCTAGTTTCCCTTTTGGATCCCTGATGCAGTTTAATATTTCTAGCAGGGATCCACACGGGTTTGGAAAAATTCTCTGGAAATATGCAAGCATGCCCTCTGCCAAAGTTAATAACGGATCAGGTCCCTTCCATAAACCGGATTCGGGATCTTTCCATTTAACTAAACCGTTTTCTTTTATTACATTCTTGCACCAATAGGTCTCCATAGATATCTTCCCATTTACATCACAAGTGAAAAAGTTTAAAGTAATTAAGGCTTGGTGTAGCCTAACCACAGGTGATTTCTCCATCATCCCCCCGTTTTGTTTGTCAGGTTGGGATTTTAACCACTGATGCTGTCATTCAATAATTCCCTGTCCTTGGGAATTATAAGGTATCCCTATAATGTGCTAAATTTTCCACTTTTTACAAAATTCCTGGAATTGAAAGCTTTATAAGCAGGACCATTATCAGTTTTAATAATTTTTGGAACTCCCATGGTGCAAAAGCAGCTGGGCAATGATTATTAACCTGTTTGCCGTTTCTCCTGTAGATGCAGTAGCCCATAGGACTTTTGAAAAGGTGTCTACAGAGACATGTAGTGCTCCAAGGCTTCCAAAGAGAGTATAATGCATTACATCCATTTGCCAGATATGGTCTCTTAATAAACCTCTAGGGTTGACTCCTGTGTTAGGCCCTAGAGGTAGATGTAACATGCAAGTGGGACATTTTTTAATAATCTGTTTTGCCTGTTGTTTAGACAGCATTTTGGCAGGCTGATGTAAAAGCTGATGAGATTCTGAGGCTTCTTTTAATAAAGCAACCAATTGATCAGCATGAGCATTTCCTTTTTTTAAAGGACCAGGCAGGGCACTATGAGCCCTGATATGAATGATATGAAAAGGATATTGTCTCTGTTGTACAATCTGCTGAACTTGTTTAAATAATAATAATAAACTTTGGTCACTAAGCCATTTCAACTGGGCAGTTTCAATTCTTTTCACTAAGTTTGAAGCATAAAAGGAATCAGAGACTATATTAAGAGGCTCTTGGAAGTCCTGCAATGTAGCCTTGATAGCTCCTAGTTCAATTCTTTGTACAGAAGTATGACTGGTCAGTATGACTCTGTCTGAATTTATGGTATGATAGGCAGCTTTCCCATTAGATGATCCATCAGTAAAAACAGTTAAAGCTCCAGGAATAAGTTCCTGTCTAGTAATTTTTGGTCTGATGATGGAGGTATCATATAAAAACTATAGGCCCGGTGCATGATGTTCATGCACGGGGGGCAGGAGATGTCCCTTACCCTAGCCTGCACCCTCTCAAATCTGGGACCCCTCGAGGGATGTCCAACTGCCTGTCTAGGCCCGATCCTGGTAGAATCAGACCTAAACGGGCAATCGGACATCTATCACAATCCAGGACTGCTGGCTCCCAACTGCTCACCTGCCTGCTTCCCTGATTGCCCCTAACTGCTTTTGCCTGCCAGCCTGATCACCCGCTAACCACTACCCTGCCAGCCTAATTGATTTTTAACTACTCCGCTGCCAGCCTATTTGTTCCCAACTTCCCTCCTCTGCCAGCCTGGTCACCCCTAACTGCCTTCCCCTGCAGGCTTGATCACCCCCAACTGCTCTTCCCTGCAGACCTGGGCCCTCCAACGGCCCTCCCCTGCTGGCCATCTTATGGTGGCCATCTTGTGTCCCATGGAGGCAGGATCTTTGACCACATGGAGACAGCCCTCTTGTGTGTTGGAGTGATGGTCAATCTGCAAATTACTCTTTTATTAGATAGGATAGAGGCCTGGTGCATGGGTGGGGGCCAGCTGGTTTGCCCAGAAGTGTGTCCCAGATAAGAGTGGGGGTTCCCTTGGGGTGAGGGGCAGCCTGAGCAAGGGGCCTGTGGAAGTTTGCAGGCTGGCCACATCCCCCAGCAACCCAAGTGGAGGCCCTGGGATCTGGGATTAATTTATGTCTACAATTGAATCTTTGTAGCCTGGAGCAGAGCCAACCCTCTGCTCACTCTGGGGTGACAGCCATTTCTGTTTGAAACTTTGTAGCCTGGAGTGGAGGCCTAGGCCAGCAACAGCAGACTGAAAGCTTGGCTTCTTCCATTGCCAGGGAAACCCAAGTCTCTGTTCTCTCAGCTCAGTGGCTGCCGCCATTTCTGTTTCTTTTATAATTTAAACTTCGTAACATTGAGTGGAGGCCTATGGAGGCAGAAAGCTTGGCTTCTTCTGTTGCCACAAAAACCCAAGCCTTCCTCCTGATCTCAGTGGCAGCAGCCATCTTGGTTGGTGTTTATTTGCATAATTTGCTCCTGACTGGCTGATGGGCATGGCTGTGGGCAGGGTGAAGGTACGGTCAAATTTGCATATTACTCTTTTATTAAATAAGATTGTAGTAATTTATCTTTTAATTGGTGACAGCTAAGTTCCCCTGAATATCCACTTAATGCAATTTGCCAATTTATATCAGTCTGAAATAACATTTCTAATTGATTCCCAGTGAGGGGGAGGTAGAGACACTAGGGCTCTTCCCCTCTAAGCTGTTTACAATGTTTTCTAATTTGAAATAATAATTGGGCCATTAGTTCTACATATGTAACTGCAGTTTTAGAGGATTGATGCCCTAGGTGGACCCATTCAATAATGGCAGGAGAATTTTTATTTTGAAGGATGACTCCAGTGGGACTATATGCAGTAGGGTTAATTTGTCCCAACAAAGGCAATTCGGGCTGGGCCCATGCTACTTGGGCTGAGGAAATTGCCTGCTCAACTCTTAGCAACTCCTTCCTAGCTTCATCTGTTACAGTTCAAGGAGAGGAAAGATTAGAATCACCTCCAAGTAAATTAAATAAGTTTGTCATTTCTCCTGTAGAGATCTTCAGATAAGGTCTTAACCAGTTAATGTCCCCTAATAATTTCTGAAAGTTATTTAAAGTGTTAAGACAATCTTTTCTTATCCCCATCTTCTGAGGCATAATGCATTGGTTTTCAATTACAATCCTTAAGACATTTGAAGGAAACCTCTCTTTATTTCCTTCCAAAATAATTTTCAGGCTTCATAGGTTTTCATTTAAAAATACTTGTCACATGAAACAATTTCTCTTAAGATTATGGTGACCACTAGTATGGATTAGATTTAACATTTTAATAACAATCCTCAGTTTATCCTATAAATACCAGTGAAAAAGATTTCAAAAATTTTCAAATGTCTTTTTTTTATTAAGCTAGAGTTTTATTTTTAAAAGAGTATTCCCTTAGGCTTATTTGCACCCATAGAGGGACCATCCAGGTCTTAGTAACTTAGAATACTTAATCAAATTGGTTACAAAAAACATTGGCTTTCCATTTAGCTGAAAACCTTAATTTTAATTTAAAAAATTAATTTAACTACTAGAAGTTAGCATCTTCATTTAAAAAGGAAAGCAAATTTAGTAAATGATTCACAAGGTGCAAATGTTACCCCTTCTCTAGCTTAACAATGCAGGCAGCTACCAAAGCCAGGCAAAGTCAGGCAGTAAATGGTGGCTTTTAATCTGTTTCTTAGATTTTACTTATATTCAGTTACTTATAAAAACATTGACTTCTCAATGTAACTTAATTTATGAGACCTTGATTATATTTTAAAAAGCTAATTTATAAAGAAACTTAAGTAGGTATCTTTAATTAAAAGGCAAAATAACTTATTCAGTAAAGTTATAGATATTATTTTTATTGGTCTGACTTAAAATTCTGCTGTTGAAAAATTTGGCTATATTTAAGAAATATATATTGTTACTTTATTTTGTCCTTCTTAGAGGCAAAACTTTCATAACATTTAATATATGTATATGTAAAATATATTGATTAATTTTATTTGATAAAACTTTCCATGCTATTTCAAGTATAATTAAAAAATACTTCTTTTAAGAGAGAATAGACTTTTGAAAACATTTCTGGGCCTTTGAAATGTCCAAAAGTTACCCTCAGTCTTGAAATATACTTGGAAATATCAAACATACATATTTACTTATATGATTTAAAGATTATATACTTAAATTACCTGAAAGAATATCAATTAAATTTAAACTGAAACATAGAATTAATTCTCTTTTTTAAATTTAGACCAATAAGTAACATATTTTGAATTTCTAATTATCAGAGAAAACATAACATTTTATTTTCTCAAAAAACAAGTTCTTTAGGTATGTAATTTTACCACAAACATATATTTCCCAATTTAATTTGCACTTTGAAATTTTAAAGCTGGCAAATCAAACATTTAACAGTTCCTAGATTTATAACACTTTACATTTCTAAGAAAAATACAAGACATAATCAATTAATAGCTTCAATTTTGTCTCTAGATTTTTCTCATGAGGAAGCAAACTTCCAAATTTTAAGCTGCCATAACCCACATTTCTTGATGGCAAAATAGGTTTCTTGGACTTTAAACTGACCATGTTTTTTCTTTTTGCCTGGGGAAATTGAGTGGCAAACCTGGAGGTATTCAAATGCAAATTATCACATTCTTTCTTTAAGATGGCTACTGGCAGGAAACTGTAGCTGGTTGAAGGCCAACTACCCTCTTCTTCCATTAACAAAGGGCATAGCCAGTTACCTAGACTATTTAGATCTTTGTAATAAATATATTATCTATCTATATTTCAACAATTTTTGAGTTTCAAATCCAGTTCCATTTATTTTAAGGCATTGACTTTGGATAAATTCTTTTGTAACACAATTTACTGATTTTCTTGAAGGTCTTAAGTTAGCCTTTTAACACCCTTCATTAGCATTTTTAAAAACCACTCTTTATTATGGAAATGTCAGTCTTCTCCTTGAACTAGCTTGGCTTCTTTTCTCTTGGTTCATATCTGCCATCTTTCTTTGTTAAAAAAAATCTGGTTTTTATTTTGAACATAGCAAAAGGTTAAGGTCAGCTTAAAAAACTCTATCTAAAATGTCTCAATATGGACAGTTGTGCACATCTTGTTTTTAAATTGTCCTTTTTCTTTACAAGTGTACAGAAATCCCTGGTGCATTTATAGATTTTGTAAAAGTTTTAAGTCACTAGAGCTGGAAAAAACATGGTGAAGATGAGACCCTTTTGTAATGGCTTTCTGGGGGTGGCGTCCATATTGGATCACCACATGGCTCCCTTCCCCCACATCCTGCTTGCTTCGGGGGAAGCATCAGCAACAGATCTGGCCGAATTTATTTTCATGTCTAAAAGATAAAGACAGATCTTAAATTTTTTCTTTCTTTTGTGCTTTCCAAAGTAATAACTAACATCCAATTCGGCCAAGATTTGCATTTCCCTGTGAGTTCTTTTATAATTTTTAAATACCTTAAGCAATCTCATTGTGGGAGAGCAGATAACCCTGCCCTCTCCTGCCATCTTTGAATTTCTCCACACCAGAGGTGGTTTCAGCAGTGGAGTTTCAGTTCTCTTTACAATTTTTAGATTCCAAATACAAACTAAGATTTTAATTTGAACCACATTATTTTATAATCTATTTCTTCCCCATTAGCCTGGTTTAGAAAGATGTTCCAACCCTGTTTACAGATCGCAGCTCAGCAGTTAGTCCGTGGGCTTTGTATACAGTGAAATTTCCACACCTTTTCTCAGTGTATTTCCTCCTTCGCTCTTATAGGTGAAAAACATCATTTCTTCCAGATGCTCTGAGGTTGGGCACCAGATGTGGAATCTTTTTCATGTCCCACGTGTCCAGGGTTCCCATGTCAGGGTTCGGGATCTGGAGAAGGCCACACACAAATGAAGAGATATTAGAAAAGCATCAATTTGGAAATATTGGGGGTAGGCGTGAATCCACCTCTAGGGGGAGGACACCACAGCACTGGCCTTGCTAACCCCTTTTATTAAGACTACTAGAGGCCCAGTGCACAAGATTCGTGCATGGAGGGTGGAGCTATCCCTCAACCCAGTTTGCACCCTTTCCAATCTGGGAAAACCTCAAGGGATATCCAACGGCCTGTTTAGGCCCGATCCCAGCCTAAACAGGCAATTGGACATCCTTCTCACAGTCCAGGACTGCTGTCTCCAAACTGCTCACCTGCCTGCCTCCCTGGTTGCCTCTAACCACTTCTGCCTGCCAGCCTGCTCACCCCCTAACCACTACCCTGCCAGCCTAATTGATGTCTAACTGCTCCCCGGCCAGCCTGTTTGCCCCCAACTTCCCTCCTCTGCCAGCCTGGTCACCCCTAACTGTCCTCCCCTGCAGGCTTGATCACCCATAACCACCCTCCCCTGCAAGCTGGGAACCTCCCAACTGTCCTCCCCTGCTGGACATCTTGTGGTGGCCATCTTGTGTCCACATGGGTGCAGGATCTTTGACCACATAGGGGCAACCCTCTTGTGTGTTGGAGTGATGGTCAATCTGAGTATTACTCTTTTATTAGATAGGATGTGTTACATCTATATCCTTTAAGTCAGGAAATTCCATCAAGGAGTCAATCAGCAAGAATTAACATAAGACTAATACGTGGAAGCTTCTTCAACTACCAATGTGTCATGTAAACAATATGTGAATAGTTCAGACTTAACAAAAACTAAAAGTGAAAACTGCTTCAACTACCAATGTCTCACCTAAGCAGTGAGTGAATAGTTTAGACTTACAAAGCTATTAAGGTTGACCAGATTTCCTGTTATTTTATTTACATATCTATTGGTGAGGCAATGACTGGTTTTCTACACCTGAGGAAAGAAACATTTCCCCAGAAAGAGGCTTAGATGCACGAACTTGGATTTTCACAGGGCAGGGAAGGGGCACAGAGGAGAGCCCACAGGGACCGGCCCCTGGGACACCTCCAGCAACGGTGCTCAGCAAACACAAACCACTTAGCATGCCACAGGGTTGCTGAAAGCATGTTAGGGGGCACAGACCTCAGGACACAGGAGTCCTGGGTTATACAGGTCTGCCTGTGAGAACGTGAGCAGACCCCACACCCCTGTCCCTGAGTTCCCAGCCTGTGACACACCTGCCTCTGGGGTTCTCACTACAGTGTGGGCAGCACACCCAGCGGTTCTGATCACGGACTTGGCACCATGATGCCAGGGTTTGGATACTGACTCCCATCATCAGGTGCTTGATCTTAAACAGACACAACTCGACAAATACGGGTGTGCCTCAGTTTCCCTGTGTGCAATATGAGAATGATAGTGACCGCCCAGAAGGGTTGTTCTGAAACTGTGACTCCGGTGCTCAGGGCAGGGCCCAACCCCAAGCATTCAGTCGGCACTAATTGACCAGTGATGACCACCCTAAGCCCAGAGAAATCCTCGGTATGTCTCGCTTTAAAAAGCCCAATATTTGCCTGGCCGCCGTGGCTCAGTGGTTGAGCGTTGAACTATAAACCAGAAGGTGACAGTTTGATTCCTGGTCAAAGCACGTGCTGGATCCCCAGTGGGGGGCGTGCAGGAGGCAGCCAATCCATGACTCTCATCATTGATGTTTCTCTCTCTTTCTCCCTGTCCCTTCCTCTCTGAAATCAATTTTCAAAAGCCCAATATTTTTCTAAATGTGATTTATAAGAATGTGTATACTTACTCCTCCCAGGGGATGTGGAAGACATTTGGTAGTCTCCCGAACATTGTACAGTTAAGGAAATATTCCCTTTTCAAAAAATGAAGTTGCCTGGAATCATGCTGAACTCGCAGCCGGTTGCCTTGGAGATGCACCGTTTCTTCTCCGCCGGCTGGTCCCCCCTCCCCACCCCACCACGGCCTCCTTCCTTTCACAGTGGCCCTTCCCACCTGTGTGGGTCATTTCTTTTTGAAGCCGTGCGGAGTGCTGGGGAGGCACCGGTGTAATTGCTCTGTAATTAAACGTTGATGGCCATGTAAAAGCCATTCAGAACAATTGCATTGGTTAGGTCAGTGTGGCAAAGAGCTAAATGGGAACCTAGAAATATATTTTTTACAAAAATACCAGATTATCTGTGGCATCGTCAAAGGGTTACAAGTGAAATGAAGTTCATTCAACATAGGCTCTGGTATGACATGGGTCTGGAGCCCGGACCTCCTGAACCAGACTGTCTGAGCAGAAACCGGGACTGTCTGAGTGGGATGTGGGGACACTCTGAACCGCACCTTTCACTGTTCCCAGGATGCAGCCTGTGGGCCCCCTAAATGCCAGGAACGCCTCTTTCTTATTAGATTATTACCTTTATCTAGGTGACAAGCCCATCAGCAGCGTTACAATGGGGAGAGGGAGGCCCCCGTGAGACGCAGGCGTCGGGGCGATTCTACTGCGCGTGACAAGTGCAACCAGCTGGCTGGCTGCTCAGCTATGTCTTCACCCTTCAGTGTTCTCCCCCAATGGCAATCATTCCCTTTCTCATTCTCTAAATGACAGTTTGTATTCGATAATTAATTTATCAGCCAGGGTGCCCACTGAGAGCATGGGGCTAGATCACTCCCGACCGACCTACTCCAATTCCGAGGGGCCTTGTCCGGAATGCTGCCACCCCAGATCCGGAAGCAGCGCCCTGACAGAATCCTCCAGCTGCAGCTGGAGCCCAGATGGAAAGGGGTCTCCAAAGGAAAGGGCTGTTTATACTGACAAAGGCCCCAAGTGTCTGGGTCTCTCCTCCTCTCCCATCCTGAAAGCCCTCACTGCTCCTTGGTGTGTGTGACCTTGGCCGATGGAGGTTTATCGGCCAAAAGTACAGCTGTTCTCACAACCTCTAAAAAGATGTTTCAAGTGGCATAATAGCCTCCTGCCGATATTTCAGAACTGGCTAAACAGTCAATCGGCAGGTGCCATTTGCAGAGCTCCTCTGCACGCACTCTGGAGGGAGTTTGTGTGCGGTTGAACTACGTCTACAAAGTGTGAGAGAAACATGTGGCATGCTAAGAGACGGAGCTGCATCTGTTGCAAACACACGAGGCCATGTGGGGCTGTGTGGCGCAAGTCTAATCCATGAGCACATGGGGATGCAGTAGGAGTATGTGTGTGGGGGTATTTGCGTGTGCCCATATGTGTATGCATGCCTCACCCAGGATCATATATGCCACGTGAGTGTGTGCTCTGTGTAAAGGTGTTAGTCAAATGATGAGGAGGAACAACCATGACTGTCATTAGAAGACGCTGCACCAGTGTGGCAGTGGGTCCGGGAAATAACGGGGGCGGGGGCGGTGGGGGAGGAGAAGGAGCAAAAGTAGGTTTACAATTATTCATTGTATTTTTTTCTTTTACTAAATCATACATTTTTGCTGCCATTCAGTTGTGTGAACGGATCACTAAATGGAAGTAATGCCTCAGAGTTGACCACAGGCAGAGGGACACAGACCGAGGTGAGGACAGACGGAGGGGATGCAGACAGGACGAGAAACAATGGCTCAGGTTAAAGTGCTTGGTGGGAAGTTATCAGAATCACTCCTGAGGTACTCACACCTGCTTCTCAAACACAGTGAAGTGCCTGGAGCATAAATCAACTTGAATTATTTCTTTTTTAAAATATTTTTATTGATTTCAGAGAGGAAGGGAGAGGGAGAGAGAGAGAAACATCAGTGATGAGAGGGAATCATCGATTGGCTGCCTCCTGCATGCCTCCTACTGGGGATCAAGTCCAAAACTCAGGCATGTTCCCTGATTGTAATTGAACCCAGGACCCTTTAGTCCACAGACCAACTCTCTATCCACTGAGCCACACCAGCCAGGACAAATTATTTCTTTTTAGTCTACATGGATTTGTGGGGAAACGTAAGAAATGATGCTTTGCGTTAAGTGTCACAAACTCATTAAAATCTTCAAGGAAGGGCTGTTTTCTATACACTCTCAGTTGGAGACCAAAAATACTCTGGAAGTGAAAGGTCACCTTTTATTGCATCACCAATTTCACAATAATGATGGGAATTTTTCTGGACATTTTATCCAATGGCCAAAAACCTTTCTCATGAGAAATAAGTGAAGGATTTGAAATAAAAGCATAGGTGTCTAAATCCTGCTTTAAAAATGCTTCCTACATTTCTAAACTCTTTATAAGTTTCTTTTATAACTTGACACAATATCCCTGATATTAAAAATGCTGATAGTTGAAATGTTTTCATAAAAGACCCTAACTCATCAAAGAGTGACACTGGCAAATCTTTACATGTCACAACAGCCTGCACAGTAAGTCAGCTGTAGAAGGCCTCATCTATAATAATCCTATCTAATAAAAGAGTAATAAGCAAAATGACCATACCTCTGATCAAGTCACACCCACAAGCCAATCAGGAACAAATAAACCCCAATCAAGATGGCTGTGGCCACTGAAAGCAGGAGGGAGGCTTGGGTTTCCCAGGCAATGGAGGAAGTCAAGCTTTCCGCCTGCCCTTGCCAGCCTAGGCCTCCACTCAGTGATACAAAGTTTCAATTATAGAATCCCAAAAGAAATGGCTGCAGCCACGGAGCTGAAAAGAGGAGGTGGCTAGGGTTGCCTGGGTGATGGAAGAAGCCAAGCTTTCTGCAGCCCTGGCCTGCCTTGGCCTCTGCTTAAGGCTACAGAGTTTCAGTTATAGAAGGTAAATATCCCAAGAGAAATGGCTGTGGCCACAAAGCGAGCATGAGTCTTGGCTCCGCTCCAGGCTACAAAGTTTCAATTGTAGAAGATAAATAAATCCCAGATACCAGGACCTCCACTTGGGTCACTGGGGGGTCGTGGCCAGCCTGCAAACTACCATAGGCTCCTCGCCCAGACCTACTTATGCCCCAAGAGACCCCCCACCCTGATCTGGGACACCCCTCAGGGCAAACCAGCTGGCCCCCACCCATGTGCGCCAGGCCTCTATCCTATCTAATAAAAGAGTAATACACAGATTGACCATCACTCCAACACACAAGAGGGCTGCCGCCATGTGGTCAAAGATCCTGCCCCTATGTGGACACAAGATGGCCACCACGAGATGGCCAGCAAGGGAGGGCAGTTGGAAGGACCAGGCCTGCAAGGGAGGGCAGTTGGGGGCAATCAGTCCTGCAGGGGAGGGCAGTTAGGGGTGACCAGGCTGGCAAAGGAAGTAAGTTGGGGGCAACCGGCCTGCAGGGAAGGGTATTTGGGGGGGACCCAGGCCTGGAGGGGAGGGAAGTTGGGGGCAAACAGGGCAGCAGGGGAGCAGTTAGGCATTGATCAGGCTGGCAGGGGAGTGGTTAGCAGGTGATCAGGCTGGCAGGCAGAGCAGTTAGGGATAATAAGGAAGGCAGGCAGGTGAGCATTTGGAAGCCAGCAGTCCTGGATTGTGAGAGGGATGTCTGACTGCCTGTTTAGGCCCGATCCTATTGGGATTGTGCCTCAACAGACAGTGGGACATCCCTCAAGGGGTCCCAGATTGAAGAGGGTGCAGGCTGGGTGGAGGGATACCCCCTGGCCCCCATGCATGAATTTTGTGCACCAGGCCTCTAGTCCTATCTAATAAAGAGAAACATGCAAATTGACTCCACTTCCGCTATGCCCACCAGCCAATCAGGAGCGAATTAACCCAACCAAGATGGCAGTTATTTTGCATATCCAAAGAGTGAAGACTTAAGACAGAGCAGAAGGAAGGCAATTCTGCAGAAGGTATGGAAGCTGTAGAGAAGCAAGCAAGAGGGACAGCTGAGAAGGGAGGGAAGCAGGCAGGGTGTGGGAGAAGGAAGGAAAGCAGGTGGGCAGGGGGAAAGGGAAGGAAGCAGGCAGGGTGGCGGAGACCACCACAGGAAGCCCTATGCAGAAATTTTCCTGCAACGGGCCTCTAGTCCTTTCTAATGAAAGAGTAATATGCAAATTGACCATACCTCCACCACGCCCAGAACCCAATCAGGAGCTATATGCAAATAAACCCAACCAAAATGGCTATGGCCATGGAAAGCAGGAGGGAGGCTTAGGTTTCCCCAGCAATGGAGGAAGCCAAGTTTTCCACCTGCCCTTGCTGGCCTTGGCCAGGGAAGAGCCCGGCAATCAGAGCGAGCTGGGGGGGGGGGTCTCCTGCCCAGGACCCAAGCCTTGGATCCTTGGCCAAAGGCTTGTGGCCTTGGCTGGGGGCCGAGTAGGGCAATCGCAGTGAGCTGGTGGTCCCCCTCCCAGGGCCCAAACCTCGAGCCTAGGCCAGAGGCTTGCAGGCTTGGCCGGTGGTGGAGCTGGGCGATAGGACCGAGCTGGGGGTCTACTGCCCAGAGCCAGAGGCTTCAGGCCTTGGCAGGGGTGGAGCTGGAGATCAGAGGAGACAGGTGTGAACTATAGAGGAAATACCTTTTCTGACTGCTCATTGGCTAAGCTTTCTGTACATCACTGGTAATATTCTTAGTAAGTCGGATATAGGAATCCAAAAAAAGTAATCTAGAGTTTTTCCACCACACTCCTGGAGAAAAAAACGAAGGTCCGCTGCTGGAGGGCTAAGAAGTGTCATATCCTGCTCTAGGCAGTTTGGCTCAGTGGGTAATGCCTAGGTTTGCCAACTGCAGGGTCCAGGTTAGATTCTGATCAAGGGCATGTACCTAGGTTGCAGGTTCCTCCTTGGCAGGGGACTGGAAACCAGTAGGCTATGGCCCAGACCGTCAGGGTCCAGACTTGGCTCCGAGCTCTGATGGCGCTGTGAGGAGCTCTGAGGCCCCTCTCCCAGCGAGGCAGCCCAAACTGCTGGAAATTATTAAAAACCAACAACCAAAAACACATCTAGAATCTTTGGGAAATGAACTAGGGGCATATAGCACATGAAAAAACATTTACTCAAGAAAATCCGCCCCAACTGGTTTAGCTCAGTGGATAGAGTGTTGGTTCTCGGATGGAAGGGTCCCGAGTTCAATTCTGGTCAAGGGCAAATACCTGGATTGCAACCTCGATCCCCAGTAGGGGGAGTGCAGGAGGCAGCTGATTGGTGTTTCATCATTGATGTTTCTCTCTCTTCCCCTTTCTGAAATCAATATATATATAGAAAAGAAAAACCACCAAGATTGGTAAGAACTGTGCAAGGGGTGTGCGTGTGAGCCACAATCCCACTTCCCAACCTGTGTGTCCCAGCTTAGAGGACAGAATCTCAACCCCTATGGCCCGTCCAGGATCTCAGGGCTCCTCTCTCCCTCTCTCCCTGCTCCTGGGCAGATAGATGGGGCCACCAGCGTGTGTTGCCCTTGGGCTCTTGGGAAGCTCTGTTTTAGGGAGAGCAGTGGGGCCTAAAGTGCCCAAGGAGCTCAGATATAGAGAAGCAGCTGTGCCTAGCACAGGGACAAGAACACTGGTCCCCTCACCCAACCTGGTTACAGCTCAGCAAAGTGATCCTAAGGCAGGAGAGGAAGCAGAGAAGACCAGAGGCCCCACCCCCGAGTCTGTCCTATCCACACAGCCACACTGGTCCTATTGACGTGAAACTAAGACCCCTCACATTTGACTCGGAGCCCTCTGAGCTGCCTTTGAGGAGCTGCAAGCTAGACACACTGGCCCATGTCCGGGCCCTGCCCCTGGGCCATGGCTCTGTGTCATCCTCGGGGACTGGGACCCGAAAGCCTGCTGCCATGCTCAGCTGGCTGCTTTTACGTGAATCCGTACACACCAACCCTAGCTGGTGTGGCCCAGGTGGGCGAAGCGCCATCCCTGTACCAGAGTATTGCTGGTCCAAGTCCAATTCCCAGTCAGGGCACAGGCCCGGGTTATGGACTCGACCCCCAGTGTAGGGCTTGCAGGAGGCAGCTGATCAGTGATTCTCTCTCATCATTGATGTTTCTGTCTCTCTTCCTCTGCCTTCCTCTCACTCTTAAATCAATAAAAACATTTAAAATTTAATTAATTCATTAATCAATGCAAACTATGCATCTTGTCACATTTGTCACAAGTTCTGAAGTTTCCGCTGTTAATACAAACAATTGTGCTGTGTGGACCCTGGCTCTGTTTGTGGCATCTACTGACCTGATATGGACCTTCTGCCCCTAAACTGTCATCTTAGGATTGTTGAGTTCTTGTGTCCATTTCTAGCCTCGGTCTGTGGTTCGGAGGCCGATGGTTTTCTCAGTGGCCACACTCACGTTGTCTGAGCCCAGCAGTCAGATCCCTGTCTCATTCAGATGAATCCATCAAACCAGAGGACACTGAGGGCCCTGATGTTTTCAAAATCCTATGAACCGTAGCTGCCCTGAGCTTGGGCATCAGCTACCGCCAGCTCTTCAGGCCTGTCTCGACGGCAATGAGGAAAACACTCAGCTCACGTGTGAGTGACTTGGCAGGGTCATGCAGAGACTCACACTCCACGCTCCCCTCCCTCGCCCCCCCCCACATTCTTCCCAGCCCAGAGCTCCTCACCTGGGCCATGCCACGCCCCAAGCCAGAGCTGACAGTCTGGGAGAGCCAACAATGTCTCCCCAGGTCACAGGAACCAACCTGTGGCCCTGTTTAGACAATGGTCTTTGTCACCCACCGTCCAGACCACTAAGGGAATACATGTGCCCTCTGCAAAGGTAAGTAGCTATTGAAGGACACAGAGCTTTCTCTATTATGAGTAGAGGTTGCATAAAGCTTAAAGGATTAATATAAAAAATCAGAGTATAAGTGACAGAGTAATCAGTGTGTTGCATGAAATATTTCTTTTAAAATACATTGTTATTGATTTCAGACAAGAAGGGAGAGGGAGAGATAGAAACATCAATGAGAGAAAATCATCAATCCACTGTATCCTGCATGCCCCCTACTGGGGATGAAGCCCACAACTGAGCACGTGCCCTGTCTGAGACTAGAACTATGACCTCCTGGTTCATAGGTCAATGCTCAACAACTGAGCCACGCCTGCTGGGCAACAAGTGAAAACATTTTGATTTCCCTTTCAGCTATCCACTGCACTGTACTGGAATTTTACAAGTAGGATGAGATAGTTTGCTAAAGTTCTTAACTACCTTATCAAGCTGTCTCTAGGTTCTCAATTCCTGTTCTCACTAAACCTACAACATAAAAAATAGGATGAACTTTTTGGCTGCAAATTAGAATTGGTATTTCATTAGCTATTAATATTCATATTGCTTAGCACTGGATTTAGAGGAAAAAAATGCCTTTCCTATCATGGGTTGTGTCATGGAAAGTCCTTGACTTGCTGGTCTTATATTGGCAGTTAGATGAAAAAAATTTCCCTTACACAGAAAATCTCTAAAATACATACCATATTTTCCAGCATATAAGATGACTGGAACTGATGATGACAGGAGGAAGATAACAAACAATAGAGAGAGAACCAGTGCCGGGCAAGTCCCTGGCGAGTTAGCAACGCCCATCATAACTGCAAGCTACAGTATTTTTACACCGGGTGTATAAGACGACCCCCAACTTTTGAGAAGATTTTCCTGGATTAAAAAGTCATCTTATACACAGAAAAATACGGTACTTATCTATTTGATTTTCCTAGCAGAGAGCAACATCACACCCCATCCCCCAAATTTCAATTTTAGCTGCAACGACTTTGTTCTGCCCATCAGCTATTTTATTTCTGAACATGTCTAAACTCAAAGGAATAAATACCACCTTCAAAATGCACTCTAATATTGGGCAGCGGTAATGGAAGGAGATGAACTATTTATAGCCCTCAAAACACATGGCTGTGAGCCCATCAAGGCTGCAGCTATCCGTTCTGGGCACCTGTGGCCATTCCTTTGGTTTGGGGTGAAGCCTGGAAAGACATCCTTCCTGCTTCTTTGTGTTCATGTGTTTATGTCGATTAGCCAGAGGGGCTCCAGCTTTTCCCAAGGCTGAAGCCTAGAGCAGTTTTAGCAGAGATCCCCCCCCCCCCCCCCCCGCCGAGACAAGCTAATAACTGCTTACTGCATTTGCGCATGTCTAATGGAATTGTGTTAAGCAGGAATAAATATTTCCTCTAAATATTAAGTTTTGTTTATATTGTACAGAACAATGAACTGCGCTCAAAATACAGAAGAAAAAGTCATGTTCCTCTAAATAAAACAAAATCTTAGCTATTTTTACATGTAAAAATCTTGTGTTTCCCCGTGAGGGCCACTAGCTAATTGTCAGTGTGAAGTATGCTCCTGTGTTTGGCATCAAACCACTCTTGGTTCACATTTCATTTTTGCCAGTTACTAGGTGGATGACCTTAGCAAATGACTTAAAATTCCTGCGCTTAATTTTTCAGTATGTAAAATGGGGATGATAGGAGTTCCTACCACATACAGTTTTGTGAGGGTTAGATGTGATGTGTCTGTGTCTGTGTCTGTGTAATGCTTAGCAAACTGCTGGTACATAGTGATTCAAAACGCATTCACCATCACCATCATTATAATCATCACCGTCATTCCCGTCATTATCATCACCATCATCATCACAATCAACACCATCATCATCACCATCCCGTCATCATCACCATCATTATCATCACCATCATCGTTAACATCATCACCACCAACATCATCATCACTATCACCATAATCATCATCATCACTGTGATCATCTTTACCATCATCATCTTCACGGCTGCCATCATGTTCAATATATTTCTTCAAGAAATATATGATCATTCCTTTGAAAATAGGAGGGGGGGAGAACCAAGATGGCGGCATAGGTAAAACACCTATCTTGCTGCCATACACAGCAATTTGAAAACTACAACTTAACGAAAGAACAAACACCATCCAGAATCACTGGAAAGCTGACTGAGTGAAAATTCCACAAATAAAAGTGAAGATAAGACACTGTGACTCGGAGGAGCGGTGGCAGACAGCGTTAAAGATACGTGCAGAGAGAGGTTTGGAGCGCGCTCGCCAGCGGATAGGGCGGGCGGCTGAAAACCGGCCAGTTTTCTTGAACGGGGGAGACAAAGACATCCCCCTGGACTGATTCTCCTGCTCTGAGCAAAGTCCAGGGAACCCACTATCATATGGGGTAAAAAACTGGACAGTGAGAGGGCACGCTGAAGCTTTGGTGCTGCAGGGGTCGGCGGGCTTGTGGAGAAGGTGAGCTTGTGCGGAGTGCATGTGAGCTTGGGAACAGCGTAGCTGCCTGACCGCGCAGAGAGCACTCGTGACTTGCTCTGTCATTCGGGAAACCATCAGACTGCATTGTTTTTCGACCTTGGGTGAGATGTTGGGAGTGCAGACTCATTTGGGGAGAGGCTGAATTCTCCAGCAGCCGGTGGAGCTCAGTAGCTGCTCTCTCTCAGAGACCCTAGGGCCACATAGGGTAGAGCTGACTCTGTCTGCTTGGCCCAGAGACTCCACCCTTCCAACCTGAGCACAGCAGAATGTCACAGACAATTGGCCTGGAGGTCAACCCCTCCAAGTGCTAACAACGATTAACCTGAGCTTAACTTCAGCAAGACTGTGCAACCCGTATCCACCTCAGGTAACTGGGGAGGCTGAGCCACTGTCCCTTGTAGGACGTCTACCCTCAGGGAAGCAGCCACCATGCAGAGACATAGAAAGGAATCAGATGTGAAAGAAATGGAGGAAAAAAACTGACTGGACATGGAATTCAAAACCACGGTTATAGGGCTTTTCAAGAGGCTCCTAGAAAAGGTCAAGACCTATAAGGAAATAAGGAAGACCTACAAGGAAATGAACAAGACCCTCAAGGATATGATTGAGACCTGCAAAGAAATGAACAAGACCAACGTGGAAATGAATGAGTCCTACAAGGAAATGAACGAGACCCTCAAGGATATGAAGGAGACTCTCAAGGATATGAAAAAGGGCCAACCAGAAATTAAGCATACACTGACTGATATAAAAAATATTATACAAAGACCTAAAAGTACTCTAGAGCACCCCAAGAACCAAGTTAAAGATTTGAAATACAAAGAGGGAAAATCCACTCAGCTGAAAAAGCAAGAAACCAAAAGAATAAAAAAAATTGAAGATAGTGTAAGGGGCCTCTGGGACAACCTCAAGCATACCAACATCCAAATTATAGGGGTGCCAGAAAAAGAGAGAGAGCAAGGCAATGAAAACCTATTTGAAGAAATAGTGACCGAAAACTTCCCACACCTGGTGAAAGAAATTGACTTAGGAGTCCAAGAAGTGCACCAAACCCCAATATATAGGAACCTTAAGAAGACCACACCAAGGCACATCATAATTAAAATGCCAAGAGCAAAAGACAAAGAGAGAATATTAAAAGCAGCAAGAGAAAAACAGTTAGTTACCTATAAGGGAGTACCCATACGATTGTCAGCGGATTTCTCAACAGAAACGATGCAGGCCAGACGGGAGTGGCAAGAAATATTCAAAGTGATGAACAGCAAGAATCTACAACCAAGATTACTCTACCCAGCAAAGCTATCATTCAGAATTGAAGGTCAGATAAAGTGCTTCGCAGATAAGAAAAAGCTAAAGGAGTTCATCACCACCAAACCAATATTATATGAAATGCTGAAAGATATTCTTTAAGAAGAGGAAGAGGAAAAAGATAAAAGTGTAAATTATGAACAACAAATACACATCAACAAATGAATCTAAAAATTAAGTGAATTAATAAGCTGATGAACAGGATAAACTGGTGAATGTAACAGAATCACGGACATAGAGAGGGAATGGACTGACAACTCTTGGGGAGAAAGAGGTGTGGGAAGTGCAGCAAGAGACTGGACAAAAATCATGCAGTTATGGGAGAGGACAGTGGAGGGGGGTGAGGGCGGAGGGTGGGATGGGTACCAGGTGGAGGGAAGCTATAGGGGGGGGAATAGGGAACAATGTAATTAATAAACGGAACAATAAAGATTTTTTAAAAAAAGAAGAAAAAAGAAAAGAAAATAGAAGGAGGAGGAAGATAAAACCACCGGGTGACTTTTTGCGTATTTGGCATGCTAGTTGGGAACAGATATGAGACATTCCCTTTTGCCTTGCAGTCCTCCACCTATGCATAATTCAACAGTGACTATGATCACTAATAGGCGATGAAGGGTTTGGTGCTACCTGCAGTCTCAGGCATCCAATGAGGGTCTTATATCCTGTCCCCCAGAATAAGGAGGAACTACTGTACCCATTTCCATATCCTTGCTTTTGGTTGAATCCAGAGTTTGCTTGTGAAACCAAAGTGTCCGGCTAAAGAACTGATTTCTCAGCTTTTGTTTTAGGCAGGGGCATTTAACATAGTTCTGGCCAATGAGATGAGCGTGTAAGTCATGGAATGGCCCTTCCAGGAAAGGGGGTTCGACACACTGACTGCTCTCTGCCCTTGGCCTTTGTTTCTGTCCCTTGCCCTGTTTACAGCCCGATTGGCTGGAACTAATTGATTCATTGCACAACTATGGAGGGAAGGCTGAGGAGCTCAGAAATCTCACCCCTGGCGCTCAGGCTTCCAAACCAACTGCCTAGCTCCAGACTAACTCAAGAAAAATATGCTCTTCTTCGTAATCTACAGTTTCTGTTTCCAGTCCTGTGTTTCTGGCACAAAGTTGGAGTCCAGCGTGATGGGCAGAGTGTTTGCATTTTTTAATTGCCCCGTTATATAAAATTTATAGATTCATAAAAGGCATATCTATATAGAATACCTGAACATAATGTCCCAACACTCCTTAAGGATTGTTGATAATGAGATTTTATGCCTATTTATTAAAACCAATTATTAAATAGCTGTTTTGTGAGCAGATTCTTAAAATAGTCAATAATAGCATAATGAGCTTTCACTGACTTGATTTAATTTTATTATTTCAATGACCAAACTTGTTTTCAATTCTAAAATGACCATGACATAGTCAAGAGCCAAGATTTGTAAGAGATTTTATCATTATTTAACACCTGCCATACTGAGCATACACTATGCAAATTAGATATTCCATCAAACACATTAATTACCATGTTCTTCTTTTTATTTTCCTTTTTTTTCTCTTTTGCATTTTTCAATTTGAAAAAGCCTTTCAGCCTGATTGTTTGTCTTACGTCTGTCCCGGGCTGACATTCCTGTCACTCCATGGCACCTCCTTCCAGCTGGCACCTCGTTCCCATAGCCGCTCCTCTGGGGACCTGAGCGTGAGGAGGAGGGAGAGGCTGTTTCCGAGCATGTGCACGCGGAGGGCTGGGAGCTGGTCAGTGACCTGAGAGGTGGTGTTGTGCTGGACGAGAAGTCATTCTGAGATGAGAGTGGCATCCACACTTTGATATCCAGATACGATGCCACTTTAACATGATGGTGATCAAATGAAAATACACTGTTTTGGTCTGATTGTTGTCTGAAATATGTCAACATGTCTACAAAAAAGTACAGTAATTGAGTCATCTTTATAGGAAGTTAGTTAAGTGACCATAATTAATTTAACATGCAGGTACCATTTATTAACATAAAATTACATTTCATTTGATGAAATGTAGCCTATCTCACAGGGTAGTCAAAGGTCCATAAAATTGAAGACAACTACAGACAAGAATTAATTTTAACTCTTAGAGAGGCCTAGGCTGTCCTGGAGGTCAGATGTAATAATACCCTGAATATAGCTGAATATGGGAGACAGGGAGGGACCACTAACCAGAAGGATGGCTCACACCCACCCCAAATGCACGTTTCCACAAATGCATTACACCGACATTAAAGGGGGAAACTGACTCCTAAGGGGAATCTCATCTTGATGCAAAAATAATATTGGAAATAGGTTCCATTGATCAGAGAGAATAATAGTTCATGCAAATCTATGTCTGCAAAGGGATGTGTTTAAATTAGTGATTCTGAACCATCATCTGTGTAATCATGGGAACATCCCAAATGTTTGGAATTTCTCTGAAGTAGAAAATGAAGAGCATTTTAGCCAGTATCATGAAGGACAAATCTCCCTCTTCCATCTATTTTCCGCGCACACAGGCGCGTACACAAGCACTTAGGCAATCAGGTGGAAGATTTTTAAAAAACAAACCATTCAATGTGTGTTGGGTGTAAATGCTCAGGTGCTAAGAATGGAGTTAAGATAAAACAGGTATTGTCTTTGCCTGAAACAAAACTCCAAATGAACATGTTGTAAAAATGGTATGATGTGTGTGAAGAGAAGTTATTCTAAGGACCTTCTTTTTGCTTGTTTGTGCTGGTAGTAACTATGGAAACAAGGTCACAGTGGGATGGGGAATGCTTTTCCTCTTTCCACCTGGCTCTGTACCCACTGAGGACTCTTAAGTGTTATCACCTCTCCCAGTTAGACAATTTGAGGTGCTCTAAACACTTACTGTCCCGTGCCATTCCACTCATTGCTAAAGTAGACCTTTCCATGCAGCTGAGGTGACGAAGGGGCACAGGTGTGGATGTGCCCCTGTGCTGCCCCCTCCTCAGTCCTGTTTCCCTCCTCATCAGCTCTGCCCTGGGCCCTGTGCCAGCACCTTTCTGGAATACACCTGATGTCTGGGCACTTCCTGGTTCATCCTAGTCCCCGAGAAGCTGCCACCCCACTGGAACCCAAATCGCTCCTCCTCCAGCCCGCACCCCTCGATCTGAACATGGCCAGATCAGCTTTCAGCATCTTCACTTAGAAGTGGTGATGCTGACCTCCAAGGGCTCAATATTGTACAGAACTCACACCCCTCCTTACACCTGGCCCCTCCCCACACACCTGCCCTTCCCCTCACATCTGCTTCCTCCTCACAGCTCAGGGATGGTCTTCTGAGAAAACTGCCACAATTAGGAAAGAGCTTCAGACATTCCCATGACAACTGGGGCTTCATCTGGAAGACAGAAAGGAAACGTAATTGGAAGTTGTTTTATTGGAACCATGTGATGGTCTCCAGTAAAATAGAGTCACTAGAATGTCTTTGCAGCCAGGCACTCAGGGGCCATGATGTGTGGTGGATGCTTTGAGCAGGCAGTTACCAACAATGTGAACTGCTCCCAGGGCCCACGGTGCTGACAGCCAGGAGGGCACCACCGGGGCTTCTGTGTTGGAACAGGAGTGGAAGGCCCAGGCGTGACAAGGCCAAGCTCCCTCCTCTCATCCTCCCTCACCACAATGCTGTCCTCACTCCCAGAACCTTCCATTGCAGCCAACACGTGCAGTCTATCTGTCTGCCCACGGTGCCCTGAGGACCTCCTGGCCCGGCACCGTCTCCAGGCCTTAGACAAGCTCCCGAGAGGGGGGCACACTCAGGCCCTCGTTCCAGCTTCGCCTGCCCCTCTCGGGTCCACCCAGTGAGCTCCCCTCCTGCCTGCCCTGCGGCGGTCCCTGCTTCAATGGCCATAACCCATCACTTAACGTGGGGAACTCAGGTCTCCCTGGGAACCCCTCGCCCCAGTCTCCTCCCATTCCCTCCTGGACACAGGTCTCCCCACCTCCCACGACCCTTCCTCAGGACACTGCGGGCTTCTCCTCTTCCCTCTGACTTCCGAGTGACACTGTGCCCCAAGCGCTGCCCCCCAACCTTCTTTTCTCTGTCTCCACGTGTCACGTGGGTGACCTTAATGAGTCTTGTGACTTCAGACAAAACGGACGTGTGGGTGAGCTGCGGAGGCGAGAGCTCGGCTAAAACCTCCGCTCCAATGTCCAGTGGCTTCTCAGCCGCCCTGATGGCCTCTGTGCCCTCTGCTGTCAGGCCTGTCCTGCCTCCTCCGTCCTCCTTGATGGAAAGTGTCTGCCTGCCCCACCATCCACCTGCCAGCTCAGCCTGGCCCCGCCCGCACGGCACCTGAGAATAAGAGCACTCTTACAGCCACCCCTGCCACCTGGGCCCCACACCAGGCCCCCCAGCTTGCTTCAGGAACCTTCTACCTGCACTGACTCCCAGCTTCCTCCTCACTCCCTTTCCTCAGCTCCCAGGGAGCAACCAAAGAACTTTCTGCTGCAGTGGTGGGCGAGAAGGAACCTCTCTGTCTGAAGTGCCCCCTCCAGTAGCTCCTCCACTCCATGGGGCAGCACCACCATCGCCACAGCAACTACATGGACCTGCAGGATGCGGGTCCTTCCCCTCAGTGATGCTCATCACCCTGCCTCGTAAGGCCTTGTCCCATGAACAGTACCCCTGGAGTTCCATATAAATTATCAGGCCCTTGGCCATAGCCCTACTCCAGCCTCCCCTGCTCCTTCCCACCCTTTCCTGCTCCGCTCCAAAACCAACAGAATTCTCATTCTTCCCCCAAATATCTGTGGCGCTTGCAACTGAGAACGATGTACATCCTCTGTCCCCAGCTGGGGTGACCTCCAATCACCTGCCTGGGCGATCGCGCACATTAGACTGAAATACACCTTCTTCCGGGGACCCTTACGGTAGTCTCTCTGAGCTTGTGACCCACAGTCCTTGCCCTTCCCCCCTTCTCTGTGGTGTCTGTCTCCTTAGTTCTCAGTGCCTCTTAATACATTGTACAGTTTACCCACTAATCTTGGGTTTCTGGTCTCAGCTCCCTGAGGTAGAGGCTGAGGGAAGTGGTTCCTGCCTGGTGTGCCCCCTGCTGCTGCTTCAGGCCTGGGATGCTCCTTGGCCCACACAACCATGAACGCATGTGTGGGAGAGAGGAAAGGAATGAGCTGAAGGTGGGAAGCACTGGCATTGGTAAAGTGAGGATGCCGGCCAAGAGTAAGCCAGCCGCACACGTGCCTGGCCGAGCATAGGAAACGGGGGACAATGCTGCCTTGCCTCTCTGTCTGCCCTGGAAGCCAGGAGCAGCCTTGCATCAGGTCATGGGCAGCCAAGGCATATGTCTCTGCTGTGCAAAATAGCTCTACTTGGGGCCAGAGGAGCTTTGGCAGAAGAGGCCACCCTGGCTGCGCTACTGCTTTTGCAGAAGAGGACCCGCCTGTCACCCAGGGCTCTACAGGGAGCGGCGCCATTTCACGAGTTTCAGTCCAAAGGACCAGGACTGGTCTAGCCCATCTCCGATCATTTTCTCATCTATGAGAGCAAAGGCAACGTCAGTTCCCAAATACAGAGGAAAACGTCCCAGACCCTTCTCAACAGCCACGAGACGATTCCAGGTCCTCCTTAAGGGAAAGAAGAGAACGAGATCGTGAGCACCAGTGTCACCCTCAGAAGCTGCGTGTCAGGAGGACAAGTCAGTGCACCATGTCTAACCGTGCATGCCCTGTGCGATGCAGGGTCCCTTCCTGCGCACATTCACGTATGCAATCATCATGTCATTTATTCTCTTTATGCTCATTTATTTAAACATCTATGGTGAACTTATTTCATAACATGTGTACATTCTATTTCCTTTAAAAATATTTTGTCCCAGGGCTGGAGCTAGGAAACCATCCCAAGTGCCTGGTGGTCTGGTCCACGTGCCATAGGCCCTCGCGTGCAAACATGAGGCTGCAGTCTCAGGATGGTGCCCCTCATCCACCTCCCTCTTCTCTGCACCCAGGTCTGCCTCCTTGCTTTGGGCTCTGTGCACGCTGCAGGAGGTCCAGGGAGTGATGCTGTGTGTCCAGGAGCAGGCCTCCCAGAGCCTCCCTTTCCCCTTGTTTTCTCTGGAAAGTACCCACGGATGCCTCACCCCACACACAGCACTGGTGCGCCTATTCCGTGTAACTTATCAGGCTCTGGCCATAGCCCTGCTCCCAGTCACCTGTCTGGGTGATCACACACATTAGACTGAAATACACATTGGCCCTTTCTAGCTCCAAAAATACGGCCTATAGGTCCCCACCCTCCTGTGAAGACATGGTGACCCTCCTGACGGAGACCACAGTGCAGGGGTCACAGAGCCCGACAGTCACCATGGTCACCACCCATCGGAGCCTCTAATAGAGTCCCGTTGCCTGCATACTGTGGTTTCACCTGGCTCAGTGCTCTGTTATTTATACTGAGTGGCCAAATTATTATGATCTCTGAACGCATAATAATCTGGCCACTCGCACGTGCGTGCGTGCGTGTGTGTGTGTGTGTGTGTGTGTGTGTGTGTGTGTATTTGAGGATTTGAGGCCCGGTGCATGAATTCATGCATGGGTGGGGTCTGGCCAGCCTGGCCAAGGGGAGAGGACATGGATGGTTTGCCGTCCTGCCTACTGGTCGAACTCCTGGTCAAGAGAACAATTTGCATATTAGTCTTTTTATTATATAGGATATACACTGAATGGCCAGATCATTATGCGTTCAGAGATCATAATAATCTGGCCACTCAGTGTATTACTTAACTAGACTAGTTTGCTATTTATTTCCTCTGTGCATGGAGCATGGAGTGATCAGTAAGATTTACAATCATACAAGGAACATGCATGGCCAAAGAGACCAGTCGGTGTTTGCACCAGCGAGTTTTCCTGAAGATACGCTAGTCAGGGTGTCCGCAGGCTCTTCAACCACTGACATCTCCCCCGAACCCCTTAAACATTCATGCTCATTGCAAACCAGCAAAGACCAGCTGCATCAGTTGGGTTTCCAAGCTCGAGACAGAAGCCAGCGGAGCCCTTTCCAACAGGGAGGGCATCTGTGTCATGAGTTGAGTGCTCCCGCAGCCTCAGAGGGTGGGTGGAGGGCTCTCGGCTGTGCTCCTGGGACACAGAACAGATGGGGTGGCCCCAGGGCAGCTGGGTCGGGATCAGAGAGGTCCCTCTTCCCTGATGGGCACCAAGGTGGCTTCTGAAAAGCCTCTAGTACACCTCGCCTGCCAGCATAGGACAGGGCTGCCAGACGCCAGCCTCACCCGTCTCCTGCCTCTGCAATCGGACCCGTCCTGTCATTGCTGGCCCTGTTTGCACCAAAAAATGATAGAGCAGAGCAGTTTTGGAAATGTAGAAGAATTCTGCTTCATTACCTCTCCAAGTACAATCAGAGAGGGCAGGAGTTTTCATCAAAGTGCATACTGAAGTCAAGTCCCTTGGGTCACAGACTTGGTAACGGACTTGGTCACAGGCTTAGTCACAGACTTAGTCATGGACTTAGTTATGATGTAGTCACAGACTTGCATATAGACTTGGTTGATTTGGTCATGGACTTGGTCACAGACTTGGTTATAATTTGGTCGTGGACTTGGACACAGTAGTAGCGAGTTGTTACAGAAGCTGAGTTTGTGAGTCCAGAGGAGACTTGGGGTAAAATTCTAGCTCTGACATCTGTGAGCATGGCCACGTGTGCCCTAGCTCTGAGCCATAGTTTCCACATTGACAGTGACATCCAGGCCACCCCACAGGTAATCTTGAGGACAACATTCCACATGTTTGTGAAACGCTTCCCAAGGATCGGGTACTGAGTACCTGTAAGCTGATGCGATTGAAGGAAAATTATGAGACAATGTCAACTACATTAGGGATTCGGTGCTAATTACAATTTATTCTATTCTAGTTTTTGAAAAATGGCGACCCTATTTCTATGTAGCCTGTGAATTAGCACATTACCTCATTTTCCAATCACCTGGGAACTTGAGGTCACGGGCAATCGGATCAAGTCAAACCCCGGGCAAACATTTGTAGGGCCACGTCGGCTTGTCATATGAGTTTCCTCAATCTTGTAAGAGGTTGTAAGTAGTTTTGACAACTACTCAAACCATATCTGAATGTTTACTCTATCATTTGTATTTTGTTTTTATACTTTCAATGCATCCTATATTTGCATTGAAGATCCTCTCATGCTTTGTAATTTGGAGATCTTGTGTGAGTCTGTTCAGTTTGCTGTTGGTTGTGACTCTGTGTAGAACTGGCCTTAAGCTCTGGACAGTAGAGAAAGAAGGTTCCTAGCCAGCAGGCCCGTTGCTTACAGGAAAGGAGTGATTGGGGAGAAACTTTTCATTGTGGGTTATCATTTAGATGGGAAAAGCACAAACTCCTAACTACCGGGGTTGATTGATACCCAGCTGCCTTGAGGGAGAAGGCAACCCTGTGAGCAGTATAACTGGAGCCCCAAATCAATAAAAATAATAAAGTCCCTTGGCTGCCCCTGCCTTCTCCTCACCCAGCCCAGTGCTTCACACCATCTGGGTTCCAGGAGAGCTCTGAGATCCATCCCACTGCCTGTGGCGTGTGAGGAGCCGGGTTTCCAGAGACTAAGCTGCTGGATATTTCAATCCTCTTCATGATGGTGGTTCTCACCCCTTTGTTTCTGGGATGTGCCTGCTCATTGAGTGTCCCCAGCCCCAAGTGTGGGCTCAGTCCCTCCAGGGACAGACAAGAGGGCCGAAGGTGAGGGAGGGCGGTCAGCCCACCACGCGCTGTTGCTTCTAGGCACACAGCTGCTGTAAACCTCCATGTGAGCTACTTGGAAGGGTCCCAGCCTCTAATACCTTGCTTTGCCCTTTCTCGCAGATCAAAGCCTCTGAGCAGCCCATGCTCCGGGCCACCCCCAGACACTGCTCAGCCCTCTCTCCGGGCGTCCCTCCCAGGGAAGTGCCCCTGCCTAATGCAGGGCAGCACCTGGCAGCTCCCTATGCCAAGCATCCCCTTTGTGACCATTCACTGGGCATCGCAGCCCCAGGGAAGTGTCAGGGGCAGGAATGGCTTCCCCCACCCCTCACTCTATAGCTTCCATGACTTTGTTACTGGACTTACCACCTTGCCTCATCCCAAAAACTCAGCTCCAGGAAAAGTGTGATTATTCAGCTCCTGCCAGGAACAGAATGGTCCCCTGTGCCTAGCGAGAGACTGGCTCATTTTATAGCATTGATTTCAAAGCCCATCTCTCTCAGGGGTCATTGATCATAATAGATGTCAGGATATGCAATCTCCTCTGGGTGAGGAGAGGCGGGAGGCTAGGCAGTGAGGTCATGGCGGGAAGGACAGGGCAGCAGGAGGGGCTGAGTGTGGACATGACCAGGGCGCCATAGCCCTGCAGCCACAGGCGGCCGCTCATTGTGCTGGATCCGCCCGGTGCCAGGAACTAGGGGGGTGTCTGTGAAGTCTCACCTGACTGCACTGGCTCTGGCTGCTCCCAGAGGACTTGCGAGTTATTTATGGTCTCAGTGAGGAGTCGATCCACAGAGGTCTTCGTAAAGCAGAAGAGCCTTTAAAGGGAGAAATATGAAGACACACAATTAGACAACTGCAGGTCTAAAGCAGGAATCTCGTGATACAAAACCATTCTTTGAGGATTTGTTCATATCCTCATGTTACATTTATACCTGTGACCTTCAGGGTCAACTGTTTGCCCAAAGCGAGCGACCCCTGTGAAGGCTATGTCCCCTGAAGACAAAGGGAGCTGGAGGCCAGCAGGGGACCTTGGCTTCCTGCCCTCTGTCCCTGACATCACTGCACTGGCCTGCCTTGTCCCAGTGAGAGCCAGCTCTCCCCAGCCTGCTTCCCCTCTCTACATCTGCCACCTGCACATGCAGAGCTGCCCAGGCACCGCCCCCCCACCTGCCACCTGCATGCACAGCAGCTCCCCAGGCACTGCCCCCCCCACCTGCCATCTGCATGCACAGCAGCTCCCCAGGCACTGCCCCCCCCCTCCACCTGCCATCTGCATGCACAGCAGCTCCCCAGGCACTGCCCCCCCCCCACCTGCCATCTGCATGCACAGCAGCTGCCCAGGCACTGTCCCCCCGCCACCAACCTGCCATCTGCATGCACAGAGGCTGCCCAAGCACCGCCCCCCACCTGCCACTGGGTCCTTCTCGCCGAGGTGGGAGCAGACCTGCCATGGTGCTCGGTCAGCATCCTGTCTGCACCTTTCATACAACCAACCCTGTCCCAAGTCAGCAGGGAAAGCTCATAAGTGCATGATTCATACTCACCTTCTGCTTGTCAATATCACAGACACTCACCACGCTCATACACACATACACACATATGCACGCACACTTATGCAAAGTCAACATACACACACATTGCACATACACACACACATACACCACACATATGCACACACGTGCACACTCATACACTCACACATTCACACACACCACCACATGCACACACTGTGCTCTACAACCTGTCGTATGGGGCATGGTAACACTTCCTCTCTGTAGCCATCTGAGGAAGGGTGTGTCTGATTTATCTCCCCCAGTTCTCTGCAGAGTTCAGTCACCCTCCACAGCCCCAGGCACAGGTGTGCACCGCTGCCCCTGAGCTCCGTAAGCCACGAGCTGCTGGCGGGCATGGCTACTTGAGCCTCTGCTTCTCTCCGTGGTGGACAGCAGAGTGTGTCCCACCCAGAGGCAGGGGCCACTGCACCGAGTGCCCACCATACGTGAAGTCCAATCTCTTTCAGGAGCACGGGATTCCCATCGACATGGGCTATGCGGTGGCCCCGCACCACTCGGGCGTCTATCCGGTGCACGGGCAGCTGTATGCGGCCTGGAAGCAGGTGTGGGGCATCCAGGTGACCAGCACAGAGGAATATCCACACTTGAAGCCGGCACGGCATCGCAGGGGCTTCATCCACGACGGCATCATGGTGAGTGCTGGGGGGTGAGCACCCCACCTCTATCACAGCACCTCAACTCCCTCACAGTACCCCAGCTCCCTCAAACAGCACCCCACTTCCCTCACACAGCACCCCATCTCTCTCACACAGCACCCTAGCTCCCTCACAGCACCCCAACTTCCTCATAGCACCCCATTTCCCTCACACTGCACCCCAGCTCCTTCACAGCACCCCATCTCCTCACAGCACCCCAAATCCCTCACAGCATCCAGCTCCCTCAAACAGCACCCCAACTTCCTCACACAGCACCCAAACTCCCTCACAAAACCACACTTCCCTCACACAGCACCCAAACTCCCTCACAAAACCCCACTTCCCTCACACAGCACCCCACCTCCCACATACAGCACCCCACTTTCTCATACAGCTTTCACACACAGCACCCTAGCTCCCTCCCAGCACCCATCTCCCTCACACAGCACCCCAACTCCCTCACACAGCACCCCAGCTTCCTCACACAGCACCCCAACTCCCTCACAGCACCCCATCTCCCTCACACGGCTCTCCAACTCTGTGAGTGTAGCAGGGGTGGGCTGCACACCTCCCTCACAAAGCAACCTAACTCCCTCACATAGCACCCCATCTTCCTCACACAGCACCCCATCTTCCTCACATAGCACCCCAACTCCCTCACCCAGCATCCCAGCTCCTGTCATTCGTGGCGATGACAGCCCACACAGGCTGCGCTGGCCACATGCTGACAAGCTCCACGTCTTGGGAATGGTTTCCCACAGGCGGCAAGTCTCTGCAGCGTCAGGACTGAAGCTCTGCCCCAGGCCCTGCCTCTTCCTGGGAATGTCTGGGTCTGTTGCGTGGTGGCTTTTTTGAGCATTTTCCAGGCAGAAAGTGGGTTCATTGGTCAAGAATGACCCCCGCCCAAGTCAGGGCACCTTCAGCTGACAGCCCATCCACGCAGCAACAGAGGATGGAGTTCTCCGCTCCATCCAATTAGCTCCCTGACCCTGGGGAGTGTCTTAGGACCCTTAATTCTTATCTCTCTCTCCCTCCTTTACTACAAAAGTGAACATATATATTTTCTCTTCAGGTACATTAATTGAAAAAACAATCATAATCTGATGGGAGAATGATGTGTGATCCCTTTACAGGAGGATAAAAACAATTAGGTTTTAGATGGAAACTCATGGTTATTGATTAGATTGAAAACATAGTATTGTTTACTTTGAGAGAGAATAGCCATCTTAAAATGCCCATCTCATTTCTGGCCGTAGGCCACGTCCTCGGGTCCCAGCAAACTTACCCAGTGTCCTCCCTCCTTTAACTGTTCACACCCTTTCAACCAGTTCTGGGATTCCTCTTAGAATTACCCACCTGTCCTGTCCCTCTGTCTGGGTCATCACTACCTAAAAACAAAGGAGAAGCAAAGCCACTCACCGTTTCTCCTCAGGAAGCATTCCTGGCTTATTGTCAATCAATACCACACACCTCAGACTTGATGGAGCTGTTGATGGTGAGACGGTGGGAGCGATGTTCATGGTACTAGGAGGTAGGAGGTATGGGGAGTGTCACTCCTTTCATTCAGACAAGAGAAGTGAGCTGCTGCCCATGGGCTGCATGACCATAGGACAGATCTTATCTAATAAAAGCCTAATATGCAAATTGACCAAACTGCAAAATAACCAGTCACTATGATACACACTGACCACCAGGTGGCAGATGCTCAATGCAGGAGCTGCCCCCTGGTGGTCAGTGCACTCCCACAGGGGGAGCACCACTTAGCCAGAAACCGGGCTCACAGCTGGAGAGCACAGCTGCAGCAGCAGGAGCCTCTCCCGCCTCTGCTGCAGGCAGTTGGTAAGGAGTGAGGGTCCCACTCAGACTATGAAAGCCCTGGACTGTGAGAAGAATGTCTGACTGCGGGCTTAGGTAGATATCCCTGAGGGATCCTGGAATGCAGGAGGGCACAGGCCAGGCTGAGGAAATCTAATGCACTGGGCCTCAAGTTATGAAATAAAAACATTCCTCTTAACCAATATTACATGCATCTGTTTACCTTGATTTTTCTTACAAGCTATTATGAAAATTAAGCAAAGAATAAGTAAAATTACACCTACTCTGTACAACTGGATGCATTTTCCCATTAGATTATGAGTAGTTTATTATTCCAAATAAGTTCTCAGAATAAAAGTATTTACTTGCCTTCTCTGTGGCATGTTCAGATTTACAACAGAATTAACCATAGAATATGCCCAAAGCAATCATCAGATCACATGGCTACTTCTGTGATTGACATTTCAATTCTGAGTACAGTGAGAACAGCACAAGTCAAGGTGGGGGAGTGATGAGAAGCCACTGAGTGCCGGAGCCGAGAGCCGTACCCTACCATAACTCAGAAGCAAGGAGAGGATGCCCAATGCCCTGGAAGCGGAACCTGGGGAACCCCTCCCTTGAGTTAACTTAACCCAAAGAAGGTCTGAATTTGGCCAATCCTTTCACCTAGTGAGCTCAGCGGGAAGGGGGAGACTTATAGGCCTGAGTGCAAAGGCTTTAGCATACCGATGCCACAAAGACAGACACTTGGGTCTCAAAGAAAATTCAGACTGAAACACAGCTGGGGCAGGTGACACACGGACGCTGTCCTACTTCAGACACCTCCTGAGGAAGCAGGTCTTCGGAAAAGACAACGATGCTGGGAACAGAGGCAGCAGGAGAAGAGGAGCCCAAACAGGAGGTGGAGGGACTCATGAAGGAGCCACAGGCTGAGCCTCCAGGCTGAGCAGGGCTGTGAGGAAGGACACTAGATAGCACCCATTCACGAGTCCCCGGGAGTCAGAGCCGTTTCAGTGGTACATAACACACACCGTTAGCTTTGAAGTGACAACTCCCTTCATATTCACACAATCATGCACCCCAACTCACACTGCCTCTCCATGATGGTGGTCCATCAGGAGCTCTCGACTCCTGTAGATCTGAGTGTCGGCACCAGGCAGTGGCATGGGAACGCAGCGTGCAGACGAGGCCTGTGCAGTGGCGATGGTTAACACCTGTTCCTGTTTCCCCTTCAGGTCCTCCCCCGACAGACCTGCGGGCTGTTCACCCACACCATCTTCTACAAGGAGTACCCTGGGGGACCCCAGGAGCTGGACAAAAGCATCCGGGGAGGCGAGCTCTTCCTCACGGTCCTGCTAAACCCAGTATGTATCCCCTTACGCTCCTCGTGGTAACATCGGATTGGCAAATGTGTGTCTCATTTTGTGCCTATTCTTAGCCCTTCCTCAGTGATCACTGGGTGAGGCCAGCCTGGCTGGAGAGAAATCAGACCACGTGTCCAAATGTGCACGTCCCTGGTTGTCTTAGATCCAGGCAAGCTCAGATTTGTTTCAAAGGCAGTGTTGGCCTGCGCTGGTTTGGCTCAATGGATAGAGCCTGGGCCTGTGAACTGAAGGGTCCTGGGTTCTGAAGGGTCCTGGGTTCGATCCCCAGTCAGGGCACATGCCCACTTTGTGGGCTCAATCCCCAGTAGGGGGTGTGCAGGAGGCAGCCGACCAATAATTCTCTCTCATCACTGATGTTTCTATCTCCCTCTCTGAAATAAATACAAATACGTTTTGTTTTTTTAAATACAATAAATAAAAGGCAGCATTGACCAGAGTAACCCAGTTTCCTGCAGCTCCTCCGGGGGCTCCTAGCTGAGCTGCAGCGGAGACACATGAGGGCACTCTCGCCAGGAAGGTCCTCACCTGTCCCCAGGCACTTAGGAAGCTGAGTTTGCTCTGGCTGTGGCCTCAGGGTACCCTCCCCCCTTCCTTCCTGCCCTGGAAATGCTCTCAGTGAAAACAGCCAGCACACATGGCGGGTGTGGGCCTGTAAATGAGGGTCCATGGAGTCCTCTTTAAAAAGCTCCACCGATTTCATTTGGAATCAAAGATAAAAAACGTGGCCCTTTTTGTCTTTCATTGTCTCCCACCAGCTTTCCACGTGTGGAGACCTCACCTCCTGCTGTAGGGAAGGCACAGCAGGTGGGGTTTCGCTGCCTTTGGGTAATATTGGGGTTATTTCAGATCAGCCTTTTTTCCGGAGACTCCATGCCTGAGGCTGAGGGCAAGCTGCGTGCTTTGGTTCCCAGTGCTCACAGGTGTGCTGGCCGGGCCTCTGCGTACCCTGTGATGCCAGGTGCTCCCACTCAGGGAAACACCGCATGCTGGAAGCCGATGCAGCTCAGTGTCCAAGGCAGCGCCAGGCCTGCTTACAGGGAGAACGCAGATAAATGATTACAGTGATTATTTTCAGTTCCTCAGCAATGAAACAAACGCCCACAGGTGGAAAGTGAGGCCTTCAGAGTTGGTTGGAGGGTTGGAGGGCAGGGACGTGGGTTGGGAACACTTTGTCTGACTCCATCCTCAGAAGCCTCCCCCTCAGAAGGCACAGCTTTTGAAAGAAAGCCTGACCCCTGAGAGCAGAGCATTCATCACACACAGGGACGGGGCTTGGACAGGGGTGGAGCTGGGCCACAGGGGCGGAGCATTGGCTGGAGGCTCCCTGTGTCTGCTTATCCTTGTGAGTTGATGGTGAAATCAAAGTAGGGTGCATGGGCCTAGTCAGAGCATTGGCCAATGGGTAGAGCATTGGCCAGCGGACTGAACGGTGCCAGGTTGGATTCTGGCCAAGGGGACGTACTGTGGTTGCAGTTTCCTCATCACAGGCCCTGGTCAAGACACATGCAGGAGGCAACCAATCGATGTGTCTCTCACATCAGTGTTTCTCTCTGTCTCTCCCTCTCTCTTCCTCTCTAAAAATCAATGGAAAAATATTCTTGGGTAAGGATTACCAAAATAAAAATTAAATTTTAAAAATAATTAAATTTTAAAAATAGGATGCATGAATGAGGAACAGAGACCGGATAGCCCAGCAGGAGCATCACTGGGAAGGGCCCACACGTAGCGGACAGGATGCCCTCAGCACCAAGTGAAGCCAGGTTGAGACCGACAGGGGTGCACGGAGATATGGGACCAAGAGATGAGGCTGCTCAAGCCTGAGTGGTGGCGGCCACAGCAGTTATGGAGATGCGACTACAGCACCTGCTGGTGTGACGTCAGCACAGCCCCTTCCAGCCCGGCATGGGCAGGTTATGCCAGCACAGGTCAGCACTCCCCAGGGAAGCAGTGGCCAGGATGGACAGAGGGGGGTCAAGAGCATGCTCCTGTGTTGATGGAGGCGGACGAGTCCCAGGATCTACAGGCAGCAAGCAAGGGACTTGTGGGTGATGGGGGAGCTGCCGACCGAGTGCTGGCGGGCAGGAAACCCAGGGGCAGCCCGTGTTTCAGGTCACGTTCGAAGGAAGGAAAAGCCTGATGTCCCAGCCAAAGCTGTGAGACAGGACGAGGCCACCCACAGGAGTGGGCAATCGTCTCTGCTCAGTTGGTCGATTCCGTTGTTCACATGGAGTCAAAACACCCTCACAGACATACCCGTGTGAGGTTTGAGCAAATACCTGGGTGCCCTGTGGCCCAGTCACCTTGACTCAGAAAATTAACCCCCACCTTGTTGGAAGCAGTCCATTGTCCTCCCTAGCAGAGAGGTGTGGACAAGGAACCCGGAAGGCTGGTCAACCTTGAAGCTCTGAAAGGTCAGAGCCAACCACCCACTGTTTAGTTGAGACAATGGTAGCTAAAGCAACTTTCACTTTTTAGTTTTATATAAATCCTTGCTGATTGGCTATTATTGGAATTGCCTGCTTAAAGGCTATGGGTGTATCCCATCCTACCTAATAAAAGCCTAATATGCAAATTGTCCCCTTGACTGGGAGTTCATCCAAGAGTTCAATTGCTCTCTCTGACATGCGCTAACCCCCAGGGGGTGGCCGGAAGCATGGCAGATGTCAGTGACTTGACACTGACAGCAGTGGAGGTGCTACTAGCTCCGATGGGCCCGAAAAGAGTGGGATCACGGCAGGATGGTGGAGCAGGTGAGTGGGTGCTGCCAGGCCAAGGTGGGTGCAAGCAGGGCCTAATCATCCTGCCAATCATCCCACAGACAGTGACCAGCAGCAGTGGTGAGAGCTAGGCCACAGACACTGAGGGAGCTGGGCAGGGGCCCAATTGTCCTTCCTATCACCCCACAGACAGTAATCAGTGGCAGTGGCAGGGGGCAGGGCACTGAGAGAGCTGGGCAGGGGCGTGATGACTCAGGTGGAGGGGGACACCCAGGGTCCCAGGTGCTGCCCAGGGCCCAGAGGTCAGCTGGGACCTGCCCTTCCATGCCAGACACTCAGGTATTGATTGCCAGCCAAGTCTAGGGAACACATCCATGCACAAATTTTGTGCACCAGGTCTCTAGTAGTCTTAATAAAAGGGATAGATAGGCTGGAGCAAAGTGGAGTTCTTCCCCTTGAGTTGGGCTCCCTCCTGGCCCCCAATATTTCCAAATTAATATTTTCTAGTCTCTTTCATTTGCATGCAGACCACACGGGACCTGAAAGGGGTTCACTACACCACCTGATCAGGAACCTTGTGAGAGTAAAATAAAAGGTACAGGAAGTGAAGAATGCAGAAATGATCACAAAAACCTAGAACTTTGGTCTGGGGCCAGGTATGACTTGATTCCCCAAGGTGACGCTGGACTGACTCCTATTCCATGTGGGATAGTTTCTGCAAGGCCTGCGGCAGGAACGGAGAGGAGGAGAGGGGAGGAGAGGGAAAAGGAGGAAGAGGAAAAGGGAGAGGAACAATCACAGGACCCGGCCTTCACCTCTGGCCTAGTCTTTTGATCCAGGGTCCCATACAGCTTTGTCAGAGTAAATAGCGTCTCCTTAGTGTTCCTCCAGACGACACCAAGGGAAACACTGTACCCATGGGTGTGAGGGTGTGGTATCCACATCAGTTAGGTAATATGCAAACCCTCACGAATGTTCGTATGCTGCCTGTGGTTTCTTCCAGTGTTTTATAGTTTCCTGTCTTATGTTTAAGCCCTTTATCCATGTCACGAGTTTATCCTTGTATACGGTGCATATTGGTATTCTAGTTTCATCGTTTGGCCTGTAGCTGCCCAATTTCCCAGCACCATTTCCTGAAGAGACTATCTTGATACAGACAATAGGGTGATGAGGGCCTGGAATGGGGGTAGGGGGCTAGAAGAAGTCAATAAGGGAAAAGGGCCATATGTAGTACTTTCAACAATAAAGGTTTTTTAAGAAAAGCATTGTGTTCTAACAGAGCCAGCTCCCAGAGCAGAGGCCTGATGCATTGGTGGGGTGGGGGTGCCCAGCGGCATTTTGGGGGGAGGTGTGTTTGTAGCAGGAAGCATTCGAGGCCCATGAAATTACCCAGACAGATGAGCACTTTCTCCACCCACTGTCCGAACCGACTCGCGTGGGGGAAAGTGAGGTCTGGGGCCTTGTGCGTGGGATGCTGATACTCGTGTTGGTGCAAACTCCGAGGATTAGAAGCCATTCGAATTCCAGTTCTTCCTTTCATTGGTGGTGGACGGTAGGACTCTGAGTGCGGCATCTCTCTGCGCAGTTTTCTCTGTGGATTCCTAATCATCGATACATGTCTGTCCCTGAGGCTTACGATGTGGATGAATGAATGAAGGAGGTGGGTCAGTACATATGCAGACGATAAAGTTAACATCCAGTGTCACTGGGCACGTTGCAATGATAGGCCAAAGCTATTGAGATAGAAGGTAGCAGGGAATGATGGAAAAGCCCCAATTGCTTTCTTAGAAAACAGTGGTACCCTTTCAGCTCTAAATAGGGATAAGCGTCATGCAAGCATAGAGGAGCTCAGCCAGGGAAGAGGATGGGCTGCATCTCGATGCGCATGCCTGGTGAACTGAAGTTGTCCAGAGCAGCGGTCACCAACCGGTGGTCCATGAGGTCCGAAAGATTGGCAATTGCAGGTCCAGGGAACTGAAGAGTGTCTGTGTTGTGGTGATGTGGAACCTGTTGCTTTTAGCATCTTCTCGGATATGAGGGTTCTATGATTCTATTCTGATCCAGTGAGCCCTGGTACATACATCCTTTCATTGTAAAACGTGCAAAATGCAAAGTGGCTTCAGTTTTTATTTTTCTTTCCTTTTTTATTTTGCTAATCCTCACCAAGGATATTTTTCTATTGCTTTTTAGAGAACGTGAAAGAGGGGGAAAGACAGAGAGGAACATCAGTGTGAGAGAGACACATCGGTTGTTTGCCTCCTGCCCGAGTCCCATTCAGGGCCCAGGCCAGGGAGGAGGCTGTGACTGAGGTCTGTGCCCTTAACCGGAATCAAATCCGGGCCCCTTGGGTCTGCAGGCTGACACTCTATCCACTGAATTAAACTGGCAAGGGCCAAAGTGGTTTCAGTTTTAAATATTGCAGACCAACAGTACATTTGGTTTTATTCTGTGAGTGTAAGGTCATAGGAGAGGGTGCAGTTAGCATGTAGATAATGAAAGGATGGATGAGGGTGTGGGAGAGAGGCAGGGGTGCGGCCCCTAGAGGAGGGAGCCGCAATCCCGGACTGCATAGGCTATGTGAGCCTCGGGTACTTTCTGGAGGCATTTGCAGGGACATACCTCTTGAGGCCAGTAAAAGCTGGGAAAGTCTGTGGGGGGATGTCCCTCTTCAGGTTGCTTTACAACATATGCAATAGCCGCGCAGTTCTTCCCCGGGGCCGGGAAGGAGGGACTGCACTCTGTAATCTTGAAAAGTCCCAGGGGCAGACTCGTCTCTGGGCTGTGATGTCTTGCGGCTACCTTGTCTTCAGAGGCCCATGCTGTACCATCCCCAGCATGCCCCTCCAGCTCCCAAGGCTGTCTGTGTTCATGTTAGTGAGCGTCGCACCTAAACCAGACCCGCACACTTTCTGTGCCCAGAAGTACGGGATGCGTTTGTGTGTGCATCTTCCACGTTTTTAATGCTGACTTCTGCTGAGTCCTATTGCCTCACGCTACTGAGTGTCCTTTCCTAATAGCCCCTGAGGCAGGCCATGCACACCGGGACACTGTCCTTGGCACGCAAGAGCCATGACTTGGCAGCCTGCCAGGAGTGGGGCTGCTTGAGTTCCTCAGTGCCAACTCGCTTTGCTCAAATGCATCAGGTGACTGAAAATTAACTGTGAGGAGGGCCACTGAATGGCATTTCCACGAACAGGCAGGCAGCTGCGCTTCACATTCAGATGCTCCCTCCTCTTCTCAGGTGCCGGCACGACCTCCTCACAGGCCGGCATTTCCCTGCCCGCTCCGCACTGCCAAACGGGAGCATGTGTCTTCCTGGTGCCAAATCCTCCCTGCATTTTCAATACAAGCTTTGTTCCGACAGGAAGAAATGTAATTTAATCACAGTGAGCTGAGGTGGCTATGCCAGGTAAGCTGGAAGGCAGGAGATGAATGCACCCTCCCTAATGTAATTTGCCTCCGGCCTCATTTTATTTTTCTGCTGCACAAGAACAATATGAAAACAGAATTTTCCAAGTTTTCTTAATGAATATGTTTAAAGAGGCTCAGACTCTAGAATTCTCTCCAATGGTGATACTGGAGCAGAAAACCTACTACATGTTCCCAAGAGCAGAGTGATGCCCACACTTCCCATTGCTTGCCTGTGAAGGGGCCATGCAAATTTGGGTGAACTTGAAGCTAACCCTGGAGCACAGTGGGGTGACAGTGACATACTTCCCACGTGCTGCCACTGGGCTGCACACACCTGTCCTGCACACAGCTGGCTGCACACACCTGTCCTGCACACAGCTGGCTGCACACACCTGTCCTGCACACAGCTGGCTGCACATACTTGGCTGCACACAGCTGGCTGCACACACCTGTCCTGCACACAGCTGGCTGCACACACCTGTCCTGCACACAGCTGGCTGCACACACCTGTCCTGCACACAGCTGGCTGCACACACCTGGGCGCCACAACTGGCTCCCCGCTCCCTCTCTGTTCATCTGGGAGCTCCAGTCTAGCAGCAGGTGAAGTACAGGTGGGTCAGTGTGGGCTCTGCAGGCAGATTAGAGAGAAGGCAGCTGTGGGGAGCACATCAACATGAACTTCCCTGGGCCACACTAAGGTCCCTTTAATGGTGAAAATGCAGAACTAGCTCTGGGAGATAATTCTCAGAACACACCTTATGCTCAGCCCAGCCATATTCAGTGCAAGGAGCCTCGCAGTCTTAGAGCAGGTGGGAAGGAGCGAGTGTCATGGCAGGGAGGGGCTCAGTGCCCTCTGGCGGTTTCCGTTTTGATTTTCTGTCAATGCCATGCCTTGTAGAAAACTGTGCCATTGGACAATATTCCACGTAGAACAAAGCAATTGCATATTTTACAAAAATATGCTTCTTTATTCAGGAATGCAGAGTTGGGTTTACAGTTGTTGAGTACATGAAAGTCTGTCTTTGTATTGTTGTTTATTGATTATTTTATTTTTTTTCATATGAACATCTGTAAACCTACCCTTGCCCACCCAGTGTATGACTTGTAGCTCAGTCACAGGAGATGTGTATACATGTCCCCGTGGTGTTTATTATTAAAAATAAAATTCAGGTCCAGCTGCTTTCCCAGTGCGAGCTCTGGCCTGGTCGGGTCATGGAGGCAGTTAGCCGCATGGGAGCTGGGGGCTCAGACCAAAACTACCTCCCCCAGGGCAAGCATGGCCCTGCCCAGGGTGAAGACTGTGGGAAATCCTATTTCCATTCGCGGGAAGGCTGCATGCAGCCCTTCTTTTTCCTGGACCTGCATTTTAAACTTTTCTTTGCGATTTGCAGGCCTCGACTCTACAAAAGCATGAGGCACCAGTCTCTTGACTCACAGTCCACTGGGCTTGCACCTCTGGGGTCTGGGCCCCTGGCCTCTGTGAGGAGCATCCTTTCTGTTCACTCTGAAAGGCAGGACCAGCAGCTCCGGGGTGGGGAGGTGGGGAAGCCCGGCTCCCTCCCAGTCAGGCAGCACAGGTTCTGTGGGGTGCCCACTGCGGGATCCCTGACAATGAGGACAGGCAGGAAAGGGCGCCAAGGCCTTAGAGCAGGACGTGTTTGACTACAAACCCGCGCTGTCCGCCTGTCTGCCGGACACATGGACACCCTCCTCATGCCCGCTCACCCAGGCACTGAAGGAGGACCACCTGCACCCTACACTTACAAATCGAGAATATGCCCTGAAATTACATTGCTTTTTCCACTTCGTTTCCCTAGAAAAATAAGTGCGTTCAGCAGCACTGCACATGGGAGTCTGTTTCATGGGGCGCAATGGGTCGTTTCTCTTCCCAGAGCACGTGGGGGGCAGGCATGTGGGGAGCGGACGCAGCTCTTGCAGCGGGAGGCACTTTCAGCAGCAGGAAGTAGCCTCCTTTGTGTACATATTCGGCATTAGGTAATGCTTTTTGCTGTTTTGAGTGATGTGATGTGATGTACAAATGTTGGGGGCACGGTGCTCTGGGCACTCGGGGGTCCTTTGGAAGTAAATTTGTGAATTCGTGGCAATGAGAACAAACCCTCTGTTGGCATGACCTGGACGGTGGGTGGGGAGCAGCAAGGCAGGGGCTGAAGTCACGAGGTGGAAAAGGAAAGTGTGTGCTTTGTCTGTGAGTCCTGCCCCCCTCCACCACCACCACCATCACCACCAACCCCCCAGTAAAATCCCCTTCTCCAAACTCAGCAACATCTGAGCATCCCCATGTGCCCTGCTTCCTGTCCGAGGGGCCATGTTTCACATTCTGAGGTTCTGTCCTGGGGAAGGCTATTTGGGTCACTTCACTTGGTCCCACTTGGGTTTTTACTACTTCTCTTTTCCTGCCACTCCTCGAAATCAGATATTTCAAAAACAAAAATGTGAACTCTCTTCTTCTTTTAATATATTTTTATTCATTTCTGAGAGGAAAGGAGAGGGAGGAAAAAACATCAATGAGGAGAGAGGATCATGGATCAGCTGCTTCCAGCATGCCCCCTACTGGGCACTGAGCCGGCAGCCCAGACATGTGCCCTGACCAGGAATCAAACTGAGACCTCCTGGTTCAAAGGTCAACACTCAACCACTGAGCCACACCAGATGGGATGAACTTTTTTCTAAAACGTGTTGATAGATTTGTATTTTTGTATTTCAGGAAATGACATTACTTGTCTCTTTTTTCCTGAGTGGCTTGTGTACTGATATAAGAAGTCATCATATAAATGCTAAGTGGCTGGCATTCATTGAGGAATTGTTTTTAATCCTCACCTGAGGATATGTTTTTATTGGTTTTTAGAGAGAGGGAGGGAGAGGGGGAAAGAGAGAGAAACATCAATGTGAGAGAGAAACATCTGTAGGTTGCTTCCGATATTCAACCACCCAGGGATTGAACCCACAATCCAGGCATGTGCCCTGTCCAGGACTTGGATCCACAGCTTTTAGGTGCACAGGACGATGCTCCAGCCACCTGAGCCACACTGCCCAGCACGTGTCGAGGAGTTTGCTTGCTTTGAAGTCTTATCATTTCCACCTACACAGTCTCATCAGGAGTGTCACAGAGTCCTGTCACTGAAGTTAGCTTTTGTTGATGTTATTTATTACATTTTTTCTGAGATTTACCTAATCTGTTTTTGTTGTTGTTGTTGTTGTTGTTGTTAATCTTTATCCAAGGACATATTTTTCCATTGATATTCTTTAGAAATAGAGTGAAAGGGAGGGAGGAAGGAGAGAGAAAGATAAGAAAGAGGAATATTGATGTGAGAGAGACACATGGATTGGTTTTCTCCTGCCCACTCCCTGACAGGGCAAGAATCAAACCTGCAATCCAGGTACATGCCCTTGACTCTAAATGGACCCCATGACCTTTCAGTGCACTGGCCAACACTCTAACCATTGAGCTATGCCACAAATGCCCTCTAATCGTAAGTGTAAAAATAATTGATAAAAAGAATTGTTCCCTAGCTGATTTGGCTCAGTGGATAGAGCATCGGCATGCAGACTCAAGAGTCCCAGGTCCAATTCCGGACAAGGGCACATGCCTGGGTTGCAGCCTCAGTCCCCAGTAGAGGTCATGCAGGAGGCAGCTAATTAATGATTTCCTCTCATCATTGATGTTTCCATCTCTCTCTTTCTCTCCTTTCCTCTCTGAAATCAATCCTATCTAATAAAAGAGTAATATGCAAATTGACCATACCTCCAATCAATCCACGCCCACAAGTCATGCCCACAAGCCAATCAGGAGCAAATAAACCCCAACCAAGATGGCTGTGGCCACTGAGAGCAGGAGGGAGGCTTGAGTTTCCCAGGCAATGGAGGAAGCCAAGCTTTCCACCTGCCTTGCCAGCCTAGGCCTCCACTCAATGATACAAAGTTTCAATTATAGAAGATATATCCCAACAGAAATGGTGGCAGACATGGAGCTGGAGAGAGCAGGTTGCCCAGGTAATGGACGAAGCCAAGCTTCTGCAGCCCTAGCACCTAGGCCTCCACTCTAGGCTACAAAGTTTCAATTATAGGATTTAAATAAACCCAAATAGAAATGGCTATTGCCACAGAGCCAGCAGAAGGCTTGGCGCTGCTCCAGGCTACAAAGTTTCAATTGTAGAACATAAATTAATCCCAGATCCAGGACTTCTGCTCGGATCTCTGGGAGGTGTGACCAGCCTGAAAACCACCATAGGCCACCCCATATCCCAAGGGAACCCCCACCCTGATCTAGGACACCCTTTAGGGCAAACCAGCTGGCCCCCCACCCATGCACCAGATCTCTATCCTATCTAATAAAAGAGTAATATGCAGATTGACCATCACTCCAACACATTAGAGGGCTGCCCCCATGTGGTCAAAGATCCTGCCCCCATGTGGATACAAGATGGCCTCCACAAAATGCCCAGCAGAGGAGGGCCATTGGGAGGTTCCAGGCCAGCAAGGGAGGACAGTTGTGTGTGATCAGGCCAGCAGGGAAGGGCAGTTGGGAGGGACCAGGCCTGTAAGGGAGGGCAGTTGGGAGCAATTAAGCCTGCAGGAGAGGGCAGTTAGGGGTGACCAGGATGGCAAAGGAGGGAAGTTGGGGGCAAATAGGCTGGCGGGGGAGCAGTTAGAAATCCATTAGTCTGGCAGGGTAGTGGTTAGGGGGTGATCAGGCTGGCAGGTGAAGCGGTTAGGGGCAATCAGGGAGGCAGGCAGACAAGCAGTTTGGAGCCAGCAGTCCTAGATTCTGAGAAGGATCTTCAATTGCCGGTTTAGGCCCGATCCAATAAGATCCGGCCTAAACGGGCAGTTGGACATCCCTTGAGGGATCCCAGATTGGTCAGGGTGCAGGCTGGGCTGAGGGACTCCGCCTGCCCCTGTGCATGAATTCCATTTACCAGTCCTCTAGTCTATAGATATATATATATAAGGCTAATATGCAAAGTATTCCCTTGGGAGTTCAACCTGGAGACTGGGAGTTCGATTGCTTGCTCTGACATGCACTGACCACCAGGAGGTAGCACAGAATGAAGGAAGGCCCAGCCAGCAGCAGGGGATGAAAGGCCCCGATCGCTGACCAGGCCTAGGGAACCCTACCCATGCACGAATTTCATGCACTAGGCCTCTAATAAAAAAATATATATATAAAAAAAAGAGTTGGAATCTGGTACTTAATGTGTGATGAACTGTTATATGCTACCTACTGCTTAGAGTGTAGTGCTCACTTCTGGTTGTATCTCAATCCTTTTATTTCTTCCCCGGTTTTGTTTGTCATCAGGGAACTCTTCTTGATGTGGGCGTGGCTGATCCAGAGCAGTGGACACTGTCCAGGGGGCCTGAGCCACAGTGGGGGTCACAGGCAAATGGGGCAGTGGCGGCTAATGGAAGGTGGGAGCTGGTGGAGGGGAGGCCTGGCCAGCCGTGCTGTTGATGTTTATGTCCTGAACATGGAGACTGCTCTAATTCTACTCAGTCAGCATAATGCACACACAGCCGTGCTGACCCTTAGGCCTTCAGGACACGCAGACCTCTGTGCCCAGCAAACCTCTCTGTTCATAAAAAATACAAATAAAAGCATGAAAACCGGCAGCACCCACAACAGAAACAGACCTTGCGAACAACACCCGCCACTTTGTGTGACAACACGAGCCCATTTAAACAGCAGCCCCCCACTCAGTGCCTCCATTTGCTTCCCAGAACAGACAACATTAAATGATAGAGATGTTGTCAGTTAAGAATAGCTCAGAAAGCAGAACTCCGGTCCAGTTGAGAACGTTCCCAGAAGCAAACACACGCTGTGAGGAAGGAAACCTGTAAGGGCCCGTGTCTCTTCCGTGAGGCTCCTGTTCGGGAGGGAGTCGTCCAGCAAATCCAAGCCCATTCCCGCGGTGCAGCGGCTGCGACTCACCTCCAATACTGAAACGACGTAGGATTCTTCTCTTTCAAGTTATGCTTTCTCATCTCATGCTCTTCCCCTCACAGGCAGGTCCTGACACGGGATAGATCTGCCTGTCCCTTTAGCCTTTGCTCAGGCAGGAACCCTGAGGGGAGAGGTGATTCTGGAATCTGGTTCTCCTCCTGCCCACCTGGCTGCAGAGTGAGGATGAGCAACTTCCCTGCCCTCCTCCTGCCTCCTCTTTAACTCCTGCCCCTCCCCTTCCCTTTCCCGCTCCCACCTTCTCCTACCCTGGGCTCCTACCCACAGTTTGATGAGTAGCTTGACACAGCGTGTGGGGCACAGACCACCCTGAAGCCAGAATTTTCACATCCTCGGTGAGGCCCCACTGAGCTACTCAGGCAACCAAGTGAGCTAGACCTGCTCTCCCAAATCAAAGATGCCTCCAGGATAGTGCTGGGGGAGCAGAGCAACCTATGGGCCCAGGCCTGGGAGAAGGTGGAAAAGGAGGTGGAGGTGACAGCCAGGGACAGCAGGGAGGAGGAGGGGTATCAGGAAGGATAGACTGTGGGAAAGGAGGGGCCTGGTGAGAGCTGTGCCATAGAGTGAATCCTGAGGTGTCAGCAGGAAGGACAATAATGGCGGGATGGATTTGTGCACCTGCTTGGACTCCTTCCTGGGAAGGCAGGGTAACAGCTGTCAGCCAGCCCTGCAGACACCCTCTGAGCCTTCCCACCTGTTCCCACAGCTTCCTCTTCACCTGGACTCTGCAAAAGCCTGGCCCTCCCAGCACCCAGGTCCGCTGCCCACTATCTATCTATCTATCTATCTACACACACACTAGAGGTCCAGTGCATGAAATTTGTGCACGGGGAGTGGGGCTTGCAGAGGAGGGGTGGTGTCCCTCTGCCTGGCCAGCTCATGCCACCCGTTCCCTTCCTCCACTCGACCGGGCCGGGGGTGTGGACACTGCACTCGCAGCCCCGCCGGCCCTTTCTCTCAATGGCACAACCATCTTGGTTGGGGTTTATTTGCTCCTGATTAGCTGATGGGTGTGACTTGGAGGTGTGGCTTGATAGGAGGTACAGTCAATTTGCATATTACTATTTTATTAGATAGGAGATATATATACACTAGAGGCCCGGTGCACAAAATTCGTGCACTGCGGGTGAGTGATCCCTCAGCCCAACCTGCCCTCTCACACATACTGGGAGCCCTCAGAGGATGTCCTGCTAACCCCTCACTCCTGGCCAAAGCTTTAGGCCTTGGGCACCCAGCCATCACCCTGAAATGGGGCTGATGGCTGGCTCTGCCCAGGCCTCCTCAACCCCACCCAGCCGTGGGGACCCCATGCTTGCCGGATGCCTCAGCCCCACCCCCAGCCCAGGCCTTAGCCCAGGTGGCAACCTCCCAGCCTCTAGGGCACCCTGCACTCGACGGCCACAGCGGCCTCCCATGCACCGCGGCCCCGCCACCCACTTCACACACACTGCAGCCCCGCCTCACTTTCGCTGTGACCCTGCTCCCCGCCTCGTGTGTGCCGTGGCCCCACCCCCCACTCCCAATTGGCTGGTGGGCATGGCTGGTGGGTGTAGCAAAGGTACAATTTGCATATTACTCTTTTATTATATTGGATAGATATATATATATATACTAGGGGCCCGGTGCAAGAAATTCGTGCACATTAAAAGGGTATTAATTAGAGGAAATATTTTAATAGTGCTATTTGCCCTTTCTCTACAATAAAAGTGTGAGAGATAAAAGGTAATGAGTACAATGTATATGAAAATAATACATAATTTCATTAATAAATAATAACAAAATGATATAACAACAATACAAATCCACAATAAACTGTTGAGTTAATTTTCCTGCATTTAAAATAGGATTGAATGTGTCCCTCACAGAGAGATGAAATCCATAATACTGTATTTGGGTGACTCGTGTTCTTACATTTTGTCTAGTATTATTGTTGAGTACATTGTTGTCTCTGAGTCTTAATGCAATATCTGTTCCTCAACCTTTTTTTACCATGTGGGAAAACAATAGGATATGTCATTGCATCGAATGTAGGAAACAGGATACTGATTTGTTTCACTTTAGTGGCATTTGGATTATTGGGATCTGGTTTACAATGAATGAGCTAGTCCCTTTCAAAAGGAGGTTCTCCATCTTTGTTTCTGAATATGACAGCAACCTCAGTTACACAGGGAAAATTATATCTACCTGGGTCACTATTACAATCATATCTAATTGCCATAGTTACTTCCATGGGAGCTATACCTTTTGCTGCTACTTCAGATTGGGCTTCCTTTTCTACCTCATATAGCATCTTGTACGATTTTGTTAATTCATTTATATCATGCATGAGGTTGTGATGTTGATCATGAGTCTTTCTGAGCAGGCCTGGTTTTCTGGGGTTGCTAATCTTTTACATGTAGCTTTGGCTGTATCCAAAATACAGAGTTGAGCAAACTTCCGAGAAACACCATCAGAAGGATGTAAAGTTCCAGTACGATGATAAACTTCTCCATGTATTCTAAAACAGTATGGCCCATACCCTGATGGCAATGCAATATTTGCACCCATGGAAGCAAAAGCAAAAGAACTATTTATACATCGAATGGTTTCCATGAAATTTTTACTGTCAGAATCTTCGTTTGTCATTAATCTTTTTAAATATGGCAGGTAATCTGGAAAATGTATATCATTTGGACAGACTTTCCCTTTGCTATAACATTGAGTAAATTTCCCATCAGATGGTTTTTCATCCAAGAAATTTAGTGATAGGCAAAATTCACATCTAACAGTCATTTCACCACAACTGTGTTAAAGAATTGCATCCTCACGTACTCCATTTTCGCTGAGAAGGCAGTTCCTACCGCTATTGCTAGTACTTGTTGATGACTGTTCTTTAGACATATTCTGTCCTCATCACCACCTTCTTTCAACTTCAAAGGCACGTTGTTCTTTAGACATTTCCTGTCAAAGATGCTGGTGTTTTTCGGCTTCAGAGTGACGTATTTCCAATAACTGCTCTTCAGAAACATTCTGTTGCAGGCGTCACCTTCTTTCAAGATCAGACGCACGTCGCTCTTCAGACATTTTTTGTCAATAACGTCGGCACCTTTCTGCCCGGGGCTTCAGACGCAGTTGTGGTGATTTCTTGCCACCACCGCCACAGCTGCCTCATTCTCAGCACCCCGAGGCCTCACTTAGATGCAGTTATGGTTTGCTGGCGCTGCCACTGCTTGGTCTCCACGCCAGTGGCCGGGTGCTTGATGCCTTCACCACTTCGTCTCCACTCCTGGGGCCTGGTGCCCACGCCTCTCGACCCTGCCTCTTGCTCCGATTGGCTGGTAGCATAGCCAATCAGGAGCCAAGGTATGGTCACATTTGCATGTTACTCTTTTATTAGATAGGGTATGTGTGTGTGTGTGTATGTATGTGTGCATATATATATATATATATATATATATATATATATATATTCATATATATAGATGCCTAAGCAACTGTTATGATGAAACAACCAGAATGGCCAGAATGATCAGGTGACCAATCACTATGATGTGCACTGACCACCAGGGGATAGATGCCCCTTGGTGGTCAGTGTATTTTTATAGGCGGAACATTCCTCAGCCAGAAGCCAGGCTCATGGCTACAAGTGTAACTGGGGTAGCAGGAGCCTCTCCCGACTTCATGGCAACACCACTGAGCAGGGAGCTGAGGCAGCAGGTGCAGCAGGCCCGGATGAGCATGAGCAGTGTGGCAGCCGGCCCTGGTTCGGGCTCCTCCCTGGCCACCTGCCACTTGGCAACTGCTACATTCCTCGAGGAGTCCCGGATTATGAGTGACTATTTCATAGCTTATAAAGTGCTACATCCCACACACAGTTAAACAAGGAAGGTGGCTTCTGCAGTATTTGAAAAAGAGATCTGTGGCAGCTTAATCCTAATCCATCAAAAGAATCTCCAAACTGTCCACATCTTGTTTATTCTTCGTGGAAATGAACATGCATTTCTATATATTGGAAACAGTCTCTTAGATTTAAAAATTAAAATCTGGCAAGGCTATTCTAACACTGGGAAAAAACAGGATGATGCTGAATATAAAAAATGTGTGGGGTGAATGAACAGTGGTGCAGGAAAGGGAATGATTGAGCACCCCTTCCCTGATGACATGCATGGACTCTGGCTTGCACATTTTGTGGTCAGCCCTGATTCTGACACTTTTAACTGTGTGACAAAGCCAATTACTTAACTTCTCTCTGCTTCAGTTTTTTCACCTGTAAGAAGGGCAAATGGTACTACTACTGCCCCAGAGGATCATGTTATGTACTACTTTTTATAATCAGGGCAAAAAAATGTAACTGCCCATACAACAGCAAGATGCCTTTCACCTATATGAAAAGTATGGTCACTGGTGCATGCAATATCCTGGATTGTGAGAGGAATGTCCAGGTGCCATTTTGGATTGAGTCTAAACCGGCAGTTGGATATCCCCTGGGGGGTCCTGGATTGTTCAGGCCGAGTTTATGGACCTTCCCTGTGCACGAATTTTGTGCACATGACCTCTAGTATTTTATATGTTTCCTGTGAAAGAGAAATGGGGTGCTCAATCATTCCCTCTCCTGCACCACTGTTCATTCACCCCACACATTTTTTATATTCAGCATCGCTATGCTGGAATGCATTCCAGGGGAATGAGAAACACCACCCAGCACATGGATGTAGGGATATCCTGTGGGGAGACTGGGAGACAGCATGAATGCAGAATGCAGAGAGCAATGTGGGAGGGGTGTGCTGGTAGTGCCCTTGATGCACGCTGATGGTAACTGTCATGGGCCCTGAGGGAAGAGGGCGCTGGTGGAGAGGCCCTGGCAGAGGCCCTCGCTGAGCAGGTGTAAGGACCATATGGAGTCCTGGGGTCCCTGAGGCTCCGTGAGCAGAGAAAGGAGGTGAGGGAAAACTGGCGGAGTCACAGGACCACTACGTGCAATGCCTTGCAGGCCACGGGAGGACTTTGCATTGTGTTCTGCATATTTTTAAAAATCTATTTTTATTGTTTCAGAGAGGAAGGAAGAGGGGGAGAGAAAGAGAGTTGATGAGAGGATCACGAATCAGCTGCCTCCTGCTCACGCCACACTGGGGATCCATCCCGCAACCCGGGCATGTGCCCTGTCTAGGAGTTGTACTGTGACCTCCTGGTTCATAGGTCGAGGCTCACCCACTGAGCCATGCTGGCCAGGCTCTGCGTATTTTCATGAGTGTGTGTTTACATTTTTATAGACTCTGTATTTATCCACCTGAATAGGAGCTTAGAGAGGTTTGACTAGGAGTTGAGACAGGAAGATTAGGTTTTGGAGGAAACAGTCTGACTGCAGAATGGAGAAGAGTCAGGAGCCAGGGAAAGTAGAGCTAGAACTCTGGGTGAGTGGGACCTGCAGTGTCAACAATGGTGAGACACCCCCGCCCCCGACCTTGCACTGTGCACGCATTTTAATTAGTGAAGTGTGGGAGGAAGAGGGGTACCAAAGGTTTAGCTTGAAGAAGCAGATGGATGGCAGCATTGACTAAGATGTGGAGTGTCACCCTGGATGGCATTGACCTTAGCATCAAAGGGCCACAGGTTTGATTCCTGGTCAAGGGTATATAGCCAGCACCAATTGGGTAGCATGCTGGAGCAACTAATTGATACATCTCTCTCATATCAATGTTTCTCTCTCTCTTTCCCCTTCCGTCCCTCCCTCACATCCACTCTCTTTAAAAATCAGTAGAGAAAAAAAATCCTCAGGTGAGAATTAACAAAAAAATGAAAAATTTTAAATTAAAAAAATAAGATGCAGAGTGTTGGGAGAAGTAAGATGGGGGAGGGATATCCAAGTACATGTATGGGCGATGTGATTTTAGGTGCATGTCAGACATCTACAACATCCGTCGCTGGGCTGCGCGAGTCCACAGGTCAGTCCCAAGCAGGGGCGTGGCAGAATTGAGATGGCAAACACAGTCAAGGGTCCAATAGACCTGCCAGCAGAGCAGAAGAAAAGATGCAATACAGAGACGCATTCCATTTCCACAAAATACACAAACATTATCTAGTTGCTGTTCTTTCTCCTCAGGGATTGCAAGGAAAACCCTCTCACTTTCTCATTTTGTTTTCTAATAGAGATTGTTATTTATTTACTTACTTACCTTTATTGTTGAAAGTATTACAGTTGTCCCCAATGTTTGCTTGGGGCTTTTCCCCCTTGACCCCATCCACACCCTACACCCAACTCTCCCAGGCCTTCACCACTCTATTGTCTGTGTCCATGGGTTATGCATATACACATGAGTTCCCTGGATAATCACTCTCCTCCTTCCCCCTCATACTTACTTTCCCTCTGAAATTCGACAATCTATTCCATGCTTCTATGTCTCTGGATCTATTTTATTCATTCATTTATGTTGTTCATTAAATTTCACATATGATGAGATCATGTGACACTTCTCTTTCTCTGACTGACTTATTTCACTTACAATAAACTCTCCAGGGCTCTACCTGCTGTCCCAAAAGGTAAGAGATTCTTCTTTTTTATTGCTGCATAGTATTCCATTGTGTGGATATACCACAGCTTTTTTATCCACTCATCTGCTGATGGGCACTTAGGCTGTTTTCAAATCTTAGCTATTTAATTTGTGCTGCTATGAACATAAGGGTGCATATGTATGTTTTGATTAGCGTTTTGGGATTCTTAGGATATATTCCTAGAAGTGGGATCCCTGGGTCTAATGGCAGTTCTATTTTTATTCTTTTTTAAAAACCCCATACTGTTCTCCACAGTGGCTGCACCAGTTTGAATTCCCACCAGCAGTGCATGAGGGTTCCCCTTTCTCCACATTCTTACCAGCACTTGTCATTTGTTGATTTGTTGATGATTTGATGATAGCCATTCTGTCAGGTGTGATGGGACCTCATTGTCATTTTGATTTGCATCCCTCTGATGATCAGTGACTTTGAGCATTTTTACATGTCTCTGTTCCTTCTGTATGTCGACTTTGGAGAAGTGTCTATTTAGGTCCTTTGCCTATTTTTTTAATTGAATTGTTTATCTTCCCTTTGTTAAGTTGTATGAGTTCCTTATAAAATTTGAAGTTTAATCCCTTATTGGACGTATCACTGGCAAATATGTTCTCCCATGCAGTGGGCTCCCTTGTTGTTTGGTTGATAGTTTCTTTTGCTGTCCAGAAGCTTTTTATTTTGAGTTAGTTCCATTTGTTTACTTTCTTCTTAGTATCCTTTGTCCTAGGAGTTGTGTTGGTAAACATATTGCTATGAGAGATGTCTGAGATTTTGCTGCCTATGTTTTCTTTTAGGATTTTTATGGTCTCATGACTTACATTTAAGTCTTCTATCCATTTTGAGTTTATGCTTGTGTATGGTGTAAGTTGGTGGACTAGCTTTGGGTTTTTTGTTGTTTTTGGTTATTTTGCATGTATCTGTCCAGTTTTCCCAACACCATTTATTAAGGAGACTGTCTTGCCTCCTTTGTCTAATATTAATTGAGCATAATGGCTTGGATTGATTTCTGGGTTCTCTGTTCAATTCCATTGGTCTATATGTCTGTTCTTGTGCCAATACCAGGCAGTTTTGAGAACAGTGGCTTTGTGATATAGCTTGATATCTGGTATTGTGATTCCTACAACATCGTTCTTTCTCAAGATTGCTATGGCTATTTGTGGTCTTTTTTGGTTCCATATAAATTTTTGGAGTATTTGTTCTAGATCTGTGAAATATGCTGTTGGAAGTTTAATAGGGATTGTGTTGAATCTATAGATTGTTTTGGGTAGTATTAATGATGCTGATTCTACTAATCCAAGAACATGGTATATATTTTTTTAGAAGTTTGAAAATATGTATCACCATAGAGCAGAGTTTGATCCTGTTCTTTTACTTCCATCTCAGCACGTGGCTCTCCTGCTGGTGTCAGAAGTGCCGGGTGCACTGGGAGTATTTGCATTGTCCCCTGGTATGACTTGAGTGTTCATTATTCCCATGACCATTCTCCCATTGCTGTATGTCTCCTACCAGAACTTCTCCATCCATTCACCCACTACGCACCTACCAGAGATAGATCTTATGTTAAATGAAACCTCTTGAGTCAAGCTCCGCAGGGGACACTAGCTTTCCTGCTCCTCGTACCAATGCCCTCTCCTTGACTAAGTGGCCCCAAGTACTTCTTCCAGTGAAGTTAAGACACGAGAGCAAAGAAAATAGAACCATGAATCTCCCAGGAACATAAGGAGTAATTTCTTCCATTAATCAAAAGCCCAGTTTTTACAAAATATGCAGAGGTTCCAGTCTTGACAAACAGACCTAATTGTGAAAAATAAATGCACAGCAGTTGCTTGGGAAGAGCTAGAGGGATGTATCTGTCTTCTCCACACTTTACTCACAAGGCCTCAAGCAAGACAGATAAGGAGATGAAGCCATTTTCCGTGTCTCGTTCTGTGTGGGCCCGTGGAGTGGGTTATTCACAGCTGTGTTTGCAGTGGGAGGCTCAGGGAACACGTTTTTGGTGAGAGCTATGTTATTAAAGAATGCTCTCCCAAATATCTCCTTTTTAAAAATAAGAAGGGAGAGAGAGTTAGAAAGGGCAATGATGAGAGACAATCTTTGATGGGCTGCCTCCTGCATGCCCCTATTGGGGATGGAGCCTGCAACCCGGGCTTGTGCCCTGACGGGAATTGAATTGTGACCTCCTTGTTCATAGGTCCATGTTCAACCACTGAGCCATGCCAGCTGAGACCAAATATCTCCTTATAATTTATAGCAGGAAATGCTGCTGGAGGCAATAACCTGATAGAAGTATTACAGTCCAGACAGACATAGAAGCAACTTTCTTAACCCAAATCCAGGTACAGGATCCATGTTTCTTCTGAACTTGATCCTTCTTTACAATTTTTCTTCCCAGGTATAACCTTCCATCTTCCTTCTCAATCCTCCCTCGTTTTCCTCCTTCATCCAGAGTTTCTAAGTGACACAAAACATCAACTGATGGAGGAGAATGCTTTTCAGCTTCATATTTTATAGTTTATTATGTTATGACTCGCAGAAAAATTGATCCCAGACTTCATCATTTTTCTTTTTCTAATTTCTCCTGTCCGCAAGCCGCCTTCCCCCCATTTCCTCGTCCATGTAAACCAGTGGGCCCCGTGCTGCAGAGCACTCCGTCAGCATCAGCCCCAGTGAGCGGCGCCCGAGGAAAGGGAATGAATGAGCATGTGTCGTGCAGAGGGCGGCTGAGCCAAAAACTCAGCTCCCTGCCAGCACAGACTACAGGGAAATGTATTAACCTGTCGGGAGCAAACCTTTAAGGTAAAAAATAGCTGACATGACTTCCCTGATTACCCAGAATGAATCCTTAACGCACGTCCATCGGAAAGCACAGCATTGGGACCAGGCTGCTCACCATTTCAATTAATTGCAAAATGGTTGATTTGAAAATCTGATATTCTCTAATGAACTGAGTGAAGAGTAAACAGGATTCATTCCATAGTTTGTTGCACAAAGTGTGCTCCAAAAACTAAGGGTGATGATCATTTCTAAGCACTTTGAGTCATGTTATCTTTAAAACAAAAACAAAACAAAACAAAATAAAACAAAACCTGCATGAAATCAGCTAAAAAAGAAAGCAAAGGGAAAGTCTGATAGCAAACATCTCACTTTCTGTGCCTCACTTCCTCGAGTTCTCTGCAGCCTTTGTAAGTGCTTTAAAGTAGCCCTCACCCACAGCCAAGCCCGGCGAGGCCCTGTCCCTGCATTTATACAGACATTCCGATCCAAAGCCAGTTTTCACCTCCTGGGGAGCGTCTGAGAAGTTGATAAGAAATCCACTCTGGCACATAATAGATTTGGCTTGTGTGACACGTGGTGGCTTTGTGAAGGGCAGTGTTGTCTGTATCGTTTTTTTCAGGATGTATACGCCCCAAATGAGCTTGTTTCCGCATGTTAGCATCATGTAGGAATCCCGTGGGTGGCACAGGGGAGGATGAGGTTGTACATGAACCGCAGACAGATTTACAGAGAGGAAAAGACAGTTGTTCATCAGACCAGGTCATCTGGGGGAGGGAGGTTCAGAAAGAAACCTGACAGCCATAGACTTGTTTGGGTGGTCCATTGGTTTCCCTGGTGTGATGGTGCAGGTACAGTAGTTTGGAGAGTAGGTGGGAATTTTCTTAAAGACTAGAGGCTGGTGCAATGGAGAGGGGGTGTTCTTCAGCCCAGCCTGTACCATCTCCAATCTGGGATCCCTGTCACAATGAAGGACTGCTGGCTCGCAACTGCTCGCCTGCCTGTCTGACTGATTGCCCCCACTGCTTCTGCCTGTCAGCCTTATCACTCCCTACTCCCTTGCCAGCCTGATTGATGTCTAACTGCTCCCCTTCCAGCCTGTTTGCCTCCAACTTTCTTCCTCTGCTGGCCTGGTCACACCTAACTGCCCTCCCCTGCAGGCTTGATCGCCCCCAATCATCCTCCCTTGCAGGGCCTGGAACCTCCCAACAGCCCTCCCCTGCTGGCCATCTTGTGGTGGCCATCTTGTGTCCACATGGGGGCAGCCCTCTTGTGTGTTGGAGTGATAGGTCAATCTGCATATTACTTTTTTATTAGATAGGATAGAAGCCTGGTGCATGGGTGAGGGCCGGCTGGTTTGCCCTGAAGGGTGTCCTGGAGCAGGGTGGAGATTCCTTAGGGTGTGGGGCAGCCTGGGGGAGAGCCTGTGCTGGTTTGCAGACCAGCCATGCCCCCCGGTGACCCAAGTGGAGGCCCTGGGATCTGGGATTAATTTATCTTCTACAATTGAAACTTTGTAGCCTGGAGTGGAGTCAAGCCTTCTGCTCCCTCTGTGGTGGCAGCCATTTCTGTTGGGGTTTATTTATCTTCTATAATTGAAACCTTGTAGCCTTAAGCGAGGCCTGGGCCTGCCAGGGTGTGCAGAAAGCTTGGGTTCCTTCATTGCTGGGGAAACCCAAGCCTCCCTACTGCTCTCTTCATTGCCGTAGCCATCTTGGTTTGGGTTAATTTGCATATCCACTCCTGATTGGCTGATGGGTGTGGCTGATGGGTGTAGTGGAATGGTGGTTAATTTGCATATTGCTCCTTTATTAGATAGGCTATTTTTATTGCTTTTTAGAGGGAGAGGGGAGAGAGAGAAAAAACTTCAATGTGAGAGCAAAACATTGATGGGCTGCCTTCCATATGCCTCTGACCTGGGATTAAGCCCACCACCAGGCATTTGCCCCTGACTGGGAAACAAACCAGCAACCTTTCAGTGCATGGGACGATGCCCCACCCACTGAGCAACACCGCTAGGGCAGCTCGTGGGCGTTTCCAACTCTACAGTTGATCACCAAAGAGGGAAATGCTTCTTTTCAAACCTGTCTTCAGTTAGTCTTCAATTAACTGTTAATTACACAGACAGGCAAGGATAGCGAAGTCTCTAAATTGTTTGAGTATCTGCAAATGTCTAGGCTATGGGTGTGGCCTGCCATCATTAGTAAAGGAGATGTTGTCTAAGAACCATCAGTTTACTTGGACTGATACTTAATATTTTGCTGTTCCTATTTTATATTCAGCTCCTTTAAAAAAACATCACTACAAATTACCAAAATGGCACACATCCCTTTTGTCACAAATCTTAAAATTATCAACATAGTTACTCTAAAAATTTTTATTTTAACATTCATCTATTTCTAACACTATGCAAGAGGAGGGGCAGTAGGGAGACGATGGTTGAGCAAGAAGGTTTCCCCAAATAGGAGTTCAAAAGGATTTAAGAAGGTGGGGCTCCTTGGTGTAGCTTGGATTCTGGTCAGGGGCATGGGCAGGAGGTCTGGCCAGGAGCTGCGAATTTCTAGAGAGAGTATAGTTAGATGGTCTTTAAGGAGGCCATTGACTCTCTCAACCTTACTCGATGATTGTGGGTGGTAGGGTATGTGCAGTTTCCAGGAGATGCCAAGAGAGGTGCTGAATGACCCTGATATAAAAGCTGGGCCCTTGCTGAAACTGGTTTGGCTCAGTGGATAGAGCGTGAGCCTACAGACTGAAAGTCCCAGCTTCGATTCTGGTTATGGGCATGTACCTTGGTTGTGGACACATCACCAGTGGGAGGTGTGCAGGAGGCAGTTAATCGATGTTTCTCTCTCATCGATGTTTCTAACTCGCTATCTCTCTCCTCTCCTCTCTGTAAAAAATCAATAAAATAAAATAAAAGCTGGGCCTTTGATTGTATGGAGCGGGGGAGGCCGATTATGTGTGTTATTAGGGTCTCAGTCACAACCTCAGCAGTTTCCTTCAGGTAGAGAAGGCCGATACCCACTCTGTCAGGGTGTCTGCCATGGTAAGCAGATATTTGGTCTTCTCGTGGGACGCATATGGGTGAAGTCTGCCTTCCAGTCCTGCCCTGGGAGGTGTCCCCTCATTTGATGAGTAGGAAAGTTGGGGCGCATTCCTCCCTGGGGTGAAACAGCTCCACATGTGGAGCAGGAGGAGTAGGCACTTGTGACCACCTCTCGCAGTGCAGGCGAGGTGAAGAGGGGTTCAAGGAACCTCCAAAGTGCCAGGAACCTCCAACATGCAATGACCGGTGGATCTGTTGGTCAATGGCCCCTGTCTGGGCCTTATTATTTATGAAGATCCATCCCTCAGAACCCGTAGAGCATCCCCGTTGTAGGAGTTTATTTTTTTTCTTCTTCTGTATACTGAGGGGTAATGGAGGGAAGAGAAAGGAACAGGACCGGGGCTGGGGACCCTTCACCCTGAGTTAAGCCTCTGGCCACTGCGTCTGCTCGGGCGTTTCCACGCATAGCCACCAAGGACTCAGTCCCACGGCCCCAGCAGTGCACGATGGCCACCTGGGAGGGAAGCTGTAAGGCACCGAGTGAGTGGGTTATGAGTCTAGCCTTGATAATACATGAGCCTTTAGTGGAGAGAAAGCCCCTTTCCCTCCAAATAACAGAATGGCAATGGGCTATCAGAAAAGAATATTTGGAGTCTCTATATGTGTTTACCCTCTTCCCTTTGGCCAGATGCAAGGCTCAGTGCAATGAGCTCATCCTTTTGAGAGATGGTACCCTCTGGGAGCTGAGCTGAGGGTACTCTGTTTGTGGATGGAAGCTCCTGCCTAGACTCCCAGGGATGTCGGAAAGCCTCCCATGTGTTATTAACACCCGGGATGCCTTTCTGGCATCTCCCTTCCTCTCTTTCCCGGACGGAGATTAGAAAGTAGAGAGAGGAAGATCTGAGAGTCCCACCCGAGGTTAAGTGAGGGCCTCGATGACCTCGAAGCAGGAGTGTGTTGCCACAAGTTGGGTGGAGGCAGTGGGAAGGAGAGTGGCTGGGTTCAGGGCTACGGACTGTGTTAGTGAGATATCAGGACTCTCGAGGGACAGGAGATGGAGTTCCTGCATGCGAGATGGGCAAGGAGAGATAAGGATTGGTGGATGTGGGAACCCCTTTCATATCTCACCTGGTTCAGGGTTCTAGTTCAGGGTTCGGGTTCTGGAGAAAGCCATACACAAATGAAAGAGACTAGAAAAGTATTAATTTGGGAAATGGGGGCCCACCTCTAGTGGGAGGACTATGCTTTGCTTTGGCCTTTCCATCCCTTTTATTCATGTCTGGGATACATCCATTGCCCTTAGACAGGCAATTTCAGTAACAAGCAGAATATCTTATCGGTAAGGATTTACATGATTGTTTGGCGGGGGGCGGGGGGGGGGGGGTTGTTTCAGCTACCATTGTCTCAATTAAATAGGGAGTGGTTGGCTCTGACCTTTCAGAGCTTCAAGTTTGACCAGCCTTCCTAATTAGTGAGACAATGATCTGTTTCTGGCAGGTGGGTCAGAAGATCCTGTAGCCTATGGGTAGAGAAGACCTGTAAGGATTGCTGGAGGCAGATCTTCTTGGCCTCCTTGGTGAGAGTGGAGGCTGCAGCCAGAGGCAGGGGTGCCATCCCTGAATTGTGGGATCAAGATGTCTGGACAGGAAGGCTATGGAGATGAAAGCTGGCCCTAGGGGCTGGGTGAGAACGCCCATAGCTATTCCCTGTTTCTCATCAGTAAATAGTTGGAAAGGCCTGGAGATGTCCAGGAGGGAGAGAGAGGGAGAGGCCACAAGGGTATCCCAGAGCTTAGAAAAAGCCTGGAAAATGAGGGAGGGTGAGGAGAGGGGGCTTACTGGTGTTTCTTTAGTGGATTGGTATAGGGGCTTAGCTAGGAGAGCAAAGTTTGGGACCTAATGGTGGAAGAATCCTACCAGCCCAGAAAGGACAAGAACTGTTCTGCAGAAGTGGGAGGCTGTAGGTCTCGTATTGCTTGTGTTTGGTCAACTGTCAGTCCTCGGGAATTGGGCGGCTGACAGATCCCCAAGTGACGGTGGGGGCTGACAGTTGTGCCTTGGCAGGGGATACACAGTATCCTTTGTCCCCTAGAAAGCTGAGGAGGCCAGCTGCAGGCCTCTGAGAAATGTCTAAGAGGGGCTTCAGAGAAGGAGATCATCTACATCCTGGAGAAGAGTGCTGGGTTCTAACGAGCATTGTCAGAGGTCTCTGGGTAAGGCCTGGCCAAGCAGATGAGGACTGTCTCTGAACCCCTGGGGCAGGACCATCCAGGTGAGTTGGGGGATACCTGCTGCTCTGGGTCCTTTTACCATTCTTGTCAAAAATTAACTTTAGAATTTCTTTCTTTCTTTCAACATACCTTAAATTTAATATTTCTAAACATGTCTAGAAACTAATGCTTCAGTATTGTATGCTATCCTATATAATAAAAGAGAAACATGTAAATTTGACCATACCTTCACTCCTGATTGGCTATGCTACCATCCAATCAGGAGCGGGGGGGAGGGGGGGCAGGGCCAAGTGGCATGAGTGCTGGGCTCCAGTGGGTGGAGATGAAACAGCAGTGGCAGGGAGCGCCCGGCCCCTGGGAGCTGTGAGGGGTAGCTCGGTGAGTACCTAGGCCCCGGGGCCGGGTGGTCACAGGCAGCTGGGGCTGAGCTGAGCAGGTCGATGGCTGGGTGCCCAAGGCCTAAAGCCTCTGGCCTAAAGCAGGCGGGGGGGGGGGGGGGGGGGAGGGGTGAGCCATCAGTTGGACATCCCCTGAGGGCTCCCAGTATGTGAGACGGGGCAGGTTGGGTTGAGGGACCACCTACCCCCAGTGCCCAAATTTCGTGCACTGAGCCCCTAGTTTAAACTATTTAGAAAAGGCAGGGGGAGGAGGGAATAGGCCCTAGAGCTGTTTCCAGGCTTCTAACCACTTGAATTTTAAAACTGCCACTTTTTTCCTGGAGATAAGGATCTAAGTTTCTGCTAAGCCTGAGCCAGCAAGACCGTTGTTCTCTAGGGAGGGAAGAGTGGGGGAGGGGGGGAGGTGAGAAGGCACTGAGACCAGAGCAGTTTTCAGAGCATTAAAGGATGTGTGCCATTAATACCCATGACTGAGATCATAGAAGGGAAAAATGACCCTGCAAAGGAGGGCAGGAGGTAGCCCCCATATCCACCAGAAAGGAGACCAACTTACCGTCTACCTTGAGCGTTACTCTGGGCTCGGCGAGGGTGATGAGGGTTGTCGAGCCCGGGCATCTTCAGTCTTCATCCAGTTCTAGCATGGCCAGCGGCAGGCCATAACCTGGAAGGGCGGCCCCTCTATGCTGAGACCCAGTGGGCCTGTCACTTTTCTAGGGGCAGTCACTTTTTCAATGGCCGTTTTGCCCACACGCCGGGCAGGGCTTGGTTGCATCCCGGGCCCCGGGGGCACTGCTTTGCCCAGTGGCCTTCATTTCCACACCTGAAGCATCCTCCAGGTGGTGTTTGTCCTCTCGTTGAACCCCCACCACGCACAGTTCCCTTGGGACCATGCGTGGCCACCATCGGCCTCAGAGCTGCTACCACGGCTTGGGTTTGCAGATTCACCTTCTGTCGAAGACGGGCTTACTCTGCCTGCTCCTCACGGGCATTAAAACCTTAAAGGCCATAGTCACTGGATCTCGGACCAGGGTCTGAGAAGCGTCAGGGGAGGGGTGGCAGAGCAGGAGGTGGGCCGTGGGCTGGAGGAGGAGGAGCATGACGACGGGTGGCCTCACCAGGACTGGTTTCAGGGGTGAAGACTTTCCGAGGAGGATCTGAGGAGTGGAACATGAGGAGTAAATTGAGGGGCGGGAGCGAAAGACCACTTCCTGATTTTCTGGCAGAAATTACTGGTCAGTGAGGATGTTAAGATCAAAGTCTCATTTTCAGGCCATCTGGACACATTCCAATTCATACAGAGACCATGCCACATTACAGAAATAAATGAGGCGTTTAGGACGCAGAACCTGAGGCAGACCTAGCGTAGCCAGATTGGTGAGGAGACACCCTAGAGGTATGCTAGGATCCAGTTCAGATTTTTGATTACCCGTTCTCAAACCTGGGGTCAGTAGCTGAGGCTAAGGACCAGCGTCCCAGTCATTGAGCCAAGGTTATGGATGGGGAACCTGAGGGACAGCAGGGGACATCTCCCCTACTTCCTGGGATCTGAATGGAGGCCAAAAGGCTGGAGAACTGAGGGGCGGCAGAAACGTCTCCACTGCCTCCCGAGGTTCAGAACTCCTGCTGGAGGAGCCCAGAGGGCTGTGCCTGGAAGGCAATCTCTGATGCAGTTTACGGACAGAGACACCGGAAAAATGACCACCAGGAATCAGCACGGGCTCGGACTTACCACTGATGCTGCCAAGCTGGGAGGCGGCTTGAGGGTCCTGAGCCACAAGGAGAGAAGAGGAGGGTACCCCAGACCGTGAATGGTCAGATGGAATGCTCGTCCCTCCCAGGTTTTGGCACCAAATGTAAGGTTTGAGGTGCAGGAAACAGAGTTGGAGACCAAGGCATATTAAAAGAGGAAGTTTATTCCATAGTAACAAAAAATCAGGATTAGAGGAGAACGAGGAGGAGAAGGACCCGGCGGGGCTGTCTCGCTGAGAGAGAGAACAGCAACATGTGCAGAGGGCCCAGGGTGGAATGGGAAGGGGTGTGGCCCAGGGCACTCATCACGTGCTGATTGGTGGTTCAGTGTCTTGAGAATGTCCTGGCCGCAGACGCAGGTTACGTCATAGTCTGCCCACCAGGGGTAGGGATGGGGGTGGGGGGGTAAGGAAGGATCTAGCAGCTTGTAAGAATATGTAATAAATAACTTCAAAATTCAATGGGTATTGAATTTTAAAGCCTTTAATATTTAATATTTACATAAAACGTTTTCTGCATTTGTTCTATCGAAACTCATCTGGCCACTGGGTAAAGCCAGCAATAAAAGTAGTGGTTCGCAGTGTGTTAATTACCAACTCTTAAACTTAGCAAATTAATGGTAATTTTGTGATGATAAATAGAAGTATGCCGGTGAGTTTAGAGAAACAGATAAAATCCAGTTCTACCCTGAAAGAGCCTCTAATCTAAGAGGAGACATGCTAGGTGGCACCCGGAGCCCGTACTCAACAATGTGGGCCTGCAACATGGCCGTGTCATGTGGCTCGCTTACAATGACGACAGCGTCAGTCTGTGCAGTGTCGGCAGTCAGAGTCGGGGGAAGTGCTGGGCCTGCTCGGGAGTGTGTGGACGGAGAGGAGAGGTGCAGCGGTGATGCCCATGGTGACGCCCACACTCACCTGGCCTGCAGGGTAAGCTCATGCATGACCTGCTATGCTCTTAGTAGCATCCACGTTGCCCCCAGGTCCCAGCAGCAGCAGTATGTCTGAGGGAGGAAGGCAGAGATGCCCATGGTGAGAATTGCGTGGTGCTTGGTGCTGAGTTAACGATGGGTTGTTCATTAAAAAAAGAAAAGAAAGCACACACACACACACACACACACACAAAGCGAGAGGTGGCAAGCATTTCTTTTTGATCTAGAAGAATAGCCCCTAGGGACCCTGGGTCTGGGCTGAAGCCCGGGTTCTGATCTGTAGGGAAGGGTGGGGGGTGGGAGGGAGGGACGAATCAGCCTCAGCTGGAAGAAGTGCTGTTCTGGCCATAACCCCACCAGGGAGGGGTGTCTGCAGCGCCGATGCTTGCATGGCAGTGGCAACCCCAGCAAATAGGACTTGGGAGTGCAGTGAGCTCTCGGCCCATCCACAGGTTATTCTGCCCAGTTTCAACCTCCAGAAGTTTGAGGAGCAAGGCAGTTCCTCTGGGTTGGTGGCTCCAGTGCCATTTTTAAAAAACATGTTTTTATTTATTGTAAAGAGAGAGGAAGGGAGAAGGAGAGAGAGAGGAACATCCATGAGACATCAACCAACTGCCTCCTGCACGCCCCCTACTGGAGATGCAATCTGGGCATGTGCCCTGACCAGGAGCAAACCAGCAACCTCTTGGTTCATCTGTTATGCCCAGAGTTCAGGATCCCCAATAATTAACCACCAGGGAGCCTTTTATTATCCGATGCAAAAACAAAGAGCCTTTATTCAAACCCGGGTTTGGCTCCCAGCCTCTATCTGGCACAACAGCGATACGAGAGTGCAAGCCCGGCAAGAACAATAGGTTATAAAGGGTTGGTCATTGGGTGGTCTTAGGGAAGTGACGTGGGTTACAGAGATTGCCTTATTAGGTCAGGGTTTTTCAGCGGGGGTCTTATAGCACAAGGATCAGGAAATGACCAGTACTTTCTGAGCTTGGAGCCATCCCCCATTGTTCCCCAGTTGTTCAACAGTGATGTATAGGGGAGTATCCTGTGGTTATGCCTTATTAGGACCTAAGCCATGTCCTTGGGGCTGCATTGGTCCACTCAGGCAGTGGTTGGGGGAGTTAGGACATTCCTGCTACCCTTGTGGCCACTCCCAGCAAGGGGAGGAGGGGGATTAGGCTGACCAGCCCCACAAGATGGAGGATAGTCAGCTCTGCTTTGTCCCTTCACATCGGATGACACCCAACCACTGAGCAACATCAGCCGGGCAATTAGTGCCATTTTGAAGTAGTTTCATTTATATTATTTTTCACAGGAGAATAGGTAGAAGTTGAGGCCAACCAGGAGCTTCCTACCATAAAGCTAAGGAAACATAGAAAGGCTACGTTAGAATGATGGGCATGTAAAGGGAAGGACGGGGTTATGCGAGAACAGTGCTACAGCTGAATGGCAGGCCTGTGACAGGCAGGGGAACCTGGGAGACAGGGAGTCCAAGACAAAGAGGATGGTAAGGGGGAGCTGGTTTGAAGAGAAAACTGACTTGAGAAGTGTGTGAAGTGCTCTAGAGACAGTCATGGGGAGAGCTCAGCACCTCCAATTTCAAACGTGGCAGAAGTAGAATGAGGAGGGCACACAGCACAGAGAGAGGGACACAAGGGCCCAGAGCCCCCAGGACTTAGGGAGCGAGGCAGGAAGGACTTAGCGAGAGAGAAGGAATGGGTGGACTAGGCTTTCAAGGTCAGAGGAAAGTCAACCTTGTCACGCAGGGCTGGCCTGCCATAGGATGAGGACCTTGGATTTTCCAACCATAAGTTCTTAGTGGCTTTCAAAAGAGAGTTTTGGTTTAAAGGTCAAAGCCAACGCCAAATGGAAAGGAAGGAATGAGTCAGTGCCTGGGGAAGTGAAGGAATTTGGAGAATGCTGTGGGGGAGGTGGGAAAGGCCTGTGGCATCTCCAGGCATCAGTGAGTCCAAGGCTATTTTTTTCATATTTTAATATGTTTTTTGTTGATAGTATTACAGATGTCTTCCATTTCTTCCCTTTATCCCCCTCCTCCCAGCCATACCCCTCACCCAGGTCTTCCCCACCCAATAGCCATGTCCATGGACTGTGCCTATCCTATCTAATAAAAGAGTAACATGTAAATTGACCATACCTTCACTAAGCCCAATAAGCCACGCCCACCAGCCATGCCCACCAGCCAATCACAGGGCCATGGCCTCAGCCATGGTGGTCCCCAGATGGATCTTGGGGCCCTGCGATGGCCCTGGGGTTAGGCCGGGCCTGGCTGAAGGAGGCGAGGACACAGAGAGGGTGAGCCAGGAGCCCTGTGAACATGAACACCCCCTGAGCCTCGGAGCAGCTGGTTCGATATGTGCCTGAGGTCGCGTGGCTGGAGAGCAGCGGGGTCAGGAGTTGAATCAGGTGTGTCTCTGCCCGCAGCTCATCACTTCTCCACTGTGCCCGGCCGGGCTTGCCAAATGATGCCACCTGCGGATGGTAATGCTTGACAAGTCTACGCTGGGTCCTGAGGCTGGGGAGGGCGGTGGAGGGGAGCGTCCCAGCTCCCGCCTCCCAGAGCTCCCAGACTCCAGTGCCAGGCCCAGCCGTGGGGGCAGGACAGGAGCCAAGACACAGCCCCTGAGACAGAGGAGACCGAGCCACACACCCAGCCCGGCCTGTGTGCAGAGCAGTGGCAGGGAGTGTGGGAGAGGAAGTGAGAAAGGCGAGAGCTAACACACAGCGGCGGGGATGTCTCCATGGGCCAGAGAGGCACTGGACCCAGACCATCTGCAGACTCAGGCCTGGACTCCGCCAGGCGTGCGTGGCCCCACTCCTGGGGTAAAGAGACCAGAGTTCCCCTCAGAACAGGACCCTGGAGCTGGGCTCACTGCCCGCTCTTACGGGACGGTGATGGTCTGGGTCCATGGGCACGCTGTGGCCCAGGATCCAGAGCCGCACTCAGCCTGGGCACCGGGCCCAACCACCAGGCAAAGGAGCCCTGTTCACTGGCCCCAGCGCTGGTTCTGACCCTGGGCCTCCCGCCCTGTAACATCCAGAAATCCAGGAGACAGAGGTGAGCTCAGAGGCAAAAGCAAACCCCAGGCCTCGGGCTGTCTGACTCAGGAAGAACTCGCAAGCCGACACCTGGGAAACCTGTGGGCCCAGGGCGCTAGGGAGCCAGGAAACAAAAGCCCCACCTACGTGTAGGACGAATTCCCCACAAGTAACGGGACCGCGTGGCGTGGTCCGACAGAGACTTTAACACAAATCCTCGGAGGAGGTGCCAAGAGCAAAACCAAGAAGCAGCTTCCACTCCCTCATCATTGATGCTTCTATCCCTCTCTCCCAGTCCTTTCCTCTCTGAAATAAAATTTTAGAAAATCAATCGATCGCAGGGCCCTGCGATGGCCGGGTGTCGGGCCGGGCTGTAGTCAGAAGAAAAGAGACACACTATACACAGGAATAAACATAAAGATTACAAAATATTTCTCATCAGAAACAGTGTAAGGGAGAAGATAGTAGAGCAACATCATTAAAGTACTCACAAGGGGGAAAATCCTCTCAATTGATAATTCTAGACTGAGTGAAAATATTTTTTAAATAGTTTAAAATAGTCAAAATACATTTTAACTATTTTAAACTATTTTAGAAATAGTTAAAAATATTTTTATGTATAAAAGATTTAATTTTTTTAATCACCAGATTTGTAGTGTAAGAAATGTTAAAAGAAGTCCTGCAAGCAGAAATAAAATTTTATCAGATACAAATAATGATCTATGCCAAGAAATGGAAAACACCAAAAAGAGTATATGCATAGGAAAAAATATAATAGAAGTTTCTTATTATTTAAATATATTTAAAGATAATTACAGTAACTATTTAAACAAATAATAATGTAATGTCAGTTTTATAACATCTGTGTAAGTAAAATACATGACAACAATAGCACAAAGATTGCCTGGGAAAAATGAAATTTTGTTACAGTGGAGTTTCTACACAAGATGTGAAGTGGTAAAATATCCACTTGAAGATAGACAGTGACAAGTTAAAATCCTATATAATGAAGAGCTAATATGCTCAGACACTCAACATTGAGGAGAGAGGAATGGGGACCAGACAGACTACAGACTGGGAGAAGAACAAGCCACCCACTCTATGGTCCCGGATGCCAACAGCTGTGCCTGCCTCTCTGGCCCAGGAGAGGGACAAGCCGCATGCCCTGTGGTCCTGGGTACCTACGGCTGCCTGTGGCTGTGGCCGGCCTGAGTGAAGCTGGCCTGGGTCCTGGGTGCCTAGGGCTGGCCAGAGGGAGGGAAGCCTGGGTCCCAGGTGTGGGGCAAGGCAGAGGCAGTTAGGGACAATCAGGCCAGCAGAGGAGCACTTAGGGGCGATCAGACTGGTAGGGGAGCAGTTAGGGGTGATCAGGCAGGCAGAGATGGTTATGGGCAATCAGGCAGGCAGGGGAGCACTTAGGGGCAATCAGACTGGTAGGGGAGCAGTTAGGGGCGATCAGGCAGGCAGAGGTGGTTAGGGGCAATCAGGCAGGCAGGCCAGTGAGCAGTTAGGAGCCAGTCATCCTCAGATTGTGAGAGGGATGTCCGACTGCCAATGGTCAGACATCCCTGAAGGGGTTCCTGATTGGAGAGGGTGCAGGCTGGGCTGAGGGAACCCCCATCTCCATGCAGGAATTTCACGCACCAGACCACCAGTAAGTATATAAATTCTTTGATTTATCTCTTTTCATCTCCCCACCCCCACATCAAGCAAGTACATCAGTCTGTTCTATGCCTCCCTACTTTGGATCTTATTTTGTGTCAGTTCATTTTGTTCATTAGACTCTACCAGCATGGCTCAGTGGTTGAGTACTGACCTCTGAATCAGGAGATCATGGTTGATTCCCAATCAGCGCATATGCCCGTGTTGGGGGCTCCATCCCCAGTGTGGGGCACACAGAAGGCAGCTGATCTATGATTCTCCTGAGGCTATTTTAGAAAAAGAGACTAGAGGACTGTGGAGGCAGGGAGAATAAACTCGCAGGAGTGCATCCTGGGATGACGAGGGAAGCCCACAGGCCCATGAGAGCACCACTCAGATTGAGGCCGGGCAGCGGGGCTATGGGTGCTGAGCAGGCAGAGGACCAGAGCCGCTCAGAGATGTTGGGAGGAAGTTGCTAGAGCCCTCACCATCTCTGAGCTCAGCTTCCTACACTAGGAGTGCCCGCTGGTATACCTATGGGGAAAGGTCTGCACTGTCAGCCACGTGGTTAGTGAAGGTGCAGGGAAGGGAGGGGCAGCGCTGAGGCTGGTGGGCAGGCACAGGCCTCTCCAGAGACCTCCCTGAGGGAGCCCGGCTCTCCTGACTCGGAACGGGATTTGTGTCAGGGCCTGTGTGCCCAGCGTTTGTGCCAACAACCGACAGATCCCATTTTCTGGGCCAGTTGTCTGGGGACCCTGGGGGACAGCCGTGCTGGTGGGCTGGGCCCTAGGAAGCCACCTCTAACCTGGGAGTGGGGAGTGGGCAGCAAATAATAGGCACATCCCTAATGTGTCAGGCCCTGGGCCTGAGGGGCAGGGGGAGGGGCTGGGGGCTCTGGCTCAGGGTGCAGGGGCTGGGGCTGAGGCGAGTAGACAGAGCCCTGGAATAGCATCTGCTTCTGAAATCTACTCATGGCCTTTCCCAAAGGAAACTTAGGACTCATGGAACAGTTTCCTTCTGTGCTGATTGGTCCCTGCAGCTGCCAGGGCTGAGGCTGGTGGGCAAAGCTGCATTTATTGAGATACTAGAAGCCCAATGCACGAAATTTGTGCAAGGGTGGCCTCCTTTCCCGGCTGCCAGCACTGGCTTCCCTCTGGCACCTGGTACCCGGGCTTCCTTCACAGCCCTGGCTTTGTACTAAAGGTCTTCTGGTCTAATTAGCATATTACCCTTTATGAGTATAGATAACAGGAAGCCCAGGCCTTGCTCTGTTCCGAGTCCAGGGCACATGCCTGGGTTGCAGGTTGGATCCCCTGCCCCAGTCAGGGTGGGTGTGGGAGGCAACCAATGGCTGTGTCTCTTTCACATCAATGTTGCCCCCTCTCTCCTCTCTCTTTCCTCCACGCCTTCCCTTCCCTTCCAATCTCTCTAAACATTAATGGGGGGGAAAGAAATAATATGAAGACTATGAAAGAGCTTCATGGATTAGGTATCAAAATGAGTGGTTTTTACTCTGGAATCCACATCCCCAACTCTCCCTGGTTCAGCTAGAATCACACTGATAAGGGTGGGGTTGCAGCTGGGTTCAGTCAAGCGCAGAGACTGACTTTGCTTACAAAAGGTATTCTTATCACGGAGTCAGAAACCTAATGACTTTAAAGGGTATTGGATATGGTAACTGCTTGCTAGTCAGGGCGGGAGGATGATAGCTTCCACACAATGTTATCCATTTTATGGAAAGTTCCCCAACCCCCAGCTCACAGAGTGTCCCACAGACCTGTACACAGCGTGCTCCTCAGTTATGGTAGAAAAGTCTGGGGTTCCAGGAGCCACCTGACCCAGGGACAGTTCTTAGTCCCCCGCCTCTAGTCTCAGATTTCCTGCTGGGCTGCCCTACTGTGTGCAAACCAATAGGACAGCAGCCCAAAGTGGCTTTCCTCAGCTTTCTGACTGATGCAATCAGTAGACTCCCAGGATAACCTTTTCTTCTCTATCCCCTTTGATGTGTAAACTGATTAGCACTGTTTTCTTCACTGAACCTCCTCCAAATTAAAAACAAACTTGATACCTGGCCGGTTTGGTTCAGCAGCTAGAATGTAGGACTAAAAAATCCCGGGTTTGATTCCAGTGACGGGCACACACCTTGGTTGCAGGCTCCTGCCCAGCCCAGGCCCTGGTTGGGGTGTGTGCAGGAGGCAACCAATCCATGTTTTCTCTCTGTCTCCCTCTCTCTTTTACTCTCCCTAAAAATCAATGGAAAATATCCTCCAGTGAGGATTTTTAAAAAAAGGAAAAGAAAACCAAAGGTTGAGGTTTTCATTCACCCAAGAAGTCTTCCTTTAAATCACCAAGGGTATAGGATAGCAAAGCATCAACTGAGAATTGTAATTAATTATCCATGCCTGTGGGTGCACATGTACTTGAGACCACACTGACAGTCACATGGACCAGGAGCCCCTCTGTCCAGGGCTGGCACAGGAGGGGGAGTCGAAGGCTGGCGTGGAGATGTACAGACAAGCACTGAGCCGCTCCTTGCGGCTACCCTCTCTCGTCGTCGACCTGCAGATGGAGAGATACACTTCAAGTCTGCCTTTCTGCTCTTTCTTCCTCTTGTCCTTTCCTAGGAACCAGAAAGTCAGGGTTCGATTCCCAGTCAGGGCACATGCCCGGTTGCAGGCTTGATCCCTAGTGTGGGGCGTGCAGAAGGCAGCTGATCCATGATTCCCTCTCAGCATTGAGGTTTCTCTCTCTCCCTCTCTCTTCCTCTCTTAGATCAATAAAAATATATATTTAAAAAATAAAGCATTGTTTTTTAAAAAATGAAATAAAATAAAGTGATCAAGGGAGGGAAAGCGGAACCCAAAAGGAGACGGAAGAACTTGCTGTAGAAGCTTGGCTGTGAGAGCCCTGGTTCCGAACCACAAACCCAACTCAGAGCCCTGGGGCCCAGCTCCCAGCTCCGCCTCAGGAAGAGCCTTGGACTCTGCATTCCCTAAAACTGGGATCCTTCCTGGGACCTGATCATGCAATACAAGCAGAGTGCACCGGAACCCCTTGGCCAGGTTATCTATATAAGTTAACATTGAGACCCAACAACTAACCTGCTGAGAAAAGATCAACCATTAACCAACCAGTCATCTTAGTACATTCAAGACAAGGAGGTGGCTCCTCTCAGCAGTGAATTCCAAGCTAAGGATGGCTTTGTGATGGGCCGGCAGAGTGGTATGTCTGCTCGGGGCAAACATTCTTTACTTTGGTCATCTGAGAAGGTAGGTGTCAGTACTGACCACGTTATCGGTTGCCCAGGACCGAAACAGTGCTCCCTGGGGCACTTCACTCTCGCACAGGCTATGTCACATGTGTTTAGACCTGGAAGTATCTGGAATGCACTCAGAGATGAAGCATCGTCCATTCTGAGCATCTCTTATGTGGGCCCAGCATTTGTTCAGAATAACATAAGGACACAGAAGTGCCTTTATAGGGGAAATATGAGGCGAAAACCAAAGTCACAGGGGCCATCACAGGTGCCCTCGCTGTATTCTGTTTATCTCCGCATTTTATGAGAACTAAAAGCCCAATCAACAATTTAACAAGATAATGGACATATTTTTAAAAACAGCAGCCTTTGTTGGGCCAGGGGCAAGAGGGCAGGGCCACAGAGGATAGAAAAGAAGCCAGCTGCTCATACTTAATGCTCATCACGAAACGTGCTGGTGGCCAGAACCGGGGCCAGCAGCCTGACATGGGCGCTTCCCTGCTTACTCTGCAGAGCTAGCCTTTCTGTTGGAATGTGTTGTGATAATGCATGTTTCTTGTGAGCCATGCATCTGACTACTCTGTAAATGATTTGATATTTAAAGTCACTATGTACACATATTGTGTGTATACTTTAAGTATAAAGGTCGGCTCTAAAACGTGATTTTAAGTTGCAGTGTAAGGCCCTGCATTTGGCATTCTGCCTTTGGATGTTAACACCATGCCCTTGACCATGACCGTGCGGGCACCGAGAAGGAACTGGCCTACACCTGCAGTCTGAGCTACTTGAACCCCATAGGAGTTGATGCTGCATTTCACAGAGAAATTAGACCTTTACTGCCCCCCCATTTCCTGTTTTGTATGTTCACAACATCACAAGAGAAGCAAAGTAACATTTGTATAAAATAATTAATGTGCAGCTTGCACCTCAAGACATTGGAAGATGGCTGCCCACCCATCCTATCTAATAAAAGAGTAATATGCAAATTTGACAGTGCCTTCGCCACACCCACAAGCCAACCTAACAGCCACACCCACCAGCTAATCAGGAGCAAATTATGCAAATAACCCCCAACCAAGATGGCCGCCGCCACTGAGAGTAGAAGGAAGGCTTGGGTTTCTGCGGCAACAGAGGAAGCCAAGCTTTCTGCCTCCCTAGGCCTCCACTCTGTTACAAAGTTTCAGTTATAAAAGATGCAAAAATGGCAGCAGCACTGAGCTGGAGAGAACAAAGCCTTGGGTTTCCCTGGCAACAGAGGAAGCTTTCAGCCTGCTGTTGCTGGCCTAGGCCTCCACTCTAGGCTACGATGTGTCTAACAGACATGGCTGTTGCCCCAGAGTGAGCAGAAGGCTTGGCTCCACTCCAGGCTACAAAGTTTCAATTGTAGACATAGATTAATCCCAGATCCCAGGGCCTCCACTTAGGTTGCTGGGGGATGTGGCTGGCCTGCAAACTTCCACAGGCCCCTCGCCCAGGCTGCCCCTCACCCCAAGGAAACCCCCACCCTGATCTAGGACACGCTTCAGGGCAAACCAGCTGGCCCCCACCCATGCACCAGGCTTCTATCCTATCTAATAAAAGAGTAATTTGCAGATTGACCATCACTGCAACACACAAGAGGGCTGCCCCCATGTGGTCAAAGATCCTGCCCCCATGTGGACACAAGATGGCCACCACAAGATGGCCAGCAGGGGAGGGCTGTTGGGAGGTTCCAGTCCTGCAAGGGAGGGCAGTTGTGGGCGATCAGGCCAACAGGGGAGGGCAGTTGGGAGGGACCAGGTCTGCAAGGGAGGGCAGTTGGGGGCAATCAAGCCTGCAGGGGAGGGCAGTTAGCAGTAACCAGGCCAGCAGAGGAGGGAAGTTGGGGGCAAACAGGCTGGTAGGGGAGCAGTTAGACAGCAATTAGGCTGGCAGGGTAGTGGTGAGGGGGTGATCAGGCTGGTAGGCAGAAGTGGTTAGGGGCAATCAAGAAGGCAGGCAGGTGAGCAGTTTGGAGCCAGCAGTCCTGGATTGTGAGAAGGATGTCTGATTGCCCATTTAGGCCTGATCCTTCTTGGATCGGGCCTAGAAGGGCAGTCGGACATACCTCGAGGGGTCCCAAATTGGAGAGGATGCAGGCTCGGCTAAGGGACATCCCATGCCCTCTGTGCACGAATTTTGTGCACCTGGCCTCTAGTGTCTATGTAATCCTACCCCATTTCCCACCATGACATTACTTTTACCCACATTTTTGGATTATCCATAGAGTTAAGTCATTTTAATTTAATTCCCTATTATCACAATTAACACATTACTATGTTCAAAACCTCTTTCTCCTTTAACTATAGGCTCATCATTACATGAGTTTATTTCACAGGTAGCAATCTTCCCACATTCCGTACAAGTGTCTTGCATCTGGCATTCAGAAAGAATGCCTTGCATGTCTCATGAAGAATGAACTCTAGAGCTTTCACATTTGGTTTTCTGTTTCTATAACAGAAAGAGGAATGATTCAGACTTGCTTCTTATTTGGTGATAACAGAGCTGATGGTGGAGGGTTGAGGAAGGGACGGAGGTACAGGCTTGGGCGAGGGGCAACCCAGCCTGCATGATGGCAAAGAGCTCGGGGACCCTCTGTGGCCGCCGCAGCATTAGCTGTGATGTCTCATTCCTGAACTCTTCCACTGGACGCGATGTCCCTGCCAGTTTTGGTCACAGAAGAGAGAAAAGCTGACGTCTGAACGACCAGCTCTCTGTGCTACAGTAATTCCAGGCCTGTGAGTGGCACCTGTCAACAGTGGCACCCACGTCACTAGACACCTGTACTAGACGGTGCTTTGAAAGGATTAGATTCAAAGTAAATAGGAGAGAGAACCAAGATGGCACCATAGGTAAAGAGTACTCACCACCTCCCACAACCACATCACAATTATAAGTAAAATACAGAACAACCATCATTCAGAACTGCCTGAAATTTGGTTGAACAGAGGCCCTACAACCAGAAAAATAAAAGAAGAATCTTGCTGCAGAGGCCAACCCTGAGGAGCAAGGGGTCCCAGTCTCACACCAGACCCCCAGTTCAGGATTCCAGTGCTAAGCAGAGAAGCCCCTATAATTTCAGGCTGTAAAAACCAGTAGAGATTGTGGCTGAGTGACACACAGGCTTCTGGAGTCCCAGGCAGTTCCTCTTAAAGGGCCAGAGCATGGACTTACTCAGAACTCCAACTCTGGGACAAAAGGTTGGGGTGACCCAGGGACATACCAGGAGGAACTGGGTTGGCTGGCATTGTGATAAGAACTCGAGGGCATTTTCTCTCTGATTAAAGTGCTAGCAGAGGTCATTGTTCCTCTGCTGATACCTCTCTACTACAGAGCTGACTGGCAGCCCTATATCTGAGTCTCCATCAACCTGCCTCACACTGTTTGTTCCACCTTGATTGTTCTCTGAGACCCTGCCCCATCCAATTTGCAGCCCCATCCAAGCTGTTTGCAGTGGCTTTTTTATATGAATGGCTTATCCTGGCTTAGCCTCAGACTTTGCTAAAATCTTTCAAACAGGAAGATAGATACTGGCCTCAGCAGGCACCATACCTCTCAAAAAGAGGTCCCAGGTCTGGCACCAGCAGTTGCCTGCCTTCACAGCTTGGCCTTCCTGGGCACTTTCAAGCCCAATGCAAGTAGCAGCCTTCTGCTGATTGCTCTGTAGCTCCTGACAGGTGGCCCCAGGCCAGGCACAGGCAGGTACTGACTTTGCACCTCCCAGGAGGCTCCAGAGCCAGCACACCAAGAGAACAGCTTTAGCCCACTCCAGATTACAACCCTACCACATCCACCAATGATATACTCAAGGGGCAGATTCAGTGAGCACCAAAGCCCCACTTAAGCAAGTCCTGCTCCAATGGGGAGTCTCTTGCACAGCAACTCCCCCACTATAGTCGCAGTTGGTCCTCACAGCCAATTGGCCTGGAGATCAATTCCTGCTAGTGATGCCAACAGCAATCAAGGCTCAACTACAATAAGACTGTGCACACAGCCCACATAGAGGTGCATCTAGAGTGCCCAGCTCAGGTGACTGGGGAGGCTGAGCCACTGGACCCTACAGGGCACCTACTACACAAGGCTACTCTACCAATTCCAGGATTCCAGCAGCTCTGCCTAATACTTAGAAATAAACACAGGGAAGGAGACAAATTGCAGAGACAACGAAACATGTCACAGTGCCCGTGCAGCAGGGCTGGCCCCATCATGGCCACGGTCCCCGAGTCTGTTCTCAGCCAAGGGACGTTAGAATGGGACGCACAGGTCCGCTGAGACCCACAGGGCAGCCGTGGTGGGCTCCTGGGCTCTGCTCTTGACTACATGACCCTCAGAACCCACGTGGATGGATGACTTGGAAAGAGAGGCCGGGAAGCCTTTAAACGCCTTGTGTTAACACCCTGATGAAACGTAATGTGCATCTGCCCTTAGGATACACGCAACCTTTACATTCTCTTCAGGTAGTAGTTTCATTCATACTTTTGTCAGATTCTCGGTGCCTTAAATCTCCATCTTAAAATCACAGCCCGAGAGGCAGGTGGTGGCGTCCTGGGACTTTACTCTGTGACTTAGGCGTCCGCTGCAGCCGGTTCCCAGCACAATTCAGTCGTGAGGAGCTAATTACCCCAACCCTCGCTCACAGGGCCTCACTTCTTCATCACAGTCATGACATGAGGTGAGTGCAGAGGCGCTGGGACCAGGTTTGTGCTGATTATAAAGTTCTCATGAGAACAACAACTACATGGTCATGGACTCGTGACACCATGGCACGTTCTGGAAACTCCAGAATTTAGTCCTGCCGAGCGGGCACTTCCTGAGAGAGACAGGCAGACATTGCCTCATGCACAGCTCAGAGACAGCTTGACGCTGGATTGGGCATTTAATTTAAATTTCCATCTGTGCATGCCGTGGAAAGGCTATGTTCTCAAAGGGCCTTTCTCTGTTGACCTTTAGGATAAAGGGGACAGGGGCTGAGGGCGATGGCATGAGTCTGCCTTCGAGATACATTTGCAGTCTCTCTATAATGCTCCTCCCAAACACTGACTCCTTGTTCTGGAAGCTCTTGTGTCAGACTTCAAAGTCATGTCTCCTCTATTATCCCAGTTTTGGAGAAAATGTGAAACCGCCTATAGTCACCGAGATGACACTAATGAGGATTTGCATTTTCTTCTGTAGACAGAGATCTACAAATCCGTTTCTTTTTATGAAAAGGAGGAAGGAATACAATGATGGTTATAAACTCAATCAGCTGTTTGGGGGAGGTGCCAGGGTGTCAGGTATCAGATTTGGGACTCCAGCTGCCAGGTTTTAAGCCCTGCCCTGTCATAACCAGATGGGGGACTGGACAGGTTACCTAACTGTGCCTCAGTTTCCCCACCTGTGAGAGCAGCAGGCCCGTACCTATCTGTGGGATGCTGCTAGGGCTTCATCATTGCACCATGTGAAGGCTTGGATTCACACCCCCATGTGCTCAGCACGGTGCACCTTTCAGTTACTGTTTTAGTTATTATTTTAAACCTCTGTGCCTGCCTCCCACCTGGAGGAGTATGTACAGGCATTTTAACAGCCTCTTCCCCCACCCCCAGGCCTTCAGCATACCATGGAATGGGGTGGGAGTTTCCATGGTTAAAAGGGCATTCAGGGCCCCCATGCCTTTAACGTGCACCTCGCAGGACTTTATGTTTGTAAGACAAAGGAAGTGCCCTTTGTGCCTCGGCAGTTGTCCCATGGCATGCTGGGTCTGGGGACTACTACGCTCCCGGGTGCACGTACGCGACTGACGGCGGGCCATTCCTACAGGTCACAAAGACAGCATGTCGCAGTGGTCACCAAAACCCATGTTTGCTTCCCAAAAGCCCACATAACCCACCTACGCACACCAAGAGCATGGGCCCTTACAAAGAGGCAGGATGGGTCCCTATGGAGACCAGCCTCCAACACGGCCTCCACCCCCGCACTGACCTGCGGTGTTGTTTTCTGGGAAGTCACAGGTTATATTTGCTTTAATGTTATTATTGATAACATTATGTTACTTTTGCTTTTCTAATGAAGTTGGTAAAGTACTTACTTATAATGTGACCTGCTCTGAAACATTTGTGAGTCTAAATAATAAGTAATAGATGAGTCTTCAAAACACTCTGTAAATACAGCGTGCCCTGTGGGGCAAGTGCACGCATTGTTGACCGTAGAAGGTGAGCTGCCATTTGTGAGTTGCCTTAGTCTTGCTCCAGGTCAGAACTTCAAAACTTCTCTGGATTCGGGTATTGTGAGGTTTTATTTTGTTTTGTTTTTGTTGTTTTGTCTTTACTAGTATTGCTAAAAATATTACAGATGTTCCCTTTTTCCCCCATTGACCTCCTCCCTCCCACCCCACCAGCCACCCTAGGCCCTCACCACCCACTGACTGTGTCCATGGGCCATGCACAGATGCACACAAGGTCTTTGGTTGATTACCTCCCCTCCACTCCCCATCCCCACCCCATCTTCCCTCCAAGATTCCGCACTCTGTTCCCTGCCTCCATGTCTCTGGGTCCACTCTATCCATCAGTTTATGTTGTTCATTAGATTCCACATGAGTGTGATCATGTGATACTTGCCTTTCTCTGACTGGCTTATTTTACTCAGCATGATGATCTCCAGGTCCCTCCATGCTTGTGATTTTTGTGTTTTTTTTTGTTTTTTTTTTGGGGGGGGGGTGTTTTGTTTGTTTGGTTTGGCCTCACAGAATCCGCCTTTGTTAGTGTTTTGTGCCCCCTCGGGTTGTCCCCTGGGTTATGTCTGGGTCACACCTGATACCCTTTCGCAGCACCAATCTGGACTCCACTCTGCCCTAGTCTCTTGCTCACAAAAGCCCAGGATGAAAGACAGTGCCTTTAGAGTTGGTGTGAGGTCAGAAACATGTGAGAGGATTAATGGGTGTGAGAGGGTTTGGGGCTAAATGCAATCAGTTTTGTGCAAACACTCAGTTTCCTTATGGCAATAACAATTCATCCTTAGCCCAGAAAGAAATGGTTTCCTTGGGCCTCTGGGTGCCTTCCGCAGGAGAGGGCTGGGCTATTGTTGATCCCAGGGCCCAGGGACTCTGCTTCCCCTCTTGCTTGTCTGGAGGTTCTTGGGCCATTGGGTTCGAGGCCCTGGTTCCACGATGGGGAACACTGATGTGGGAAGTGGTTTCACTCATTCAGTGAGCAGTGAGGGGTGCTGGGCCCAACTTCAGTCTTAATTTTTTTAAAATACATTTTTATTGATTTCAGAGAGGAAGGGAGAGAGAGAGAGAAACATCCATGATGAGAGAATCATGGATTGGCTGCCTGCTGCATGCCCCACACCGGAGATCAAGCCCACAGCCCGGGCATGTGCCTGGACTGGGAACCAAACCTTCAGGTTCATAGATCAGCGCTCCACCACTGAGCCACGAGACTGAGCCCATCCAAATTTTCAGTGACTATGAGCATGACTTTTGAAGTAGAAATCCGCATGTGGCTTTCTACAGGCATGTGTCTGCAGTGCTGCCCCAAGAAGGTACCACTGACTCTATTGTCTCTCAACTCCCAGCTCTGGAGGCTGGCGTCCCTGATGGAGGCCCTGCCCTCCCAGAACACTTTCTCTCTTATTTTTTAAATAAATATTTATTGTTGAAAATATTACATATGTCCCTCTCCCCCCTTGCTCTCTCCCTTCCCCCTGCCCCATGAGGACTCTTTTCCAGGCTGTTAGCAGCTGCACTCCGGCTTTGTCCTCCTCTCTGTGCACTGATGGGGATGAGAGAGTGATGAAAGGACAGAGAGAGAGAGCCAACCACATCTGTCACATTAGTGCCCTGGCCTGATGACCTTTAACCTTTGTTCCCTCCCTCAGGGCCTCATCTCTCAGTGCAGTCACACTGGGGTCACAGTTTCAACATACGAATTGGGGGAGATGGGCTCAGTTCATGGAGCCAGCTAAAATGATGGCTCTGCTTCTCATGAAAGCTCCATGGGGGAGGCACTGCCTGGAGCTCCTTTGCCACTTCAGCTTTCACACATGCTCCATAAACTCATTCTTATTCCTCTTTCAGATCAGCATCTTCATGACCCACCTGTCCAACTATGGCAATGACCGCCTGGGGTCCTACACCTTTGTGAATCTGGCCAACTTTGTACAGAGCTGGACCAACCTGCGCCTGCAGACGCTGCCACCCCTGCAGCTGGCCCGCAAGTACTTCGAACTCTTCCCGGAACAGCGAGACCCACTCTGGCAGGTAACACGGGTGTGGGGGGCGAGGAGTTCTGGAGGGGCGCAAGGAGACTATGAGTGCTGATTGGGGGTAGGAGCTCAGCTGCAGAGAGTACAGTCAGTGTTTGACACAAGCATCTTTAGCCAATGGTTTTATCCTCTTCAGTGATGCGTTTTCTTTGTTTGATGGGCTGTTTGCGTTTTTCTTTTGTGTTTTTTTCTGAGGTTTCGGTTGTTGGTCCGGTGGGTTGGGGACTTCTGCATCCAGGTGTGGTTTTATGGTTTGTGTCTTCTTAGTGGGAGGATGTCTCGCTCTGGGAATGGGAGGGAATAGACACCCAAGCGCCATAATCTGAGACTCGGAGACTAGATTCTGGCACGGATGTGTACAACCCAGGCCGGGGCGGGGGCTGGGCAGGGTAAAAATAAAAAGCGAAGAGCCTTTTTCGCCTCATGCTTAATGCAGTCCCTCTTTAACACTTCGATACATTCTTTTAGATCTAAGAATGCTTTGCTAGGTTCCCATCCTATCTAATAAAAGAGTAATATGTCACTCTGCTACACTCACCAGCCACACCCACCAGTCAATCAGGAGCAAGTATGCAAATTAATCACAACCAAGATGGCTACAGCCATAGAGAATAGGAGAGAGACTTGGATTTCCCCAGCGATGATGGAAGTCAAGCTTTCTGCCTGCCCTTGCTGACTCAGGCCTCTACTGAATGCTACAAAGTTTCAATTATAGAAGGTAAATAAATTAACATAAATGGTGGCAGCCACAGTGCTGGAGAGAGCAGGAAGGAGGCTTGGGTTTCCCCAGAGATGGAGTAAGCCAAGCTTTCCACCTGTCCTGGCTGGCCCAGGCCTTTACTTAAGGCTACAAAGTTTCAATTATAGAAGACAAATAAAACCCAACAGAAATGACTGCTGCCAAGGAGTGAGCAGAAGGCTTGGCTCTGTTCCAGACTACAAAGTTTCAATTGTAGAAGATAAATAAATCCCAATTAACAGGGCCTCCAATTGGGTCACTAGGAGTGGGGGTGTATGGGGGGGCACATGGCTGGCCTGTGAACCACCACTGGCCCCTCTTCCAGGCTGCCCCATGCCCAAGGGAATCCCAGCCCTGCTCAGGGACACCCTTCAGGGCAAACCACCTGGCCCCCACTAGTGCACCAGGCCTCTATCCTATCTAATAAATGATAATATACAGATTGACCATAACTCCAACACACAAGATGGCTGCCCACATATGGACAAAGATCCTTCCCCCATGTAAACACAAGATGGCCACCACAAGATGGCCAGCAGGGAAGGGCAGTTGAGAGGGACCAGGCCTGCAAGGGAGGGCAGTTGGGGGTGATCAAGCCTGCAGGGGAGGGCAGTTAGAGGTGACCAGGCCAGCAGAGGAGGGAAGTTGGGGGTGACTGGGCCTGAAGAGAGAGCATTTGGGGGGTACCAGGCCTGCAGGGAAGGGCACTTTCCAGGACTGCAAGGAAAGTGCAGTTAGGGGTGACCAGACCAGCAGAGGAGGAAAGTTGGGGGCAAACAGGCTGAGAGGGGAGCAGTTAGACATCAATCAGGCTGTCAGGGAAGTAGTTAAAGGGTGATCAGGCTGGCAGGCAGAAACAGTTAGGGGCAATCAGAAAGGCAGGTAGGTGAGCAGTTTGGAGCCAACAGACCTGGTGGGACTGGGCTTCATGGGCAGTAGGACATCCCTCGAGGTGTCCAGATTGGAGAGGGAACAGGCTGGGCTGAGGGACACCCCCTCCATGTACGAATTTCATGCACTGGTGCCCTATTCTGTTAATAAAAGGATTGCTGTCCAGCCGGTGTGGCTCAGTGATTAAGCATCAACCTACGAACCAGGAGGTCAGGGTTCGGTTCCCGGTCAGGGCACAAACCTGGGTTGCAGGCTCCACCCCCAGTGTGGGGTGTGCAGAAGGCAGCTGATCATTGATTCTCTCATCATTGATGTCTCTCTCTCTCTGTCTCTCTCTTGCTATTTCTATCTCTCTCTCTCTCTCTCGCTGTCTCTCTTCTTTCTCTCTCTTTGAATTCAATAAAAATATATTTAAAAGTAAAATAAAATTACAAAAGAATCACCAGTGTAAGGATTACTTTTACAGACAGTGGCAGGCTCGTACCCTCAATGCCTGAAACACAACCTTCTGCTCTGCGCCTCAGCTAGAAAAGCCCCCCGACCCCAGCCCACTCTTCCCGATGCACCAACCACTGGCGGTGAGCCAGCTGCTGTGCAGTCCAAGGTCCGGCCCAGTAGGAGGCAGGGCATAGCATTCCTCGGGACAAACCTCTGCGAAACAGACTGCGTCCTCTGCCTCTCCTCGGGCCTGCTGCTCTCTCCTCCAGGATCCCTGCTACGTGTGCTCTCTGCGGCTGGGGTCTACCCAACACATGTCCACTGAGCAGCCCCATGCATGAGGCTAGGAAGCTGCTTGAGAGAAGGCAGGGAGCAGAGGACGGGGTTCCTCCGGGAGCCATGGAGGGTCCCCGTGTCTGGCTCTCGGGGACATGTTTCACAGGGCATGTTGAGATGACCTCTACCATGAGCCCGCCGATTCTGCAGCTGATCTAAGCAGGTTAATAGGCGGGAGTCTCACTCCCACTAAGCACTGGGCCTGTGTGAGGTGAATAACCTGAGGGGCTGGTGACTAGGTAGGTACGCACCTCCCTAATAAGGGGCTTATAGGCACACACTACCGGGTTGAATAAAGGCAAAAGCAGGTGTCCCACACACTTGAGACGCTGATAAATCATGGGGAGTAAATCACTCCTGTTTTGCTTGTGAGATATCTATAATTCATGGCACAATAACCAGAAAAAGCAGCGACTTAAAGAAGGGTGCAGACAGCTGACATGGCAATGCTCCCACCTCTTCTCTTCCTTCTGCTTTAGAAAAAAGTGTTGTTGTAATGGAGAATTTGTACTCGCTGACACTGAGATTTTTTAGGCTAGCTAACTGTGTGGGTTTTTTATATATATTTATTTGCTAAGGAGTAATGTCATATGATTGGGCCACCATTATGATTCTAAATATTGGGTATTGGTTCAGTGTGAACTGGGTGCTGGTTTGTGGGGTATCGATGAGCATTAGAAACAGGAAGTAGAACTGTATTTTAGGGACACGTCACTGTGGAAGATGCAGAGGAAACCCTGGCAGAGCTTGAGTTTTCAGTTTGAAAGCAGCGTGGAGGTCAGTTTCTGGGACTTTCTTACTACATGACAGAATTGGTCAGAAAAGGCTTTGGAGAGCTCACAATCCTGTTACTATTGCTGCCACTCACATACATTTAGAAATGTTCAGCTTGGTCCCCAAAACGGCTTGTTGTAAGAGCATCTCAGTAAAGGAGAAAAAGAGACTCCATTTCATTACGGGAGGTGAATTGTTTATGTGACTTCTTTAGATGGGAGGTCAAGTTGCAAACATTTTGCGTGAACCAAAGCCACACCTTCTCAGATGTATTTCAGAAGAAAGCAAGGGCCAGGAGCGGAGGGCGGTGAGGGTCAGGGAGTCCCTCGGGCCCCCAGCTGTTGGCAGTGCTGCGGCATTGGAGAAAACCTGACAGACTCTGTGGGCCACGAGCAGCGGCCAAGGCTGCAGAAGACTCCGGAAAGACAAAGCACAAACACTGCTCCGCTCCTTCTAGGTGAGTCTCTTCCACCTGCTCATAGTTACTGTGAGCATCAGCATCCGGTCTTTTATACAGTGTGCACTCAGCTTCATCAAAAACATAACCACAGCCCAGCTGGTGTGGCTCAAGAGTTGAGCATCATCACATGGACCAAGAGGTTTGGGGGTTTAATTCCTGGTTGGGGCACATGCCTGCATTTCAGGCTCAACCCCCAGTAGGGTGTGAGCAGAAGGCAGCTGCCAGATGTGTCTCTCTCATTGATGTTTCTATCTGTCTCTCCCTCTTCCTTCCTATCTAAAGTAAATAAAAAAAACATATTTTAAAAAACATAAACGCACAACTAGCACCAATTAAACATTTTATAGCCCATTCTTCACAGCCTTACAGTCGGGGTAGACTGGTCTATAACGTCTGTCCCTGTATAGAGTCTTAAATTCGGTGTAAGGACTTGTTTTGGTAAGCGTGCAATCCTATGTAGCGTGGTTCACTCTTAAAAACTCAGTCAACTGTCATTTTTTAATTCACACTTTGTTTTATTACCACAAATAAAAAGAAAATGTGCACAGAGATAATCTTCACATCTGTTTTTTTTAACTTTATTGTTATTGTTGACAGCCTTTGCTTCTATTTAATCTCCTCTGGTTCCCTATGTACATTTTCATTAGCACCCGGGCATGTGGCCCGACTGTCATGTGTGTGAAACTGCTTTGTCACCTCATTAAAAAATGCCATGTGGCCAAGACCAGTTTGGCTCAGTGGTAGAGCGTCGGACTGTGGACTGAAGGGTCCCGGGTTCGATTCCGGTCGAGGGCATGTACCTTGGCTGCGGGCACATCCCCAGTAGGGGGCGTGCAAGAGGCGGCTGATCGATGTTTCTCTCTCATCGATGTTTCTGACTTTCTATCCCTCTCCCTTCTGCTCTGTAAAAAATCAATAAAATATATATTTTTTAAAAAATGCCATGTGAGTGTCTGCCCATGGACAGCATCAGGGCCACCAGCGTGCTGAGCTTCTTCAAGGAAGGCTGTCTCTTTCAAAGCTGTAGCATGGGGACATGCGCCCACAGCAGGCAGAAATCTGCCCCCAGGTGTGCCCTCCTCGCATACCCCTGGAGTGGGGGACCCTAAAAATTAAGTTACGGTTCCTGTTAATTCACATTTCCTATGTTTTGATAGAATAATCCTAAGGAAGAATGAAGGAGGGTTTTCTTTTTTAAAAATATATATTTTTATTGATTTCAGAGAGAAAGGGAGAAGGAGAGGGAGAGTGAGAGAAACATCAATGATGAGAGGGAATCATTGATCAACTGCCTTCTGCACACCCCACACTGGGGATTGAGCCCACAACCTGGGCATGTGCCCTGACCAGGGACCCTTCAGTCTGAAAGCCAGTGCTCTACCTACTGAGCCAATCAGCCATGGCCAAAAGCACTGGTTTGAATGGGGAAGACGTGGACTGTGGTAGAGGAGGACATGACCTGCTGTGGGTGTGCAGCCAGGAGTGAGCCCACAGAAGCCTGGCTTTCCCAGGGCCGGGCCACTGTGCTTTGCTCACCTGCCTCAGCAAAGCAGAACGAAGCCACCTGAGCCAGTGCCCTGGCACCACCACCACCAAGACACGTCCTCGCCACATTCTCTGTGAAGAAACAGCAAGCAGAGGCCGTGGCGATTGACTTTCTACTGCTGGACATCTAAAACCACCAATGACTCATATGTAGTACTTTCAACAATGAAAAATCATTAAACGAAAAAAAAAAGACCCAAAATAAAAAATAATAATAAAATTCCCTAAGGAAGAAAGCTCTTCACAAAGCAGTGTGAGGAGCAGTGTGAGAAGCAGTGTGAGGAGCAGTGTAAGTCTGAGTGATGGGTGAGCTGCAGGAGCCAGCACTGGGGCCACTGGGAGACGCTGGAGTCGGTTTTCTGTGGGAGGCACAGAGAGAAAGGTCCATACGGTCCCTGTGAAGTCGGCCTTGGAGCACGTGGCAGCACCCTCCTGCCTGTCAATGCCGCTCCTGTGCCGTCCTGGCAGCCTCGCCCATCCACACCCTTGCTCTCAGGCCCTGTCGTGAGTTTCATTGGTTCCAATGCAGCAATGAGGGTCTCCTGGTCACCGAGCTCTCTCCAGTGGAGACAGAAGTATTAGCAATATTATGGTACTATGATGTAAATCATGTAAAATACTACAAACTTGTCCTGAGTAAGATAATTACAGTATAGAAATGAGGATAAGAGGCTATGACAGGAAGTGCCAGAGACAGGAGCAGGGACGGCCCTCACGGGGGACACTAGAGCTGACACCTGAAGGATGACAAGCACAACATCCATTAGCTGGGTGAGTGGCAGGAGCCAGATAGCAAATGCATCCATATAATAATGGGACCATCAGTACATAGAGTCTTGGGTTACCATATGGCAGTGGTTCTCAACCTTTCTAATGCTGCGACCCACAGGATGAGAACTGATAGCAGAGTCACCTAGGACCATCAGAAAACACAGATATTTACATTACGATTCATAACAGTAGCAAAATTACTGTTATGAAGTAGCAACGAAAGTAATTTTATGATTGGGGTCACCACAAGATGAGGAACTGTATTAAAGGGCAACAGCATTAGAAAGGTTGAAAACCACTGCCATAGGGCATCCTCTAACCTCAAGTCCTCTGAAGAAGCCCCAGCTCTCTCCCTGTCCAGGAACCCAAATCGCAGACGTCTAGTCCTCCAGGAAGTCACATCCCAGATACTTAGTCCTCTAAGAACTCACATCCCAGACATTCAGTCCTCCAGGAACTCACATCCCAGACGTCCAGTTCTCCAAGAACTCACATCCCAGACATCCAGTCCTCCAAGAACTCACATCCCAGATGTCTAGTCCTCCAAGATTAGACGTTTAGTCCTCCAAGAATGCCCAACCCAGATGTTTAGTCCTCCAAGAATGCCCGTCCCAGACGTTTAGTCATCCAGGAACTCATATCCCAAATGTCTATTCATCAGATGGTGACAGAAAATTCCTCCTGGTGGGGCAGCCACCCAAGATAAATGCTTTCTGACAGGACCAGGACAGACATTGGCCACAAACCCGTCCTCAGTGGAGGTGCGGCCTCTGCTCTGCCAGTGGGCTAGCTCATCTGCATAGAGAAAGGCTGGGGTTTGTGGAGTCTCACAAAGAGCACTTGCTCTCACAGAGCTCATTGTCCTCATTTTAAACACAGACTCATTGAATGCCCTCAATAACCATGTGAGGTAGATACTACCAATCCTTACTCTGTGGATAAGAAACTGAATCCCAGAGAACTTAGGAGAATTGCTTAACACACGGACAGTCTCCCCCTGAATTCAGATTCTTTAACAACTGAATAAATAAGGAAGGTTTAGGGTAGGTATTAGCTTATGCTAAAAGAATTGGCAACATTTTGTTCAAATTGGAAAAATAGGGCATTGTACAGAAAAACAGGTTATTTTCAGACTGCAGAATAGGTGTGTGTGTGTCTACAATGACGGGCACAACGTGATGGTGGTCACAGTGTGACCTCAGGCACACCTAACGGGGCAGAACGGGCTCCTTGCTGACCCGCCATGACTCTAGAACCGCCTGGACACACCCAATAGCCATGTCCTGTGCAGGCCTCCTGCTCCAGCTGGAGTTTCATTTCCCTCCCCTCCAGGCAGGATGCCTTGGCGAGCAGTGTGGAGGTTCTTAAGGTGGTCCCAGGCCTTGCCTTCTCCAGAGAAGTGCTGTGAAACAGTGAGTGAGAGCACAAGCCAGGCTGCCATGACGGAGACGCTCTGGAAATACAGAGGCTGACTAAACAACGTCTGCCTCCTCAAACTGTGTACAGATGAGCAGGAGGCCAGCTCCGCTCCACATGGTCCCCCAGGGCCCCAGATGGCTGGTACTCAGAGCTTGAGTGACCTCTCTTCTGGGGCTAGGAGTATGCCAAGAGGCCTGAGAACACCTGCTGCAGCACCCCAGGGCGCATGCTATGTCTGCCCTGGGGAGTGATCAAAACTTTGCTAGACACCCACTTGCACCAGAGAGGCCGGGTGCGCCATGAGGTGTGCCCGGGAGGTTGCCCTGCCTCCTGTGGGCAGATCCTTGTTCTGGGGCCACTCAGAACCAGCAGCCCTCTGCAGTCCGGCCAGCAACACAGCAGCATTCCTTGGAGCAAGGAGATGCCGCTCCAAACCCAGAGGCTGTCTCGCCCAATGTGCTTTCTCGGCAGCAAAGCACAGGGGCCTCCCCTCACTGTGAGAGGATGTCTTGGCCTTTGTCAGACCCTGGACTTGAGATGTCATGACACCTGGGCCCAGAATCTTACCAGAGAGCCTCCCCTCTGGGCCCCGAGGCCCGGGCCCTGGAATCTGCCTGGGGCCTCCCTTCTGGGCCTCGAGTCCTGGGTTCTGGAACCGACCGGGGGTCTGGCCCCGAGGCTCAGGCCCTGTTACCTGCCAGGGTTCCCTCCTCTGAGCTTGTGTCCACGGCAGCAGCGATAGTGACCACCTGTTCCTGCCGGGTCTGACTAGCAGCAGGTCACCAGCTCAGCAGGCAGGCAAGACCCCAGGGATGGGAAGACAACCCAGGGCCTCCGGCTATGTGATGACACCTCCAGAATTAGCTTTGAAACTTATTTCCAAGAGAACTATTATTTTGAGGAAAAGATATATTGAACATTTTTCTCTTCAGTGTTTTTCACACTTTTTAAAAACAAAACAAAGCTTTAAAATAGGAAGGAGGGGGACTAAGCAAATTAGATAATGAGAATTTGAATGAAATTGAGGGTTTAATAGGGCGTTATTTCATTAAACTCTGGAAGTTCAACTGTGGTTAGCATTTCTTGACACATCTCCTACCTTTTATTAAAATACTAGAGGCCCAGTGCACAAAATTTGTGCACAGGAGACGGGAGTGTCCCTCCGCCCAGCCTCACCTTCTCCAATCTGGCACCCCTCAAGGGATGTCTGACTCCCTTGAGGAGTTGGACATCCCTCTCACAATCCAGGATTGCTGGCTCCCAACTGCTTGCCTGCCTCCCTGATTACCCTCAACTGCTTCTGCCTGCCAACTTGATCACCCCCTAACTACTCCCTTACCAGACTGATTGATTCCTAAGTGCTCCCTTGCCAGCCTGTTTGCCCCCAACTTCCCTCCTCTGCCGACCTGGTCACCCTAACTGCTCTCTCCTGCAGGCTGAATTGCCCCCAACTGCCCTCCCTTGCAGGCCTGGTCCCTCCCAACAGCCCTCCCCTGCTGTCCATCTTGTGGTGGCCATCTTGTGTCCACATGGGGGCAGGATCTTTGACCACATCGGGGCAACCCTCCTGTGTGTTGGAGTGATGGTCAATCTACATATTACTCTTTTATTAGATAGGATAGAGATATAGTGCATGGGTGGGGGCCAGCTGGTTTGCCCTGCAGGATGTCCCAGATCAGGGTGGGGGTTCCCTTGGGGTGTGGGGCAGCCTGGGTGAGGGACCTGTGGTGGTTTGCAGGCTGGCCTTGCCCCCAGCGATCCAAGTGGAGGCCTTGGTATCTGGGATTTATTTATCTTCTGCAATTGAAACTTTGTAGCCTGGAGTGGAGCCAAGCCTTCTGCTGGCTCTGTGGCAACAGCCATTTCTGTTTGAGTTTATTTATCTTCTATAATTGAAACTTTGTAGCCTAGAATGAAGGCCTAGGCCTGCCAGGGCGGCAGAAGCTTGGCTTCCTCCACCACCGGGCAACCCTGGCCTCTGCTCTATCAAGCTCCATGGCTGTTGCCATTTCTTTGGGGATTTATGTATCTCGTATAATTGAAACTTTGTAGCCTTGAGTGGAGGCCTAGGCGGGCAAGGGCAGGCAGAAAGCTTGGCTTCCTCCATCACCGGGGAAACCCAAGCCTTTCTCCTGCTCTCAGTGGCTGCAGCCATCTTGGTTGGGGTTTATTTGCATATTTGCTCCTTATTGGCTTGTGGGTGTGGCTTGTGGGTAAGTGAAGGTATGGTCAATTTGCATATTACTCTTTTATTAGATAGGACTAGAGGCCAGATGCATGGAGTCCATGCAAGAGTCGGCCTCCTTTCCCAGGCTGCTGGCACCGGCTTCTGGACTTACCTCAAAGCCTCCCGAGGCCTGGACTTACCTCAAAGCCTCAGCTTTGTCTGGAAGGATGTCCATTCTAATTAGCTTTTAATAATAATATTATGCTTTTATTATTACAGATGTTTTTATTTATTTCAGAAGGAAGGGAGAGAGAGAGAGAGAAGCATCCAATGATGAGAGAGAATCATTGATTAACTGTCTCCTGCACGCCCCACACTGGGGATCGAATCAGAAACCTGGGCATGTGCCCTGATGGGGAATCGAACCATGACCTCCGGGTTCATAGATGGATGCTCAACCACTGAGCCACGCCAGCCAGGCTCCTAACTTTAATTAATGAAGTTATACTCAGAGCTGGAATGGAGTGGGGTTGAGAAGTCTGACTTTGCAGAAGCTGTGTTGGACAGCATGGTCAAAAGAATCATAATTATAGACAACTTATCTGATAAGTTTTACCTTGAAAAAATATCTGTCAAATAAAGGACACTCTAAATGGAAATCACTGTGAAAAATTTTGGTCTCTAATATTTAAACATTTCATTCAGTATGAAAAAAGTTGAACCAAAAAGATTTCCTTCTAATAGAATTTACTCTGAGCCTACCTCAACCTGACAGGGAAAACACTTCCCCAGTCAAAAGCACAGTGGCCGAGCCCTGGCTGGGTAGCTCCGCTGGCGGGAAAGTCATGCTGTACATCATTGGTGGCTTGTTCAAATCCCGGTCAGGGCCTATGCCTAGGCTGTGGGTTTGATTCCCATCAAGGTGTGTACAGGAAGCAGCTGATTGATGTTTCTCTCTCGCGTTCTTCCTCTCTCTATAAAATCAATAAAAACATGTCCTCAAGCCCAGCTGGTGTGGCTCAGTTGTTCAGTGTTGACCTATGAACCAGGAGGTCAGGGTTCGATTCCTGGTCAGGGGCACGTGCCCGGGTTTCGGGCTTGATCCCCAGTGTGGAGAATGCAGGAGGAAGCCGATCAATGATTCTCATCATTGGTGTTTCTTTCTCCCTCTTCCTCTCGCTTCCTCTCTGAAATCAATAATATATATATATATATATATATATATATATATATATATATATATATATATATATTAAAAAGAAACACACAAAAAAACATGTCCTCGGGTGAGGATCAAAACGGAAAACAACAAAGACACAGTTGCCAGGAGAGAAGGCTGGGCTGGCAGTGAGCGCGATGGTCCTGAACCCGGAAGCGCCTCAGGCAGGAGGGCTGTTTGGCCCAGGACCAACGGGGGTCCGGAGGGCCATTGTGCAGTCTGTTGCTGGTCCCCTGTGTCACTTTAAACACTCGGATAAAGAACATCGTTATTTTCATGCACAGAAAGAATGTCATGAGCGTGATGTTTAACTGTCATTACTTTGGAATTGGTGACATAATAAAGCCAATTGCCAGCCAATGAACATTTCGAAAGTGCATCCTTCTCATTGAAGGGCCCTTGAATCCTCAGAAACATCCTGGTTTGGGTGAGAATGCTGGATCCTGGCCCAGAAAGGGGCAGGCAGGACAGAAGAGGAAGGTTGGGATCCGGCAAAGCTGGGTGATGGATTGGGTCTGGGTTTCCTGGCTTCTGGCATCCAGCAGCGGACCTGGGGGATGAGGGACAAGAGGCGGCCAGAGGTATGCCCTTACCTGCCACCAACTCATCGGCAGGGCCACACTGGGGTTTGGCAGTGTCATCGGCCAGTACACAAGAGTGTGAGGAGGGGAAAGGAGGCCACAGCCACGGCTGGAGTTCAAGGCCGGCCTCCCAGCCTCCAGGGGGACAGGAGAGAGCAGGGCCGAGTGCCGTGGTCCGGATGCCACCCGGAAATTGGACTCAGAGACTGAAGTTTAGCAATAGATTTTAAAACTTTTGCACAGACGTCAAATTTTTGACGACTTCGAGTTTATGTTCTGCTATCTGGTGTTTAATTTCTGGTTTGTGTGGCTTCTTTGCCTAAGTCATTCCTGGATTCAGTTATTTTATAAACCAAGTTCAGACAGTGACACCAGATACACAGACAGAAAATAGAAACTGAGGGTGGATCCCCAGCAGCTGGGACTAAGTTTATCAGAAGAGGGTGACCCTGGACATCACAGATTCAGGACTGAACAAGGGTCTGATCTGGGGTCGGGGGTCAGGCATGTGTCTGATCCCATCCTCTCTGCCGTCCTGAGCTTCAGCCAGGCTGGGTGTCATGGCCCGGGAGCTCAAGGTTCTTCCTCTTTGCAGAACCCCTGTGATGACAAACGGCACAAGGACATCTGGTCCAGAGAGAAGACCTGTGAGCACTTACCCCGGTTCCTTGTCATCGGGCCTCAGAAGACAGGTGAGAGTCGCTGCTGAGTGGGCACTCATCTGTGTTGTAGGCCGTAGTGTCTGTGGTGGTGCTGAGCTGGGGTGTGTGACTAGGAGACACCCAGGCACAGGCCCTACTGCTGGGACCTGGCTTCACGCCATGGTCCGGATGCTGCCTGGGAACTGGACTCAGCAACTGCATTTTAGCCACAGCTTTTAAAATTGTTGCACAGATGTCACTGTTTTTTAAAAAAATATGTTGTTATTGATTTCAGAAAGGAAGGGAGAGGAAGAGACAGAAACATCAATGTGGGAGAGAATCATTGATCGGCTGCTGCCTGCATGCCCCACACTGGGTTTTAAGCCTGTAACCCAGGAATGTGCCCTTGGCCAGGAATTGAAACAGGGACCCTTCAGTTCTCAGGCCAATGCTCTATCCACTGAGCAAAACTGACCAGGGCAAGTCCAAATTTTGGACAATGTTGAGATTGTGTCCTGCTATCTGGTGTTTAAGTCCTGCTTCCTGTGCTTTGCCTGAGTAACCCTGCACCAGCTATTTTACAAAGAGCTCCAGGCAAACAATGTGCACTGATGTCTGCCTTGAACAGCTTTTTTTAGAGCCGCTGTCTTTATTGCCTTAAAATATTGCAGGTGTGTGTGTGGGGGTGTAAATGGCCTGGCCTGACTTCCTCAGGCACCTGGGGCTCCTTCCAGACGCTTTCCCTCCGTGCTCTTTGCGCCAAAGGACAGGGGAGTCAGAGAGAGTAATTCAGTGGCCAGACATCACCTTCAATTAGAATATTTTACACTTTTGCCTGGATGTGGCACTCATGTCCTGATTATTGAAGTTTTTACTGAGTCGCTGTATCGGGAAGCCACTGCTTCGGGGAGAGCGTTTTCACCAGTGAGCGAACCACGAAAGGCACAGACATGGTCACACAGGCCCAGGCAGAGGTGCTGAGCCCCGTGTGAGCCAACCGCGCTGAGGCTGCGGCAGCCTCCAGCTGTTGGGCATTGGCGTTGAAGGCTCTTCCTCCAGGAACATAAGTTGTCTCACAGCAGTGAGTGACACGGCAGCGCGGGGGTCTCAGTCCTGGCACCTTTGTTGCCATTGCTTTGAACATGCATGATGTCCCTGGCTGGGGGCTCAGGGCTACAGCACCGTCTGAATTCACCAGGCTGCAGGTTCCATCCGGTCAGGGCACATATAGAAGCAACCAATGAGTGTGTCAATAAGTAGAACAACAAACTCATGTCTCTCTTCCTCTCTCTCTCTCATCAGTAAATTTGTTTAAATGCGCATTAATTTTCTACCAACTCCCATGCTAACTCTGGAATGACTAGAAAGAAATGCAGTCCTGTTGTATAATCATGTCACAGGTTTGGTTTAAAGACTGGACGCTGTGACTGGCTGGTTCTGCTAGAAAGCAGCAGGTCAGCAAGATGGCTCCGGCACCCTCCCTGTTGGTCACACTCACAAAGACAACGCCTAAACTGTTAGACGTTAACATGTGACCGGCCAGGATGGGGATGATAAGGCTTCAGCGGGAACTGGCTTTCCCAGGACAAATAAAGAGGAAGCCTGTAATTTCCCAGGGGCTGGCAAGGGGGTCCGGGGTGTAACGGCCCTGCTGACTCCTGTCACGCTCAGGCCAGCCTCCTGGGTTCTCTGTCCTCCTTACCGCTCAGTGGGCAGAGCTTCTTGCAGCATGGGCACAGGTGCCCTGAAGGGCCCGGCCTCCACACAGAGCCGGTAACAACTGCACACAGCTGTACACCATGACATACAAAGTGGCCCTCCGGCCAGCCATTGTGGCTCAGTGGTTGAGCATTGACCTATGCACCAGAAGTGGTGGCTCAATTCCCAGTCAGGGCACATGCCCAGGTTGGGAGCTTAATCCCCCAGTAGGGCATACAGGAATCAGTCATTCTCTCTCATCATTTATGTTTCTATCTCCCTCTTCCTTCCTATCCAAAAATCAATCCTATATTATAAAGAGGTAATATGCAAATTGACTGTCACACCCTCGCACAAGATGACTGTCCCCATTTGGTCACAAGATGGCTGCCCCCATATGGTCATGAAATGGCTGGAAGAAGAGGGCAGTTGGGGTGACCAGGCCTGCATGGGAGGACAGTTGGGGTGACCAGGTCTTCAGGGGAACTGGACTCAGGGACTGTATTTTAGCCACAGGGGTGGGCAGTTGGGGGGAACCAGGCCTGCAGGAGAGGACAGTCAAGGGAAACAATCCAGCAGGGGAGAGCAGTTAGGGGCAACCAGGCTGGCAAGGGAGGAAAGTCAGGGGTGATCAGACCAGCAGAGGAGGGCAGTTAGGGACAATGGGTATGGCAGGGGAGCAGTCAGGCATCCATCAGGTTGGCAAGATAGTGCTTAGGATGTGATCAGGCTGGCAGGCAAAAACGGTTAGGGGCAATCAGGCAGGTGAGTAGTTGGGAGCAGCAGTCCTGGATTGTGAGAGGGATCAGACCTAAACCAGCAGTTGGACATCCCCCAAGGGGTCCCAGATTGGAGAGGGTGCAGGTTGGGTTGAGGGACACCTCCCTCCAATGCATGAATTCATGCACCAAGCCTCTAGTAAAAATATGTTTTTTTTTAAAACAAAGTGGCCCTTTGGCCACGGCTTGCTGAGTGTGAGATGACCCTGCCCAGAGGTGACCCCATTTCTCTGGGGCTGAGGCTGGAGGGGTGGGGGATCCAGCAGTAGGGGTGTCCTGGGCTGGTGTGGTGGTGGGTCCTGGTAGGGGGTGGGGAGGTTGCTGTGCGTGGAGGCCCCCACAACTTGGGTCAGACTGAGATATGCCTGTGGGAGAGGACATCCTAAGGGCCACACTCAGGCAGTAGTTCTAAATGCTCCACTCCCAGCCTGGACACCTACAGAGGGCCATCCCATCACCATGGTCAGGGCCCACTTCAAGGGCAGCCTGGCCACTGACAAGATGCAAGGGTGGTGTCTGTAGGAAGGATAATGCTTCTTCGCATCCTCCAGGGCCCGAGAATTTTGGTTTCCTCCACACAGTGCTGGCACCAGGCCCTGGATGGAGTGAATGTGAATGTGAAGTCTGCCCTCTCTTTACCCACTTGCTGGGCTGGACCGGGCTTGACGTGACATCAGAAAGTCCAGTGCATTCATGCCCCTGCTTGGTCCCAGCCTTAGGTCCCCCTGCTCCCAGGGCCATGGAGGGCTCAGAACACACAGGCTCTGACTTCCTGGGGAGCAGGGGGAATAGGTCCCATCCTGTGAACATCACGCAGATGGAACTAAAGGGGGTTGCAAATGTATTCCTCTTGCAATATTCAGCAATAACTCAAAAAAGTACGTTTGTCTTTTCCTGTTGTTCATACTTGCAAAGACAGAGCCTAAACTTTCAGATGTTAACATGTGACCTGCTCCCAATGTCTAAGGGATGTTAGACTTGCATTCTCCTCAGCTCTCTGTGTGTTTCAAACAGCAGGCAGCTTCTCATTCACATGTGTACACCCATGCACACATGCACATATGAACACATGGATGCCAACATATACGTATGTGCATGTGTACATGTGGACATAAGCATGTGTGTGCATGGACATGCATACACACAATGTGTGGACTTGTGTGCATATATGCACATGTACATGTGGACAGAAAGGCATACACTCACATGTGCATGCACATGTGTGCGCGTGTATTTATATAGTGACACAAAACACAGGCTTGCATGTGTACACATGCACAGCTATATATGTGACACACTTATGTGTGTACACAAGCCTGTGTGTGCAGCCAGGTACATGCATGCACACATGTGCACATACATGTGCATACACACATGTGCCTCATTCTCATCATCAGGTAAGCATTGTCCTGTGGCTTCCATTCTGAAACACAACCAGAAGGAACCCATCTGGACCCCTGTCTCTCCCAGTGGCCATGCCACCTTCTGGAACACGCATCCTCCTCACCTTCCCCTTTGCCGGACATCTGTGATTTTCAGTGACAAGTTCGACCCCTCTCCATGCACTGCCCTCGCAGCCCATGGCTGCCTTTCTCAGCCTATCCAGCTTGTTCTCCCAACCAGTCCTCTGGGCCTCGGATTCTGTTCTGAGCTTGTTCTGACTCCTTCCATCTGTTTATTGAGTTTATATGACTTGGTTTCACATTTGTTCGTTTTTAAAATCATTTGATTTTAATCAGACCCCCTCCGGGGCATTTACTGACATGCGCAGCCCGAGTCACTAGGCGCCCCACCTGGACGTCTCACCTGTCTTCCATCTGCGGTGGTTGGGGCCCTAGCCTCGAGAGTGCCCTGCTTTAGCCGCTTCTGCCTCCACTCCATTTGGTGGCACCAGAGCCGAGAGGCCGGGAAGGGTGGTGGCATCACACGGAGGCCAGTGGCCTCGGCTCCTGTGCGAGCTGCACCAGAACCCAGCGCGTCCTCTGTGCCACCTGCTCCCACACCCCCCGGCCATCGTCATGGCCTGCAGCCCCACGTGGAGCCCGGCTCCCACCCTCCTGGGCCAGGAGCCCACCACGTCTAGGGCCCTGCGTGTCCGTAAGGGACAGCCTTTCTCCAGAGGCAGCTCTGTGTGGGAGCCGCGTGGGCTGTCATTTCCAGGCCCTCTGCTACAGCCTCAGTCCAGCCCAGCTCAGGAGCAGCAACGGCCCCAGCTAGCCTCGGAGCCTCCCTCTGCGTGGCCCTCAGGGTCCTGTCAGCCAATTGGTTCAGACTTGATTGCCCTCCTGCGAGGGCTGGACGCTCAAGTGGCCATCTTTCCAAAAATCTGCCCCCCTGCTCTAACCTTTTGGGGGACATATATGTTTCAAAGGTCCAACCTTAGAGCATGCCTCCTCTTGGGAGCCCTCCCTGACTGCCCCCTCCCTCATGGACAGGAAAGCTCTCTGCTCTGCTCTCATTGTGGGACCTGTCCCCCTGTGTGGTAAGGCCTGTCATGTGACCCACGTCTCCATACATACCTTCAGCTCAGGCCCAGAAGAGGTGTGTCTAGCCTTCACTGCAGGGATGTGCACAGACTAGCACAGTCAGCATCTGCTGAACAGTTTGATTTTATTAAGCCAACCTAGATGTGATATTGATCAGGGTCCGGTAAGGTGCTGGATACCCCAATGCTGTACCCACACGCTAGGCCCAGGAGGGAACTGAACCCCGATTTCTGAGGTTTTCTCCGGCTGTTTCGCCCGCCTGCTTGCTTTGGCCCACACTCAGCACTGACGTTTGATCACGTATTGAGGTCCCCAGAGCCATGGACACGAATGAAAACACACTTGGGCTGCTGTCACACGAAACGCGCCTCACTGATTTTAAGGAAATCGCTTTGACTCTTTAAAGAATTGAATGTCGCGCCCTAGCTGGTGTTGCTCAGTGGCTAGAGCAGCAGCCTGCAGACTGAAGGGTCCCAGGTTCAATTCCAGTCAAGGGCACGCACCGGGTTTCGGGCTCAATCCCCAGTGGGGGGCATGCAGCAGGCAGCTGATCAATGATTCTCTCTCTTCATTGATGTTTCTCTCTCTCTCCCTCTTCCTTCCTCTCTGAAATCAATAACAACATATTAAAAAATAAGAAGACTTTAAAAAATGGAATGCCCTTTCTGAGCAGAGACCCTGCCGCGGTAACGCTCCTCTCCTCTCGCCACCCCCACCAGGCACCACGGCCCTGTACCTGTTCCTCCTGATGCACCCGTCCATCCTCGGCAGCCTGCCCAGTCCCCGCACCTTCGAGGAGGTGCAGTTCTTCAGCGGGAGCAACTACCACAAGGGGATCGACTGGTGAGGACAATGCTGTCGCGTGCAGCATCGTGCCTGCGCACTAGTGGCCGAGCGACCGGTGTCCACAGCACCTGCGGAAGCAGGACCGCGGACTCCGTGTCACCCACCACCACGACTTAGAAATGAATCCCTTCATCAGTGTGGCCCCTGATGTCTGCGGATGGTGCCACACTGGAAACGTTTTCCTGGGAAATGAATAGGAGAGAATAGAGAGGACTGTGGAATACTTTTCCTAAGAATTACGAATAAGGATCTTTAAAATCCTTCTTTTGCATATTATTATTTCACCGACACTGTGCCTAGAGGAGTCATGTCACACTCAAAGGCTAACACGGGCCAAATAAATGAAATTAGACATGCTTGGCCTAGAACGTTTTAACTGGATGTATAATGTGTCTTCCAGGTGACAGATACATCGGGGGGGGGGGGGCGGTATTCCAGACGCTGTGACGAGTGGTGCCATAGAGACCGGGACTGTTGTGATGATGTGAGCTGAGATTTGCCAGGGCAATAACACAGGTCACCCCTCCCATCACAAACCCCCATCCCTGCCCATCACACACACCCATCCCTACCCCTCACACAAACCCCCATCCCTGCCCATCACACACACCCATCCCTGCCCATCACACACACCCATCCCTGCCCATCACACACACCCATCCCTGCCCATCACACAAACCCAACCCTGCCCATCACACACACCCATCCCTGCCCATCACACACACCCATCCCTGCCCATCACACACACCCATCCCTGCCCATCACACAAACCCATCCCTGCCCATCACACACCCATCCCTGCCCATCACACACATCCATCCCTGCCCATCACACACACCCATCCCTGCCCATTACACACACCCATCCCTGCCCGTCACACAAACCCCCATCCCTGCCCATCACACACACCCATCCCTGCCCATCACACAAACCCATCCCTGCCCATCACACACACCCATCCCTGCCCATCACACACACCCATCCCTGCCCATCACACACACCCATCCCTGCCCATCACACAAACCCATCCCTGCCCATCACACACACCCATCCCTGCCCATCACACACACCCATCCCTGCCCATCACACACACCCATCCCTGCCCATCACACAAACCCATCCCTGCCCATCACACACACCCATCCCTGCCCATCACACACACCCATCCCTGCCCAACAAACACATCCATCCCTGCCCATTACACACACCCATCCCTGCCCGTCACACAAACACCCATCCCTGCCCATCACACACATCCATCCCTGCCCATCACACACATCCATCCCTGCCTATCACACACACCCATCCCTGCCCATCACACACATCCATCCCTGCCCAACAAACACATCCATCCCTGCCCATTACACACACCCATCCCTGCCCGTCACACAAACACCCATCCCTGCCCATCACATACATCCATCCCTGCCTGACAAACACATCCCTGCCCATCACACACACCCATCCCTGCCTCTCACACAAACACCCATCCCTGCCCGTCACAGACGCCCATCCCTGCCCGTCACATACACCCATCCCTGCCCATCACACAAACTCATCCCTGCCCATCACACGAACCCATCCCTGCCCGACAAACACACCCATCCCTGCCCATCACACAAACCCATCCCTGCCCATCACACAAACCCATCCCTGCCCGACAAACACACCCATCCCTGCCCATCACACAAACCCATCTCTGCCCGACAAACACACCCATCCCTGCCCGTCACACAAACACCCATCCCTGCCCATCACACACATCCATCCCTGCCCATCACACACACCCATCCCTGCCCCCTCCCTGGGCCCTCACCACCCATCATGCCAATAAGCCATGCATCTATGCACACAAGGTCTTCGGTTGACCACCTCCATCCCTGCACCCTCTCTTCCCTCTGAGGCTCGGCATTCTGTTCACTGCTTCCATGGCTCTGGGTCCCCTCCGTTCACCAATTTTGATGTTCATTAGACTTTTTTTAAAAAAATGGTTGGCTCTGTCTTTTTCCCAAACTGACATAAAAGGCACCCGTCATGGGTGACCTGTTCTGGGGCTTTCCCAGCTCCGTCCCAGTTGTCTAGAGATCAGGCCTTGGTCAAGGTCCCAGGCCTGGAGGCACCAGTCCCCTCAATACAGTGGCCACAGGGCTCCCCCTGCAGCCCTGGCAGGAATTGCTGCTAATCCCTCCTCCCACCCCCCGTCTCCCACCCTCTGCCCTGGAGCCAGTCTTGTTGGAGCCCCCCTGGGGCTGAGTGGGCCCCCTCCCCTCGGTAGAGATGCACCCTCGCCCTGGGACCCTGCATGGGGTGTGGGATCACAGGCAGCAGCCACAGCAACACCCGGAAGTGCATCTGTGAGGAATGGAGCAGGTGCCTCCAGGCAGGCAGGACGCCGAGCAACCAGGTCAGGGAGATGGTGTCCTCATGCAGCCACTGCTCCGTCTTGCAGCGCAGCGCAGGCTATGGAAGGAGTGAACTGTGAGGGGGTGACTCACACAATTAAAGCCTGGCCTAGAACTCACCTCTGAACTTACTGAGTCCCTAACGCCCACACAGAGGGATGTTCCCACGCATGGAGGAGTGCAGCATCCAGTGTCCTGGTCCACAGGAGGGCACCCCCAGCCCGCAGGGTGCGAGCTCAAAGTGGGGGCCGTCTCCACCAACACAGAGGTGCAAGCTCAGAGCCCAGGGTCTGCCCAGCACTCTTTGCTTCTCTGATTTAAGTTCTGTTCGCTCTAATCTCAGTGGAGGAAGTTTGCATTCAAGTCTGCAAACATCCATTTGCTATTTTAAATGTCCACGTGGCAATAGTGTCCTCTGCTGCCTGACGCGAGGAGGCTGCTGCCTCTGGACCTGGCTTTTGACAGCACAAAACAGTGATGATATCTGAGGGATGAGCCTCCATCCCTAACAGCCCACCTGCTCCGTGCTGCTCCTTCCCCAAAAGGTCCACCCCAACAGCCACACAGACTGCCAGTGCTGGGCAGTGAGAACACCACTGCTCGCGAACTGGCCGGAAGGAATGGGAAAGTGTGTGGGTGAGTCACAATCACCCTCTGACAAGAAGCTCGCACGGTTTCTCCCGCCCACAGGTACATGGAGTTTTTCCCAACGCCGTCCAATGTCACCAGCAACTTCCTGTTTGAAAAGAGTGCCAACTACTTCCACTCGGAAGAAGCTCCTAAGCGGGCGGCCTCCCTCGTCCCCAAGGCCAAGCTCATCACCATCCTCATCGACCCCTCAGACAGGGCCTACTCCTGGTACCAGGTACAGATGGGATCCTGGGAGTTTGGTCGCCCTGGGAATGGAGCGTGGGTCATGGTGCAAGGACAGCAGGTGGAATCGAGGGCGGGAAGGTGGGGCAAGATCAGGAGGGGCACAGGGACTGAAGTCACCAGAACCTGGATGAAACAGGGTCAAAGGGGGATGAGACTCCCCTGTGGCCCCCAGGTGGTTACCAAAGGCAGCATGTCCTGGGGTAACATTGCTTTGCCCATTGTCCTCTCGCCTCTGGGTGCGATGCTCAGGCACTTACCATGTGTGTCAGCCCCGGTAAGATAGGCTTCATGCTACCTTGTGTGGCCACAGTCCCAGGAACCTCCAAGGACATTAAGTGAGGACTTCTGTGTCCAGTGAAGAGTCTGGTGTGGGTGGGGGAGGCTGTCCTGTGCCCAGTTGGTGGCCGTGCTCAGCGGAACCAGCAGAGGGCCCTGGCCCTGCTGGGACAGGTCTGCTGGAGGCAGATTCTAGAATCAGAGGCAAAAAGCCAGGGGAGGGGTTAGGGCTGGGTTTCCATTTCCACATGGTTTCACCATCATTTTTATTCTAGAACTGACCCATCATTTGTTTGTGACATGAGGGAGGCACACACATCACACACACACACACACACACACACACACACACACACACGCACACGCACACGCACACACACACGCATATACACTTGTGTGGGCACGGAAGTGTTAACCTTACAGCGGCTCTTCTGTTACAGCACCAGCGGTCGCATAAAGACCCAGCCGCCCTTCGGTTTAACTTCTACGAAGTGATCACTAGCGGCCCAGGGGCCCCATCCGACCTGAAGGCCCTGCAGAGGCGCTGCCTGGTGCCGGGCTGGTACGCGGTGCACATCGAGCGGTGGCTGGCCCACTTCGCAGCCTCTCAGGTAGCGTCCAGACACCGACCGCTTCTGCCCCTGTGTCAGGATCGTGCTGATCTGACAGACAACATGGGAGCCCTAGCTGGTATTGCTCAGTGGATAGAGCGCCGGCCTGAGGACTGAGAGGTCCAGGGTTTGATTCCTGTCAGGGCACATGTCTGGGTTATGGGCTCGATCCTCAGTAGGGAGCATACAGGAAGTAGCTGACTCATGATTCTCTCATCATTGATGTTTCCAATCTCTCCCTCTCCCTTCCTCTCTGAAATTAATAAAAATATAGTTAAAAGAAAATGGGAATTACCATATTTTTCCCGTATAAGATGCTAGTTTTTTTCTAAAATCGTTAGACTGAAAACTGAGGGGCACCTTAAACACAAAAGTCAGCCGAGGAGAAAGCCACATGGGTGCGTAACTGCCCATGCCTTGTCAAACAGGCTTCCTCCAATCACGAGCCTTATGTTAATGACGTCAGCTAATGCCATAATTGGAGGTGGAGGTGGAGAGATGTCAAAAAATAAAAAGGTAAATACCGGTAAGTGATTGTCTTACTCTGCAAAATTCTCACTGAATGCAATCAGCTCTGCAAAAGAGCATGGACACAGAGCTGCAGAGAGACCATTGGGACGTCCTCCCACTGAGTGTATGATCAGACAGTGGGGAAAACAGGAAGAACAACTCCTTAAGATGCCAAAAAAGAAGGCTTTGAGAGGAAAACCAGAAAAATGTTTAAAATATCGATTTCTTAATTTTGGGTTGGAAAAGTGGGGGGTGTCTTATACATGGAAGCAGGTGTCTTACACACGGAAGAATACTGTAACATGGCCACAGATAGCAATTTATAGTCACAGACATGTTTAATGTCAATTATGATGTTCAAATGGGGTCAGTGGCATGGAACACATTCTCGTGTCTCCCCGTGGACAGTGGCCAGTCCCAAAGTGGTTGGTCCTCACACCAGAGACTCCAGAACCACATGCCGACAGGACGGCATGCATGCACTTACCCACATGCTATCTGTCCCCGTGACACCCAGAAAGGTGGGGCAGAGCCAGGAGTGAGGATGGCAGGACAGTGCCCGCCCTGCTTACCCCCTCCTTCCCGGTTGGGTGCAGCCAGAAGCTGCGTCTTCGCCAGGGTCTGAGAGGAGAACACAGTGATCTCCATCCGCACCCCCAGGCTCTCCACCCTGGGCTCCAGGTGGCTCAGGGGGCTTTGTGGGCTGGGGATTACCTGAGCACACGGCACGTGGAGAGCCCTGTTTCCATGGAGCCACTAGACGAAGAGCGTGTCAGCAGTTATCTCTGACTTAAAGTCAGGTTTCTCAAGGGCTCTGAATAGGGCCTCCAGCAATCTAATTGATCATTTGGAGACACTGAGTCGTAACATCATCATGCATTCCGTGTAGTGCAGGTTAACCCGCTGGATCAGGTCATCCGAGGTCCAGGGAGGCAGCTCAGTCTAGTTAATTTCCCTTTGTTCCTCATTAAGTGACTGCTTTTTGCCTTTACAGTTGCTGATTATTGACGGACAGCAGCTGAGGTCTGACCCCGCTGCTGTGATGGATGGCGTCCAGAAGTTTCTGGGAGTGACACCACGTTACAACTACTCGGAAGCACTGACGTGAGTCTGCCTCATGCTCCCGGCTCGCCAGTCATTTGCCCTCATAAGCGATCCTGGGGTGGGGAAGCGCAGATGGGCCTGTGCCATTAACACGAGAGACGCTTTTACACCTCATTATGCCCCTCAAGAGCCCTCAAGGGAGCATCCTGCTTATCCATGGAATGTCTGCCTTTTTGTGAGCTCTTCCCAGGAAAGTTCAGTTAAGTCCACTTTTTCCATCCCCAGGAGTAGAGGCTGTGAAGGCGAAAGGTTAGTCTCTCCTCTGCAGGGTCTAAGGGGCAGGAACAGAGCCCCAATGGCACTACGAGTTCCATCACAGTGGGCAGATTTCTTTTTTCTTGTTTTAAATATTTCTGTTGAGAGGAAGGGAGAGGGAGAGAGAGAGAAACATCAATGATGAGAGAGAATCTTGGATTGGCTGCCTCCTGCATGCCCCACACTGGGGATGGAACCTGCAAACTGGGCATGTGTCTTGACCGGAATTGAACTGTGACCTCCTGGTTCTTACCAGTAGGTTGACACTCAACCACTGATCCACACCTGCCAAGTGGGTTTTGTGTTTACTCTGTATTCATTAAATGAGGTAACCAGATCAGAGAGAATTATGTCTTATGTCCAATGATCAGTTGCTGCATGACGGGTCATTTCTAAGCCTGCCAGTATGGAGCCACGGTCACGTTATTGGCTTGTGGATTCTGTGGGCTGGGAATAGAAATAGCTTGTCTCTGCTCATCATACCTGGGGCCACCGTTGGGAAGACATGGATGTCTGAATATGACCTGACTGGGGACTAGCATCTACTTTTTCATTGTATAGGTTGCTCACCTCCTTGGTTAAATGCAGTCCTAAGTATTTTATTCTTTCAGATGCAATAATGAATGGGTTTGTTTCCTTGATCTCTTTCCAATGGTTTGTGTATAGAAATGCCACATATTTCCAAATATTAACATTGTATCCTGCAGTGTCCCTGTGTCATTGATTGGTTCTCAGTGTTTTGGTAAAGTTGTGTGGACTTTGAGGGTTGAACCATCCTTGTCTCCCAGAACTGAGTCTCACTTGATCCTGGTGTGGGATTGATCCTATTCATGTCTTGTTGGATTTGTTGGGAATTTCTGCATCTGCATTCTCTAGGGACACAGGCCTATAATTCTGTTTCTCTGTGTCCTTGCGTGGTTTGAGGTTGGGATCATGTGGCCCTTATGAAATAAGCAAGCTCTCTCTCCTCTGTGATGTTTCCGAAGAGTTTGAGAGGGATTGGGATCTTCTTTGGTAGAATTGGCCAGGAAAGCTGTCTGGTTCCGGGACCCTTACACTGTGAACATCATTCCACTTGTTGTCCCCAAGGTCCCTTCAGGTCTCTTTACTTTTTTGAAGTTTATTTTAATTTGCTGCTCTGGGGAGTTCCATTGCTCTGTCTCCCAGCTCATTGACACATTCCTCTACTTCCCTATCTGCAGGCCGCCCTCCAGTCTCAGGCCGGTGGCCCAGGTGTGTTGTCTGTCCCCAGCCAGAGTGTCTGCCTGTCCTCCCACTGGTGGAGGCTCTTCCCCACAGGACCCCCACAGAGGGAGTTATCCCGCGACCCCCAGAGGAGGTGACTCAGGACCTTTGCCACCTTGAACCTGACTTTTCCTCCGTGTCCTCACTCACATCTCTGTCTGGTGGATGGGGATGTATCAGAGGCCAAGTTCAGCAGGAGGACTCACAGGGCTTTCTCTCCATGCTGGCTGGGCTCTGAGGGTGGATAGCGCATCAGCGGAGTGCTCCCAGACAGGCAGGGCTCCTGGGGCTTGCCCGCAGGTCACACAGTGCCACTGATGTCATGCTCTGTTGATTACACCCCAGTCACCATAGCCAGCCCAAGTCCATGGGGGGAAGAGGAGCCCAAGTCCATGGAGGGAGGGGAACCCAAGTCCACAAGGGGTGGAGGAGTCTCCTGCTCAAAGGGATATGGTTGGAGAGGCCTCACTCTAGTCATCTTAGGAAATAAAACTCTGTCCCTGTGTAATTAAAAGTAGAAAATGTAAACGAGACAAACACAAATAAAACCTGCTGAAGCCAGCGCACACTGCAGGGTAAAGGAGGGCACTGGCCTCTCTCCCAGGCCGAGAGGAAGCCTAGTCAGTTAGACTGACGTCTAATGAGCCTGATCACATAGTCCCCGGTCCCTGGCAGCTGCTTATCACTTAGTGATAGAGGGTCATGGGCAGATGGAGAAGCAGTAATGAGGTCGGGTGGCTCCTTGTCTCAGGAGCAGCCCTAAGGAGCCACCACAATGGGCAGCGCTCCCCCAGGGCCCCAACACCCCTGACCCATGGTGCATCATGGCTCTGGGTGAGGCTGGCCTCCACCTCCCAGCAGCGCTTGAGGAAATGCTTTCGTCCTATACACTACAAGCTGAGCGTTCTGGAAGCTTGCCAAGTCCTCCCGGGAAGGGAGAGGGCAGACAAGCAGAGAGCAGGTGGTTTCTGACGTGCTCAGCCATCCGAAACATCAACAACTGCCTCGATGCTCCAGGCAATGGGAAGACGTGGATAGCAACTGCCTCACGTCCTAAAAGCTGTCCAGCCATCGTCTGAGAAGGCCTCGTGTCTTCATCTCACAGCTCTGTGCACAGTGAACAGAGCTGTCACCCCGAGACGAATTTGGAAGAATACTGTAAGTTTTTACAGTTCAAAAGGTTTATATCTTTTAAGGAGAGGATTAAGAGTGTAAAAGACACCCGGCCAGACACATTAGTCCTGTCACCCCGAGAGAATAAACGCCCCTCAGCTGTGGGCGGCAGGGTGCTGGCGATGCAGTCAGTGAAACCAGGACAGCAGAGCACTGAGGACTTCAGGGAATAACAGCCCATCTGAAGAGGCCCAGCGGGCTTCCAGGGGTTCTCCCTCCTCAGGTGGCTGAGCTCTCTCTGAAGCTGCTGTGGGGAGCAAGGGACCGGCACAACTGAAAGCAGCGCCTACATACACTTGGCTCCCTTGCCAGAGCTGAATTTCGTCTTAACGTGGTTAACCCTTATCACCCTGAGCAGCAGTGCTGTTGAGGCACCATGAGGCCACTTCCCATCTCGTCCTGTGCAGCCGGCTGAATTGTCATTGTCGCCCCGATTGGGAAATTAACGAAAACTCAACTGGCGGCAGGACTGTGATGGGAAGGAGTGGATTGAAAAGCCCAGGTCAAAAACGGCTCTGCCTTCCTGTACCCATTTGACCCTCGATGTATTTAATTCTAATTGATAACATGGACATGGGCAGCCTGGACCGCAAGGGCCCTGTCTCTGATAACAGGCTGGGCAGGGGACTGGGAAGCTCACGTGTGCAGAGGTGAGCAGCAGGCATGGGTATCTTGGCACAGGCCCAGGGCAGCGAAAGATTCCGCGGCAAATTAACTTTGCATCCCAGGCAATTACACTCCATCCTCTAAAACATCTGCTGAGCAGCAGGACAGCACGTCTTCTCTGTGTTCGGTGCGCGCCTCAGGTTCCGAGCGATGCAGTTAGCATGCTTCTCCTCATCGGCTCACGCTTTCATTTTTTCTGCCTTGTTAGTCCTAAGCAGAAATTCTCCTTTTCGTTTGCTTCCATTTGGAGTTTAAACAAATGAGTGGGGACACACCTCATTTCTCGTGTCACTTCCTGCAGCTCTGGGAGCAAAGCAAGTTAGAAACCTGGGGTCCTAGGGACCTGAGCCACCTGTTGGGATCACCTGCTTCAACAGAAGAGAGATTCTCCAAACGCCCCCTTACCCTTACCCGGCTCACTGTCCCCAAACATAACACATTGCATTTTACACTTTTTAAATGCATTTTTATTGATTTCAGAGAGGAAGGGAGAGGGAGAGAGAGAGAAACATCAGTGATGAGACAGGATCATGGATCGGCTGCCTCCTCTACGCCCCACATTGGGGATCAAGCCCGCAACCTGGGCATGTGCCCTGATGGGAATCTAACTGAGACCTCTTATTTCATAGGTTGATACTCAACCACTGAGCCATGCTGGCCGGGTGTCTTTTACACTCTTAATCATCTCCTTAAAAGATATAAACCTTTTGAACTGTAAAAACTTACAGTATTCTTCCAAATTAGTGTTTCATTCATGTTTGTATTCACAGAATTTTATTTCTATTACATTAAGTCATTTTAATATACAGGGTGGGGCAAAAGTCGGTTTACAATTGCTTGTATGGAAAAGAATACAGTGATTAATAGGTAATAATACAAGAATAAACTGTGTTTGCAGTACTCACAACTGTAGCTCTACTTTTGCCTCCCCTAAATACCATGGAATGATTTCAGAGACATTGCTTTTCTTGGGCAGAGAATCCTGGTGAGGATGCACATTCTGAAGGTCCTCCATCATGGGCTGTAGTCTTGATGATTAGGCCTTGATCTTTTATTGGTTAATAAGGAAAGCATGGAATTAATAACTTTAACATAAAATTGGACTAAAGATGCATGTGTTTTTCCATGACAGTACAAATATGCTAAAGTAGATACAATCCACCTCATTTCTCAAACATCTCCCATCTCGAACAGTTCGGTGCTCGACCAAGTTGTTCACAGAAAAAAATTGTCTCAGTTGTCAACCACATCTTTCTTTTTTGACCTGATAACCCTCCAAGTTTATGCCTCAGCCGGCAAAAAGTATGGCCCCAGTTAGCAAAGGAGAGAGTGCCTTTGTTGCTGGTGATGAGCACAGTTTTAAAACTTGAAGAGACCTCGGGAGTGATGATGGTGTGAAGGTGTGAATGAGCTCACACAACAGCAATCATAGGCACTTGAGGATGTAGAAAGACTGGTGTTGATTTGGGTGAGAAGCCCTTAGGCAGCAATTGCTTTTGGGGGCAGTGATACAGGAAAATTCCTGTGAAGCCACTAGGGGTGGTCTGATAAGTTTCAGAAGAGAAGTGTTTATTTATAAATTAACCAGCCCATTAGGCAAGCACTGTGTGTAAGAGAGGTTAACATGGGATCAGGTGGGGATCTGGGATGGATTAATTCCATTTACAGTCTTTCTAAGGGAGAAATTATTCCGTTTTTGAACAAATTGCTTCTCAAACAGCCTTCCAGAGCGAATTTAGTTCCAGAAATGAAACGAGGTCCACTGTAATAACATGGTGTTATTACTTGATTTCATTAAACTCTCAGGTCAACTCACTATGTGTAGGTGCGAGTTACACACCTGTGCACCCTGGGCTACCGAGTGCTCTGTCCCCGTGGGAGTCTTGTGTACCGATACCATGTCATTTGTAATCACTCTCCCTGATCACATCCACGTGTGGTATTTTGTAGGTTTGACCCCCAAAAGGGCTTTTGGTGCCAACTGCTGGAAGGAGGGAAGACCAAATGCCTTGGAAAAAGCAAAGGCCGGAAGTACCCACCCATGGACCCCCAGGTAGGTCTCCCTGGTTTTAGAATCATGGGGTGCAGCCACTCACACACCATCCCAGGAGTGAGGACAGACATGTTCACTGGACAGGAACCCCTCCAGACGTGTGAAGCTTACACAGGTTACATCTGTGAGCATACACTTACTAGTACATAGTAAATGCATGCCCAGTGCCTGTTCTGTGCATGGGCTGAGCTAACTATGGAGGTCCCCACCGAGACAGGAGGGTTCTCCCTGCCAACGGGCAGTGCTGGCCCCGGCTCACTCCACACAGTCCACTGCAGCAGCCCCGCCCCCTCAGAGGCCGTGCCAGCCCCCAGGGCTCACCTGTGCTTCTGACCCACCAGCTGTAAGTACCCATGCAGCTCCCAGAACCCAGAGAAACACATGGCTCACCCGTTTATTATCCGAGGATGTCACCCAGGAGAGAGGAACACAGGGGCACTTGGGGAGTGGCAGGGCATCCAAGCCTCAGGATGCCCTCTCTCCCCACATCTCCTCGCTTCACCACTTGGAGCTCACTGGTCCCTCCTATTGGGTGTTAGTGATGGCTTCCTTACAGGCAGGACTAAGGACCTCCCTGGCCTAGGTATCTATGCCACCTCACCCCTCTCTCCTCACAGGGATCGGGGTGGGGCTTGAGTTCCTACATCCTGTGCATGCAGGTTCTCCCAGCAACCATCCTTGGTGAGGTTTGCACGCCACCTCATCACCTGACAGAAGACATGGGCACTCTCACCTGGGATGTTCTGTTTTAGGAGCTCTGAGTCGGAGCTGCAACAGAGAGCATGTGTCTATTTCTTATTCTGCCAGGATATCAGATAGGATACAACAATCATGGACCAGGTTGAGGGGGGTGAGCTATTATGGCCCCTGTCTGTGATAATACACGGGGAGAGGGACCCTCTACAGGAGGAAGGGGAGTCTCTGGGTGGAGGGCTGGCTGCTCTGAGGAGGCTCAGGGATTGGGAAGCAGCAAGCCTCCGGAGCAGAGACTCTGAGCATCCCTCCCAGGCAAGGCAGGCAAGGAAGGGATGGAGTGATGCAGGCGTTACTATGGAAACAAAGAGACCAGGAGATCCTAAAACTAGAACCTTGAACTTGAGAATGTCAGTGGGCTTCTGAAATAAATTTAACCTGCAAGACTTCATTGTAACATTCCGACTTCTACAAGTGGCTGATCCCGACTTGAAGGGTGTGCCATCGGTGTCCAGGGAGGACATGTGAGGAAGCACCTGGTTCGTGTGCGCCCAGAGTGTGGTTATTCCGAATCCACTCTCTCAGCGCACTCAGGGGGTGCTTGGGGAGTTTGTATGAAGAAAGAGATTCATTTGTGGTAAATTACTGGGACAGGCTTATGAGGGAGGGTGTGACTTTGAGCGGAATGGTAACGAGGCTGTTGGTGCCTGCACTTAGGTGGGGTCGTTCCTCCCTGCCCTTCCGCCAGGGATGCAGAGCTCCCCGATTATAGGGTGAGGCAGGTGGCGCCTGGATAGGAACCCAAGGGTAAACTTGCTGTTTTCCAGAAATAAAAGAAAGCATAAGCGAGACCATGGTCTGTTGGGTAGCCCTGGTGTGCACCCCCCCCCCCCATCTGTGATGGCCCTTGGCTGATGAGGAACAAGGACTTGGAGACGCGGCCCACGCGGTCCCCGTGAGGAGACCTGGCATCGTTTGAAGTAGAAAGTTCTTGATGATTTTTTGAAAATCTATCTTGGTCCCCAAAAAAAGATAGGAACTTTTTTTGTAACATCACAAGAGATTTATTTAAACATGTATTTTCGTGTTTAGGATTTTTTATTTTTATGCCATGGCTCAGTGTTACAGAGAGTGACCACATCCCACAGAAGTATTTGTGTTTGTCCAGCGAGGTCTGTGGAGTTGGTACCAGACCTGTCCCATCCCTGGCTCCTCTAGCATCAGAGGACCCCCCTCAGTCTCTCCCCAGTGCACATCACCCATCCCGCCCTAAACAGGGCACTTGGTGAATGAGACGCAGCGAGCTCACCTGGACCTGGTCTCATTTTCAGCTACGCGTCCACCAGATGTTTTTGTAACCAGATAACCAAGGGGTTGGGCCTTTAACTCCTGAGCCAATTCAGCAGAGCAGGGTTGGATGCTATGTGAGCACTTATTCCAGTCCTGCCGGCAGCAGGGGGAGCAGCAGGTCACCCATAGACATCTGCTCTGACCACCCCTGCCCCCATAGCTGGCTGCTTATCTTGGATAGAAGGACAAAGATTACATGGGGAAGCAGGAGTTACAGGCATGGGGAAGTAACAGGGATGACCTTACAGGTTACATGTCATGTGGCTGGGTGAAGGGTCACAGAGGGCGGTCACCTTGGGGCACCCAGGACCAGACTGCAGGCATAGGGGTTGGGGCTGTAAAGAGCAGGTGCCTTCGGGACTAGAAGGTCTCAGCCCCAAGTCTGGAGTCTTTCCAGCATGATGGGCACTTCTCAGAAGGAGGATGGTGGACAACTCCCCGCCAGGCGAAGAGGTGCTTCCTACTTAGAACAGAGCCGCTGCAGGTGACAGAGAGGGACACATAGTTCTGGTCATTGCAGCTGGCCTCATATTCTAGTTCTACCCCGAACATTTTTAAAGGTGAAAATGAGTGACATCCGAGGAGATGCACAGAGACACATCTTTGCAGCCGCCTGACTGCCACAACCCTTCAAGGAACAGGTCGTGGGATCTCTTCTCTTGACAGGATGGCGTGCTCAGCCTCCTCTCTCCCTTTGCCCCCCAGGCCAGAGCCTTCCTGTCCAGCTACTACCGGGACCACAACGTGGAGCTCTCCAAGCTACTGCACCGGCTCGGGCAGCCCCTGCCGGCCTGGCTGCGCCAAGAGCTGCAGAAGGCCAGGTAGCCCCCATGGCAAGACCACAGCACTGCCCGCTGCCCGGAGCAGGACGCCAGCCCACCACAGCCCCTCAGCACATGCGTGCCCCTGGGAGGGACTGTGGCTAAGCCCCTGCTGTCCTCTCCCTAAGTGAAACCTATATATGCACGCTTCGAAGTTACTGACGCCAGCCTGTGCTAGCTTCAGGGAGACGCTGAGGCTGTGGCATTTTCTAGTTTCTGGGTGGGAATTCCAGCACAGCCCATGCCTCTGTTCACCGCAGCTTCAGGAACTCAGTGACTCAGAGGCCTGACTCTGGGCGAGGGACAAGTTAGAGTCCTGGGCGGGAGACAAGAGCGAGGCTGCTATGAGCCGGGTCTGAGTGAAGGGCTCTGCTTTCCCCTTGTGCTTTGTTGTGAGAGAGGCTGGGTGGCCTTCCCCTGCAATGAGAAGCTGTCACTCAGTGTGTGAGCCCTGTCCCTCCTCCATCAGTGCCCATGGCTTGCTGACCATGTAAAGCTGGATCCTCCATGTCTGCCTGTCCTCCTCTGAGGACGGACTGGCTGCAGTGCCCTCAATGGCGGGAGAAGATGACCCAGCACACGGCATCCCCGGGAGTCATGGGTCCCCAACCCTCATCCAAGATTCGGGAAACGCAATGAGACTGCAGACTCGGAGCTCTCAGTGGTTCGTGTGAGCATCTCCATGTGGTGCAAGCGATCGGTGCTGTCAGCCCAGGCAGCCTGCCTGGGCGGACGGGGTGGGTCTCTGGATTCGGTATACCACGGGAACAGGACACACAGAAAAGCGGAGGGATGAATGCAGCATGCTGTCGGGTCCAGGAGGCCTCGCACGTTGCCTGTGGACGTGTGGGCTTGCTGTGCGCCCATGCAGGCGCTGTGCACAGGGCATGTCCTTACAACCTGTTTAAAATATATACTGTGCTGAAACTTACCTCTCCCGTCAGCTTCTTAACCTAAATGCTCTGCTCTCCCGCGTCACCCACACGGATGTCTGGAAAGGGGGTCCTTCCTGTGGCATGGCAGGTGCCTCTCCGTGTGGAGGGCGGGCTCGGTCCGTGGGATTTGGGTCCTGTTTTGTCACTGAAGGTGTGTGGCAGCCTTTCATCTCTCAGTGATACATTAAGGTGACATTTCAGCAGAACGCATGTCACACGGCTCCACTTGGACCACCTGCCCATCCTGCCTCCCTGGGATTGTCCTTGGGCTGAAATAATAGATTGTTCCCTATAATCTGAGAAACTGTGCTTCACAGTTTTTGTTTATTTGTGCTTTATTTAAGTGGGCGATTCAAATCAGATCTAAAAGAGAATCAAGGATTTCTTTTTTATTTCAGAATTCATTCAGATGCTCCTTCCTGATCTTCCCACAGCAGCCAGAGGCTCTTGATATCATGCACCCCTCCCCCCCAAAAAAGAGAAAGAAATGTAAGGTTTCCCTTGAGCACTATGAACAGAAATTGCCTACTTTCCTTTGTTGCCCCTTTGTCCTCTGAGAGACTCCAGGTCTCAGCCTGGCCACTGGGGGAGCAGGTGCCAGCAGTGCCTGGATGCCCGCAGACCAGGGAGATTGTGGGCCAAGAGCCAACACTGCATTGGTTGGTTCACTGGCTCCTCCAGTTTATAGTCTAACTAGAATCCTGGTGCACAAATTAGTGCACAGGTGGGGTCCCTTGCAGGGAAGGACTGCAGGAGGTTGGCCAGCCCGGGAGGTTTACTATGAGAGTGCACTGACTATATCAGGGGGCAGCTCCTATGTTAATTGTCTGCCCCCTAGTGGACAGTGCACAGCTTAGCCACTGGTCAACTGGTCATTTGGTCATTATGTTGCTTAGGATTTTATATATATACAGATTTCTTTCTTTCTGGAGCTAGAAATTAAGGTTATTGTTGTTTTGTTTTTTTCCAAATGGGATATCACATATATTTATAGAAGACAGGAGATATTTTTCATATTAAGTGACATTCACCTAACTCAAAGCACAGTTCATCACCAGATTGTTTAAAAATAAAACTCATTTTACACACTTTTTCATTTTTTTCTAAATGATGTAGAGTATCATTCACCTACCTAAGATATCTGAGAGTGAAATTCCCCCAAATCTAAACAGTCCATTTCCATGGTTCATTTCATTCAGCACACACATTCCTCTTATTCAGGTTGATGACAGAGACCACAAAATAAAGTCTAACTGTATAATTTTCTTCATCTCAGTAAACTTCTTAGGGAGGCCTTGGGCCAGAGAAAATTATGATACATAAGGAAATTTTCAGAATGTTTTGATTTTTCCATTTTTGCTCACTGGCCACTTCAGAATTACAGACACAATGTTTAATATATGCAATTCTTTGAAATTTTAAATAAATTCTAGCCCTAGCCAGTTTGGCTCAGTGGAAAGAACGTTGGCCTGCAGACTGAAGGGTTCCGAGTTCGATTCTGGTCAAGGGCACATGCTTCTCTCTCATCATTAACGTTTCAATTTCTCTTTCCCTCTCCCTTCCTCTCTGACATCAATAAAAAAAATACTTTAAAAATAAAATAAAATAAATAACTTCTGTTTCATGGTCTGCAGTGACGTGCTTTTTAAACTTGCGAACAGCTTTCTCAAACCTTTAAGCAAGCTGGGGCCGTCTCCCTTTCCCTTCTTTGTTCCTGTTGTCTAACTCACAAATACAGCCACTGATTCCTTCTACAGGCAGTGACAGAATTTCATGAATAGTATCATAATATAGTAGATGTTTGTCCAACAGCAGTTTCTAAAAATTATCTTACAGCCCTGGCAGGTGTGGCTCAGGGGTTGAAATGTCAGCTCACACACTGAAGGGACTTGGGTTTGATTCCTGGTCAAGGCATATACCTGGGTCACAGGGTCAGTCCCTGGCCCCAGTTGGGTCCTGTGTGGAAGGCAACCAACCAACAATCAATATGTTTCTCTCACATCGATCTCCCTCTCTCTCTCTCTCTCTCTCTCTCTCTCTCTCCTCCCTCTCGCTCTGCTTCTTCCCTCCAACTCTCTCTGAAAAAATGCCCCAGGTGAGGATTAACAAGAACGAAAAATGATGTCACAAATTGCACTCAGAACCACATTTTGTTTGTATTAAAACAATGGCCCAAAGAAAATTAATTGGGCAGCAAAGAGGCGTGCTGGGAGACAAACATACTCCTAAAATAATGGAAACATCCAGAGCTCTTTGTCCAAGAACCTGTGCTCGCCTGGGTTTCCCCAAATGCACATGTATAAACCCGTAGCTGTCAGGCTTCTCTCTCACAGGTTACCAGGATGTCACCTGATCTGCTTGCTCACCATGAGTAATGACTTTTTTAAATGACACACAGTGTTTTCTGGAATGCTGTCCTAAAAGCCTGCCTGTGGCGGCTGCTGGTTACAGAAGGTGTCCATCACCACCATGCTGGCCTGTGATTTCACCGAGAAAACGCCTCGTCTGCATGTGGACAGCAGACATCTTGAGGGTAGGAGCTCAGCTCAGGGACACGGCTGTGCACTTAGGTTCACAAACAAGAGTGAGTGTTTGCAGGGGGCTGTAAAGGGGCAGCAGGAAGGGCTGCATCACTGCAGCTATGGGATAAAGGTCTGGGTCTCTCTTCAGAATAAAAGCTGCCACAAACGTGACCGCTAGAGGCCTGGCTCTCTCCTCCACCGCCCAGAGCTTCACCTTGTTCACTGTGCACACACTCAATCACAGCCACACTGAGCGTCACCAGGAGGGCATGCAGGGGGCTGGGCTTCACGGCTCGGCCTCTCGCCTGCTGTGGGCCGCAGACAGTGGGTGGGATTTGCAGGGTCACTGCACCCTTTTCTATACAATAGAGATGGTAAAGTGTCACTCATGAGGTGATTGCAACGAGGATATATTTAAATAGCCCAGCCTGCCGCATGTGGCTCCATGGTTGAGTGTCTACCTATGAACTAGGAGGTCACACTTTGATTCCGGTCAGGGCACATGCCCAGGTTGCAGCCTCCATCCCCAGTGCAGGGTGTTCAGAAGGCAGCTGGTCAATAATTCCCTTTTATCATTGATGATTCTGTCTCTCTCTCCCTCTCCCTTCTGCTCTGACATCAGTAAAATACATTTAAAAGTAAATAAATAAATAAAAATAGCTCAGCCCAGTGCCTGATGCAGTCGAGTAGCTGGCTCATGTGCTATGAGTAACAATGTATAACACTCACACCACTCTTTCTTCACAAATCAGGCAGATGTTTCTCCTCCCTTTAATAGTAAAACCTATGGAATGTGTGTCTTAAACATGAACTACTGTATTTGGTCAAAACGGGAACCCGTCCTCCTCGTCACCACCCTGAAGTAAACGTGTGCTCCCTGCTGTGGCCCTGACCACAGAAGCTGGGCCTGCTCTCCAGCGAGGTCTCCTCCCTCCTCCAGCCTGCATCTGCCTGTCCATTCACAGACCATCCTGTGCACTGTCACTCCCTCGTCTCTGTGGCACTCTCTCCAACTCCTCACCCCAACTGGTTCCACGGGGACTCCGGGGTTAGGGGTACAACTCCCTCAATCAAAGGAAAGTCACCACATGCAAGGAACCCCTGTGTCTGATAAGGAATAAAGACCAAACCATGTGTGAGAACCCCAAGAACATGCCTCCCAGGTCCTCAGTCTCTCTGCCTCACCAGCCCCCAGGAAGCTCCCTCCCAGAGAAGCATTTACTCCATCCAGCAGAGCCCCTCCTCCTTTCCCCGCTGAGAGCAAGCACCGTTTCTCGTGCACGGGTCACTACAATGTACACAAGAGCAGGCTTGAAATAACACATTTACAGAAGTAATTAATTTCTATTCAAAAACTGTGGCTGTTCCTCCTATGTCTAAAACCGTATACAATACCAACGGCTGGCACACCCTGGGACATGGTGAAACTCGTTGAAGTGTACTGGCAACACCGTTTATTTAGCTCATGTCCCCAGGCTTGCCTTCACTCCACACTCAGCCCTAGAAAATGTGCCCATTGCTCAGGCTGGCAGAATGGCGCCTTCAGCCCGTGTTTCTGCCCGGAACCATCCGGCATACCCCACGCATGGCCTGCCTACCTAAGCTCAGCCCCGACGCCTGCTGCCCACCCCCAAGCAGTCAGACGGAGGGTCTGCTCTCCCTCGAACCCCTGTCCTATTCCGAACCTCACCCCAGGTCCAGCACTCCGTCCTTCCAGAGCACCAGGCCTACACCAGCCCATGCTGCCCCTGCGTGTCTGCGCTCCACGGTGCTCTGAGGGAAATACCCAGGGGACCCAAGGGCAATGTGAAGTTTTCTGGCCACTGCTTTAGAAGGTGATGAGAAGACAGGGTTGAATTTAATGTTTATTGGCTGCACTCTCTCCCAAAATGAGTTCCATTTGTGAACAGTAAAGATCACAGATGGATCTTGGCATTTGTGCTCATGCGGGTATGTCTCACTCTAACCACCCGAGCACCCCTCCCCCAGCCTGGCACGCTCATCTGCCTGTCATCACCGCATCTCACGTAAGAACGGAGAGAGCCCTACCCACAGGACTAGACACTACCCCCACCCCCCAACACATGGGACCCCACACAGCCCTGGGCCCCCTAGACCACCCGGGAAGGGTGAGCGCAGGGCCAGGGGTCAGGGTCCACAGCACCATAGAGGTTGCCGATTCTCACTCAGCATGTGACGAGCTCGTGCGAGGACCCAGGGCTAATGCCCAGAGAGAAGTGAAGACTGTCCATCAAATGGATAGGGGCCCCTTCTCAAGAGCAGAACTGGCAACAGAGGTGTTTTGAGTCTCCCCATTCTACAGAAGCCACGGCTACACAGACATCAGGCCTCACTTCCCAGGCTTGCAGTGCATCTGCCCCGCGGACCTCATGATCTCTATGGACTCTGTCTCAGCTCTGAACTGGAGGGTCCACGTCTTGCTGTACTTCACACTCCTAGCCTGACCAGCGGCCTGTACACATTGTAAACAGAAACTCAAACCCTTTGCACGTCCCAGGCCCAATAGGAGACGAACATGCTAACACTCTGGACAACTCAGAGACAATAGGAAACGTGCTCATTCTGTGCATGTCCCAGGCCCAGTAGGAGATGGATGTGCTCACCCTCTGCATGTGTCATACACAATAGGAGATGGACATCCTCACCCTCTGGATGCCCCAGATCCAATAGCAGACAGATGTGCTCACCCTCTGGATGTACTAGGCCCAATAGGAGTGAATGTGCTCACCCTCTGCACCTCCCACACCCAATAAGAGATGGATGTGCTCACCATCGGGACATCTCAGACCCAATAGGAGATTGACGTGCTAACCCTCTGTGCATCCCAGGCCTAATTGGAGATTGACATGCTCACCCTCCAGACGTTTCAGACCCAATAGGAGATGGACCTGCTCACCTTCTGCATGTCCCAGACCTAATAGCAGACGAATGTGCTAACCCTCTGGATGTCTCAGACACAATTTGAGATGGACATGCTCACCCTCAGGACAGCCCAGGCCCAATAGGAGATGGATGTGTTCACCCTCTGGATATCTCAGGTCCAATAGGAGACGGACCTGCTCACTCTCTGGACACTCCAGGCCCGAAATTAAATGGACATGCTCATTCCTTGGATGCCCCAGACAAATAAAAGATGGACGTGCTCACCTTCTGGACATCTCAGAACCAATAACGATCTCACAGACCCAAAAGGTGATGGACGTACTCACCCTCTGGATGCCCCTGGCCCAAAAGGATATTGACATGCTCACCCTCCTGACATCTCAGACTCAATAGGAGATAGACGTGCTCACCCTATGCATGTCCCAGACCCCAACAGGAGGTGGATATGCTCACCATCTGCACATTTCACACACAATAGGAGACTGACGTCCTCACCCTCTGGATGGCCCAGACCCAAAAGGAGATGGACATGCTCACCTTCTGGAAGCCCCAGATCCAATAGGAGACAGATGTGCTCACCCTCTGGATGCACCAGGCCCAATAGGAGATGGACGTGCTCACCTTCTGTACCTTCCACGCCCAATAGGAGATGGACATGCTCACCCTCTGGACATCTCAGACCCAATGAGATTGAAGTGCTCACCCTCTGGACATTCCAGGCCCAAAATGAAATGGACATGCTCACTCTCTGGATGCCCCAGCCCAATAGAATATGGACATGCTCACCCTCTAAATGCCCCAGGCCCAATAGGAGATGGTTGAGTTCACCCTCTGGACCTCACAGTCCCAATAGACTATGGATGTGCTCACCCTCTGCATGTCCCAGGCCCAACAGGATATGGACATGCTCACCCTCTGTACATCTCAGAACCAATAGGAAACGGACGTGCTCACCCTCTGAATATCCCAGGTCCAATAGGAGACGGACATGCTCACTCTCTAGACACTCCAAGACCAAAATGAAATGGACATGCTCACTCTCTGGATGCCCCAGGCCCAATAGAGATGGAGGCATTCACCCCCTAAATGCTCCATGCCCAATAAGAGACGGACAAGCTCACCCTCTGAACCTCACAGACCCAATAGGCAATAGACATGCTCACCCTCTGACATGCCAGGCCCAATGGGAGACAGAAGTGCTCACCCTCTGGATGCCCCAGGCCTAATAGGATATGGACATGCTCACCTCTGCATATCCCAAGCCCAATAAGAGATGGATGTGCTCACTCTGTGGACATCTCAGACCCAATAGCAGATTGACGTGTTCACCCTCTGCACATTCAAGGCCCATTGGAGATTGACATGTTCACCCTCTGGATGTCCCATACCTAATAGGAGTTGAACGTGCTCACTCTCTGGACACCCCAGACCCAATAGGAGATGGACATGCTCACCCTCTGCACATACCAGGCTCAATAGGAGACGGATGTGCTCACCCTCTGGGCAATCCAGGCCCAGAATGAAATGGACATGCTCACTCTTTGGATGATCCAGCCAAAAAGGAGATGGAAATGCTCACCCTCTGGACATCTCAGAAGCAATAGGAGATGAATGTGCTCACCCTCTGCACATCCAGGCTCACTAGGAGATGGACACTCCAGGCTAAAAATGAAATGGATGGGCTCACTCTCTGGTCAACCCAGGCCCATTGGGAGATGGACGTGCTCACCCTCTGGAAGCCCCAGGCCCAATAGCAGATGGACTTGCTCACCTTCTGGATGCCCCAGACCAATAGGAGACAGACATGCTCACCTCTGCATATCCCAAGCCCAATAAGAGATGGATGTGCTCACTCTGTGGACATCTCAGACCCAATAGCAGATTGACGTGTTCACCCTCTGCATATCCAAGGCCCATTGGAGATTGACATGTTCACCCTCTGGATGTCTCAGGCCCAATAGGAGATGGACATGCTCATCCTCTGGACGCCCTAGGCCCAATAGGATATGGACGTGCTCACAATCTGGACATCCCAGGCCCAATAGGAGATGAACATGCTCACCCTCTGCACATACCAGACTCAATAGGAGACAGACTTGCTCAAACTCTGGATGCCCAGCCCAATAGGAGATGGATGTGCTCACCCTCTGCACATCCCAAGCCCATTAGAAGAATGATGTGCTCACCCTCTGGGCAATCCAAGCCCAGAATGAAATGGACATGCTCACTCTCTGGGTGTTCCAGCCAAAAAAGAGATGGACGTGCTCACCCTCTGGACATCTCAGAAGCTATAGAAGATGAATGTTCTCACTCTCTGCACATCCAGGCTCAATAGGAGATGGATGTGCTCACTTGCTGGACACTCCAGGCCCAAAATGAAATGGATGTGCTCACTCTTGGACACTCCAGGCCCAATAGGAGACAGATATGCTCACCCTCTGGACGCCCCAAGCCCAATATGACATGGACATACTCACCCTCTGGATGCCCCAGGTGATGTATGTGCTCACCCTCTGCAATTCCCAGTCCAATAGGAGGTGGACGTGCTCACCCTCTGGATGCTCCTGACCCAATAGGAGATGGACACTTTCACCCTCTGGAAGCCCCAGGCCCTATAGAAGACGGACATGCCCACCGTCTGGACATGCCAGGCCCAATATCAGATGGATGTGCTCACTCTCTGGACACTCCAGGCCCAATAGGAGACGGGCATGCTCACCCTCTAGATGTCCCAGGCCCAATAGCAGATGGACTTGCTCACCTTCTGGACGCCCCAGGTCCAATAAGAGATGGACATGGTTAACCCCTGGATGTCCCAGGCCCAAAATGAAATGGACATGCTCAACTTCTGGATGCCCCAGGTCCAATAGAAGATGAACATGCTCACCCTCTGATGCCCCCGATCCAATAGATGTACATGCTCACCCTCTGCACATCCCACACTCAATGGAGATGCTCACCCTCTAGACGCCTCAGGCCCAATAGGAGATAGATGTGCTCACACTCTGGACATCTCACACCCTTTAGGAGATTGACATGCTCACCCACTGCATATCCCAGACCTAATACCAGATGAACCTGTTCACTTTCAGGATGTCCCAGGGCCAATAAGAGATGGACATGCTCCCAAACCCAATAGGTGATGGACGTGCTCACACTCTGCATGTTTCAGGCCCAATTGGAGATGTACATGTATATCCTCTGGCCACCCCATGCCCAATAGGAGATGGACATGCTAACCTGGCAACATGTCTATAAAGTAGCACACCCCAGGTACCAGCGCAGAATTAGTGCTGTCTCATGCAGCTCTTGCATATTGTTAGGGGAATGATGGTCTGGATTATAGAGTGGGTGGCTTATGTGCAGTTCTCTGCTGAGCAGACAAACCCCTGGATTGACCGTTTCCAGTGAGTGTGGCAAGGAAGGCAATGTGGGGCCACAGGGACTGTGTACCTTTCTCAGGAAGTAAGTCCCCATTTACACACAGGGCAAGGCCCTGTGCTCAGGCTGCCACCTGCAGGATCCATGACCCTGACTCCCCACAAACCTTCTTTTTAAAAATATATCTTTATTAGAGGCCCAGTGCATGAAATTCTTGCACTGTTCTGGGGCCTCGGGGGGAAAGGGGGGTGCCCTCAGCCAGGCCTATGCCCTCTCACAGTCTGGGAGCCCTTGGGGGATGTCCAAATGATGGCTTAGGCCTGCTTCCTGTGTGCCTAAGTCAGCAGTTGGACAGCCTTAGTGCTGCCGTGTAGGTGGGAGAAGCTCCCACCACCAATGCTGTGCTTGCCAGCCATGAGCCTGGCTTCTGGCTGAGTGGCACTCCTCCTGTAGGAGCCCACTGACCACCAGGGGGCAGCTCCTGCATCAAGTGTCTGCCTCTTGGTGATCAGTGCACATCATAGCAACTGGTCATTCTGTCATTTGGTTGGTTTTCATATTAGCCTTTTATTATTGATTTCAGAGAGGAAGGGAGAGGGAGAGAGAGAGAGAGAGAGAGAGAGAGAGAGAGAGAGAGAGAGAGAGAGAGAGAGAGAGAGAAACATAAATGATGAGAGAGAATCATGGATTGGCTGCCTCCTGCACACCCCCTACTGGGGATTGAGCCCACAACCGGGGCATGTGCCCTGACCAGGAATCGAACTGTGACCTCCTAGTTCATAGGTGGATGCTCAACCATTGAGCCACTTTGTCTTGGCTGGTAAAGTATTTTTTATCAAAATCATGATTTGTAGAGATCCACAAATGAAAGGAAACAATAGGCAAGCATACATTCTACTGGGAATATCACTTTTGAAGCTGAAACATATAAAAAATGTTATCTGTTCATAACACTTAAACACATAAAGGGATGTTTCTGCTCATGTTGCCTGTTACTTGCTGGTCTAAGTATGATTAGCAACATTTTGAATTGAAGATAGATTTGTGTATGTTAACACTACTTTACAGGTAATTCCAATTTCATTAAACTAATTAATTTCCATTCATATCAACAAAATCGTTGCATAGATACTATATGCTACATGCATTGGATGGCTTTGTTCAGGGAGAGGTGATGTCAAATATGAACATTCTTTCCCCCGTTTCTGCTGGAGGGAGAGGGGGCCTCCTTGCCACATAATCATGCCCACTAGCCAAAGGATGTTCATTATCTGAATTTCTCCCCTTTATTCCCCACACACTTATAGGGACATTTTTATCAAACATTAAGTTACATAAACTAGGCTATCCACTTCTACTCTATGCCAATATCAGACTTTGTTAATCACTATAGCTCTTAGTTTATATTATTAGAATCATTCTTGATTTTTTTAATCCTCACACAAGGATATTTTTTCATTGATTTTTAGAGAGAGTGTAAGGGAGGGGAGAGACAGAGTCAGAGAAACATCGATGGGAGAGGGATCTACAGCCCAGATATGTGTCCTTGATTGGAATTAAACCTGGGACCCTTCAGTCTGTGGATAGACATTTTATCCACTGAGCAAACAAGCCAGGGTGAATTATTCATATATGTACTAGAGGCCTGGTGCATGAATTCATGCACAAGTGGATCCCTTGGCCTGGCCAGTGATCAAGGCTAATCAGAGACTGATTGGGGCCAGCTGGCCAGCCAGTGGGAGGGACCATGGGCGGTTGGCCAGCCACAGGAGTTTGGCTGTGGGAGTGCACTCACCAACAGGGGACAGCTCCTGCATTAAGCATCTGCCCCCTGATAGTCAGTGCACATCATAGCAACTGGTCAACGGGTCATTCAGTTGAACGGTCCAAATGTTGCTTAGGCTTTTATATATATACTAGTGGCCCGATTCACGAATGAAGATTCATGCAAGAATGGGCGTTTGTTCCCCTGACTGCTGGCACCGCCTTTCTGTTCCGGCCTGGAGCCACCATTCTGCCTTCCCATGCAAGCATCCTGCCCTGTCCCCTATATATGCAAATTAACCCACCATCTTTGTTGGGTTAATTTGCATACTCACTACTGATTGGCTAGTGGGCATCATGAAGGTATGGTCAATTAGCATGTTACTCTTTTATTAGGTAGATATATAGAGAGAAGCCCAGAGCACAAAATTCATACATAGATGTGTGTCCCTCAGCCCAGCCTGCACCCTCTCCAATCTGGGTCCCCTTGAGGGCAGTCACTCATCCCTCTCATAATCCAGGACTGCTGGCTCCCAACTGCTCAGCTGCCTGCCTGCATGATTGCCCCTAACCACTTCTCCCTGCCAGCCTGATCAGCCCCTAACCACTCCCCTGCCAGCCTGATTGATACCTACCTGCTCTCCTGCTGGCCCAATTGCCCCTAACTGTCCTCCCCTGCAGGCCTGGTCACACCTAACTCTCCTCAACTGCTGGCCTGCTTGCCCCCAACTGCCCTCCCCTGCAGGTCTGGTTCCCCCCAACTGCCCTCCCCTATAGGCCTGGTCCCACCCAACTACCCTCCCATGTAGGCCTGGTTCCTCCCAAATGCCCTCTCCTGCTGGCCCAGTCACCCCTAACTGCTCTCCCCCACAGGCCATCTTTTGGCAGCCATCTTGTATTCACATGGGGGTGGCCATCTTGTGCTTTAGAGTGATAGTCAATTTGCATATTACTCATTTATTAAATAGAACTAGAGGCCCAGTGCATAAAATTCGTGCATGAGGAAGGGGTGTCCCCTCAGCTTAGCCTGCAACCTCTCTAATCCAGAACCCCTTGGTTTGGGTACTATAAGATGGTTTTCCCCAAATTTTAATGATTTTGTAGTTAATTTCTTTAGTCGCTTGGATGGAAATTTTCAAAATAGAAAAATTATGCCTGGCCAATGTGGGTCAGTGATTGAGCATGAACCTATTAATCAGGGGATCACAGTTTGATTCCCAGTCTGGGCATGTGCCCAGGTTGGGGGCTCAATTCCCAGTAAGGGCAGCCCAACAGTTATGTTTATCTCTCATGGAAGTTTCTCTCTCTCTCTCTCTCTCTCTCTCTCTCTCTCTCTCTCTCTCTCCTCTCTGAAATAAAAAATATATATATATTTTAAAAACAAAATAAAAAAATTATGATAATTTTATCTCTTCCCCCTTAGGGTCATATATCATTTTTTAATTGTATAGTTAAGAATTTCAAAAAGTTTGAGCATAGTATTTTAAATTTCTAAAACACAGTTGATGTAAGTAACTTAAGGTTCTTCTGGGCTCCTCCCTCAGTGTCCACCAGGGGCCTCTGAGTCTATCCCACTCTCTGGGAGGCTTGCTGAGTTCCTTACATGTGCTCAGACTACAGTAGCTCATCCTTGTTCAAGGTCTCATCCTAGAAAATAAAGAGGTAATATGCAAATTGACCATCTCTCTAACACACAAGATGGCTGCCGCCATGTGGTCAAATATGGCTGCCCCAAGTTGGGGGGACCCAGGCCTGCAGGGGAGGGCAGTTGGGGCCAACCAGACCTGCAGGGGAGGGCAGCTAGGGGCGACCAGACCTGCAGGGAAGAACAGTTGGGGGTACCAAGGCCTGTAAGCAGTGCAGTTAGGGGTAACCAGAATGGCAGGGGAGGGCAGTTAAGGGTGACTGGGCTGGCAGGGAGCAGTTAGGCATCAATCAGACTAGCAGGGGAGTGGTTAGGAGGAGATGAGGCTGGCAGGAAAAAGTGGTTAGGGGCAATCAGGCAGGTGAGCTGTTGAGAGCCAGCAATCCTGGATTGTGAGAGGGATGTCTGACTGCCTGTTTAGGCTCAAGGGGACCCAGATTGGAGAGGATCCAGGCTGGGCTTAGGGACACACCTCTGTGTATGAATTTCATGCACCAGGCCTCTAGTCCTATCTAATAAAGAGGGAATATGCTAATTGACCATCACACCCTCACAAATATGGTGGTGCTCACAGTCAATAAAGTGGGAATATGCTAACTGACTACCACACCTTCAAAGATGGTGGCGCCCACAAACACACGGTGGTGGCACCCAGTCCTCTCAGCCCCGCTGGGGTGGCAGATGCGTGGCACACCTGGGCCCACCCCTGGTTGGGTCCAGCTGCTCTGTATGCCTGCCTCTGGAGTCTCTCAGGCCCTCAGCCACACAGGGCCAGCCCAAGGCACAAGCAAGCCTTGGTTGGTGGCTGCCCAGCTGCCCAGGGCCAGCCGAGGCTTGTGCTGTCAGCAGTGGCAACAGCAAGGGTGTGATAGGGGCATATCCTTCCCCTGGTAACCAGGTTGCCTCCCATGCCTGAGGACTCCCAGACTGTGAAAGGGGGATGGCTGGACTGAGGGACCCTAGTTGTGTTATAAACATCAGACTTTATGGAGGCTCAGTCTCTAGGGAGCAAACCTAGGATCTTGGGAGCAAACCTAGGATCTTGCACATGAATGGAAAAGAGATGTCCAGGTTTACAGAGTGAGTGAATTCCAGGGGACCCTGAGTACACCAGGGTCCACCAGCCCAGCCCACCAGATCCTGGGACATGCATTCACTGTCCCACTGCAAGTACTAGCATCCTCTGCCTGCACACAAGCATTTACCTCCACTACAGAAACTAAAGTATTGCCAGAGCATTGCCTGCAGATCTCCCAGTGAGGGGGAGAGAGTTTTAAAAAGGAAGATCCTCTCTTTACTCCGAGAGGAACCAAGATGGCTGCCTACTCAAAACCAAGACCCTGGAGATCAAAGCATACTGGGGCATGAACTAAACTCTGAGAAAGCAGCTGCCAGAGCTGGAGAATAAGCAGAACTCCAATCTGCCTACAGTGGTTTACAGACGAGCTTCTACTTGATGTCCACTCGCTCCTTCCCTTCTTAATACACTAGCCACATCCAGGAGGAGCAGATCAAGGTGGAGAAGACCTTTGAGGCTGCAAAAGTTGAGGAAGCTAAGGACGAATCCCCCTCTGAAGGAGAACCTGAAGAGGAGAAGAAGGAAGTGGATGATAAAGAGAAAGGAGAGGAAAAGGAAGAAGGTGCCAAGGAAGAATTTGAAGATGCAAAGGAGGAAGAGGGAGGTGAAGGTGAAGGAGAAGATGCCCAAGAAGCTGAGGATGAGAAGAAAGATGAAGGTGCTGGGAGAAGCAACCAACCAAGAAAAGATTGAGCCCTTCTTTCCTTAATTATTTCAGGAATAATCCTCCTAAAACCAGGTCAACCCTGTCACCAATCGAGCAGTTAAGTTCCCGATACTATATGAATTAAGAAGTCAATATATATAACATTCTGAGGTGACTGAGGTTGGACATTAAATGTTAGGCTATGACTTTTCTCCTTATGCAGAGTATCTGTTTGCTTGCAGAGTGGCTTTCTGGCTTGCTGTCAGCCTGTGCCTGGTCTATGCTTATGAGTTCAGGATCTATTACAATGTGAATAATTCAGATGTTTACAATAAAAACACATGAATATATGAAATCACTAATGTTAATGATAACATTCATGGAAAAAATATTCCTTTAAATCTTTGGTGGTTAGAAATTAAAAATCTCAAATCATGTGCAATAAACAGGAAATAAAGTTACAATGAATGACAAAAAAATAGATTTGGGGCCAGGAAACATTCAAAAAACTGGGGAACCATTCCCAAATTAGGAAAGGAAGTCACAGAGTGTATATTATTGCTATGAATACAGTATTTTCTACTACTTACAACATATACAATGTAATGTATTAGATGCCTTCCTATTGCATGAAGTATGTATTCTCATAGAGTAATACTGGTACATATGTTATAGTTATGGCAGTATGTCTTATCCTATCCCATCTAATAAAACAGTAATATGCAAATTGACCACACATCCACTACACTCACAAGCCACTCCCACCAGCCAATCAGAAGCGAATATGCAAATAAACCCAACCAAGATGGTTGCCAGCCACAGAGAGCAAGAGGGAGGCTTGAGGTTCCCCAGCAATTGAAGCCAAGCTTTCTGCCTGCCCTTGCTGGCTCAGGCCTCCACTCCATGCTACAAAGTTTCAATTATAGAAGATAACTAGAAGCCTGGTACATGAAATTCATGCACAGAGGGGGAGGACAGGGGGTTCCCTCAGCCCTGCATGCACCCTCTGCAATTTGGAACCCCTACTCCTTTTTCTTATCTAGCTAACCTCTTCACATTAAAAAAAATAACTCAAATATCATCTACTCTAGGAAATCCTGTTTGAACAAATGCCTTTACAATCTGTATTAAGTATTTTCATAGTATAGCATTTTTTTTCTTTAACAGCTACTTAGAGTGGATGCAATGTGGTTTTCATTCTTACATTTGAATTTTTTCTTCTTGCTCTTACAATAGCAAAGCCTATCCAATTTACATTTGCCCTGCAAGGGCTTATATTTGGTTCAGTTTCTAGTTGGCTCCCTGCTTTTTTTTAAGCAATAAATTTGGGTTGTGATAGTAAGCCTCACTTGTAATCAAGCCTGTAGGTCTCTATATCTGAATATTTCTATAATACTGATCACTTTAGCATACCAGAGACTGTGTTCATTTATAGAAAATAACAATAAATGTCACCTGATCATTTGATCTTCTAGTAATATTTTATATCAAGATGTATTATTCTAGTAATTTAACTATTATGAAACTGATGCTTACAGAAATAAATTACGTTGAACAATAAAGAATGACTCAAATATCAAAGCATAGTACACTTAGGACCTCCCTTGTTCTGTGCCCCAGATATCATAGCATTGCACAGAGTTCACATGGAACTCAGCTTCCTTGAAAACAGGAAGGAATACCATACTCATGAAACAGCTACTTCCACACATATTTTTAAAATTTAATTCATAGCACATACTCTTTGTACTAATTATTGGAAAATCATCCTATCAATTGCCTCTGTTCCTCTTTATATTGTTGCCTTACATTCTGATATTATTACTACACTTTTATCATCCACTCGTTCAATAAGATTGTGAATTTTTCGAGGCCAGAGATCATGACTTGAGCTTGTGTTTCTTTGTCATGGTGTCTAAATAAATACTCAAAGGTCATCCAGGGCAAATGACTGTGATGAGAGAGGCCCAACATTGCTGGAGACCTCAGATTTTTATTTAAGATCCTCACTTGTTCTGTGCCTTTACAGAGAGGTGAGTAGGGGTTGAGGGAATTTGAGGAAATCCAGACAGAATTCTCCTCCTAAAAGATTTTGCTAAGCTGGCCACTAGGACCATTGGGCATTTGTTCAATTAAAACCCAGACACACAGCAATAACAAAGGCACTGGTCTCCTACTGCTATTGCATGGGGATCAAACCCCAGCTTGCAGGAACTCACCCTCATAGTCAGGACTAGGCCACTGGGTAGACCTGGGCTGGTGCTCCTAACTCTGGGGAGAGGGAGACTTCCCATGGCTGCAGGCTAAGGCCCTGAACTACACACCACATGCCCAAACAGATCCCTAGTCCAGGTTGGTCAGTGGAGTGCCTTTTTCACCTAGGATTGCAGTGAGGCTCAGCCTTGGCCTTTGGCCTCTTCACCCCATGATCAGGGGACGCAGATCAGCCTGGCCTGTTCACCCAGTGATCACAGGGTGTGGCTCTTCACCCCATGATTCCAGGGTGCGGCTGTGCCTAGCCACTTCGCCCCTGTGATCACGGGCGCCTTGTGATCATGGGGCAACTTGGAACCAGCAGGTGGCTTAGGGCGCTCCCCAACCCCCGCTGCTTGCATATGCAAATTTACCCACCATCTATGCTTGGTTAATTTGCATATCACTCCTGATTGGCTGTGGGCATAGCAGAGGTAAGGTCAATTAGCATTTTTCTCTTTTATTAGTGTACTAGAGGCCCGGTGCATGAAATTCATGCACAGGGGGTGGGTGGAGGGTGTCCCTCAGCCCAGCCTGCACCCTCTCCAATCTGGGACCCCTCGAGAGATGTCTGACTGCCTCTTTAGGCCCGATCCTACTGGGACATCCTTCTCACAGTCCAGAACTGCTAGCTCCAAACTGCTCGCCTGCCTGCCTCCCTGATTGCCCCTAACCACTTCTAACTGCCAGCCTGATAAACACTACTCTGCCATCTGAATTGATATCTAACTGCTCCTCTGCCAACCTGTTTGTCCCCAACTTCCCTCCTCCGCTGGCCTGGTCACCCCTAACTGCCCTCCCCTGCTGGCCTGATGGCCCACAACTGCCCTTCCTTGCAGTTCTGGAACCTCCCACTGTCCTCCCCTGCTGGCCATCTTGTGGTGGCCATCTTGTGTCCACATGGGGGCAGAATCTTTGAGCACATGGGGTCAGCTCTCTTGTGTGTTGGAGTGATGGTCAATCTGCAAATTACTATTTTATTAGATAGGATAGAGGCCTGGTGCATGGGTGGGAACTGGCTGGTTTGCCCTGAAGGGTGTCCTGGATCAGGGTGGGGGTTCCCTTGGGGTTTGGGGCAGCCTGGGCGAGGGGCATTATGGTGATTCGCAGGTTGGCTGCTTCCCCCAGCAACTAAAGTGGAGGCCCTGGGATCTGGGATTAATTTATGTTCTACAATTGAAACGTTGTAGCCTGGAGTGGAGCCAAGCCTTCTGCTCACTCCCTGGTGACAGCCATTTCTGTTTGAAACTTTGTAGCCTAGAGTGGAGGCCTATGTTAAGGCTGCAGAAGTTTGGCTTCCTCCATCACCCCAGCAACCCTAGCCTCTTCTCTCTCCAGCTCTGTGGCTGCCGCCATTTCTGTTCAAATTATGTATCTTTTATAATTAAAATTTTGTAGTATTGAGTGGAAGCCTAGGCCTGCAATGGCAGGCAGAAAGCTTGACTTCCTCTGTTTCTGGGAAAATCCAAGCCTCTCTCCTGCTCTCAGTGGCAGCAGCCATCTTGTTTGGGGTTTATTTGCATAATTTGCTACTGATTGGCTGGTGGGTGTAGCTGTGGGTGTGGCTCCATCGGAGCTATGGTCAATTTGCATATTATTGTTTTATTAGATATGATTGTAGCCACAGAGCTGGAGAGAGCAAGAGGCTCGAGTTGCACTCAAGGTTGGAGAAAGCCAAGCTTTACACCTGCCCTGGCCAGCTCAGGCCTCTGCTTAAGGCTACAAAGTTTCAATTATAGAAGGTAAATAAATTCAAAAGAAATGGCTGCCACCATGGAGCAAGCATAAGGCTTGGCTCCACTCCAAGCTACAAAGTTTCAATTGCAGAAGAGAAATAAATCCCATATACCAGGGCCTCCCCTTGGGTTGCTAGGAAGCATGGCCAGCCTGCAAACCACCACAGGCCTCTTGCCCAGGCCACCTCACTCCCAAAGGAAACCCCTACCCTGACCCAGAACACCCTTCAAGGCAAATCAGCTGGCCCCCACCCATGTACCAGGCCTCTATTCTCTCTAATAAAAGAATAATTCAAACTGACCATCCTTCCAACACACTAGATGGCTGCCCCCATGTGGTCAAAGATCCTGCCTCCATGTGGATACAAGATGGCCACCACAAGGTAGCCAGCAGGGGAGGGCAGTTGGGATGGACCAAGACTGCAAGGGAGGGAAGTTGAGGGTGACCGGGCCTGCAGGGAAAGGCAGTTGGGGGGGACCGAGGCCTACAGGGGAGAGCAGTTGGGTAGTACCAGGCCTGCAGGAGAGGGTAGTTGGGAGAGACGAGGCCTGCATGGGAGGGCAGTTGGGAGTAAACAGGCTGGCAGGGGAACAATTAGGCATCAATCAGGCTGGCAGGGGAGTGGTTAAGGGATGATCAGGAAGGCAGGCAGGCAAGCAGTTTGGAGCCAGCAGTCCTGGATTGTGAGAGGATGTCTGACTGCTCATTTAGGCCCGATCCTGGTAGCCTGAAAGTTTGTAGCCTGGAGTGGAGCCAAGCCTACTGCTTCCTGCATGGCAGCAGCCATTTCTGTTGGAATTTATTTACCTTTTATAATTGAAACTTTGTAGCTGGTAGGATTGGGCCTAAACAGGCAGTCAGACATCTCTCAAGGCATCCCAGATTGGAGAGGGTGCAGGCTGTGCTGAGGGACACTCCACTCCCCAACCCATGAACAAAATTTGTGCGCCAGGCCTCTAGCAACAGACCCCAAACACGAGTGAGCATGAAAAGTAAACTTTCTTAAAGAACAATGGTAATAATACAACAGTAGAGAAAAAGGGACGCCTAGAAGTTGGTTACACAATGGAAAGTGCTGGGCCTTGATTCTGTGATTTTTAAAAATAATAAATTATTAAAATGTATACCTCACTCCAATCTCCCCAAAAGTTCAGAGTTTTAAAAATGTATATGAGGTCCTATTGGCCAGTGGATAGAGTGTTGGCCTGTGGGCCCAAGGGTCCCAGGTTCAATTCCTGTCAAGGGCAGGTACCTCAGTTGCAGCCTCCTCCCTGTCCCGGGCCCTGGTCAGGGCTCCTGCAGAAGGCAACCAATCGCTGTGTCTCTCTCACATTGATGTTTCTCTCTGTCTTTCCCTCTCCATAAAATCAATGGAAAAAATCCTCAGGGGAGGATTAACAACAAAAAAAGAAAAAGCCGCTCCTCCAGGGGTGGTTAGGATGGGCGAGGTGTGGTGCTCACTGAACCCTGTGCAAATGTTTTGCAGGAATGTGCTGCATACCAGAAACCTGGGCTTCCTCATGAAAAATGCCAAAAAATAAAAGTGGGTGGCAGATTACTCATAAGCAGAGAAGGCATCAGGTGAATGCCTCACTTCTGCACAGGTGGCCTAGGTGCTGGCACACGAACTGAGATAACGGTTCCTGCATCTAAAGGCTGGGTGGGATGAGTCAATGAGAGCAATGTGCTCCTTAAGTAGCTGATTTGGTGAAAAAAGGAATGAAATTGTGGTTGAAAATACTTAATGTTGTGTTTTGAGAATTCATAATGTTACTACTGTGCCTTTAAACATTTTTCTAACTATGAATAAAAGTCTCTTTTGTAGTACAAAACCAGCTTTAAATAAATATCCCAAACACTCTATGTAATAAAAGAGTGATATGCAAATTGGCTGCACCTCCATTACACCCAAAAGCCACACCCACCAGTCATGCCTACCAGCCAATCAGGAGCAAATATGCAAATAAACCCCAACCAAGATGGCTGGGGCCAGAGAGCAGGAGGGAGGCTTGGGTTTCCCTAGCAATGGAGAAAGCCACACTTTCCAGCTTCCCTTGCCAGCCTAGGCCTCCACTCAATGCTACAAAGTTTCAATTATAAAAGATACATAAATCCCAACAGAAATGGTGGCAGCCATTGAGCTGGAGAGAGCAGAGGGTAGGTTTGCCCTCTGTGATGGAGGAAGCTTAGCTTCTGCAGCCCTGGCTGACCTAGGTCTCCACTCAAGGCTACAAAGTTTCAATTATAGAAGGTAAATAAATTCCAACAGAAATGGCTACCACCACAGAACAAGCATAAGGATTGGCTCTGCTCCAGGCTACAAAGTTTCAATTGTAGAAGAGAAATAAATCCCAGATACCAGCGCCTCTGCTTGGGTTGCTGGGGGGTGTGGCCAACCTGAAAACCACCACAGGCCCCTCACCCAGGCCACCCCACACCCCAAGGGAATCCTCACTCTGATCCAGAACACACTTCAGGGCAAACCAGCTGGCCTGCACACATGCACCAGGCCTCTATCCTCTCTAATAAAAGAGTAACATGCATAGTGACCATCACTCCAACACACAAGAGGGCTGGCCCCATGTGGTTAAAGATCCTGCCCCCAAGTGGACATAAGATGGCCACCACAAGATGGCCAGCAGAAGAAGGCAGTTGGAAGGGATCAGGCCAGCAGGGGAGGGCAGTTGGGAGGGACCAGGCCTGCAGGAGAGGGCAGTTAGGTGTGACCAGGCCAGTAGAGGAGGGAAGTTGGAGGTGACCAGGCCTTCAGGGAGAGCAGTTGGGGGGAACCAGGCCTACAGGGAAGGGCATTTAAGGGTGACCAGGCCTGCAGGGGAAGGAAGTTGGGGGCAAACAGGCTGGCAGTGGAGCAGTTATACATTAATCAGGCTGGCAGGGAAGTGGTTAGGGAGTGATAAGGCTGGCAGGCAGAAGCAGTTAGGGGCAATCAGGAAGGCAGGCAGGTGAGCAGTTGGGAGCCAGTAGTCCTGGATTGAGAGAGTGATGTCGGACATCTCTCAAGGGGTCCCAGATTGGAGAGGGTGCAGGCTAGGCTGAGGGACACCGCCCCCCCGCCCCATGCGCAAATTTCGTGCATCCGGTCTCTAGTATGTGGTATTTGCTAAGGGCTTAAGATTTCAATTTTCAACCCTTTCCTTATGACCAAAAATAATGTATTTTTATAGAACTGGCATATTATTTTTTATGTTTATTTTGTTTTGGGGGGGTTAAATATTTTTTATTGATTTTTCACAGAGAGGGAGAGGGATAGAAAGTCAGAAACACGGATGAGAGAGATACACGGATCAGCTGCCTCTTGTGCAATCCCTACTGGCAATGTGCCTGCAACCAAGGTACATGCCCTTGACTGAGATCGAACCTGGGACATTTCAGTCCTCATGCCAACGCTCTATCCACTGAGCCAAACTGGTTTCAGCTCTATGCTTATTTTGAAGTAACTGACACATTCTGACCCTCAGTGTTTGCATCAATGAAATAGGAATACTAATATCAACTCAAAGATTTTTGTGCGAGTGAAACACTAACCTATGTGAAAGGTCAGCACATGTCAATAAAACAATAAGTGCTCCTCCCCTGGATGGCTGTTCAGTGGCTAGAGCACTGGCCCAAACACTGAAGGTCAGGGGCTTAAATTTTGATCACAGGCATGTATCTGGGTGCAGGTATGACCTCCTGGCCCCGGGGAGAGTATGTTTGGGATGCAACCAATCGATGTGTTTCTCTCACATCAATGTTTCTCTTTCTCTTTTCCTTTCTCTCTCTCTCTCTTTCTCTCTCTGTCTCATTCAATCTCTTTTTCCCTCCCTCCCTCCCATTCTCTCTTAAAAGAAATATTAATGGACACGATATTCCCTTGGGTGAGGACTCTCTTACTGCCCTCCTGGTCTGGGTCTCCCAGCAGCCCTCCAGCGTTTCCACGAAGCTCTGCCTTCTGGTGTGCAAAAGCCCCAGCTTCCGGGCCCCAGGCTGCCCCCTGGATGCAGCACCACTGCGTGTTCATGACCTCTCCACGGCTGTGATGGTCGTCACTAGTGCTCAGCAGCACCGCTTTCTGGTTCCCCCAGATTAGGCTAGTCCAGGCCGTCAGCCACACAGCTGGGACGTCCAGCATCTGCGGGATGAGGAAGGAGGCAGTGCTGCTGTCGCTAAGTCTCTGGAGCAAATGACAACCTCTTCTGCAGATCAGGTCCTAGTGCGTCAGAGTTAGTGATCAAACAGGAGGGCATGAACAGCCAGTGGGTTTCGGTCTCCTGGAGGGGAAATCCACAGTAACAGGGGAAAAACCACCTTCTCCAGCAAACACAAATGTATGGTCACCCACCCACCTCCAACATCATGGAAGATTAAAGCAATACTAGCCCAGGTGATCCTTTAAAATGAAAGCCTTGCCCAGCATTATCAGAAGTCTGCTACATATTTCATTTGGTCCATTCATAATTTTTAGCTCTTTACTTGTAAGGAAAGTGTCTTATTTGGATGGAGGTGATCTCAAAAATGTACTTTATTGAGAACCAAGATGGCGGCATAGGTAAAACACCTATCTTGTCGCCATACACAGCAAGTTTAAAACTACAACTTAACGAAAGAACAAACACCATCCAGAATCACCGGAAAGCTGGCTGAGTGAAAATTCCACAAATGAAAGAGAAGAGAGGACACTGTGACTCAGAGGAGCAGCTGAGGGCAGTGGTGAAGATACACACGGAGTCAGAGGTTTGGAGCACGTGCCAGCGGAGAGGGCGGGCGGCTGAAAACCCGGCCAGTTTTCTTGAACGGGGGAGACAAAGACGTCCCACTGGACTGATTCTCCAGCTCTGGGTGAAGTCCAGGGAACTCACTATCATACGGGGTAAAAACTGTACAGTGGGAGGGCACACCGAAGCTCGGGTGCTGCAGGGGTCTGCTGGCTTGTGGAGAAGGCAAGCTTGTGCAGAGTGCGTGTGAACTTGGGAACAGCGCAGCTGCCTGACCGCGCAGAGAGCACTCTGGAAACTGTCAGACTGCATTGTTTTGCAACCCTGGATGAGACGTTGGGTATGCAGACTCATTTGAGGAGAGTCTGAATTCTCCAGCAGCCAGTGGAGCTCGGCAGCAGCTCTCTCTCAGAGGTGCTGGTGGTCATTGTCCCAGGCACAGAGTCTCTGGGGCCGCATAGGGCAGAGCTGACGCTGTCTGCTTGGCCCGGAGACTCCGCCCATCCAACCTGAGCACAGCTGAACATCACAGACAATTGGCCTGGAGGTCAACCCCTCCAAGTGCTAACAACAATTAACCTGAGCTTAACTACAGCAAGACTGTGCAACTCGAATCCACCTCAGATAACTGGGGAGGCTGAGCCACTGTCCCTTGTAGGACATCTACCACACAAAGCTAATTGACCAACTCAGGGAAGAAGCCACCATGCAGAGACATGGAAAGAAATCAGATGTGAAAGAAATGGAGGGGAAAAAATGACTGGACATGAAATTCAAAATCACAGTTATAGGGATTTTCAAGAGGCTCCTAGAAAAGGTCGAGACCTATAAGGAAATAAGAAAGACCACAAAGGAAATGAATGAGACCTACAAGGATATGAAGGAGACTCTCAAGGACATGAAAAAGGACCAACCAGAAATTAAGCATACACTGACTGATATAAAAAAATATTATACAAAGACCTAAAAGTACTCTAGAGCACCCCAAGAACCAAGTTAAAGATTTGAAATACAAAGAGGTAAAATCCACTCAGCTGAAAAAGCAAGAAACCAAAAGAATCCAAAAAATTGAAGATAGTGTAAGGGACCTCTGGGACAACCTCAAGCATACCAACATCCGAATTATAGGAGTGCCAGAAAAAGAGAGAGAGCAAGACAATGGAAACCTATTTGAAGAAATAGTGAGTGAAAACTTCCCACACCTGGTGAAAGAAATTGACTTAGGAGTCCAAGAAGCACACCGAACCCCAATATATAGGAACCCTAAGAGGACCACACCAAGGCACATCATAATTAAAATGCCAAGAGCAAAAGACAAAGAGAGAATATTAAAAGCAGCAAGAGAAAAACAGTTAGTTACCTATAAGGGAGTACCCATATGATTGTCAGCGGATTTCTCAACAGAAACGATGCAGGCCAGACGGGAGTGGCAAGAAATATTCAAAGTGATGAACAGCAAGAATCTACAACCAAGATTACTCTATCCAGCAAAGCTGTCATTCAGAATTGAAGGTCAGATAAAGTGCTTCGCAGATAAGAAAAAGTTAAAGGAGTTCATCACCACCAAACCAATACTATATGAAATGCTGAAAGATATTCTTTAAGAAGAGGAAGAGGAAAAAGATAAAAGTGTAAATTATGAACAACAAATACACATCTATCAACAAATGAATCTAAAAATCAAGTGAATTAATAAGCTGATGAACAGGATAAACTGGTGAATGTAACAGAATCCCGGACATAGAGAGGGAATGGACTGACAATTCTTGGGGAGAAAGGGGGTGTGGGAAGTGCAGCAAGAGACTGGACAAAAATCATGCAACTATGGGAGAGGACAGTGGAGGGGGGTGAGGGTGGAGGGTGGGATGGGTACCAGGTGGAGGGGAGCTATAGGGGGAAAAAAGGGAACAATGTAATTAATAAACTGAACAATAAAGATTAAAAAAAACCAGAAGTCCTCCCCCCCCCAAAAAAAAATGTACTTTATTGAAAGCCTCAAAGTGTCACCACGGTGCCTGGCTGGCGCAGCTCCTGTGACCCAGGAGGTCATGGTTCAATTCCCCGTCAGGACACAGGCCCAGGTGTTGGGCTCCTTCCCCAGAGTAGCGTGCAGGAGGCGGTCGATCTAGGTTACTGGGCTGTGTGCTGCCCTGGCCTTGCCTACCAGGCAAGGGTCCACTTGTTCCACTCCCCGGGGACCCAGCAGGCGCTGGTCTGTTACTGCAAACTCCTAGGTCATCCTGCTCTTTGCAAGGCATTTCAGTCGCCCAAGCCTCGTGCCTGTGCACACACCTCCAAGGCAGGCGCCTCTGAGGACACGTCCAGAGCGAGATCAGAAATCACTTCGGTGCCTGAGAGCCTCCCTCGGTGGCCAACCTGTCGCCATGGTGTGTGAGTGAGGGGAGGGAGACCTGGAGCCCGGAAGGCGGGAGTCCAGATACTGAGGGAAGAAGGAGTATCGATCTCCTGATATGCGGTTCTGTCACAAAGGGGCTTAGGGTTCTCAGATAAGTTATGGTTCTTCAATCCTAAAGGACCACCTGGGAGAGCGGGAAGGCGCCTGAAGAATGCAGACAGCAGGCGTGCCCTGTGCTCGGGCATCTCACATGCACCTACAGGGCATGAGACGGCGACACACCGCCCTGGCCAGGCTGCAGGTGGTGAAGCATCGCCCCCCGCAGAAAAGGTTACAGGTTTGAGCCCAGTTGGGGACACATGGGAGACAACCAATCAATGTTTCTCACATTGATGTTTTCTCTCCCTCCCTTCCTCTCTCTAAATCAATACATATATCCTTGAGTAAGAATTTTAAAAAAATCAGTAAGAAGGCAATGCACCAATAAGATCAATGCCCTGCCTGGCCAGTGTTGCTCAGTGGCTGAGCATTGACCTATGAACCAGGAGGTCACGGTTTGATTCCTGGTCAGGGTGGAATGTGCAGGAGGCAGCTGATCAATTATTCTTTCTAATTGATGTTACTATCTCTCTATCTTTGTCCCTTCCTCTCTGAAATCAATAAAAATATATTGTTTTTTAAAAAGTTCAGTGTTCTCACAGCTGATGCCTGAGTTTTCAGTTCAAGCTGTAGCTGAAGCCTCTGGGCAGCTGGCACCATGGATCTGTATCTCGACCAATGGTGTGAGCTGGGCCCTCTCTGGAGAAGAAACCTGGGTCCCCCAAGATATGTGATCAGTACCAGGACCCCGCCAGCAGGCGAGGGGACCCCAAGGCAGGTACTGGATGTGGAGGCCACGAGGGCATAGACTACAAAGGAGACAGAACTGAACCTCACATGACCCTGTTTGGCCCCAGAGGATGGCTGGTTAGCCAGAGATGGGTAAGATTCCTCACGGAAGGAACAACCTAAGACAGGCACAGTCGCAGAGAGGCCAACAGGAGGTAAAAGGTCAACAGAGGTGGGGCACAGACCCTCACCCACAAACCTTGCAGGGGCTTGAATTCTCACCCCTCCTGAGGGAGGTCTCCTACCCCCACGGCTGCTTCACCTTCCACGCACAGCTCATACCGGGACCCAGGTGGCAGACAGAGACTCAGCCAGCAATGGCTGCTCTATATCTAAATTCAGTCTATTACCAGGAATGCTCAGGACCACTCAAAATTGCAAATATTCCTTTCCACTAGTATTTACAGGGTAAACTAAGATTTCTGCTTGAGTATTAAAATTGACAGGAAAATAGTAATCAAGTTTTCAGATTAATTTAAATTGGCCAAGTGAAATAAGCGAATATGCAAGAAAATTTTAGTGTACTGGACAAAAAGCTTTTCCTAAAACATTAACTAAAAAATCTATTAGTAGTTCATCTCACTGTAAAATTGCCTAACATCCAAAGAACCTAAATCAGTCATATTTGTGTGCAAAAATTAAAATTTAAAAAATTACTAAGACTGCAATATAAAATTTTCAAAAGCCCCCATTAATCAAAAAAGGGGAGGAGGCAGTGGGGTAATATCATGTAAGGAAAAAAATATCGAGTAAGTAAAATACATCTAGAAAATTCTTACTCCAGTAAAGTAAATTCCATTTGTAAAACCAACTGCAGGACACCCATGAACAAACACACATGGTGTCAAAATAAGCCAAAGGAAAATCATTTAGGCAAAAAAAAAAAAAAAAAAAGAATCCCAAGTCTATTTTGCAGAGAGGATCCCTTTGTTAACTTTTGGTCGAGAATGTGTTTGTGTGTTTTCAGAGAACAACTCCAAGACCATGTGGGTTACTGCAACTCTGAGGAACTGACGGATCTGTTCCAGTCACGAGGATGGTCCAGAGATGGGGGACACTGACGACACCTTGTCATGCAAGCAGTCGGCAGCTGTGCATGTCTGCAGGTGGCCCAGGACCATACCAGAGGATGGATCTTGCATTGCCACGATGTGTCCACCATCTGGATACCATTGCTGACATGTACACATAAAGAAGTATTTGACTCTGAAATTGGGACTCAGAACAGTTGGACATTGAAACTGAGACTGAAACATTTTTGTTCTTATACATTTATTTCTAGTATGCAGAGGCAAGATATTTTTGAAGAAAAGAAATAGGGGAGAGTGATTGATGTAGAGGCAGGGTGGCCTTGAACAGGCTGTCAAGCTACAGGGTGAAGGCTTGGGTGGATGGGAGGCGGATGCTGGGGGAGATCAACTGAAGGACTTGTATGCATGCATATGAGCATAACCAATGAATGAAAGACACTGGGGCAGGGAGGGTGGAGGGTGGGGATATGTGCTGGGGGGTAGGGGAGGCCGGGGGGAGGATAAGGGGGAAGGGGAAAGGAAAACATGTACTACTATTAATTATAAGTTATACTGCAAAAAATCAATAAAAATATATTTTAAAAAATTAAAAAATAATTAATTAATTAATTGATTTAAAATATAAATAAATAAAAATTAAAAGTTCAGTGTTCTTGCATCCGAAGCTCCTCTTAAAAAATATTGCTTTGAGCAACAATGCCCTCTCTTCAGGTTAAATCCGGATCAAGGAAGATGATGAAATGTGCAGGCATGTCTGCAGGAGCCTAATCTTCTCCCTGTTACCCTGTCTCTCTCCTCCTTGTTGAGGATGTCAGCGTGGTGAGAGGAAACAAACCCATATAAAGAGGACTGGAGGAGAATTCTCAGGCTGCTGTAAATGAGTCACACTCCCATGGTGGGCAGATAGTCACATCTCAGGATGTGGAGGGGGCTTGGAGGAGGGTGTGTAAATGAGATCAAACTCCTGTTGGAATCTTCAAAGAGTTTGTAGAATAAGAATGGTGCCAAAGGCCTGTGGAGAGGAAAATGCCGCTGCTATTTTAAAAGAGGGTGGGAATAGACTCCTTCACCTACTTATTACTTACACATTGACTAGAGCCGATGCATGAAATACATGGAAGGGTAGGCCCTCACAGCCCACTGCCTCGGTCCTTGCAGCTTCGGCCACCTTGGCTGCAGCCTTGCCTCCCCACCCACTAGTCTTCCGGAAGGTCATTCTGCCATCTGGTCTAATTAGCATATTAGTTCTGTATTATACAGGATATTTTGGTCCTACTGGTTTCATATAGGCTTTGAGGACTTGGACAGAAGCTCTGTAGGAATAGGAACAGGAATAATTGAAATATAGGGGAAAACATCGAATGAGGTAGAGGGTGGGGCCCTGGCTGCCAAGACTTCCTGTGTCTTCTGCAGGCTGGACACCTGCCCCTGCCCACAGCTAAATGGGTCATTGTAGGAAGTGGCTCTGGGCTCACTCTCCAGCATCCTTGACTTCTGATGGAATTTGCTGAATGTCCCCAGGGCAAGCGGAATGTGGGAAGCAGGGAAAGGATGTGAGAAAAAAGAGCCATGGGGCGGGGAGGGGCAGCCTTATGGTGCAAACCCCCAGGCATCCACTCAGCTAGAGGGAAGGTGGAGGCAGCTACAAGGCCTCAGCCTGTTTTTTAAATGGTCTCTGGGAGACAGCAAGAACTCGCACACCTGTGCATGGACACAGGGCACCCCCTGGCACTCAGCCAATGAGGCGCCGGAGGAGGGACTCTTCAATGGGCTGTGCTGGCTGCCCCAGGTGCGCCTGCACCAAAGAACAGTCTCAAAAGTGTCCTTGTCATCTCACTTCTGTCTCTGCGTCCATCATTTAAATTTGGACAGGTGAGTATTTCTCATAGTCATTCAGGTCAGAATTTGCAGGAAACAGATGGTCAGAGGAAGGCTACATGGAACTACGTGGAGTCATAGGAGCTCAGCTAAAGCAGCAGAGCCCGGGTGCAGCCGAGGGACCTGCCTGCTGGGACTGCGACCTCTGGCCTGGATTCTGCTCTTCCCAGACAGGTTATTGAGCATTTGTTCCAGTACTTTCCTCTGCAGGCTGCTGTAAGCAGGACTCCTAGGCAGCCCGTGGCTCTGCGGTGCTCAGGTGTATCCCTGCCCACACAGCAGCCCCGTGGGGAGGTTTGGTAAGCCGGTTGCCTGGAGGGGTCTTGCATCTGACAGTTTATGGATGTAGCCGTCTCCCATCTTGTGACTCAGCCTCCTCTGGGTGCTCAGAGCAAGTGTGTAAAGTGTTTTGTGGTTCTGCCTGGATCGTTCTCCGCCTCCCACGCTGTCTGCACGTGGCCCAGCCGGTGCAGGAGAGAGAGGGGAGCTGCTGGCCCCTGGCCCAGTGCCAGCCCTCCAGTCACGTCTTTCCAGGGGCAGCACATGCTCCACGGAAACCTGCCTGGAGCCCTCCTGGCAGGACCAAGGAGCATGACCACAGCACCCAGGGCCATGGGCGTGGACTTCACATGAAGCTGGGGGTGTAGACACTGCCATCTGCCCAAGATACCCCCCACCCTGTGGCTGTGGAGGCACACCGAACCCACAGTCATAGGGACCCTGCCCTGGGAGGTTGCTCATCAAGACTCTCAGAAAGGAAAGCAACGAAGGCAGACATGCAGGAGACACAGTCTGGGAGGCAGTGACTGGAGCAGGAGGGCTTTGAGAAAAGGAAAGTTTCATCTATGTGCCAAACGCCACCGGAGGACCTCTCCTGCCTGAGAGCAGAGCGAGTCTGTGGGGAGCAGGGCACCCAGAACCTCATCTGCAGGCATGGAAAGATAAGAGACACACGCCAATAACATATTTTTTCTGAACCTTGGATGGTGAGAGACCACGTAACTTAGTTTTCATGTGGAGACAAAGGGCTTGGCGACAAGACGGTGACGGTTCAAGGAGCTAAAATACCTGAAGAAAATCCTAGTGTGTGTGGTTAGAACCAGAGGGATTGGGAGAAACCAGACTCTCCTATGTGAGTAGCCTCTTGGCAGTGAGTTTAAGACGTTTGAAGAGTGTTGTTATAGCAACACGAGAGCCTGCCCACAGCATACAAGCATAGCATCCCTGCCACCGGTTCCCAGAGGTTTGGCAAAAAGAGACAGGAGATTTGCTGTTGGTGAATTGGTGAAAAAGTGTGGCCAAATAACTCCCAGCAGAAGCCCTGATTTTTATGCATTTGGATTTCTAAGGTGATGATAAATGTTTTTAAAACCACACACAACACAAACAAGCGTTGGGCCAGGAGCAGCGTCAGGACCTGGTGGCCACCTGGGCGGCGATTCTCAGCCCATCCTCAGCCACAGCCCCATGTACATGCTGGGGCGTGCCCTCCACAGTTTTTCCATCCAAAGGGCCATGGTGGTGACGGCCACGCTGTCCCAGGGACACACCGCTGAGCGCTGAAGACCTGTGAGATGCTTAGCGGATTCACGCCCATGGCCTGTGCTCCCACCAGGGCGATGGGTAAGCATTTTCAGGTGGGAACCTGGGTGACCCATGGCCACATTTTGGGGATGAAATGGCAGATTTGCCCCTGCGCATCTGGCGACAGGGCCACCACCCTGTCAGCCACTGCCCTACCACCCCGCACAGCTGCCCACACCACCCTGAGTGCTAATAATGATGACAATGTACTGAGTCTGCCTGGCTCAGCCCCTTCAATCATGTAGGAAACACTCACTGGACCATCAGAAGGCTGGGACGGGACCTGTCAAAAGCAGGATACAGAGCCCAGAACCGGGCAGGAGAGGCATGGCCACCAGGCCACTTTTTCTTTTTTTTTAAATCCTCACTCGAGGATATGTTTCCATTGATTTTTAGGGTGAGTGAAAGAGAGAGGGAAAGACAAAGAGAAACAAATCTGTTAGTTGCCTTCTGCACATGCCCAACCAGGGCCTGGCCAGGGAAGAGCCTGCAACCAAGGTATGTGCCCTTAACAGGAATCGAAACTGGGACCCACAGGCTGACGATCTATCCACTAAGGCAAACCAGCCAGGGCAACAGGGTACTTTTTATGGGAGTTTGAGTTAATCCTGTGCCTGAAGCAGACTTGTGCAGATATTTAGCACACCTGTCCTGTGGGCGGGTTAGCCCCCATGGCCCTGTGTGTGACTCTGTGGGTATCCCTGTGTGTGGCCATGCACATGGGCCTGTGTGTGGCCTTGTGGGTGGCTCTGTGCATGAATGGTGACCGTGGTCCCCGCCAAGTGCCCCAGAAAGCTGGAATGAAAGGGGCGTGGGGTCCCAGGGAGGTGCATGCCACCATGGGACCCAACATCGCTCGCCATGGGGCAGCAAGAATGAGGCCATCATCAAGGTCCTGAGGCTGTGTGTGACTTGGCAGCAATGGAAGCCAGACTGGAGCCAGTGCGGTGGCATTGGTCAATTAAGCCATGTGGTGTGGACAGATGCTGGTAGAAAAGGATCCTAGGGTCTGGTGATGGTATAAGAAGCGCTTGGTGGAGAAGTGGTGCCAGTAGAAGCGTGATTCTCCTCTCCTGGTTCCCTGGCCTGTTACTATGACATCCTTCCCATCCCCCCATTGGCCCCACCGGCTGGGACAACACCCACAACCCCAAACCAGGCTGAGAGAACCAGGGACCTGCAGAGAGGGGGTGCCAACCCCAGAGGTTCCCTGAGCTCTCAGACAATCTCCCATCCCACTTCCAAGTCAGAATACCATCTTCTTAGATGGTGAAAAATTCATTCACAAGGAGAATTTTCATCTTAAAAACACTCAGGGCATTTTCTTTCTCAGGAGAAAGAAAGGCTTTCTGACTGTTGGTTGCTGCCTGTTGTGTTGTATGTGTGGCTGTTGTATGAACCCAGGCCCCGCCTGGGACCCAGTGCTGTCATGTTTCCTTCCTGCACTGGAGGCTCTCATGGATTTCAACGAGACCAGTGCTGGGCAGTGTTGGCCAGGAGATGCTAAAGCCTTGCCACAGGCAGGGCCCAGAGGGATGGACGAGCCCACAGGGATGGACGGGCCCACACAGATGGACGGGCCCACAGAGATGGACGGGCCCCCAGTGATGGATGGGCCCACACAGATGGACAGGCACACTGAGATGAACGGGCCCACAGAGATGGACGGGCCCACGGGGATGGACAGACCCACGGGGATGGACGGGCACACAGACATGGACGGGCCCACGGGGATGCATGGGCCCCCAGTGATGGACAGGCCCACAGGGATGGACGGGCCCACACGGATGGACGGGCCTACAGGGATGCACGGGCCCACACGGATGGACGGGCCCACAGGGATGGACGGGCCCACAGAGATGGACGGGCCCACACGGATGGACAGGCCCACAGGGATGGACGGGCCCACGGGGATGGACGGGCCCACGGGGATGGACGGGCCCACATGGATGGACGGGTCCACGGGGATGGACGGGCCCACGGGGATGGACGTGCCCACATGGATGGACGGGCCCACAGAGATGGACGGGCCCACACAGATGGACGGGCCCACGGGGATGGACGGGCCCACACAGATGGACGGGCCCACGGGGATGGACGGGCCCACAGAGATGGACGGGCCCACAGAGATGGACGGGCCCACACGGATGGACGGGCCTACGGGGATGAACAGGCCCACAGGGATGGACGGGCCCATACGATGGACGGGCCCACAGAGATGGACAGGCCCACACGGATGGACGGGCCCACAGAGATGGACGAGCCCACAGGGATGGACGGGCCCATACGATGGACGGGCCCACAGAGATGGACGGGCCCACGGAGATGGACGGGCCCACACGGATGGACGGGCCCACACGGATGGATGGGCCCATGGGGATGGACAGGCCCACACGGATGGACGGGCCCACGGGGCTGGACGGGCCCACGGGGCTGGACGGGCCCACGGGGATGGACGGGCCCACATGGATGGACGGGCCCACAGAGATGGACGGGCCCCCGGGGATGGACGGGCCCACACGGATGGACTGGCCCACACGGATGGATGGGCCCATGGGGATGGACAGGCCCACACGGATGGACGGGCCCACGGGGCTGGACAGGCCCACGGGGATGGACGGGCCCACATGGATGGACGGGCCCACAGAGATGGATGGGCTCACGGGGATGGACAGGCCCACGGGGATGGACGGGCCCACAAGGATGGACGGGCCCACGGGGATCGACGGGCCCACGGCGATGGATAGGCCCATAGAGATGGACGGGCCCACGGGTAAGGACGGGCCCATAGAGATGGACGGGCCCACAAGGATGGACGGGCCCACGGGGATCGACGGGCCCACGGGGATGGACAGGCCTACACAGATGGACGGGCCCACGGGGATCGACGGGCCCACGGGGATGGACAGGCCCACACGGATGGATGGGCCCATGGGGATGGACAGGCCCACACGGATGGATGGGCCCATGGGGATGGACAGGCCCACACGGATGGACGGGCCCACAGAGATGGACGGGCTCACGGGGATGGACGGGCCCACAGGGATGGACAGGCCCACATGGATGGACGGGCCCACAGAGATGGACGGGCCCCCGGGGATAGACGGGCCCACACGGATGGACTGGCCCACACGGATGGATGGGCCCATGGGGATGGACAGGCCCACACGGATGGATGGGCCCACGGGGCTGGACGGGCCCACAGGGATGGACGGGCCCACATGGATGGACGGGCCCACAGAGATGGACGGGCTCACGGGGATGGACAGGCCCACGGGGATGGACGGGCCCACAGGGATGGACGGGCCCACGGGGATCGACGGGCCCACGGCGATGGATAGGCCCATAGAGATGGACGGGCCCACGGGTAAGGACGGGCCCATAGAGATGGACGGGCCCACAAGGATGGACGGGCCCACGGGGATCGACGGGCCCACGGGGATGGACAGGCCTACACAGATGGACGGGCCCACGGGGATCGACGGGCCCACGGGGATGGACAGGCCCACACGGATGGATGGGCCCATGGGGATGGACAGGCCCACACGGATGGACGGGCCCACAGAGATGGACGGGCTCACGGGGATGGACGGGCCCACAGGGATGGACAGGCCCACATGGATGGACGGGCCCACAGAGATGGACGGGCTCACGGGGATGGATGGGCCCACAGGGATGGACAGGCCCACAAGGATGGACGGGCCCATGGGGATGGACAGGCCTACACAGATGGACGGGCCCACGGGGATGGACGGGCCCACACGGATGGACGGGCCCACGGGGATGGACGGGCCCATACGGATGGACGGGCCCTCGGGGATGGACGGCCCCACATGGATGGACGGGCTCATGGGGATGGACGGGTCCACGGGGATGGATGGGCCCACAAGGATTGACGGGCTCATGGGGATGGACAGGCCCACAGGGATGCACGGGCCCACAGGAATGGACAGGCCCACACGGATGGACGGGCCCACAGAGATGGACGGGCTCACGGGGATGGAAGGGCCCACGGGGATGGATGGGCCCACAGGGATGGACGGGCTCACGGGGATGGAAGGGCCCACAGAGATGGACGGGCTCACGGGGATGGAAGCGCCCACGGGAATGGACGGGCCCATGGGGATGGACAGGCCCACGGGGATGGACGGGCCCACAAGGATGGACAGGCCCACAGGAATGGACAGGCCCCCAGTGATTGACGGGCCCACAAGGATGGATGGGCCCACCCGGATGCACAGGCCCATAGGAATGAATGGGACCACAGGGATGGACAGGCCCAGAATTGTTACCCTCACAGCTCCATGGAGGGCAGAGAAGGAGCTGAAATGCTGTGAGTCCGTGTGGAGCAGAGTCTGAGCTTGCTGGTAACTTCTCTCATGTTGACTAAGCATCGCAGTCCCAAAGACAACCTGCCACCCGCCCCTCCCGGTTGAAGGAGTCATGAGAGTGGCCCCTCAGTGCCCTGAAGGAGCCAGGCCACAGTGATCTGCACTGGCCTTTCCTAGACACATTGCCCTAGGGGTCAGGGCGCCTCGGCTGCTGTCAGTCCTAATGCAGGGGAGACAGCCATGCCCCAGGAGCTAAGACAAGGGCAACCACCCTGAGCTGCTGACCCAAGCATGTGGCCGGCCTTTGGAGCCGGTGTCCCTCAAATGTTTCCTGGGTGACTCTGAGGCCGTGGGGACACTAAACCCCCCACAGGATCTGCGGGTGTGAAGTTGGGGAGTCACGCCCCCAAAGAGGAAGGCATTCATGACTCGATCATGATATTCCAATAACATAATTGTAATTCTTCCTGAACAACTTAAAGGTCAGCCCTCAGCACCAAAAGCATTTTCTTGTCCTCTGGGACTCATGCCCAGCAAGGGAGACCAAGTGTCGGCCTTTAGCTACAACTGGCATGTCAGCAAGCGGTCCTGGAGACACACGGTAGCAGGGAATGATTTCGGTGCCCAGCATGCCCAGCCTGGCATGAGAAGAGGCGTGCCAATCACAGGGTTCCATGTTCGTCAGGTCCACCACAGAGCCCTGGCTGGTGTGGCTCAGTGGACAGAGCACTTGCCTGCAGGCTGAAGAACAACTGCGGGGTTGGTCCCCACCTTCGGACTCTGCTCCCACCTGCAAACTATGCCCTCACTTGTGAACTCTGCCCTTGCCTGCATGGTCTGCCTTCACCTGTAAACTCTGCCCTCACCTGCGGACTCTACCCCTACCTGCGGGGTCTGCCCCCACCTGCGGAATCTGCCCCCACCTACAAGGTCTGCCCCCACCTGCGGGGTCTGTCCCTCACCTGCAAGGTCTGCCCTCACCAGCAGACTCTGTCCCCATATGTGGGGTCCATCCCCACCTGCAAGGTCTGCCCTCACTTACTGGGAGAGTCTCTGAGTTCAGGCTCCATCTGTTCTTCTTGGTGATAACTGTTGCACCCATCCACCAACTGGCAACATCAGAAGATGCCATTAGAAGGAAAATATGGACAGTGAGATCACTGTGAAACTGTTTTTCAGAACGAGAGGATAGGAAAGATGTGCTTTAATAATATGCCTTATCCTGTAGGTGACTCGAATCTCCAGGATGAGCAGGGTCTGAGGCTGAGTCACTCAGCAGTAGGTGGGGACTCAGGGTCCACAGCTATGGAGAGAACACACCTCAGCAAATGCAATCGACAGCATTGACGTTGGCCATAGAGAACTGCTGCAAAAGGAACCATTGTTTGTTATGGTCTTTGGGGAAAACCCGTGAGGGGAGTGATCCAGACCCAGCCTGTGGCTGCTCAGCCGTGCACGCAGGGACGAGGGCATCCTGGGAGCTGTCATGGAGGGAGGTTACCTGGCCTGTGGCTATGATGCTGAGGGCACCACAGAGGTGCCTCCCACACCTCTGAGCTGAGAGACAGCCCTCCCTGGCGACTTCCCAGAGTGTGTTTTTTACAACTGATGGTCTACAGAGACGCCAGGAGGAACTGCAGCGTGATCACAGCTAGGTTTCCAGAGGCGACGTCTTGCTCTGGTGCAGTAACGCCGAGATCTGCACACTTTATGGTTAGAAAGAACAAAACATCCTGTAACATCAGAAAGTCACAATGCACAATGAGCACACTCACGCTGATGAGACTCGGAAGAAATCAGGCAGTATTCGCAGTGGCGACCACATTGCCCAGGGTCTGCAAGGCCCGCTCCTTGGCATATGGACCTGCACATGAGCTGGGTCACCACCTGCCAGTGTGACTGACACAAACGCCCTGAGCCACGAAAAGCTGCCAGCTATGTATGTATGATGCACTCTGGGGGGTGAAAAGTGTTAGAAACATGGGCTATTGAACTGCATGAGGTCTCTAATGTTCACAGCCCTAACACAATTTGAAATTATAATGTTACAGGTTATCAGTTCTTAAGATGGTAAGAGAGAGATTAACCCCCATTCTCTTGGGGGAAAACTGAAATAGAGCAGGTGACTTACTCAAAATTACTGCACTTGCCAGCAATGTACGTGTGTGTGTGTTTCTGGTTGTATGATTGTGTTTGAGTGTGTCTGTGTGTGAGTGTGTGGTTGTGTCCACGGGTGGGAGTGTGTGTATGATTGTATGTGAGTGTGTCTGTGTGTGTTTTTGGAACTGCCCACTGCTGACCTTCAGGGCCTTAATGTTTTTTTGTTTGGATGTACTTCGGGTTAAAACTGCAAAACCTTGAGAAAGAAGAACAAAATTGGAGGAATCATACCACTTGTTACCAAATTACACTACCAGGTCATAGTAATCAAAGCACATGGTACTGGCATAAAAACAGGGTACAGGATAAGGGAACAGAATAGAGCCCCTGTAATGCATGCTTACATGGTCAATGAATATTTGACAAAGGAGGCAAGTACATGCAATGGGGTAAAGACAGACTATTCAATAAATGGTGCTGAAAAAATTGGGCAGAAACATGCAAAAATTGAAAGTAGACCACCTTCGTACACCATAATCCTATGTAATAAAAGAGTAATATGCAAATTTGGCTGTACCATCACCACTCCCACAAACCACGCCCACAGCCATGCCCACCAGCCAATCAGGAGGAGATTATGCAAATAAACCCCAACCAAGATGGCTTCCACCCCTGAGAATAGGTAGGAGGAAGGCTTGGGTTTCCCCGGCAACAGAGGAAAGCAAGCTTTCCGCCTGCCCTTGCCTGCCTAGGCCTCCACCCAATGCTATAAAGTTTCAGTTATAAAAGATACAGAAATGGTGGCAGCCACTAAGCTGGAGAGAACAGAGGCTTGAGTGTCCCTGGCAACAGAGGAAGCCAAGCTTTCCACCTGCCATTGCCAGCCTAGGCCTCCACTCTAGGCTATAAAGTTTCAAACAGAAATGGCTGCCAGCACGGAGCCAAAGGAAGGCTTGGCTCCACTCCAGGCTACAAAGTTTCAATTGTAGACATAGATTAATCCCAGATACCAGGGCCTCCGCTTGGGTCTCTGGGGGGCATGGCCAGCCTATAAACCTCCACAGGCTCCTCGCCCAGGGCGCCCCTCACCCCAAGGGAACCCCCACCCTAATCCAGGACACTCTTCAGGGCAAACCAGCTGGCCCACACCCATACACCAGGACTCTATCCTAGCTAATAAAAGAGTAATTTTCAGATTGACCATCACTCCAACACACAAGAGAGCTGCCCCCTTGTGGACACAAGATGGCCAGCAGGGAAGGGCGGTTGGGAGGTTCCAGGTCTTGCAAGGGAGGGCAGTTGTGGGCCATAAGGCCAGCAGGGGAGGGCAGTTGGGAGGGACCAGGCCTGCAAGAGAGGGCAGTTGTGGGTGATCAAGCCTGCAGGGGAGGGCAGTTAGGGGTGACCAGGCTGGCAGAGGAGGAAAGTTGGGGCAAACCAGCTGGCAGGGGAGCGGTTAGACATCAATTAGGCTGGCAGGGTAGTGGTTAATGGGTGATCAGGCTGTCAGGCAGAAGTGGTTAGGGGCAATCAGGGAGACAGGCAGGCGAGCAGTTTGGAGCCAGCAGTCCTGGATTGTGAGAAGGACCCCTTGAGGGGTCCCAGATTGGAGAGGGTGCAGGCTGGGCTGAGGGACATCCCCTACGCCCCCATGCATGAATTTCATGCACTGGGCCCCTAGTATATATATAAAGAGATAATACACTAATTGCCTTAGGGAGTCCCAGTAACAACCAATTTCCATATTGACAGACCAGCAGGAGGATGTGCTGGCAGAGGGGTGGGCAGCCAGAGCCAAGTTCACAGGGATCTGAGGAGCGTGCGTGACAGGAGCCTAGACTGCAAAAAAGGAAGAGAAAGTTGCCACAGAGGCCTCTTCCAATCCCCCTGCACGGACACCCTACCCCAGCCCTCACACCCCCAGGGGGATGGATGGGCATCCTACCCCAGCACCTGCACCCCTGGGGAAATGGATGGGCACTCTACACCAGCCTTCAGGGGGATGGATAAGCACCCTATCCCACCCCCACACCCCTGGGGGGACAGGACGGGGCCCCTGACTGGGAGAAGACCCAGCCTCAGGGGTAGCTACAGCCTGCACCTCCTACTCTTGATCTCTTCCCATGCCACTCCTGCCAGGGCGCCCACAACAATAGCATGACAGCAACCACCTGTCAGTGCCCTCGAGGCACCTGGGGCCCGCTGCTGCTGGGCCCCCTCTGCTGGGCCTGGGCAAGTCTCTCCTCCCTACAATTCCATACCCGGGTGGAGGCAGGCCTGAGCATCCCCCCAGGGTCAGACCCTTTCTCCCAGACAGCAGCAGCTCCATCTCCACAGCAGAAGCATGCTGAACCTCACTGGGGACCAGGCTAAACTGCCCTCCTAGCCTTCCTGGCTCTGACCTGGCCCAGCCCCCACAAGCTACAGGAGATTAGAGCCCTGCCCTGAGCAGGTACAGCTGCCAAATAGCCACGTACAATTTAAAGAATGGCACCAAGTGGGAAGGTATGACATTTACTCCCCCTTCATCTTCACCGCACCCCTAGCATCCCCCTAATGCCCTGCCCTCTGCCAAGGCCTCCAGGGACAACCACTTCCACCCCTACCCCCAACCACACCCCCACTTCCACACCCAAGGCCATCTGCCCTGTAGGGCCGCAGGAAGCTGCACAGCGGCTTCTGAAAGTGTGCGGAGCCCAGAGCACTCACAAATGCACTGAGGACCCACACAGACCTCTGGGCTCCAGGGGGCTCCAGGAGGAGGCTCACTCTGGGCCCGGGTTTATGCGCATGAAGAGCTGTTTGGTGAGGAGGAGGCAGAATCCCATCCCACCCCCAACATAACCCCTGCTGCTGCCCACAGTATTCCAAAACAGATTTCAACAAGCCAGAGGCAGGACAACTGCCGCTCTGTTCCCCCACACCCTCTCTGCCTTCCCTTTATTTAATTTGATTCTTTTGTTAATCCTCACCTGAGGATATTTTTTGCATTGATTAAATTTGGGTTGCTTTTGAGAGGATGGAAGGGAGGAAGGCAGGGCGGGTGGGGGGAGAGAGAAACCTGGGTGTGAGAGACACAGATTGGCTGCCTCCTGTCCGGGCTCCCACCTGCTGCCCAGCGTAGACGAAAGGAGCCCCGCGTGGAGGTCTTGCAGACTCAGAGAGTAAAATAACCACAAAAGATGGTCTTAAAACTAAACACTTAACTACAAACTGGCTATAGTGGTAGTCATGCCCTAGGCCAGTATTTTCCCTGACAAAGATCAGCTTAGATAATTACTGAGCCATTTGCCTTTCTGCCTCTAAAATAACATATTGGGAGAAGTCTGGACCCAGGACCCCTGAGGGCACAACAAATGGCATGGGGACATTCCCTCTGGTTATTGTTATCAAGTTAATTGTCAACTATTCATTAAGGCATCCTGTATCCAGCTCTGTAAGAAAAAAAAGAAAAAAAAAAAAAAACAGCACATGTCCATCATTTAACTTTTTACCCTATCCCGGAAGTTTCCTCGCCTTGCTTTATCCCACCTCCTTAATCTATCACCAATGAATTTCTTGTAACTCACCTACAGTCCCTTTCCTTTGATTGTAAATGCATAAGTATAGATGTAACCCTCGGTTCTCTGGAACATTATCTCAATTCATTGAGGTTCTGCTTCTTCCCGGCATATGTAGACAGTTTTGGCTCAAAATAAACTCATTAAAATTCTTTACAGGTTTCAATGGTTTTTTCGTTAACACCGGGTACATGCCCTTGACAGGAATCGAACCCTTGACCTTCAGTGCCTTGGCTGCTGCTCTAACCACTGAGCACCAGACAGGGCTTTGCCTTCCCTTTTCAGGTGTCTGGTCATGTTCCGTGCAGAAATGGAATAGGGGCCCAGCCCCAATTATCAGAACTATGGGCCCCCTCTGTCACCCGGGCAGCTCTGTTCTGAGTAGAAAGCACCTCCTCGCCCAGCTGGGAGTGGTCCTGCAGGGACAGGGCGCTCACCTGGGAATGCGGCCCATCCTCCTTCCGAGAACTGCCCATCAGGATGGAGAAACTTCTCACCTCAGGGATGAGACCTTCTAGTCCCGGAGGCACCTGTTCTTTACACCCCCAGCCCCTTTGCCTATGATCTGGTCCCAGGTGCCCCAAGATGCCCGCCCTCTGTGACCCCCCTCTCCCCTAGCCCCAAGGTGCCTACCTTCTGCAACCCCTCCCCCAGCACCGAGGTGCCCGCCCTCTGAGACGCCCCCAGCTCCAGGCCACATGATTTGTAACCTGTAAGATTATCCCGGGCACTTCCCCATGCCTGTAACTCCTAACCCATATAAGCAGCTGGCTTTTGGCAGGGTGCAGAGCAGATGTCTGTGGGTGACCTGCTGCCCCCCTGCTGCTGGCAGGACTGGAATAAGCGCTCACATAGGATCCAACGCCGTCTCTGACGAATTGGCTCTGGAGTGACAGCCCCGACCCCTTGGCTGTGGGGCGACAAGGAGACCAGGACTGTGAACAGCAGGTTCAGGTTGGAGAGGTGGTGCCAGGGGGCCAGGCAAGTCACCCTCTTCCCTCCTGGGTGGGAAGTGGCAGGGGCACCCCCACCCTGTTTCTGTGGGCATAGATGGCAGGGCTGCCTCTAGGATGCTGGCCTGTGCCACCAGCAAAACGTCGGGGCTGCACGAGAAGAGGGCACCTTCTTCCACGGGGATCATCTGTCCCTGCCCTTTGTGGGTCTCTCCTGGGTTCCTGTCTGAGTCTCACGGCCTGTGGGTGGGACACAATGATACCCAAGGTCAGAGCCACCCTAAAAAAAGGCTGTTTGGAACCAGCAGGGGAATCGGAAGGTTACACAGCACAGCCAAGACCCACCACATGCAGGAGATAGCTGCACAGAGCCACCGAGGGGCACAGGAGGGCGTAAAGGGCAGGGCCGAGGGGCACAGGAGGGCGTAAAGGTCAGGGCCGAGGGGCACAGGAGGGCGTAAAGGTCAGGGCCGAGGGGCACAGGAGGGCGTAAAGGGCAGGGCCGAGGGGCACAGGAGGGCGTAAAGGGCAGGGCCGAGGGGCACTGCCCTTTCACTGTGTAAAGTGAAAGATGAAACAGAAGGACCAGAGAGAGAGAGAGACCAGGGTACCAGGACACAGACTTTATTGAGGAGACCCTTCCCAAGGGAGAAAGAGCTCACGTGCAGGGTGAAGGCAGAGAAACCAGAAGGGAGAAGAGGGGACCCAGCCGGACCACCTCCGGGACTGCCTGGGAGAACAGTCAGGGAGAAAAGGTGCCACGTGGCGCACTGAGACACCCTTTAAGGGCAGGAACAGCAGGGGTTGGGCCCAGGGCAAATGGGAAGGGGTGGGACACAGGGCACTCTGGTATGTGCTTGATTGGTGGCTCAATGTCTCTGTGGCAGATGTCAATTACATCATAACTCCACCCACCAGTTGGGGGGTGGTAACCTATCATTCCAGGCTTCTGATAATATTAAGAAAAAATAATTGAGAGTCCAGGCAAGGTCTAGGGGGCGAAGGTCCATCTTCCGTAGCTACTTCCAGCTGAGAGGGGGTGTCGTTAGGGGCATCTACCCGGAGTCTCAAGGATTCTGGTGTTGGGTTCTGAATTCAGTGGCAGATCTATCTTCTGGTTGGCGAACGTCTGCATTCTGGTCTGCAAGAAACTAGTGAAACAATGCATGAGACAGGAGCCAGAGAGCAAAATTAAAGGAAGATACCAGTGTGCCTTATGAGAGGAGCCGTGGAGTAAGTGAGCGAAAAACAGGGTGTTTTCCGTGTTTAACGAGGATGCAGCACCATGGTTTCCCCAAGGGACTGGTTGGTGAAGTCTCAAGAGTGATCCAATTGAGTCACTTGGATGTAAAAGCTGGTCCTGAGGCTGCCACAGCGTCACTTGTCTGGTTTTGCTGCTTTTCTGGGCCTGGAGCTGAAATACAACCTGAGGGAGGGTCAGGTTCTTGAGGAGGACTGAGTCCCCCTGGCTGGAGGGCTGGTCCTGGGAGCCATGGTCGGCTGGTCCTGGCCTGGGCAGAAACCTGTCAGTGTGTTCCCGGAGCAGTTATCTAAAAAGGGCTTAAGAAGGTTGGGCTCCTTGGTGTAGCCTGGATTCCGGTCAGGCCCATGGGCAGGAGGTCTGGCCAGAAGCTGTGAATTTCAGAGCAAAGGCCTCTGACGACCTCGGGGCAGGTCGGGGCAGGAGTGCGTTGCCACAGGTTGGGTGGAGGAGAGTGGCTGGGTTCAGGGCTGTGGACTGGGTTCGGGAGATGTCAGGATTCTTAAGGAACAGGAGATGGACTTCCTACATTTAATGGGGAGGGGGGAGGAGAGTTAAGGATTGGTGGCACAGAAGGTCCTCTAGTCTATGGGTGGAAAAGACCTGTAAGGGTTGCTAGAGGGAGCTTCCGGGCCTCCTTGGTGAGAACGGCAGCTGCAGTCAGAGTCCGGAGGCAGGGTTGTCATCCTCGAACCGTGGGATCAAGCTGTCTGGACAGATGGGCTACGGGGGTGAAGGCTGGCCCTAGGGGCTGGTGAGGAACCCCATAGCTATTCCTTGTTATCATTAGTAAAATAGATGGAAAGGTTTAGTGATGTCTGGGAAAGAGGGAGAGATGCCAGAAGGGTATCCTGGAGTTAGAAAAAGCCTGGCGAATGAGGGAGGGTGAGAAGAGGAGGCCTATTGGTGTTTCTTTAGTGGCCTGGTATAGTGGGTCCTTTTACATTCTTGCCCCTTCCATTAATTGATAACCTTGTGCCAGCAAGAAAGTTGTTCTCTAGGAAAGGTGGAGCAGGGGAGAGGGCGGGGTGAGGAGGTGCTGCCAGAGCAGTTTTCAGAGCTGAAGGGTGATTTGCCAACAATACCCATGACTGAGATCACGAAGGAAGAGTGGCCCAGCAAAGGAAGGCAGGACAGAGAAGGTAGCACCCGTGTTGACCAGAAAGGAGACCTGCTTATCCGTTACCTGGAGCATTAACCTGGGTTCGGCGTGGGTGATGGGGGTTGTCGAGTCTGGGTATCTGCAGTCTTCAGCCATTTCCAGCATGGCCGTCGGCTGGTCAGGACCTGGAAGGATGGCCCCTCTGTGCTGAGACACAGAGGGCCCGTCACTCTCCCAGGGGCAGTCACTTTTCCAGTGGCCGTTTTGACCTCAGGGCTTGGTTGGAGGCCGGGGCCGGAGGCACGGCCTTTTCCAGTCGGTGGCCTTGTTTCCGCATGTGAAGCATTCTCCAGGCGATGCTTGTCCTCTTGTTGCACCCCCACCACGCACAGTCCGTGGGCCTCAGATCTGCTTCAAGGCTTGGGTTTGCAGGGTCACCTTCTAAGGCAGGCCTATTCTGCCTGCTTCCCAAGGGGAATTAAGAGTTAAATGCCATGTTCGGGTCTGGGACCTGGGTTTGAGGCATAAGGAGAGGGGGAGGGGCAGGCGGGGTGGAGCAGGCGGCAGGCCAAGGGAGGAGGAGCTCGGTGTCTGCAGCCACACCAGGTGGGGTCTTGAGGGGCGGGACTTACCTTGCCAATCTGGTGGCCCCCAGGAGAAATGAAGAGCCACGTGGTCAGGGTCAAAAGAACAAAGCAAAACAGAAATTCCCCTTAGCTGTTTGGAACGGCAGGAGGTTCTCGCGGTTCGAGGCAGCCTCTGATCTTGTGAAGTTGGTTCCCACGGAGACCTGGTGGCAGCCGAGGCGAGGGGCAGCTGTGGTGTGGCAAAGGAGGAGGAAGAAGAGACAGAGAGGCGGAGAGGAGATAACAGCTGGGTCGAAAGAGTCCAGAGAGCTGCAGAGAGCTGAAGCCTGTTTGGCTCAGTGGATAGAGCATCGGCCTGCGGACTGAAAGGTCCCAGGTTCGATTCCGGTCAAGGGCATGTACCGTGGCTGCGGGCACATCCCCAGCAGGAGGTGTGCAAGAGGCAGCTGATCGATGTTTCTCTCTCATCAATGTTTCTGATTTTCTATAACTCTCTCTTCCTCTCTGTGAAAAATCAATAAAATATATTTTTTTAAAAAGAGAGAGTGACAGAGTGAGGGGTAGTTTGAGGGGGTTTCCCTCGGGCTTGGAGAACCTGGAGTGTGGAAGGAGCAGAGAGAGGGGTAGGAGTGGAGGAAAGACAGGCTGCACATAGGGAATCTCTGGAAGCTTTTCCTGTCCGGTGGCAGAAATCATCCGTGCTTAACGAGGGTGTGAAAAACAAGGTGATTTTGAAAAGGCCCCCTAAAGGTGCATAGGGGAGTTAGTTTGGCTAGTTCCCACGACCGGAGGAAAAAGGCCACCAGGAAGTTGGCGAGGAATAAGAAGCGTCCTTCTTTTCCTAGGCCAACCTGTAGAAAGAGGGATGAGAGAAGACCTATGAGTCGTCACCCTAAGGCTTTTCCCGTGGCGTAGAACAGTTTCCCTGTCAGGTACCTGGGCTTTCATAGAACAAACGTATAACGTAGCCGAGTAGATGGAAAACTCTGAGGCCTTTCCAGGTCAAGGGAACCAGGGGGAGGAGAAGGAGGAGGGAGTACCCTGAGGCCTACCGGTTAGGAGGAAGCGACGAGATTCCCACGTGTCCTGGTACGGTAGTGTTTGAGAGGTGTTCTGAGTGGGCCAATCAACTCACAACCATGCCACCGAGCAGAGCCAGAGCAGGAGTCAGAAGCTCGGGGCGAGGTTCAAGGATCGCCCACGCTCACCCAGTTTCGGCACCATATGAAAGATGAAACAGAAGAACCAGAGAGAGAGAGAGAGAGAGAGAGCAGGGTACCAGGACACAAACTTTATTGAGGAGACCCTTCCCAAGGGAGAAAGAGCTCACATGCAGGATGAAGGCAGAGAGACCAGGGGAAGGGGAGAAGAGGGGACCCAGCCGGACTGCCTGCCGGACTGCCTCCTGGACTGCCTGGGAGAACAGTCCGGGAGAAAAGGTGCCACATGGCGCACTGAGACACCCTTTAAGGGCCGGAACAGGCAGGGGTTGGGCCCAGGGTGGAATGGGAAGGGGTGGGACAAGGGCACTCTGGTATGCACTTGATTGGTGGCTCAATGTCTCTGTGGCAGATGTCAATTACATCATAACTCCACCCACCAGTTGGGGGGGGTACCTATCATAAGGGGCAGAGCCGAGGGTTACAGGAGGGCATAAAGGGCAGGGCCAAGCCCTGGCATCCAGCCCATTAGCGTCTCAGGAGACTAAGCGATTAGGCATCACAGCCCTTCTCCTGACCAGCACTCCTCAAGATCAGTGTGGGCAAAGCCTCCACAGCAGAAGGCAGCAGGAGGAAGGGGAACAGGTCCTAAGCAGTTCCCGTGCTGGTCCTGGGTGATCCCTTAATAAGGAGCTTCCCTTCTAGGTGGGGGTGGTGGCTCAGGACCCTCATAGCACACAGGAATGAGCGGATTCCGGAAAAGGGAAAAGATGGAGCAAGGTGACAACTGACGGAAGTTAGATCTCATGTGGCCCACACTGGGGAGGGGACAGGAAGTAGGGATTTGGCCACCATAGGAGACCTCACCCAGAGAAGACTGGTCAGAAAAAGTTAAACTGATGCACACAAAGTAAAGGCAAACGAACAGGAGGCGATGCATTTGCAAAACACAGCAAACTCATGGCGACCCTAAAGCATGTGCAAATCCTCATAGACAGACAGAAACTGTGACCCAAGACCCCTTTGGAGAAGAAACGAACGTTTGAAGGAACCTGCGGCCTTGGCCAAGGACCGAAGAAGGAACAGCAAAGTCCAATCCTCAGCCCCATGTCAGGGGAGCCAGCGTTGAAACCCTGTGAACCCCGAGGCCTTAGACACATGCCACACTTGGAGTCACAGCCCTCCTGACTGACCAGCCACAGCCACAGCCACAGCCCTCCTCCTGACTGACCAGCCACAGCCACAGCCCTCCTGACTGACCAGCCACAGCCACAGCCCTCCCGACTGACCAGCCACAGCCACAGCCCTCCTCCCGACTGACCAGCCACAGCCACAGCCCTCCTCCTGACTGAGCAGCCACAGCCACAGCCCTCCTCCCGATTGACCAGCCACAGCCACAGCCCTCCTCCCGACTGACCAGCCACAGCCACAGCCCTCCTGACTGACCAGCCACAGCCACAGCCACAGCCCTCCTCCCGACTGACCAGCCACAGCCACAGCCACAGCCCTCCTGACTGACCAGCCACAGCCACAGCCACAGCCCTCCTCCTGACTGAGCAGCCACAGCCACAGCCCTCCTCCCGACTGACCAGCCACAGCCACAGCCCTCCTGACTGACCAGCCACAGCCACAGCCCTCCTCACTGACCAGCCACAGCCACAGCCACAGCCCTCCTCCTGACTGACCAGCCACAGCCACAGTCCTCCTGACTGACCAGCCGCGGCGCAGCATGGCTCCCCAGATAGATCATGCCAACCTCCCTCAAGCACACACACAAACATGCTCCTGAAAGCATTTCTGTAATGAGTGGGAAAGGGACACAACACAATGCACACACTCAAGTCACCAGACTCATGCAGTGGCTCAGGCAGCCCTATAGGGACTTGGAAAGCCAGCGCTGGTGCCACAGCCTCAGCCGTATGCAAGTGTGTGCACTGCCATGCCGGTAGGAAAGCGAGACAGACAGGAAATTACATGGGCACAGTGCTGTGAGCTACAGGGATGAAGAAGGGTCGACACTTCAACGAGAGGAGAATATGTGCTCTATACCTATAGCATTGTTCTGATAGCTCTGTGGGATTTTGCTCCATGTTGTCTTCGTTTCTCCAGCTCTGTTAGTTGTGAGTTCCCAGCTTCCACTTTTGCCGTGGGGACCTGCCTGGCAAGCGCCGTGGGGGTCACACCCACTGCTGAGGGCACCTGGCAACTTCAAGAAGACAAACGGCCCTGTCAGTGTGACTCAGTGGATAGAGTATCGGCCTGTGGACTGAGGGCCCAGGTTTGATTCTGGGTCAGGGCACATGCCCGGGGTGTGGACTCAATCCCAGTGCGGGGCGTGCAGGAGGCCTGATCAATGATTCCCTCTCATCACTGATGTTTCCATCTCTTCCTCTCCCTCTCCCTTCCTCGCTGACATCAATACAAACATATTTTTTAAAAAGAGACATGAACTCACCATCTCCTCACAAAGGGAGAGGCCCAAAAACTACAGAGGACAAGAAGCAGAGAGAAGGGAAGCAGGACAGAGGAGCCGGAGAGCCGAGGGGGGATGGGCGTACATGACCTCCCAGTCCGACCCTCCACTGCAGGCCGGTCTCCCCTCAGTCCTCCGCTCTGCTTCAGGGGAGCTTTCCTGGTCACTCCCCACAGGTCATATGGCAAAGCCTTGAAAATTTTGGGAGGCGCCAGACACAGTGGGTAAAATCACAATTACACACATTGTAAGCTTTGTGTTGTCTCCCTCCCGTGGTCCCTGCACCCCACAGCCTCGCGCTGGGCGGGTACCTGGCTGTGAGCCGCCGCCTCCCTATACACAGTGTGTGACACTCAACACTAGGGAAATGCCTTTGAACGAATTAATAAAAACGATAGCTGATCCTAAAATCCTGACCACGTATTTCAAATAGGTTATTGCTCATTCATGCTAATCTGATACAAAGAAAACAGACAGCCCTGGCTGGTATGGCTGGATTAAAGGGCGCCTGCCTCAGTGGCAGGCTCCATCCCCCGCCCAGGGCCACGTGCGGGAGGCAACCAATCGATCTGTCTCTCTCACATGGATGTTTCTGTCTCTGTCTCTAAATAAACAAGTAAATAATTTTTTAAAATTATGATCATAAAAAAAAAGAAAACACATTTCCCAAGAAACAGAAGTCACCTATCACACTCTCTTTCCCACCCCCGTTAGGCACAGTGAATCCTCAGCCAAGGGCAGGCCTCACCTGGTTCGCTCAACACAGACACTCCAATGCTGCAGATGCGGCTGGGAGGATGGGTTTTGGATTTAAATGCCTTTTGCAATTAAGCTAACTGGACAATTAGCAAAACTCCACTCTCTCTAGTCATACATGAGCATGCCCTTCAGAAGCATGACTGCAATGTTCTCCTACTCTTGTAGGATTTTGTTCCAAAGAATAAATAAGGCCTATACATGGTCCTAAAACTCAAAGAAGGCTGGGATTTAGAGGGAGCTTCGAGTTTATCTGAGCCAATATTTTTTTAATTTAAATTCTTTATTGTTTAAAGTATTACCTATGTCTCCTTTTCCCCTCATTGACCTCTCCCCAGCTACACCAACCTCCCAGCACATGCCCTCACCCCCCTACTGTCTGTGTCCATGAGTTATGCTTATATGCATGCATCCAAGTCCTTTGGTTGATCTCTTACACGTCTCCCCGCCCCCCGCCCCCCCGCCCCCCCCACACACACACCCCACACTCTCTCCCCTGCCTTCCATCCAAGGTTTGACAGTCTGTTCCATACTTCTGTGACTCTGGGTCTATTTTTCTTCACTAGATTCCACAAATGAGTGAGATCATGTGATATTTATCTTTCTCCGACTGGTTTATTTTGCTTAGCATAATGCTCTCCAGGTCCATCCGTGCTGTTGGAGGGGCCAATATTTTGTTAAAATGTATTTTTGTTTATTTCATAGAGGAAGAAAGAGGGAGAGATAGAAACATTAATGATGAGAGAGAGTAACTCTTTGATCAACTGCCTCCTGCACACCCCACACTGGGGATCGAGCCTGAAACTCAGGCATGTACCCCGGCCAGGAATCGAATGGTGACCTTCTGGTTCATAGGCCAATGCTCAACTACTGAGCTCCACCGGTCATGCCAAGTGAATATTTTTATTCTAAAGATAAGGTTGAGGTTCAAGCGTACCCCGATTTCTGTTAGACTTACATCTGAGCACAGGCTCTGACATCTCCAGTACCTGTTTCTGCTATGGACTCAGCTCTCAGTGGACTCGTGCGTTAAAAACGTAGACAATCTTGTCCCTCACAGCTTAGCAAAAACAGAGACTCTGTTAGTTGACAAGTTATTTTGCTCAAATAACATAAAATGGAAACCCAGCCAGAGAACATCTGATGCCCCAGTTATATTTTTAGCCCATCACCCCTGACAGGTTGTAATGGCACTAAAACATAATGACTGAGGGAGACTGGAGAACAGGAGACCCTGAGCCCATGTCCAGACCACCTGCCGGTGCGGAGGGCTGGCCAGACCTGGGGCGGACCCACACCCCGACATTACGGCAGAAAGCACACTTAGCTGATGAACAAACCACTTTCATTTTCCACACACATTTCTCACAATCTATAATAATACAAGTGTAATATACTAATTAGACCAAATGACCTTCCAGATGAAGCCAGGGCTGCCAAGGAAGCTCAGGTCCCAGGTGCCTGCCGGCAGCCAAAGGGAACCCTGGGTCCGGGGTGCCAGAAGGAAGCTGGTGCCTGCAGCTGGGGAAAGGAAGACCTACTCTTGCACAGATTTCATGCATTGGGCCTCTAGTCCTATATAATAAAAGGCAAATATGCAAATTGTCCCCTTGACGGGGAGTTCGATTATAGGAGGGATTGGCTGGCCAACAGTCCACAGCCCCTCCACCTGGCTGGCCTGACCTGATTGGCACTGATCGAGGTGGGCCAGCTGGATCCCACCCTCACACAAATTCATGCACCAGGCCTCTAGTAAAATAAAAAAATCTGCAGTAAAAAGTTGCTTTTTCCTTTTTCTGCCTTCCCCTTTGTTCTTAGCCAGTTTTAAAGTATTTTATGTTCTAAAGAAAAGCAGTTTACTAAGTTTCTCCATTTTGTCCTAATCTCCAATTTATCTCAGCCTCTGACTTGATTGTGTCCAGTAGTGGCTTCTTAACACTATGAAAAAAGGAGACAAACAAATCTCTATATCACCACCAGATGGAACCAAAGATTCACTCATAACTTCAGCCACCCAGCCATCCTTCTCCTGGGGGAAAGTACATTCTGTTCTCAGTACAGCCAGGAAGCCATCACTTAAGTGGGTGTTCCTCGCAGAATCAAACACTCAGTGCTTACGTGATGTGTTATCATAGGCAATGACACCTTTGAAAAATGTACAAATCACTCACGATCATATTCATGCCCATGCCACCTGTAGGCTCCTTACTGGGGATTGAGCACACAACCTGGGTATGTGCCCTGGCTGGGAATCGAACTGTGACCTCCTGGTGCATGGGGCAATTCTCAACCACTGAGCCACACAGACCAGGCAGGATGGAATAAACACATCCTATATAATAAAAGCCTAATATTCTAAATGTCCAGTTGTCCAATCAAAGCGTAATATGCTAATGATATACTAAGGCCACTCAACCACTAGCTATGACATACACTGACCACCAGGGGGCTCTGGCTTGGTAGGTTAGCTTGCTGGTGGGGTCTAGCTGATTGGGACTGAACGAGATGGGCTGGACACGCCCTGGAGCCCTCCTGCGTCCCTCCCTGACCCCTATCATGCACCAGTGGGGTCCCTCAGCCTGGCTTGCACCCTCTCGCAATCCGGGCTGAGGGACCCCCCAACACTCAAGTGCACACATTTCATGAACCGGGGCCTCTAGTCAACAATAAAACCAGATTTTTGTTTTAATCCTCACCCAAGGATATTTCCCATTAATTTTAGAGAAAGTGAAATCAATTGGTGGCCTCCTATGTCAGTTACGTACCCAGCAGAGCTGTTCCCAGCACCATGCCGCCCGCAGAAGCCAAAGCTTTGCCTATTCCAGCTCCAATGTGCACATTGGCTTGGTACCTGCTGCCCGCCAGGGACAGGGTTGTTCCTCCACCTGGCTTGGCAGTGTATCCTCTGTGGGTCCACCCCAGTCCATCTCTGAATGACCTGATCACTTGCTCCAATGCCTACCTCGTCATTGGCATCTCTGTTCCTACAGCTAAACCCACATCCGAGTCCTACTGTTCTGCCTGCCTCAGCACAGCCAGCCCAGGATGGGTGCTCTCTGCCATAGGGACCAGAGTTTGGGGTGTTCATGGGACTCCTTTCTCCCTAATGTGGTTGTGAAAACATCCATCTGACCAGTGTGTGAGGTCTTTTTTGCCCGACCCCACAGGTACCTTTCTGTGCTCATGTCCTGCCTCCTGTTCTAACAGTTCTGAGTCTCACCTCTGCGTTAACCTTGATGCCCTCTGTACAGATGCCTTATTTACATGTGATCAAATGTGTCTTCATTTACAGCATCAGCCCTTTGTCCTTTCACCATCCCCTGGGCCCCTGCCCTAAGCACCACACACCTTAAAGCGCCACCTGCCTTAAAACACAACCTGAGATAATTTCTGTGCTGCACGGCCAGGTGCTGTGTGTGGGACAGGGGGTTGGGGGAGGCAGGTGGGCAGGTAGAGAGGCCATGCCTACTTCACCAGGCCACCCAGGGAGCAGCCAGGGGCAGAGGGTGTGAGGCAGGGTGGACAGCATGCCCTCTGAGCACAGGGCATGAGGGGACCTGCCTCCTGCAGTTGTTTCATTGGATTACAAGGAGTGGAGCCAGGTGGGTACAGGGGGTTCTGGGAGGCAAGGTTCAGACACGGACACCAACTGACCAGTGGCGGTGAGCATAGGCCCCTAGGCACAGCCAGGCTCCCAACACCTGCCGGTGACCACATAAACATGGGCCAAATAAACAAGGCATGCAGCTGACGGGCCATGAGTTTGACATGCTTAATGTACATCATGACTCCTCCATGGAGAGACCCTAGTGTCTGGCAAGTTTCTGGCATGTCACAGGCCACCTTGCTGTCCAGTAGACACCACCCAGCAGCTCCCATGGTCCAGGGGATAAAGTCCTCTTCAGTTCACTCCAGATGTGATGTCAAACAAGGCACCCACCGCTCATAAACGTGAGGCCCACACAAAGGTCTCACAACCACCCATTTCCTACCTGTAACCCCAGGGCTGTTCTCTGCCCCAGGAGTCTGACTAGTGGTCAGAGTGGCTGGGGCCACTCAGAGCAGCAGGTGGGCACAGGCAGGCCAGACTGTGAGGTCTGAGCACAGCAGTCTCAGGAGGAGCAAATGAAGGGTTGAGGTACCCACCTGCTCCCCACCGCCTCACTCTGTCTGGGCAGTGGGGCAAGCAGGGGTCTCATCCACATGTGGTCTGGAGACCCAGCACAGAGAGGCCAGCCTGCTGGACAGGATATAATGTACCCCACCTGACAGAGGTGCCAACATGGGGGGATGTGCAGAGCAGATTCCTGGGGTTACACCCAGGCTGAGCTAATGAACACTAGTGAGGTCTCAGAACATGGTCCCCGAGGCCCTGGGCATCTGAGGACAGACCAATTGTAAGGCAGTCCCTCTCCTCCAGAGAGCCTGCAGCTTCCCTCACTTCAGGTAGAACCCACTGTGGCCTGGCCAGCCAGCGTACTCAGGGACTGAGCCTCGACCTAGGAGCCAGGAGGTCCGGGTTCCATTCCCGGTCAGGGCACATGCCCAGGTTGCGGACTACATGCCCAGTGTAGGGTGTGCAGGAGGCAGCCAGTCCATGATTCTCTCTCCCCCTTGTTTCTCTCCCTCCTCTCTTCCTCTCTGAAATCAATAAAAATATATATTTTTTAAAACTCCACTGTGGTCCCCTGCGTGGCCCTCCCAGGGCGGACTTCCCACCCGCCCCGCCTGCCATCCCCGAGCTGGGAGCTGAGTCTTGCTCTGGACAGCAGGCGAGTTGGCATCTTGGTCCCGTGTGGCGTGGCCATGACCAGTCGTGGGATATCCGCACAGACTCCTTCTAAAAACAGTAAGTAAAAACCTTCTTGGAAACGTCGTTTATTAGGGAATCTAGTACACGTGTTGGAAATTAAAACCCACCTATTTATCAATACCGGCTAACAATCAGCTGACCAGGAAAACAGCCACACTTAACAGTTTCAATTCTGGGACAAGGTTAGGCTCCGTGGTGATCTCTGAGGGAAACAGGACCCCGTGGTAGTAAACATTCCCACATGTGACAAACACACTGCTTCCCATGCACACACACACAAACCTTGGGACCCGTCTCAGAAACACGCTGTGCACATACTGTGGCTAAAGAAAACCTGAATAGAAATTATTGTAAAACAAAACCTGAATAAAATTGTGTCCCAACGAGATTTCTCCTTGGTAAGTCACATTTATTGTTAAGCTTTGTCATAGCCGAGGTTTTGCTTCATCACCGGTGGGTGCTCATTGACAGCTCATCCAATTCCCAAACCAGTGTCAGCTTCTCACACACTCGAAGTCTGCCATGCCCGCCGCTCATGGCCTGCACGTCCTCCCTGCTCATGGCAGTATCCCAGGGCGATGGTGACGAGGAGCCCGTGGGCCTGCGGGCAGCATACCACTTCCTCAAGGACTCAGCGTGCGGCATGAGGTCCCGTCATGGTGCCTGGGAAGGTGACTGTGGTCAGGGTGTCCCCGTCTCCCCACGTTCGTGAGCGTCATCAGGTAGCCGGTGTGTCTCAACACTCGGCCATCAGACACGGGTGCCAAAGCATCCATAAATGAAGCCACAGGCCGAGAGCAAACGCGAAGTAAACAGAACGACCTGAAATAACGGGAGTTGCCAAGGAGGTGTTGGGCCTGAGGGTCCTGTCGTCACCCCGTTCTGTGTGAGGATTTCAACCTCGCTGTCACTGTCCCGCCGGCCGCAGTGGCCAGAACCTGGTGCTGGGGGTGGGCAGGTGCAACAGAGGAACAGGAACTCATTCTAAAACTTGGTTTCTAAGAAGGTATGATTTTCGTCACCTCCATGTGAACAGGGTCAGACAGAGCAAGGACAGGATGGAGAACCATGCACGCTGGCACCTCCATAACCTAGACTGTGTGGCCCATTCAGCGAGGGGCGACAAGGATGGGTTAAAGTAACATTCTGGAGAGTCACGCCTGAGGAAGGCAGCAGGGACACTGCCCGCCCCGACTGCTCCTGGCCTGACCCGCTCCAGGCTCGGCTGCTCCATCGGCAACACGCTGCAGCGGGAAACAGCTGCAAATCCCTCCAGCCAATTCCGGGTTGGGGGGATGGAAGGTGATGGTCACCGATACACTGACTAAACTGTACGCTTTCCCTCAGAAGCATCCACAGTCTGTGGGAAAAAGAGGACAAAAAAGAAAAAGCCTACAACAAGCAAAAAACACAAAGGAGTACAAAATCCGGGGCTCTCATCTTTCCATTTCTTCCTCGGCAGTCAGTGTGGAGGGAAAGGTTGTTTGCGAGTGTCCTGAGTTTGCGTATTAAGTTCTGGGAGAGAAACAGCCGATGCTCAAGGCATCTTCTGTTTCATTCCCAAATGCACTGCACCCTGAACAAACATGAAAGCCAGACCACACATCCCTTGGGAAACACACGCGCGCGCGCACACACACACACACACACACACACACACACACACACACGGGTCAGGGGAAGCACACACAGTCAGGGCTTGGAACTAAATCTGACACAGTAAGTGGACAACTTCAATCGTACAGGCTCCTAATAGGTCCGGGCAGGCAGCATGGGTGTTGGAATAAAATAGGCTTCACATAAGAGATCGGTGCTCCCGCAGCTGCCCGATGCAGGGTCGCATTAGTGGATCAGAGGAGAGGTTAGAACTGCTCACTGATGGTTCTCGGGTTAGACTACGGGCAGCAGGGACACTGGCCATGGGGGCCAGGGGCCACGGGCCACAGGCTGCGGGTCGTGGGTTGCGGCTCACTTGGACTTCTTGTCATGCGGGACATGGCCATTCCTCTTGCACCTGCCGTTCAGGACCCCGTTGGCGTGATGTCCATTCATGGCGCCAGGCCTGCACCGGGCCCAGCAGCGGCGGGCCTGCCTGCAGGCGAGCGGTGCGGCCCAGGCCAGCAGGGCACCCAGCAGGGCCGCAGCGAGCAGCAGCACGGCGGCCACGTCCAGCAGGAAGTACTGCCAGAAGGATAGCTGGTAGACAGCGGCCTGCAGGTGGTGGGCACCGCGGTGGCGCAGAATGTACTCTATCCAGTACACGGTCCGCTCCACGGGGTGCCCGGGCTGGTCCCGGTGGATCTCAGACAGCTGCCGGGCCCGTCTGCGGAAGCTGCGGGAGGAACACAGAGTCACCAGGTTTGATTGAGGCACCGTGACCTAAGCGGGCGAGTAACGGTATGCATTGCCCGGGCGGCCCGGCGCTCTGCCCGTGCACTGAGCACTTACTCAGGCCAACACGACAGGTGCCCGGAGCAGCTGAGGAGCATGGTCACAGGGTGGTGCGGACAACCCGAGTCCCCACGCCCCTCCACAAGCCCTTCTCTTAGTAAGAGGCCCACGTGACCCTCATGGGGTTTCTTGGACACAAAGTGCCTCCTGGTGAAGTCAGTGCCACAGGCTGTGAGGACTCACCACCTCCCCCCACCACTTGCAGCACATAAAGAAACCTCCAGATGCAAAAATACTCCCCAGCACAGAGCGCGGCTCTCAGGAACCCCATCCGGACAGCTGCGAGAAGGGAGGGGCCACGACCTCCATCACAGGGTAAGAAAGTGGGGGAACCTCCTTGGCACCGTTAAGGCCCCTTTAACTGGAGCTCTCTGCTCACGGTGCCGCCGGGGCCAACCAGGCTCTTCAGCAACGGCCGTGTGTCAGCCTCCAGGGCCAAGGGCAGTGACAGTCAGCAGAGACGGGACGCCCTGGCCAGCGCCTCATGCACAGAAGCCTTCAGGTCCCTCCGCCTCCCTCCCCTCACACTGTGGGGGCAGGAACTCACTCACTGCACAAATGCTCTGTTGTCCGACACCGGGCATGGTGGGAGCCACCTGGTTTGAACACTGCAACTTGCCTGGCTGGCGTGGCTCAGTGGCTGAGCACTGACCTATGACCCAGGAGGTCACAGTTCCACGCCTGGGTTGCAGGTTTGATCCCCAGTGCGGGACGTGCTGGAAGCAGCCCATCCATGCTTCTCTGTCACCATTGATGTCTCTCCCCCTCTCCCTTCCTCTCTTACTAAAATCAGTAATAATACACGTGTCGTTGTTTTTTAAAAGGGAGTTGCTCTGTCATCACCTCCGAAGCCACTGTGCTGAGACTCAGTGGGGAGAGCAGTCAGATCAGCACACATCGATGGTTCAGCAACATAAAATGGACTCTGACTACGCCTGGCCTAAGCGGGGTGCCACTGAGGCCCCCATGGCTTCCCTGCGCGTCCTCCCCGGGAATGAGGACACAGGGGCTGTTTTCACTCCCAACTCACGAGGACCTGCCGGAGGTGACATGCCGGTGTCCACAGCGAGGGCTGTGCCCAGTGGCTGCGTGCGTCTCCAGCATGCCAGCGGGCAGCTCACCTGGGGTCATTGATCACCTGCACCAGGGCCGCGTGCAGCTCGGCCTCTGTCACAGTCTTCCACTCCAGTAGGATGCCCATGCCCTTGGCCTGCACCCGGGTCATCGTGTCATAGTGGTCGCCAAAGAGCGGGATGCCCACCACTGGGACGCCATGGTACATGGTCTCGAAGATGCTATTCAGGCCGCCGTGGCTGAGGAAGGCCTTGGTGTGGGGGTGCCCTGGGGAGCGGCAGCAGAGAAAGCGCAAACGCTGCGTCATGCACGCCAGGCAGGGACTTTCAGAAACCTCTCCACCAACAGCTGCCCCATCTGTGCCCCCGTGTGTGCAATCACACGCCACCTGGTCCCATGGCTTCCCTGTTACTTACAACCCTAGGAAGGCCTTCATGCCTACACAGTGGCCACAGGGGTCTTCCTCTTTATCTTCAGCAACTACATCATGAACATACACGTTGATGTGGTGGATTATGTTAAAGCCCATCAGTTATAAAAGGCTCTTTTAAGCAGCCAAGGTTGGTAGCTCTGAGAGATTTATCCCAATATTCTCCCAAACACAAACATCCCTGACCACTGCCACCCATGTAAATGAACTGCGATTCATAGAAGTCCGTGGGAGCTAGAAATGGCAGCTCATGCTCCTGAGGGAAGACGCGAAACCTGGCTGTGCCAGCGCTGCCCACGTTGGAGCCAGCCCGTCTGTGAGAACTGCTGTGGGGACTCGGGCTGGGGCCTGGTGCTTAAGCCTGTGCTCCCAGGATGCCAACCACCTGCACATCCCTGCATAGGTCTCGTGGGAAACCCCCTCCCCCACAGAGACCACGTGGTCAACCCCCTCTCCACGTGGGCATCTGCATTTACCATTCTGGGTCACTCAGGGACAGACACTGACGAAAACCGGTCCCAGCAGATGGGACACTGGGTGACATGGCTGCCATGGGAATAAAAGTGGGAACGGATAAAAGTTAACGAGGTGTTGCAAACTCACAGGTCCCTAAGCTCTAAGTTCCCTGAGGAAATGGATAGACCAGCAGAAAGACAGCAGGACGAGGTGCTGCCGTGGACAGACAGGCTCAGAGTAGACGTACCCTTCTCTGCTGAAGACAGCAGGGACACAGGCCCGTGGCCTTGGACTTGAAGGGCCCATTCCTGCACAGCCCCCAACTCCCAGCAGGAGGTCCTACAGGGTCTCTCCCTCAACCACAGAACTTGTCATCCCAGGGGACCCATACTCTTTCCCTGAAGGGAGCGTCGCCCCAGGCCCAGCCTGGAAAGCAAGTGGCGCTGGGTGCTCAGGGTGGACATCTTGGGGTCCCCTGCTTATCCTGAGCACCCTCTAACCACAGCCAGAAACAGGGTTTCAAAAATGCTTGGTGATTTAGGAGGAATTTAGGCAGATGATCCAAATAAAGACAAAATAAATGGACTGTTTCCTTGGCCTCTGCTTGTCTTTGGTTTTCAACTAATGAATAACTTTGAATGTCTCTGTAATGAAACTATGACACAAATCTACATTTTCACTGTTAACTTATGATTCACTCCCTGCTGCTTTTTCAGTCATATAGCGTATGTGACTGTTTAAGTGTATTTTCCAGAAAATCAACATCAGTGACTGATCCAGACTTTCACTTATAGGCCCAATGATCAGCCTCTGCACAGCTTTTTCCAGCAAATGGAAGATCTGGCTTGCTGTGGCATCTGGAAGCTGAGGTACCAGATGATGTCACTGCTGTCTCCTGGAGCAGTCCCAGGCGCACATTAGTGCCCGAAAGCCTGGATCAAGGTCACCTGTCACATTAGTGTCTGAGTGGCTGGGTCAAGGTCATGTGCCCACATTAGTGTCTGAGAGTCTGGGTCAGGGTCACAGGTGCACAGCAGCATCTGAGCCTGGGTCAAGGTCATGTGAGCACAGAGTGTCTCACATGGGTCTAGGTCGTGTGTGCACAGCAGGGTCTGAGCCTGGTCAAGGTTATGTGTGCACAGCAGCATCTGAGCCTGGTCAAGATCACACGAGCACAGAGCGTCTGAGCTGCCTACTTACCCAGCAGGTCGTTCTGTGGCAGCCACTCCAGGAGCTTTGTGTTGTTCCCCAAATTCCTGGGTTTGGTTCCAGAAAACCTGTGGGTGCAGCAGACAGGCCCCTCTCAGACACCACATCTCTCGTACAAACTCTGGCTACAGCATCAGGTTAACATGGGGCTGCCACATCTGCTGTGGACACCTGGCAAGGAGCCATCTTTCACGATAACATTTGATCAGTTTCCTTTTCACGTTTTCACTGACAAGCAGGAGAACTGGCTTACACTAAGGCCCTGTCCCTCCTCTTCTCACCGATGCTCAGAGTTGGAAGAGCACCCACAGGAACCTTGACTGGGAACCCAACCCCCAGGACTCAGAGGTAAACCCGGGGGACCCAGGACCAGCAGGGGTGACCGCCAGCTCTATCCTGGACATGGGTTGGGAGGCAACAAGGATGTTCTGTCACCCCACTCCACCAGGACAGGGTTTGGGGGAAGGCCATACTGGGCTGGCCCTGCCTTGGTCTCTGAAAGGAGAACCTTAAAGGATTACTGGACGTGAAGTGTCCTAAACCAAGCAGAGGGCACTAAGGAGCCTAACAGAAAACCCCACAGGATGGATCTGAAGGCTCAACCCAGCCATTTCCTATTGGCCAGGAGCTGTTAGAGGGCATGCCTCACTCCTCTGAGCCAGCTATCATGGCACCAATTCACCCCTGGGCCCCCAGGGGTTGGGGGAGGGTGAAGTGGGGCACAGCCCAGCAAACACCTGCATGGATGGGGTCGGCCGATCCAGGGCAGGCGCAGGGCAGCACGTGCAGGGTGGAGCCACCTCTGGGCTTCATCACCAGCATTACGGTCACTGCACACTGCTGTGCTTTAAGGACCTGGCCTCAGATGGGAGCCAAAGCCCTGTGGAATGTTCTACCCACATCCACTGACCTGAGGCACAGAGATGACAATGAAGGACAATGGGTAAGTGGAGCCACCCCACATCCCCACATCTCTCTGCATTCCCACCGGGGCCTCCCTAACCAGAAATACACTCGGAGTCTCGCCGGCCCTGCGGGGCCTCTGTGCCTATCTCCGGCCTGTGGCCCAGCGGAGCGGGCAGAAGTGGCCTGTCGGGCCGGGCCGTACCTCCAAATCACCTTCTGGGGCAGCCGCCCCAGCGCGCCGGCCAGCTTGTGGGCAATGTCCTCCGACAGGTACTTCACACCGGCGCCGAAGGACACGAGGACGAAGCCGTGCTCGCTGGCGCTGTCCACCCAGCTCTGTAGGTCCTGGGAAGCAACCGTGGCACGAATGTGACAAGTGACAAGCTCCTCCTCAGCGCCCGCCCGCCCGCTGCACTGCCCGCCTGGTGGAAGTGCCTCCCGGGAGTTTTCAAACCATCAGAGTAAAGATTCCAGGACCAACATTTCCCTCTAAACACTGTATCTGAAGGAGGAGAAGGAGATGGTAGCAACTTTGGTAAGATAATAGGTAGTGACACCCGGAAGGATGGTAGTCACCGGGTGGCCCAGGCCCCACTCTGTGCATGATGCAGCCGCCCCCCAGCGCCAGGGCAGGTTCGCTCACAGCTACTTTGTCACACTCGCAGCATCTGCAGCAGCATCTCTCACCTCCCCCTGGGCTGTCATGGTGCCTGCACTCAGTGCCTTTACAGTAGGGCAGGCTCCCTCTGTGTGCCCAGACAAGTGTGCACACACGCAGAGCACATGCCTCCTGCACATGTATGACAGGAAACCGCACTCTGCCCTGCAAAGTGCCACAGGGTGGAGCAGGACTTCTGGGCTCTGCAGAGCCTCATCCTCGCCTGCCGACCCCTCACCCACGGGCAGCTCCTCTCAGGCTGTGCCTGTCACCAGCCAGGGAGCCAATGTCACCGTAACAGGTAACATGTGGAGCAGGAACCAACAGTCACCCCACTCCACTCCCAGTTGGCCTGGTCACTGCCCACCTACACTAGGCTCTGAAGTGCTTTTCACATGTGACTTCTGAGCAGACACGCCCCCCATGCAGACACCTCTCATCTCCCACAGGGTGAGGCAGGCCAGCTGTCTGAGGTCCTTCGGGGGACACGTAGCTAACACGTGTGGCCCAGCCAAGTACTGTGGGTGCACAGACCTGCCTGTTTCCACGACTGGGCCCTGTACACAGCAACACACTTCCAGTCTCCCCATGATTACACGGATGCCCTGAGTCAGTCATGAGACAGGAGGCAAGAGGTGTGTGGTCCCCCCGCCCTGAAAGGGGTGCCTTCAGAAGGAGCCAGGCAGCCTGGCCCAGAAGATGGAGCCAGAGGGAGCCTGGAGCAGTCACGCCCAATGGCACATCCTTCCTTAACATTAGGCAGCATCAGTCAGGAGGGTCCTAAGAAGTGGGGACAGGAAGTACTGAGAGAAGGCATGGCAGCAGGAACATGACCTGTGCACGGGAGAGTCCGGGCGTGAGCCCCCTCCAAAGACAACGGAAACCCCTATAAACTGTGCAGAGGAAACAGCCCCAGGGCTGCAGGGGCAAAGGGAATAGGGCTGTGAGGTCAGAGGGGATGGGACAGTGGGAGAGAAGGGGATGGATGGGACTGTGGGAGAGGAAGGGATGGATGGGACTGTGGGGGAGGAGGAAAAGGGACTGTGGGGGAGGAAGAGGAAGAGGGATTGTTGGGGAGCAGGAGGAGGAGGAGGAATTGTTGGGGAGAAGGGGTCAGAGCTGTGAGGTCAGAGGGGATGGGACAGTGGGAGAGAAGGGGATGGATGGGACTGTGGGAGAGGAGGGGATGGATGGGATTGTGGGGGAGGAGGAGAAGGGACTGTGGGGGAGGAAGAGGAGGAGGGATTGTTGGGGAGGAGGAGGAGGAGGAATTGTTGGGGAGAAGGGGTCAGAGCTGTGAGGTCAGAGGGGATGGGACAGTGGGAGAGAAGGGGATGGAAGGGCCTGTGGGGGAGGAGGAGAAGGGACTGTGGGGGAGGAGAAGGAGGAAGGATTGTTGGGGAGGAGTAGGAGGAGGGATTGTTGGGGAGAAGGGGACAGGGCTGTGAGGTCAGAGGGGATGGGACAGTGGGAGAGAAGGGAATGGATGGGACTGTGGGGGAGGAGGAGAAGGGACTGTGGGGGAGGAGGAGAGATTCTTGGGGAGGAGGGGACAGTGCTGTGAGGTCAGAGGGGATGGGACTCTGGGGGTGGATGGGGAATGGATGAGCTGCAGGCCCAGTGGAAGAACTAAGAACATCAGGGCTGAGGCCTACACACCAGAGCCTAGGACCCACACAGGCCTGGGGACAGACCGGCTTCCACAACCATGTGTCCGGATGGCGCCAGCACCCAACCTACACCACCCGCCCCAGGAGTGTGAGGGAGCGTGTCGGGAAGTAGTCCTTGGGCCTGTTGTCCTGGGGAAGGTCCTCCCCGACCAGAGTGTGTCCTGCCCGAGGAGACTCGGCCTCGTTCCCGTTCTCGTGACGTAAAATCTGTCCCACAAGGCCAGGCGGGGGCAGCAACTCGGCAGTCAGTGGGCGAGGGGGTCACGACGTTGTGGTAGAACGGGCCCTAACCCATCAAGCGGCACACAGGTCTGAAATGCTGCTGAGAGCCGACCAGCACTCCTCACACAGACAATGCACCACGAAAAAGCACCATTGGAAGCACAAAGCCACCGGTCAGCATGGGACGGCCACTGCCGTCTTCAGCGTGTGACTGGCACAGGCCCTGGTGGAGCCCAGCTAGAGCCACTGAGTGACACCCCCAGCCTGCCAGGGCCTCCGAACCCCGCCTTCTCCCCTCAGAAGTGCTGACTATACCTCGGAGAGGGAGAGGGGTAAAAGGAGGCCCAGCGTCTGAAACGGTTTTGCCACACGAGGTCACCTGTTCCCAGGATGACGGTTCACTCGCAGCAGGACACGGCCAGAGTTGGTGGCCACACTGAGAAAGGAGGAAGTGGTTGTAGGCGCTCTGCACACGCACTTTAGGTTTTTCAGGGCACACTGATCACACACACACACACACACACACACAACACGAAGCGGCAAAGGGCGTTTGCACACAGGGTCAGCGCGCCCAGCTGCCGTGTCTCAGAACGCTCTGCAATGCCTAAAAGCATCCCAATGGTTTGGCCAAGCGGCCTGCGGAAGCAGCCCAGGCCATGGTGAGGGTGGCGGCCGGGTCCGGCTCTCAGGGAAGCCGGTCCTCACGCCACGCCCCTGGGAAAAGGATGCGACTTCCTTTCCACTGAGGTTTTGGCGTCGTGGCTCTTTCCCATTTGGCTCTTTTTCTTTTTGCTGTGACAGTGACAGTGGGAAGGGGTGAGCAAAATTCAAACCCGGCCTGAAGGGAGTTCCATGTTCAAGGCTCCTAAGACCTTCAGGAAACCGCAGAGCTGAACATTACATGGCCGCGAGCACAGGCAGAGAGGCACCGAGAGGACAGTGTGGGGAGTAACTCCTGGGCGGGAGAAGCTGAAACTCCCACCAGAAAAGAAAAACCTGCCAAAAGGTGGGGTCAGACCAGACTTCTGTTGTAGGAGAGTTTGGTGTCTGGGGAACGAGAGATACCAGCTTATGAGCAACATGAGGCTGAGGGTGGGGTGAGGTGCGGTGCGGTGGGAGGCGGCCACGCTTGCTGCTCATCGGCGATCTGTCAGCCAACTGTTCCCGGTTCTGCTGAAAACAGGCCAGCGGACGGATATCCAGGACCCAGTGCTTGGGTGTGTCATGTCCACTGCCCGACTCAGCAAACACCACCCAGTGCCCATCTCTGTCTCCCAGGCTGGGCAAATGGAAGAGCGAACGAACGAGAACTCAGGCCTCAGAGAGAGCATCTCTCCAGCGTGGCCGCAGTGCCCCTGGGACTGACCTCCTGTCGGGTCTGACCTGTTGCTGCTCATTCCCCCATAGCACCACTGCCCTGCATCCTCCTACGTCCTTCACTGACCATGCCCTGCCCAGGCCCGCCCCTGCCCACGCTGGCAGCCCTCCATAGGACACGCTCACATGACGCTGCCTATTGCAGGTGACTTGGCTTGTGAGACTGGGGCACTCGCTGCCTATGTCTCTCGATAGCGCTCAGTACAAAGAACACATGCATATCTCCTTCATTGCCTTCAGTTCACTAGGTAAATGAGACTCTTCCTAGAAGCTGAGCTAACAGAGAATCCTGGGCATTTTAATGAAATGCCTCCTTTTTAGATTCCAGTCCAGCTGCGAAACCTCAGGGCCTGCCTGGAGGAAACGCCTCTGTCCCGGGAAACAGCGGACGTTCTCTGTGACCACATGGAAGTCACAGCAACGGCGAGCAGGCTGTCAAGGTCAGAGAAAGAGGCTCCGGGTCAGAGCGCCCACAGAACACATGACCTGGGTGTCTATCCACAGCACTAATGAGAACACGGCCTGCAAGTCAGGACGCTGGACCGTGGACAGTTGGGGCCTGCCTGTAGTCCCGGCCCAGGGACCCCACAAAAGGCCCTGGTGGCCTTTGCTCAATCCGCTCCTCCAGGGGAACACAGAACCACGCGTGCAAGTCCCCAAACGACACCACTCTGATGCCAGAGCTGCCCAACCTCCTGATGGCCTCGGGTCCACAGAGGCCCTGCCAGGCCCTGCCTACCTCATCGTTCCAGGTGGGAAGGGCTTCATGTCTGAGTCTGACCGTCCAAACTCCGCACAGGCCAGCAGGGCCCACAGCAACCTCCTGACCCCAGGACACACCCAGCCTGAAAGACAAGCCTGAGGAGGGCCGGCCCTGCTCGCTGGCAGGTGTCTGGCCACCAGTGGAAGACTAGAGGCCAGAGCAAGTTCCGTAGGAGCAGGACGGAAACCGAGACAGATGACTGAGAAGCGAGTATCCCCTCCACCCGTGCAGGTGTGGTCATTTCATCCCCAGTACCACTTCGTCATGTGCCATCCAGAATAGTATCAACTCAGCACTCTCCTCACCGGGGATTCGGATCAAACATTCTGGGAACTCTTGATCATTGTTATCCCCAGATCCAAACCCTCATCCGTTTCAGCACCTGGTAGCAGGGTTCCTGCAAGTGCTGTGTGTGTTCTCCACTTGGCAGAGTGGGCGGCCGGGAGCCAGCTGGAGAGGGGTCCGCTGGCTGCGTGGCCCGGACAATGAGGACCAGGGCCCATCTGCCCCCGCGTCACCCCTGCAGACGGGAATTCCTACAGCCTCTCAGGAAGCCCAGGACTCAGAAGGGCCAGGCAGAGGTTCATCTACGGGCGACCAGTCACTGCAGAGAAAGCATTCTGGGGCAGAGCCTCGGCCAGTGCCAACCTTCCAGAACCTTCTGGACCAACCCGACAGAAAGATGACACTACATGGTACCTCCTGAGGGAAGGGAACCTCTGCCCACTGAGGGGACATGGCCTGTCTCACCTCCATCACCTCTAGGAGCCAACGTGGGTCACGGCTCCTCTAGCCACGTCACAGCAGCTCCAGTGAGTATCCACCACGTGGCCCCTTAGCTCCTGTCTCGCCAGTGGTTTCCCTCTGGCTCCTGGACCCTCACACAGTCGCCACCTGATCTGGAGCAGCGAGCTCAGCCCTGCTCAACCCAGTTCACTAAGGCCATGTCCACTCAGGCCCGGTCCACTCAGGGCCTGTCCACTCAGTGCTCCAGTTCTCAAACATGACTTCCTGACTTTACCCCCGAGAATAACTAAACTTCTCACCAGTTCAACCACCTGACCCATCTGGCCCCCACCGTGCCCTAGCCACACTCCACCCACTGCCAGCCAGTGCCTGCCCACACAGGTGACCTTTCACATTGACCCCCGTGTCCCGGCTCGTCCCTCCCTCTGTCCACATACAGGGCCCTCAGCAGAGTGGACACCACCTTCTACCTCAGCCTCTGACATGGGCCAATTGAAGGATTTACCCTGTAACTTCTTTTCTTGGACAGGACTATAGCACTCATCAGACTGTTCATGTTAAACTTGTTATAAAGTTCTATGTACCCCGACGGCCTCCCCTCAGCAAACCATCAACGCCTACAGGCTACAGCCCCAAGCTGCCCACAACTTGTGCCCACTCAGCACCATCATCGGCCTCCTCTCCATCTGGGCTGACAGTGACTTTCACTACAAAGGCCATGGAGTTACCAGAGGGTCCGTCCCAAAGGTGCACGTGTGACGACTCCTCCTCTGACGTGCGTTTCCAATGTGACATGCATCTGTGGGAACCTGTGACAGCTGAAGATGCACTTGAGCACTGTAGGGACACTATGCCTCTAGCATAAGTTTAAAAGGCAGGTGGGAACCCGGCCGGCGTGGTTCATGGTTGAGCATCGACCTATGAACCAGAAGGTCACAGTTCAATTCCCGGTCAGGACACATGTCTGGGTCATGGGCTGGATCTCATGTGGGGAATGCGTGAGGCAGCCAATCCATGATTCGATCTCATCATTGATGTTTCTGTGTCTCTCGCCCTCTCCCCTCCTCTCTGAAATTAGTAATAAAAATATATTTTAAAATAACAGAAAAATAACAAATAAAAAAACAAAGGCACGTGGCAGATGCCATGAGGATTTGGCATCTCCCAAATGGCCTCAGGTCCACGGAGTCCCGCCAGGCCCCTCCCCTCTCACATTCCAGTTACATCTGTGGGCATAACTTTGTTCCAGTGGACACTTGGGGATGACAAAGGCACGTCCTCAATCCCATCCAGGCACTGCTGACGACAGACTCAAGGCGTGTGGCCTCTGAGCCAGGTCTGGGCGAGGGGACAGAAAGGAGCCTGCATCCACAGGAAACCAGCCTTCGAGCTGGACAGTCTGAGAATCCCGTCAAAGAGCTGAGGCGTGTTTGAAGAGAAATGTGGGCCAGAGAAAGAGGCTGCAGTAGCATCTCCAAGAAGAGGTGTCAGGGGCAGAGGGGACAGGGCTGAGGCAGCAGTGGGGACGAGAAGAGGCTTCTGGCACTCTCAGTGGCTCACGCTGCTTGGCCCTGGTGAGTTAATGCCTGTGTGGCCCAAGGAAACTGGGGTGCTCACCCCCATGGAATTACGAGGTATGGGGGTCATTCTGTCTGGAACAGCAGCGAGGAGCTTGCTGGCAAGCGCCTCAGGTCCCTGCGGCTCCGAGAACCTCACCGCAGGGCCCACAGGGAGCTGGCGCTGGCGGTCAGTAAACTTGGTGAGGTCAAGCTGAGACCTGTCCTGGGGGACCTGGGTCAGTGGCAGGTGGGGAAGGTCCTGGCATCAGAGACAGAAGAGGTGGCAGCGTGAGGAGCCCTCGGGACAGAGGAGCAGGTGCCCAGCAGGACCGCAGAGAACCTGCTGTCCACAAAGAAAATGCGCCATGAAGCGAGCGAGGACCATGGTCAGGGAAGGGCAGGGGCCAGGGCCAGCCGGAAAAATAGAAAAGACTTTAATTTATGGCAATTTCATCCTGGGCTCCTGTCACCTGACAGGTGATTCTCACAAGCTAGGTCCTCACAGCAAACAGAAACCACGCACCCAGCTCAAGTGCAGCAGCAAGGACCAGTGTCTGGACGCTGCCCTGCCTCCGAGGGCACGGAGTTCTGAGGGAAAGGGACGGTCCGCAGTGAAGCCCACAGTCAAGGCGCCTCGCAGGGCTGATCACACCAGGGAGAGCCCCACCTGGGACAGCTATAGGCACCGGCCGTCACTGCCCAGTCACCCTGCAAGGCGGCCCCTTAGGAGCAGCCTGCGTCACCCCACAGTTCTGGCAGGAGCCCAGTCTCCGTGCAGAGGGCCCTGTGGCCCTAACAGCCGGTCACCTGGGCTCAGCCAGAAACCCTGGGGCCAGTCCAGAGTGGTGACACCCAAGTAACTGTCCTGCTGTCTGAATCAGTGACTGACTCTTCCTCCATGACGCCCGTGCCCCTCAGAGCACAGCCCGAGGCAGGACACACCCTGTGGGGCCACAGGAAGTCACGAGTTCTGTTTTTGTTATTTGTTCATCCCCACCTTACGGTATTTTTCCCCACTGATTCCGGGAGAGAGTATAATGGTGGTGAGAGGGGGAGAGAGAAGGAGAAAGAGAGAAACATAGATGTGAGAGAGACACATCAATTGGTTGCCTCCCATATGTGCCCCAACTGGGGTGGAGAACCTGCAAACCAGGTCCGTTCAGGGAGTCAAACCCTAGACACCAATGCTCTGACCACTGAGCACCCGGCCACGGCATCACATGGCTTTCCAAATAAGCACGCGTTTCTCCCGTGCCAACAGAAAATCCAACAGCAAACTTAAATCGGTTTGCTTGCAACCGCAAGAAGCCATGAGAGACATGAGAGGGAACGTGTCGTCTCACTGGCTGAGCTGCGAGGCCAGGTCACGCACCGGCCGCCCGGAAGGCGGTGAGCTGGTCACACGGCGGCTCAGCACGCGGAACTCACGAGAGGAGTTCGGGAAGCAACACCCACAGCCTCGCGGTCGGTTAAGAAAAGGCAAACACCAAGCTCATCCGAAGAATCTTGTATTGAATAAGTGGAAAGGACACATTGTCAAGTCCTAACCAAATAAATGAGACAGAAAGCTCCCCTCCCCCGCCCGTGGCCCCTGTGCGTGGGCCTGGCTGGGCCGGGCAGCGCACTCTGCTCACCCTCTCCTGTGTACCTGCCAACACCCCCGCAGGCGGAAACCCCGTCACACAGCGAGGCACCGCAGCCCCAGGCCCCAGAAGCTCAGGCACAAATGCAGAACACATTCCCCGAGGTTAATGACATTGACGAGGCCAGTCTCCCCTCCAGCCAGTGTACCAGACATCATCGTGTATTCATCCCGGCCGCGGCAGCGACTCTAACCTGAGCAGACACGACGGAGTGGGGAGCTCTGCCCCGTGTGCCACCTCCTCTCCTGAGGCCCATCTCTTCCCTCCAGCGGGAAAGCCCGGTGCCTCCGAACGACCGACCTTCACCTCACGACGGCCGCACTCACGGCCACAGTGACCGTCCTGTGGCAATGCCATGCACACAGGTGGGCGGAGACATAGACAACTGTTCGTTTTTGCTTTTCTGTCCATTTGCAAAGGAAGAGAAAACTAATCACTCAGTAAAGGGAGAAATTTCGACTCTATAATTCCTTCAGGTTTAACTGCATGTGTTTTACAGTCTCAAAAATGAATAAACCCAGGCAGGTAAGGCCGTTTCACTGCTGGTTGAAAAATAAATTAATAAAGTTAATCACAGGCTAACCCCAACCATCACATCATCCCATCAATATGCTCAGCAGCAGTGTCTGATGACATCTAACCCCCAACCACTGTGAGAGCGCAGCCAACCAGGAAGAGGCCAGCTCCTGGACGCAGTGAGCTCTAGCGACAACACCGGACCGCTGAGCTGGTGCAGAGTGAGAGGAGCAGTTTCCCGTTCCAATCAGGAACGGACAGGCAGGACGCCCCATCACCACTGCACTCAGCACCACACAGGTCTCACCAGTGCAACAGCACAAGAGAAAGACATGAAAATGTACTTACTGCGAAGAGAGAGACCCGTAAAATGATCATCTCTGTAGAAAGTGGAAGACTCAACCAAAAACCTCCTGGTATGAAGAAGTGACAGTGGCAAGGTTGCAGGCTGCGAGGGTCACGTGACAAGGCAAACCCTTTCCTGGGGCCAGCTGTGGACAGCAGGGCCTGAAATGAAGTTCCGGCTGAGCCAGCATCTCCAAACGCGAGATGTTCAGGTCGCACTAACGAAACAGACGGGACCCTGATGCCTGAAGCCGAGGGAGAAGCAAGTACATGAGGAGAAAGCCCACATTCGGGGACGGGCGGAGGCAACACTGTCAGATGTCAGTGTCTCCATCTCCACCTTCAGGTTCAACACCCTGGAATCAAACCCCCAGTGAGTCACGCTGTGATCCAACAAACAGCCTGACGTTGCTGTGGAGGCAAAGCCCACGGTCATCTCCACGTACTGACGGGGCCAGAGCGGAGGCTGAGGCTGACCAGCTCCACGGCCGGCTGTGCGGCTGCCGGAATCGGGACCGGGTACTGATGGGGACCAAGCAGAGGGCTGGCCAGCCTCACTGCTGACTGATGCTACAGGAACTGGACAGGGGTACTGATGTGAGAACAGACCACAGATCAGTGGGGTGAACAGAGCCCAGAAACAGACCCGTAACTACAGCCAACCCACCTCTGACACAGGAGCAAAGTCTGTGTGCTCAACCAATGGTGTGGAGCCACTGGCCATCCACATGCAAACCATGAAGCTAGACACAGACCTCACACCTTTCAACAATATTAAGTCAAAATGGATCACAGACTAAAATATAAAATGCAAAACCATAAAACTGCCAGAATGTAACCTAAGAGCATGGACCACACCTACGCATGGCACCTGCCCCTGGACGGCACCTGCACACAGTATCTGCACATGGACAGCATGTACTCATGGCACTGTGTCCCAGCATAGGCGGGACCTGCACGTGGCACCTGTCCCAGCATGGGTGGCACCTGTGTGTGGGAGGCACATAGCAAACACTGGTCACTAAGTGCAGGACCCAGCACATGGGATGAGGCCATGGCCAAAATGATGAGCTTCAGAGCCTGAACCCAAGTCCAGACCATGGCTGGGTCACGTGATAGATGGATCACATGACAGGTGGATCATGTGACAGGTGGACAGAGGGCAGAAAGTCCTTGTGAAAGACCCCTTGGCCGCCTTCCTGGTCACAACGCAGAGCACATGGCCTCAGGCCGCAGCACTAAGTGGCTCTTTCACATAAAGTTGTTCTCCTTTTCCTGTCTTGTGCTCACATGTTGACTCCTCACAGAGCCAGGACATCAACGTTGGACACAAGCTTGCTGTTTCCTGTCTGCCTGGTGTGGAGATGCAGTTGGAGGGAATCAGCACCGCGTGGTGGCCTCAAGGGTCCAGAGTGAGTCAAGGGCATGAGCTAGTTTGATACCTGGGCATGTGCTTTGGCTTCTCAAATGCCTTTCAACTTGCTCTTTCACTTCTGGTCGTGGTCCAGAGAAGGGATAGGCCAGAAAGAGCCTGTTTGTCCTGGCGTTCCCAGGAGAAATGGCATGAAAACCCGATCTCCACTCAACATTACCTGACAACACAGTACATCTCAGCCAAGGAGGTACTTCTCACATTCACTGTTTCATGTGAACATATGATTGACTTGCAGCTCTCCCATGTGTGTCCAGTCCTCCATGACTTTACAACATGCTCTAGACACACAGGTGTAACTTCAATCCACCTTCCAGGAGCCTCTAACGCCAAACACCCTTCTTCCCTCATGTGCACACAGTGCAGCCTGAGACAGGCACCAGGCTGGCAGGAGGGGCGCAGGTCTCGGTGTGGGGCTGGTATGCCTCCACCCACTGTGGTGGGATGTGGGCTTGATACCCGGAGAGGTGGAGGGAGCGGGTCCTGAAGCTGGAGCAACACCAATGAGGAGTGTGGCTCACCCAGTGTCAAACATCACCTCAGAACTCCCCAGGGGCAATCCGAGTGGGGCCATAGTCTGATCCCTTGCACTCAGCCAATGTCCCTTGGGGGCTGGCTGTGAGCAGTTAAAAGGCCGCATGTCAGCGCCTTCCCAGAGAAAGGCGGGCCTTCAGGCACAGTCACTCGTGGGCATGGGCGGGGAGGCCCGGGGCTGGGGACACGTGCAGTGTGCTCGTGCACCTAGCACTGCACTTCTGCCCTTCACTGAGCAGACCAGCCGTTGGTATTGATTCTTCTGACCTATGTCTTCCTGCCTCCTGGCTTCCAGTTTCAGTATAAAATATTCAGGACCTGGAAAGTAACCGGGCAGCGGGTGCCGTCAGCACTGAGCACTGCAGCCGTGGGCGCTCTCTGCTCGGTGCTGAGGCTGAGAGAAAGGATAGGTCCCCAAGGCGAGGCAGCGGGTCCAGGGCAGGGCATGGGGGCTCTGGGTTCAGGGATCGGTTTGGAGGCTGAAGGGGAGCAGAATGAGGGAAACGATAGATCGTAGAAGGCCATGCATACGCTTGGCAGTTGGCTGGGGTGGGTGTCCTTAAAGGGCGGCACTGATAGTCACTCTGCAGGTTAAAGGAAAGCACTTCATTAAAGATTGCCTGCACCACTCGGCACAACTACTGTCACTGGAGCCTCTGTGTGAGGGTCACTGTCTATCTTCTCACACAAAGCGCACTGTGTCCAGGGCCCTGGGGCTGTGTTCAGCCGGGGCACTCGTTGCTGAGTCTGGGCTCGAGGAGACACGGGTACAGCTGTGGCCACAGACCTCAGCTCTGAGAATCACAGCCTGGGCCCTGCCAGCTGAGAGGGCATAGTTATCCACGTGAGCAGCGATGACACACATGTCCCACCCCTATCTCTGCAGGGGAGTAACCGAACCCTTGGGAACCAAGTCAGGTGACCGCACACAGCAAGGCAACTACTCCAAACCATAACTAACACAGGTTTCAGCTGTGTCACCATGCACGTCCAGGAAGATCAACTACACTCTGCATCAGACGTGATTACAGGCAGCCTGTGTCCGATCTGGAAATGGACTTGGCCCCCGTCGACGGCACAGGTGTGCGTAATCAGCACGCGATTCACTTCCTGAGAACACCAAACACTTTCAAACAGCTAGACAGCCAAGTGGCCCGAATCACACCTGTCTGCACAAACGCCTACCCTTTCTATTGTCAAGTCCAGTGAGCAAATCTTATGTTAAGGTTTTACTTATGGGACAAGTTACTTAAGACTTAAATAACCGTATGTTGCAAAAAAAGAAGTGAAAAAAGCAAGTAAATTGCTGAGGAATGTGAGCAGAGAGCAGGTGAGCCACAGGCACCTCCCATCATCAATCCCCCATCCCCACCTCCCACCCCCACCCAAGGAATGTGTGTTCGGAACTGCGCCAAGTTCTGGGCACCTAAGCTTCGTGGCAGAGTGGAAAATTCCTTACTTACTACTGCTCTCTATACTTTCCAATTAAGCATGAATTTCCCCAAAATGAAACCGAATCTGCAAAGGCTTTAAGCATTTTCCCATTTTTAATGTTTATCTTTAGCAAAAACACATTTTACAAAATCTATT